>CM061537.1:88753059-89953059 GCA_030545055.2 Neoaliturus tenellus | reverse complement strand
AGCCGGTTCGATCCTGAGAAAAATTAGTGCTTTTTGATGGTTCGATTTCGGACCCAGCTGCCTTTGGTCATTGGGCTATTAATTAATGATTCTGACAAATGAAACAGCTGATATTTGTCAGTAACAAAGCTACACCTCATCTGATCCATTACAATCATCACACTCATCCCTTCAGTCATACTCACCTTAAAATACGCACACAATGAGTTTTTTCACTCAGCTCACTCGCTAGGCCAAAGAGTGTTGCACTCTGGTATGTGTATATTTGTTGAACCCCAGATAGATGTTGGTTTATTTTTTACAGTTATCAACTGATTTACATTGACTACAATGAAAATCAATAGAGAGTTTTTGCACATACGGAAAATGAATGCCATAAATGCGCTAAACTTAAATAGCGTTTAGTGTTTACCATAAGATTTACCGCAAGTTGCAAAAACTCTCTATTGAAAATAGTGCTAATAGATGAATAGATTTTCAAATTAAAAGACAACAGAGTATTATTATTATTATTTTGGTTCAATTTAGTAACCATGAAAAATCTTCATGAAGATAACATGAGAGGTTTGAAGGGTAGAGGGTCATAGGACAAGATTTAATCAATTCCTGTCGGCCAAAAAAAATCAAGAATCCTTTGATGGGAAAAAATTTACGTGTGCAAACAGTTCTTGTTTTAGAGTATGTATGTAAGATTTCAACCATAATTAATTAATGAAAGTAACAGTGCTTATTACCTACCTTATTGTTGGAGAAGTAGAAGGACTAAGTTTACTGCCAATGTTTTTGAAAAAGGATTTCACAAAAGAAGTTATTGATTCCATTTTGATTAGAATGAGTCTGCGTCACTGATGGTTCAAACTCAACTGACATAGACATCTTATCATAATTTGTTGATCGTTCAGTTCATCATTGGTATTCTCACTATTATCAGTTTATAGATAACATATTTTAGAGAAATGTAAATACCATATTAACATTGTTCAAAATAGAATGGCCTTACAGTTTTGTCGAAAACTGTGACTTTTTAAAACAGATTTTACTTCTTTGCAATACTGTTGAGCCCCGGAAACCTTGACTAATGTGAACTGAACGATGTCCGGGTTTGTGAAAATGACAGGTTATCAGGAAAGGAGAAAACAAGAAAAAAAGTACAAACACTTTACGTTATTCATATAAAGCCGGGTCCGCACTGGGCGAACATTCGTGGTGAACTTGTTCGGTGAACACAAATCAACAAACATTCTTAACGAACAATTAACTGGCCATATGATTTACATTCTAAAAGGTTAGCAATGAACAAACAAAAGTTCGGAAGAAATTTGATCGGCGAACATATTCGGCCAGTTCGGACCCGGCTTAAAAAAACATTTTTTATTGCATAGTGCACATATTACAAAAATGAAATCTTATCTGTTGAAACCAACTTAAAAGACCCACAATAAAGCACCACATTATGCTCTGGCTGATATCATGGTGCTTTGAAACCCAGTGCACTGTTCTGCTCTAGCAGCATTCTGAGCTATCCAGAATTCCAGGTAATATAAGTCGGGGTTTGCAGGACTACTATATGGTGATAATTTACAAATAACATTTATGCTGTCTACAAAATTAAATTTAATAAAATAAGATTAAATTTGAAATATTAAAAAAAAATTTCTATGAAAGAAAAAAGCTTCAAGAAAAATTATGCTCAGGCCGCTTCACAACTCTCACTTTCATAGATTTCTGCCAGTCTGGCACTTCTTAAGAGACTTTAAAAGACTTCTTAAGAGCCAATTAAATTATCACAAAACGTGTTTTTTGGTACAGAGAGCTAAAACAATTAGGTCAAAGATACAACATTAATATAAATTTTGAATCTGAAGATATAGTAACACTTGGCATGGAGCTGAGGTCGGTGGCGGAGGCGGTGCGGGGGAGGTGGAGGGGGAGAGTGCGTCGGCCGTGCGCGTACCTCTATCTACCACCAGCAATTGCTAACGCTCGACCTTGGCTTCGAACTGGGTGATAAGAGTCCCTTATCTTCCAACAATGTTGATGTAATATCGTGAGCAATAAAAGCTAGGGCGGAACTAATAGATTTAAATTACAAACCGTGGATTGTCAAAAATTATAATTGCTCTCTTTGTAATTTTAATGTTCACGAAACGGCCTATCATTTTATCGCAATTTGCTCTATTCTAGCACACATAAGAACATTCTGGTTTGGAAAGAATACTTTAAATGAATTTGAATATACTCAGTATTTAAATGGGAAGAATTGGCGTGTCCTATCAGATTACCTTAAAAGAGCTTGGCAATATAGATGGGAAATTATTAAAGAATTTAATTTTTAAAAGAATGCTTTCCCCATGAAAAATAATTTTTGTTGAATTTACCGTAGGGTATATTAAAGTGTTTTTCTTTTATTACTTTTGTCATAGTTACTGCCATATATAGTGCCAACCGAACAGACGGTTACAATGATAACCATTGTTCTACAAGTGTTTGTTTTATTTTTGTGTAAATGTCTTGTGTAAACTTGTAAATAAAGCACTTTTTTCATTCATTCATTCATTCATTCATTCTTAAGAGACTTCTTACAAAAAAAGGTTGCCTTTGTTAGAAAATTTCAAAATATGCTAGAACTGTAATTTGTTATAATTTATTTAACAGTATACACATCAAGGAAAAATAATATCCACAAGTATAATGAAGGGCCATCTTTTAAAATGTTACTGATTGAAAAGAGTTCGTAAGTTGTTTAAGTGAATTTAATGATTTTTGCTACCCAAATTCACACATCACCTAACCTAAGTGAACCTCATATCATTTATAAAACACAATACACCCACTTGCCTTTATATACAAGCTTATACCCACATATTGACAATTACTCTGGAAACTGGGAAGAATTTCAAGTTTGTCTCATCATGGGTTCAGACAATAGTGGTAATATTTTTGCTATATATGTTCCATTTAGTATGAAAACTTTGCAATTCTGTGTATTTCTTTTGCTATATACATTAACTACCCTACCACTAACTTTGACCTTTCTTCTTATTTTGTTATTTAATTGAATTTCACGAATACCTTGATTAGAGTAATTCAGTTGAGGTAATATAAGATAGCGTTTTTTATTGATCTTTTGAAAATTAAGCTAAACATTGCCAGGCATGGTTTATTCTACACTACTTATTATGTATAAAGTCTACAAGAAACTTGCTGAAAAACCATGATATACTTATGTACCCAATAAAGGATAAAATAAAAAAAATAAAAATACCCTGGCAGTGTGTTTATAGCATCCACTCAGCACTTGGCCTTTAGGATGTGCTTATTTGCTACTTGATTCACTTTTTCACCCTTTATTAGTGCTATATTAACTGTACCACCAGTTATGGGTTCTGTACTTACTTGCTAAATAATGTACAAACTCATACTGATTTCATTAGTTCACTGGTACAGAATTTTCATGTGAGGCCAGACAGACCATAATATCTTGGGATCGAAGGTTAAATAATGAAAAAAATAAATTATTTATACTAACAACATTAATTAATTACAGATTGAGGTGTAAAAAGACTTGATTAAACTAGTACTGTAAAAAATATAAGAAAAAAGACTAAGCGAATGATACATTGAATTCGTCATAGATGTCTTTTAATCGAGTGACTTTGGGTCGCATTTGTCTCCCCATGATGCCCGTTCTTCTTCTTTCTCCTTCTCCTGGCCATTTTTCATCTCGGAACCATGTTTCTCTGTATTTTGGTTGTATTTTCTTGCTTTTTATCCCATAGTCAAGGAGTTTATATGCAGTTGCTATTTGTATTGGGAAGGGCAAACAATTCTCTTCTGGAAAAAAGACAGTTAAAACTTAATATTAACTAAGAAAACTGCATATATAGTATTTAACTTAAGTGTAACATAATAAACAACTGTAAGTAAAATGAGTTATGTAGTTAATGTCAAGGTATGTAAGCATAGTTAATTTAGTTTTGAAAAAATATCTTATTTTTAAGTAAAGAAAACAAATGGGGGAAACGACCCTGAAATATAGAACTTCTATTTTGATCATCCTTCCAGGATGGAGAAGGGCCGCGTCCGCACTGTTTGCCGAACATGTTTGCCGAACAGTGGTCTACCTAACAGTTGTTTGTTTGTTGGTATTTATTTATTATTTCAATTATATGGTGAGTTAATTGTTCTTTAGAAATGTTTGTTGATTTTTTGTGTTCGCCTAACAAGTTCACCACGGATGTTTAGTCAATGATGCGGTCTCAGCAAAAGACTGGGTTTGTTGACTGCTACTTACCACCATAATGTGATTTGAATTTCTATTTGTCTTTCTCATTGTCACTCAAGAAAGATGATGTCTTTTGAACATGGGTGGATTTATCCCCATAAATCCGTACTCACAGATTCTTGGGATGATAATTTGTTGACAATTGTAATGAATTGTAACATAATCTACTGAAAGGATGATTGTTAAATAAAAGAAATAGGCTAACGTTTTTAGTCATGAAAACTATCCGAGTTTTTTATTCAAATGTTTCATTCCTTTCGGGGAGACCATGCCCCCAGATATCAAAATAAAATATCCACCATACTTTTATAAATGGGAATACCGTAATCCTCTAAAGGCTCAGTTATCTACTGTATTATCTCCTCCCAAAGTGTATTATACAACAAGCAACTGTCAGAAGAGTGAGACATCCATAGATATCTCTTGTAAAAAAAATAATTTTTTTTTTTTTTTTAATTTACACAAGACACAAAACACAAACACATGATTATTGATACCACCAAATTTTCACATTCACTCTTCAAATTATACGCTATCTACAATCTTCTGACGGTCATCATAAACCTAGAGGTGGGTAGTGCCCAATAATTTACGGGAGCGGCAGCTCAGTGGTAGAGCTCTGGCCTCACAAGCCACCAGTCCCCGGTTCGATCCCGGGCAACGATATTACACGCACAAATACGAGCTTTTTCAACCTCTAGCTAGCCTATGTGACTTAATGCTGTGACCATACCTTGCTGTCTTTAGATCACCGCACAGGCCTATTGGCCCATGGTGACGGGCAATAGAGGTTAAAAAAAAGAAAAAATTTAATTTAAATACTAAACACAACACGAAAAAATGTCCTTCAGATCAAGTACAACCTCATGTCTGCAGTTGGTGAGGCATTCCTACTCCGAAAATTAGTTCCTGTAGGGGAAAACCCCCTTCTATAGTGCTAAAGATCACAAAATTGTACATTTCAGATGTCATTTACAAAAAATTTGTGTGGTCTTGGTACTATTAAAAATATGAATTTTTTATAAATATTGATATTTTGATTTGAGTTTTATAATGCACATCAAAAGAACTAAATCTTTATTAAAAAAAACTACAAAAAATGTTACTTTAAAATTTAGAAACCTATGTTTCCTCAACCAGCGTTGAGTAATAACCATCCCAAATTATTTTATTTGTCAGCATCAAAGAAGGCATCAAACTTATATTTTTATTCGTATTATTCTTAAAATACACCCAGGTAAAGCACTAGTATATATAAAGGGTAGTGTTTGTGTCTTAATAGGGTGTTGGAGTGCCACCTTTGTTGGATTTGTTTCCCATAAGAACAATCTTTTCCTGTGGTATGTCGTATACCTCCTTTATTTTGTGACCGATTGGTTCAAAATAAATTGTAATTAAATTCCAATACTGTCCCTTTCGCAAGATTGCTTCTTTGTAAAAAACCTGTAAACATTTTTTCCAAAGAAGTAAGCAAGTTATTTCTTTCAAGTAGTAATTTACAATAATTGTTGTAAAAAGTACCCCTTTTAAAACAACTATTTAATGAGGGCCCTTTATTTAAAGCCATTAGCCATAATTTGGCACAAATATTTATTTCCCGTTTGCCATTGTTACTATGAGGAACAGACTGAATCGGACTCCAACCCCTCCCTCCTTTCTCTCTTAAACAGTCATTACGTGATTGAAGTTTTATTCATGAACATGTATGGTACCGTACCTGTGAACCAGCCGATGAAGGCGATGTCGAGGCACCGGTCGAGGTCCCGCCCCCAGAGATGGTCCGGCCGCATGTCCCAGCCTCGCCCCTCGTACACTCGGCCGTCCGAGCCAATCATGAAACTGATAACACAGTTACATGCTTACGCTTACGGTTATTAACAAGCTCCAGGTCACATACTGCACAATTTGTATCACAAGTGTCAGTAATAGTTCAAGCTATAACAGCCAGATAAAAACAACAGCCAATTTGTCCAAGACCTTCGATTTGTGTCGATCTCATCATTCTCTTGGAAAAATTTGTTTCATTTGGCAATTCTGTATTGGCTTTCAAATGGCTTGAGTCGTACATGACAAATCGTTACCAAATTACAGAAATCACAGAAATCAATAAATTTCTAATTAAAAATGTCGTGTCGACACCTCAAAAAATCACCAGCGGAGTCCCTCAAGGATCGGTTTTGGAACCTCTCCACTTTTGGTATAAATTAACGACATAACAGACTCTATTATGGTACAGAGTCTGATACCGGTATCTACCTTTTTGCTGATGATACCACATTGGTTATGAGGGATAAGGATGTAGAGATTCTGGATACCGAGTCAAATGAAAAAAATCATAGCTCTGTCAAATTTTTCAATAGAAACAGACTCAGTTTAAATTCACAAAAAAACAATTATCTTTGCATTCAAACAGCACAGAAACAAAATTCCAAAAAATAACAGGACTCCAAACCTGTTCATTGGAGAGGTGCAAATAGAGCAATAAAAAATAGCAGACTTTTTAGAGGCAATTAAGACTGGATGATAGGCTTGGTTGGGCCGAGCAAACAAAAAGATTACTACGTTATAAAAAACCTAGACCTAGTTAAGTTGTAGTTATTCTTTAACTCAACCATTTGACCTGTCCAAATCCTGCCTCAGGGACTACAGATGGAACATTCAAGTAATCAAGTAAGTAAACAATACGATGAAAAGCCCCATTTTAATGAAAAATATTATCAACATTATAATATTCATACTTATTTAATACGCTAAGGGTTTTTTTGTGTGGAAAACTCCTCCTACAATTTTCAACTGATATTCAAGTTTTTGGTATCGTTTGATAGGCATGGTCTGCAGTTGTTTCCGCCAAAAATTGATGAAAATCGGACATAAAATAAGGGTGCTATTAAATATACGCAAATTAAATTTGAAATTTTCCAATTAGAATAACATTGGGTTTGGGTTAAACGTTTTAAACATATGTTAATATACATCTGTAAATATGTTTAGTTTTTGGTGATTACAGATATTCACAATATTGGATTGGTCGGATGTCGTTGATTTAGAACAAAATGTTTCTTGTAGAACAATGTTTATTGTATCAAAATAAATTGCTCGATTTCAAGCACCAAGTTTTTTACTAAAAACTAAAAATCAAAACTTTTTCAGTTTGATATTCTGTAAAAAAAACTTCAAAGAATATAATTACATTTTATTCAAAATGTCACACAGATAGTAAAATTTTATTCTTGAAAATTTATCAAAGTTATATTGAAAGATTTAGTTTTCACAGTTTGAGACCATCAGAATGTATGTTATAACAATAAAAATCTTCTATTTTGCTATTTTTAAGTATAATTTTACTGTTAATACTACCATCAAATACCTTTTCTATGGCAAGTAACACATATTATATTTCTAGTAAAAAAAATTGGCCTATGGTTGTAAATTTTCTTCAATGTATAAGATTTTATGATAAAGTTGAGTTAAAATTAAATATGAACAAAAAATAAAAACTTACAAACAGGTATGGATACAGAACACTGTTTTCAGAGCTCTTTGAGAATGTTAAGAGTAAACACCGAAAATATACTCTTTCACGATACACCATCAAGAGATTAACTGGCCTCAAATTCATAATTGTTTGATACCGAAACATCAAATTTACTGTTGTTTGTGTAACAACAACTTTTCTTGACACTCACTTGTGTATAATATCCGGATATCCGAAGTCCATGTAGTTCTCCTGGAGGCCCTGTAGCAGAGTCTTGCATTCCTTCTGGTTGTAGCACGGAATTGAGCCGGTGCAGTTGAAGTTTATCCTGTAGGCGATCTCCTTGAGGGGCGTCAGCTGGTCGAACACTGGGTTACATTCCGGCTCCACCGCGCCCCACTCATCTCGTGTCACGAACACCAACCCCTGCGGCAGGTCTTCCTCAGCATACCATTTCCTCCTCGGTTCGAGAACCCTCCTCGGAAGTTCCGCTGGAAGAGGAGGGCAACAAAAATGGTTAAGGTTAAGAGTCAGAGAATGATTTTTACCTAATTTACTCATGGTGAATGCCTCTGAACTGGAGGAACTATATGGTTTCGGATTACCTTTTTCACCCCCCAAAAAGAAAATTTTAACTAAACTGTTACAATTTATACTTGACTGATAATGTGAATATATATTGAAGGGCAACCTAATTGAAAATGGTGCAACAAAAGTCGAAACCCTGGTCACAGTCGTACAACGTGCAACAAACTGGAGACAGAAAAGATAATCTATAACGATTTGGTACAGCCTAGATTTTTATCTGTGGAAAATACTAAGTGTTGGAAAAGTCCCGGAACGGCTTTACAATTAGACCAATGAAACCTGGTAAATAATTATAGAACATAAAAATACAAAATTAATACATTTTCAGCGACTTTTTGCCTCCCCTGGAGGAAAAATAATCTTTAATGTAAGCATGGGTTGGTATGTAACTTACATGAAAATAAAGGTCTCAACAAGTACCTATAGAGCAAACCTACAAACCCGACCTCAAATAGAAGACAGGTTCAAAAAAGACAGGTGATCAAACTTAGCATTAAAATCATACTAACACAAATCTGAAACGTCATAATTTCGGACATACTAAACCTTTTTAGGTAATGTTTGAGCAAATTGTTACATATTTTAAGGCCTTTAAAATTCATTATGTGTACCATATGGCAAAAACTAGTAAAGTTTTTTCTATGAATCCTTTTGGAGACATCCCTTAAAGCAGGGCTCCTCACCAGAGTTTCTTAGAGAGCCAAATGGTTTGCATCAAATTTTCCTCAGGGCCGTAAGCAGTGGCTTGTGATTGTAACTGGTGTGATTGTAACCACTGGGGGATTTGTATAACTTAATAAGTGGTTATTAAGTTGGACAATTCTCACTCATTAATCTGGAGCGATATTGTTTTTTACGAACTTCAGCTTACTACATTGTAGATTCACAAACATAAACAGAAGCAAAACCACACATAATTTTCTGAGCGCAGTCAATAAAGTTCGGTACTTTGTCTTTTTCAACCAATTTCCAAAACTAATAGTGAGCTTTTTTCATTCTTTTGTCTATGTATGAAGTATTTTGTATTTTTTTCATTGAATATTTTCTTAGTTCTTAAATGTGGTTTTAATTTATAACAGTCCAAGGGCCGCTTAGTGGGGATGCCTGCCGTGGGGGAAGCTGTAGATAAAACTTACTTGATATTTCTCGATTTGTGGGCCTAACCTTATGTTGCCTAGGAGAAAAGATACCTAGAATTTGACAAACTTAAAATCCCAGGGGAAATAAATAGGAAAACTTAAACAGTCAATACAGCATATCTAAAACACAAATTGTATCTAATATTAAGAATATGCAATTATAGTTTCTGAGATAAAAAAAATCATTTCTAAAAAAAATATGTAAAAAAATACATTAATATTGTTATGAATCTTAATGCAATCAGAAGAGAATGTTTATTTAAGTTGTGAGATTAAGAAATGGTAAACCTTTCAGTCCTAGAAATTTTATATCAAATATGTATTACTTACATCTGCGATCCGTATAGGGATTTGGTAAAGAATTCAGCATTTTAAAGCTTATCCTCAATGTCAACTTAAAATTAACGGGGAAACATTTTCAAACTAAGCACGACCTTTAAAATCTTAAATCAAGAGCCTATTTTAAGTCTGATTTGTAAATTGTAGATTGTCTGTATGGTAAATAACAATAAATTATTGATAAAGATTCAGATAAAAGAAAATTATCTGACATTTAGCATTCTGAGAAAAATATTATCCCTTCCTTGTAGTTAGAGATTTTACAATAATAAATATAGACGGAGTCACCAACACTGAGCATTTCTTTCAAAAGGTTTGTGAAATAAAAAAAAAATCACTTCCTTGTGCTGAGATATATTAAAAATATATAGTGTATGTATGAATTTGATAATCCTATGTTAGAACTATGTTAAAACTTACAGTACTACTAGTTATTTGACTAAGGGCCAGTTTCTCGTAGCAAGTTTAAACCAAAATTAGGCTAAACGAGCTTTGCTTGTTGATTTCAATTTACTTTTGTTATTGTGTTATAGTAATCAGGCTTTGAAGTTTACGACAACTATATATTTTTCCAGGTGATAGCTGGGTCAAAACCAATGCTTAAAAGTAGCATTCTTTTAATTTTTCCTTTCATTATTATTTTGTTGCCTTGATGGCAACCGATAAGAACACTGATAAAACAAAAATCTTTTAAATTTTGTCTTAGACAAAAATCAATTTTTCCTGGGGTTGGGGCTGTTTAAAAACTTATTTTCAGACCAAAAACTCTCAGTGGCGAAGATTAATAAAAATCTACCAGCTAGAAAATACATAGATCATGGAAAATACATTGCTTCAGACACTGCTTGTATTATAGTATAGGATAGGATAGGATAATATGTTAACATATCTAGACTCTCTGTGTAACCAGTTAAGAAGTTGATCTTTCATTGTACGTTTGTGTTGCAATGTTGTTTGTGTTTTGTTATTTTTAAATTTTGATGCACATGCCAACGCTTAAATATGTCTATGACTCATGAGTCACCCTAAAAAAAATGTGTAAGCTTATTGTAATTATTAGAAGACTATGTTAATGTGTGACTATGTCTTCATCTTTCTAAGTCAGAACTTGAAGAAAAAAGGAAGGGTCATATTTAAAACTCACCTTTGTACATAGATTCTTTAATACAAGTAAGGTATATTTGTATGTATGTATGTTTGCTCATGGATCTCGAAAACGGCTAGAACGATTTTCTTCAAACTTTGAAAATCACTTAGTTTTGGGATAAAAATAACATATAAATATTTTTCTATGGTAGGAAAAATCCTATTTTGTTATATTCTTGAATTGGAATCCTAAACATCTATATATTAATACGCAAGCATGTTTCATTTCCTCCTTTTTTCTCAGCTCGTGTTCATCGTAGGATAAGTCAGCTCGTACCATTAGAAAGGTATAGTCCTGTAGATGAGCAGAATCACATTCTAATTCACATCGGACTCCAGGGCTACGCCCCACAGGCTTTCAAAGTTCCAATGTTAATCTTATGGAGAAAAGAGAACTGAATGAATCATAGACAGCTGTTGTAAAAACAACTGCTAGAAAATTAGGAAGAACAGATGTTTTAGTTCTAAAGTGTTTTTAAGCTTCTTGGGTCCAGATCAACTGAAATTTTGATCGAATTTCGATCAGGAGGCGATCTCTAGTTTTAATAATTATCTTATGGAATTTAAAATCTAAATACGTAAAAGAGTTGCTGAAAACATCTGACTCAACTGTCAAAGCACGAGACGTGGTTCAATATAAACAAGTGGGTTTTTCCATTGTAAGAAGCCAGTAACTGAATTACTCTATAAATGTATAATAAAAATAATTTATTAGTTAATTAATAGTATTTTACACTGGTGATTATAACTATTTAGTTAAATATAATTAAAGTAAAAGGGTAAAACAACTTTAGTGTAGTAAAATTAGTCGGGAAAAATGAAATAATTTTTGGAAAGCTAATTTCTTTTGAAATGTGTTTTATGGCATCCCCTGACCTTCCTCCGAAAAGTCCCCTGCAATCCCATGTGGGGATCATGCCCAAAAATGAGGGGTTGGCCTATAAGGAGTTAAAATATATTTTGATATTAAGCACACTAAATTTGAATAAGTTCCAAAAGCTTTATATATATCAAATTAAAGGTCTTAAAATGTAGAGCACAATGCCGTAAACCCGACCTTAATATAACGGTCGAGAGAAGAATGGCAGACGTTCAAAATTTAGAATAAAATAATACTATCAAAACTTTGAAATGCAATAACTTCCGACCTATTTGACCTTTTGAGGTCTGGTTTTCGGCTATGTACTCTCCTTATTAAGGCCTTTAAAATTATGTATAGCATGGCTATGGACTAAGAAAAATGTTTTAAAACTCCCTCTTTGGGACGTCCATGTAGAGGGTGGTTCAAGGGTAATATGATGGGCATATGTCAAACTATCCGTATTTGCCAAGGTAATTGTACAAGCAAACGTTTGCCGCAAACCGGACCTCAAAAGGTCAAGTATTTCTAATATTATTACATTTTTAAGCGTTTTGATTAAAATTTGATTTTTATTCTAAGTTTGACAGGCTGACATTTTCGACTCAAGCAACCTTTTGAGATGGGGTTTGCGGCATTGAATTCTACTACTTTAGAGCTTTAATTTGATATACATAAACATATTGGTCGGCGAAAGACTTATTTCTGACTCCACGAGGGCCATCCCATCATTTTTAGGCATGTTGCCCACTGGGGATTTCAGGGGACTTTTCTGAGGGAGGTCAGGGGATGACATAGAACACATTTCAGCAAAAATTGGCTGTCCAAAAATTTTTTCATTTTCCAGCCATATTTTGGCTTAAGGGGGCCGTTCGGCACCGAAAATCTACCCGAAAACATGCAATCGTATTTCCAGCCTTCGGTTGGAACTGTTCATCGTAGACTTAAGCTGTTTGTTTTATATGGTAGTCAAAGAGTGGTTCTAGTGGAAGTATACCTGTTTTTTTCTAAAAAACTTTTATAATAACTTTTATTTGATGCTGAAATTCACTAACTTTGACATACATTTTCACGTAATAATATCACAAATTATTGAAAAAGCAGGTAGCCTTCCACTAGAACCACTCTTTAACTTCAAATAAATCGTAAAATAAAATATTTTGGTCGGTAAACACTAACCGAAGACGGGAAATACGATTGCATGTTTCGCCCTCGCGCGGGAAAAAGGCCACTGTTTCGGGTGAACCTAGCGGCGCGGCAACGAACTACGTGAAGGAAACTACTACCAGTCCTGTTTAATTTTTCTGTTTCCTTTATACTATCCATCTTACAAATATCTTCAAGCAAAAGTAGTTTTCAAGTAATAAACAAACCCAACCGTCCACGCCATCGATCTGTCGTCGATCTCCTAGCCATTGTGGCTGGCGGCCACGCACAGCACACCGCCGCTCCGGCCAGTCGTTCTCACTTCTCATACGTGCGGCCGATTCTTTAACAGCTCAGCGTGAAGTTGTTGTTGGTAAATAACAATACGAAAGGAAGGGCCTTGAAAGCCCTCAAAGTTCGCAATTTCCCCATTTGATTAAGTCTGGTATTACACTATCATAGTACATCCCCACTATCATATGCAACATATTTCTATTATCACATCTATTATATTAACTATGATAGAAACAAAATATTATTTTTATCATTCTGCACGAAATCAGCCTGTTTTTTGTTCTCTCAACTGTACCAAAACCGATTCTTTATTGTCCTAGGACTGAAAAATCATCTGGAGAATTTTTTAGGTCCTAGTACTGAAAAGTCAGCTGTTTGCTATGTATATTATTATTCATTTATTAATGTTGAGGAGCAGAATTTTGAAATTCAAACGTTATAAAGAGCATTGTTTGTAAATAACATAAATGTAAACACTGCATATTACTAACTTTGTAAATATAACCTCAAAAATACATCTTTATAGTTAATATTTTTAATGATCAAAAGTCTAATTTCGCATTATGATAAAAAACGTTGTTCATCACTAGGAGCAAAAGTGTCTTTTTGATGCTTAATCGTTTTTAAAAACTCGGCTGCGCCTCGTTTTTAAAACACGATTATGCACCAAAAAGACCCACTTTTGCTCCTAGTGATGAAAACTACTATATAACCATTAGTAAAATAATAACATAAGTGTTTGTAAAATACTCTCTATCAGAATTTTTTTCCATTATTTTAATAAATTGAAAAAAAAACTGTTTGGTTGTTTTTATTATTTTAGAGTTTAATGATTACAACTGGTATTTTAATTTTGTTTGTAAAATCAATATGAAAATGCGTTCTGTAGCAGTTCATAGGTTATTATTATAATATTTGATCCATTACACTGTAATATTTTTGATCGCATAAATATGGTAATAGGCCTATGTTATAGAACTATGATATACTAGTGGTTTATAGGGACAAAAGCCCCTAACTATAATAATTTAGATCTTAGTGGATTACCAAGAAAATGCTTTACAAAGAAAGCTGTCAGAAGATTTGTTTTTATCGATAATATTTTAGCAATACTGTTTGCAAAGAATTTGATACTTATTTGAAACGCCGACGCACTCTGTGGTGCGTATTTTAAGGTGAGTATGACTGAAGGGTGAGTGTGATGGTTGTGATGGATCAGATGAGGTGTTTTTGTTACTGACAAATAGCAGCCGTTTCATTATTCAGGATCATTAAATAATAGCACAATGACCAAAGGCAGTCATCCACTTCCAAAGTACTCTTTACAATCTCGAGAGTCATGATACCGTGAATGAATGCTTAATTTTGTCTATGGTTAAAACCTATATCGATTCTAAAAATGGGCTTTTTAATAAATAATAATCCTTGAGCTAAGACAAAAACTAACATAATGTAGAAAAGGGGCAATTATTAAAAAAGCGTGCTGATACTCACCACCCATTTCAGAATAAATACAGTAGCCTACTTTCAATAGTGTGCATCATAAACCATTCTTTTTTCAACCATTTGATTTCTGTATTTTGTTTTCCCATTAGTTGAAATAGTATTTTACCTCCTGTTTTATTTTTTAGGGTCACAAAATGTTAACACACTCCGTTACAGTAGATTGTCTTTCACTCACTGTACAATTTTCGGCTCTCCTAATAAATACACGTAACTTATTTGTGTGAAAACAAAGTAAACTTTTTTTAATCCCTATAAATTTTATAGAGTGTTTCCCCATTCTTAGAAAAGGGGCAATGATTAAAAATCGTGACGGATGCTCAGCACCCATTTCAGGATAAATACACTTTCAATAGTATTCATCATACACCATACTTAATTCAACTGTTTGATTACCATGAGCTTAAATAGTATTTTCCCTCCTGTTTTAATTTTTAAAGTCTCAAAATTAAGTTTGAACACTCTCCTTAAAGTACAGTGTCTTCATTCACTATACAAAATTCGGCTCTCCTAATAGATACACGTAATTTATTTTCGTAAAAAAGTAAAATTGTTTTAATCCATGTAAATTTTATGGAGCAATTTCACCGTTCTTTCTCATTTATTTGGAAGATTTTGGGCATGTTTTTGCTTTCCCTAGTCTTTGGAGCAAACGTCTTTAATTGAAACTCTATCGATCCTATCATTCTACAATTGGTAAAACACAAAATAGTATATATAGTGTAATTTTTCAGAACACCAACACTTTGTTGGCTGCCACACTATACATTTGAATTAATAATAATTTTATTTTATTCTATGGGTTTAGTTTATTCTTTTTTTAAAATCAAACTAAACACATACTTTAATGCAAACAAAAAACCTTTTCTTGAACCATAATTCATCGCTCATTGTACCCGTTTCAAGATCAAATTCTATTTTTCCATTTATTTGCATCTAGGCCTACGCTGGATTATAAAGTTTTCTTTCATTTAAATGTTGATGTAAAAATCAGCTGTAAATTTTTAATAGTTTGTAAGATTAAAGTAACACTCCTAGTGAATTTTGTAGCCACTCGACGCAAAAAAAACCTATTTTATTAAAGTATTGCCACTTTAGGTGATTAGTATAATACTATAGTCCGTTTTTTTAAACCTGATCCTTCTTGAGAAAATTGGGGGGAGGGGAAAGATTTAAACTGTAAACAAAAAATTGAAACTGTAAACAAAACATTTAAACTCGTGACAAAGATGTTCGGGTGTCAGATTTACTTCAATAACGTTTTTTATAACGTATAATACCTTTCAGTAACTCCTAATCAGCTGTTATGTTGTAAGGCCGTGTGTAAAGCCAAATATATACTTTGTTAAAAAGTAACAGTTCTAAACTAAACTGATTAAAAAGCAACTGTTGCTAATAATATTGTAAAACTGATACATAATATGTTGTTATATGAAATTACCAGCTGGCATGCAACAGTGAAATAAAACAAAAACAACAAAAAACCAACAAAAAAACCAAAAGGCTTCAACCAATGGGATAGTAGTAAGTATAAACAAACCCCCTCCACCATCTCTCCCTCGAAGGATCAGGTTTAAAAAACGGACTATAGTATACGAAATTGAGCAATTTATTTAAATACAGTACAAATGTTACTTTAGCTCTAAATCAATGACATCCGACCAATCCAATAATGTGAATATCTTTAATCGCCAATAACTACACGTATTTACAGCTGATTATTAACAGATGTTTCAAATGCTTTATTCAGTCCCCAATCCTATCCTATACTCTTATACGAGCAATGTTTGCTTGTTTGCTTGCTTGCACAATTATCTCAAAAACGGCTCCGACGATTTCCTTCAAATTTTGGAATATGGGGGTTTTGGCCACCAGAAATCGATTGGAGCTGGTCCCATAGCTGGGAAAAATCCGGTTTTCGCGCTAGAGCCCTTCAAAGATCCCATGTTATTCTTATGGAAATTTTTTAACTGAACAAAAATCAGCTGATAACTGTAGATAAAATAAACCAATGTGTTACATCTTTAACCTGTGGTTTTAGGAAAATCATACCAATGTGCAGCAAACCTTCCGCCTGGCGAGTGAGCGGAGCGAACGAGCTTTGTGTGAGAAACGAAAGTAATAATTTTACCGATCTTAAGCTCGGTCCCCCTGGTACTGTTATTTAAATGGGAAATTTTAAAATTTCAATGTTGGATAGCGCTTTTCAGTCCGATTCTCATCAATTTTTGGCGGAAACAACTACAGACCAAGTCATATCCAACGACACCAAAAACTTGAAAATCGGTTGAAAATTGTAGGAGGAGTTCTCAAGATAAAAAACCCTTAGCGTATTAAATAAGTATAGACGAGGTGGCCCGTGCGCAAATTGCGCATTTTATGATTCTGTATGAGTGAAACTCACCTACAGTACGTGAATGTTGGTTATGAAGTGACAGAGCTCTATTTTTGTTTACTATCTGGCTTTTAAAATTCATCTGAAGGTAATCAGCTGTTAAATTATAATTCACATTAAAGAACTTGCAATAAATGTTGGTCAACATTTTAAAGCGCCCTCTAGAAATAAATCAAAGGCAAGGGGGGGGCGAAGCCCGAAACGATATGACCTTTTTAATTACGATTCGTCACTGCGCTATATCCTAAGCTTTAAAATGACACCTCAATCTTAAAAATCGGTTCGGTAGGTCGAGAGAAAAAGGGACGTAACAGACGAAACCCTTATAGAAATAAGAAGATAGATAAGATCATCTTCACTCATTGTATTCCACCCGACTTTCTTTTTAAAATAAACCAAAACATATGTTCCAATGTACACAAAGCAGACGATTTCGATTCCCCATGCTATTCTTATAAAGGACGTTTAACGTTATTCCTCATTTCCTGGTAACATTACGGACATCACGATAATTTTCCCTCGTGCATGGCACCGAGACCTTTAATTTGAGACCCCTCTTATCTTCCTACGATTTGTAGAGCGCTCACAATTTTGTTCAAGAAATTTCCCTATCAGAGATCAAAGTCATCTTCCAAATTGGAAATGTATAGCCTATGTGAATTTACCTCACTGTATTTATGTATTTTATTAGTCTACTTTCGTATTGTATAGTTTTTTTTTTATTTGCGAAGTCTATCTGAACAACTTTGTAGGGAAGCTTATTTTAGTTGATTTCAATCAAATCCTGGTCTCATCAAATCTTGAATTTAATTTAATCAAGTACTGAATAACAGCACCATCGCGTACAATGCTAATCAAGAAGTTACAATTTGTTTCTATTTACGTTTCTGTATTATAATTATGCAGGGAAGTTTTTTTTTTTAATTTGTATTTATTGTTTTACGTCATTAAATTGCTATTTTATTAGCGAATTGAAAATTGAAATCATTTTAGCGAATTTCCCTATAGGGAATACGCTATTACGGTAGTAGTCATGGTAAGACCTAAGCCCGGGACCACTTTACTTTTTCATTTTGAGGTCCCCAGAAGCCAAAAACACCATTCGTTCATTTTCATATATATGTATATATATATCTATCTATCTATCTATCTATCTATCTATCTATATATATATGTGTCCGTGGTACCGATAACTTTTGAAGGGAACCTCCGATTTTGATGAAATTTGGTATGAAGGTGTAAGACCAGGTCTATTTTCATGAGTTCGCGAACCAGCATTGTCGGGTTATGGGAACGGGGTTTTATGGGGTTTCAAAGGGGTCAAAAATGGGTTTTTGGCATTTTTTGACCGCAATTTTCAAAATTCATCAATTTTAACTGAAACCATTTTAAAGAGCTTAAAAAAACAAACAATTTGGTATTTTGAATTTTCATCTTAGCATAACTGGTTACGGGGAAAATCCAAAAATGTGTTTTCCATGTTATTCTTATGGGAAATCAAAATAACCCTATATCTTGCTTATTTATTGACATAACTTAATCAAATTTGGTATGTACATTATCTAGATAGGGCTTAACTTATAATTGCTTACAAAACCCTTATGGCGGCAAACCTACATACTCACCCCCATGGGGTTTATAGGGAAAATAAAAAATTGCCAGAGCTTAATACAATTTTGTGTTTACATTCACCAATTATTGATTAACTTAGATTTTCTAACAACACCCCATGGCAGCAAACCTACATACTCGATCCTATGGTGTTTTTACGGGGAAAGTAAATAATCTGAAATTCCACTGGAAATTCGCTGAGTACGCAGGTCTGCTGCGACGGGGGTATTTGTAAATTAGTCTCATTTTGTATATGTTACTTTTGTATTTGACCATGTGTTAATTTTGTAGACTATACAATTAATTTGTTTTTTTTTTATTTTGTATGTAAATATATTATAAATATTTTTAAATTTGCCTTGTTATGTTAAATCCTTGTAAGAAGTATTTTATTTATAATTTGAATACTACTTTATAATTAATTAAAATATTTAAATGTACGTTATTAAAAAAAAATCGTACATTGAAATAATAATTTTTAAGTTACAGACAATTTGGACTTCTGAAATTTAAACTATGACAGTTTGTTTTAAAATGATATCTAAAATTAAAACTATAAAAGTTTGTTAAAAAGACAATGCCCTATTCTAAATAAAGTGATTATGGTAATGTAATTTTTTGTTTAGCAACAGTATATGGATGTTATGGAAACTCTGACTGATCCAAAAATAAACATAACCGTGCAATCCGTCACTCAGAGTCGCGTGTTGAACTTCTCATACCCGCAGCACGGCTGTCGAGCAGTCGAGCCTCCCCCGGTGCGGGACAGACCGTGCCAGTGAAGCGAGATAATTTTTACAACCCCGAAAACCGGGTCTGCGCCGGCCGCTCTGTTGTGCTGGCGTGTGGTCAGTGTCATTCATTGAAAATCTTTCGGGGTCGGTTGGGGGAGGGGGAGACCAGGGACGCAACGGCCGCTCCTGATTTTCAATTTTTTGTGCCTTCCGATATCTTGGCTCGGGCGTCGGTAACTCAGGCAATCTTCCTACAAAATTACCGACATTTCGACGAGCCCATTTCGTTTTGCCGAACGGCCCCCTTAATTTTACTACACTACTTAGCAATTTGTAGAGTTGCAATCAAGGCAATTCTAATTGCCTTGGTTGCAATTAAATTTAAAAACATAAGAATTAGCAACAATAGAGAAATCAGCTGTTAACCGTAGAGGTAAAATCCATGTGTTACAGTTTCAACAAATTCATTCCAGAGTGCAGCGCCCTTAGTACTACATTAAAACATCTGAAAGGCAAGTGAGTGAATTGAACAAGCTCGTCTTGAAAGAAAAATACATTTTGGGCTTCGAATTTTAGCTTATAGTGTTTGACTGATATGTTTGTGACCACAATTGAATTGTTCACTGAGCAAATGCTGGGCACCCAGGTACTGACTATTTAAATCTTACACGAATTTAAATTATATTCCGCATTCTACTTTGAGCAATTTACACTACTATCTGAAGTTAGATGACAAAATTAAAATTATGTAACTATTACAATTGGTTTACTCTAACACTTTATTCAGTGACAAATGTTTGGTTTAATTTTTATACCCCGTTCAAAATAAATGTGAGGTCGAAATGCAGATTTTAATTCCCCATTTTCCCGTTCCTCCCGTTTCCAAGAATCCAACCAATCAAAATCACTGAGAATGGCTACAGCTGGTTGATATCTCATGTCACTTTATGTCAATGTTTTGCTTTTTTGTAAACAAATATTCTTAATTTTGACGTTTGAGATGTAACAAGAAGCGCTTTCAACGGCAAGTAGGAGAATTAAAACAATCATCAGCGCTATTTTCTACTCTGAATTAAAGGGCGAAATAAAAATAATGACTGATTGTGAAGAAAATCGGGGGATTTAGGGTGGTGTAGAGGGAATTTTCCTTGTGGTGGGAAATATAATTCTGACTTTCGGCCGCACATTTATTTAGAACGAAGTATAGAAATACAGTGAAATAAATTTAAGAGCCGAAGTTTACTTTTGTTTTTAAAGCTTCTCTGAAAATTATTTAAACATAAAAATGATAATGTACCTATACTATGATAACTATGTATAACTGAACTATGATTTTAAGGTATCTTTTCTACATTTTGGACGCTAGGACATCCTCTACATTTGTAGCTTAGAGTAAGGAATCAGGAGACAGTTTGAAGAGGATACAATGCCAACGGTGGGTCATCATTTACAAAGAAGATACGGCACAAACCTAACCATAAACTGGTGTTACACAGCTGTATTTTCATCAGCAATGGTGATCCTCAAAGCAGTGTCATGTTTCATTGTCCCATTCACTTTCACATAAGGCTGCATTTCCTTGCGGTTTCAAAAGGTCTGTTTTCATTTAGTAACAAATTATTTGTGTTATTATTTCAGATTTTGAAATTGGTTTGAATTTTTTGCTATTTAACTACATTTTGGCGAGAATGCTTCAAATATAAAATTCTTTAGATGGATTTATCAGCAATCCATCAGCATAAAAAGTATTTTGAAATACAGTATTTATATTGAATCTAGTTATCTTCCACTAAATGCTATGAGGAGCAAACACAACTAATTACAGCCATTTGTTTATATTTTGTGTGTTTGAATTTTTTAACATAATAATAGTGAATGGTCCAAAGCCTGATAATGTTACTATCCACCTTTGGCCTGTTATTTTTTAGCATCATCAAGAGCCCATTAAGAACAGATGGGTTTAGAATAGAACCTTCGAGAATCAAACTGGCATCCAGCAACTTTTAAAACGCTTAAAATCTTTTCTAACGGAACATCAATTATTGCAAACTTTGCATAACAAATATAATGATTTGTTTATGAATATATATATTATTACATGAATATTAAAAGAAAGTAATAAGAAATACAGTATTAATGATGTCTTTTTAATTTTAATACGTTTAAAGAAGAGGAACAGTTAATCGTTGAACCTCAAACCTGGTAAACCATAGTGCTTGAATGCTTTAATAAAGTACAGTACTTTTATCACATTTTGCTCTTCAGACCTTAATTCAAACATGCTCTAATTCACTCCCACATATAAGTGAATTACTATAGTTCACGATCTCAAGACGCGTGTGGCGGTGTATGTTGGAGGTCGGTAAAGCAGTTTACTGCCAGCACGTTGCCCCGCGCTGTCGGTCAGTTAGTTCTCTTGTTGGGTCATAGAGCGCAGCACACGCTATCAGTAAATACAATACGAATACTCCTGTCTATAAATATACAGGATAACAATTAAAATACTTTATACGATAAGAGTTTTAATTCCCTTTTGTTATACAGGGTGGCCTCATAAAAAAAGGTACTCATCTAAAAAGATTTTCAAGGTTTTAAAAGCTATAACTCCACAAGAATGTTCAGAAATGCTTGGAGACACGCTTAACTAATGGAATGCGTAATGACAACGACGAAAAACAATTAAAATATTTCCATTAGAGATAGAGCCAGCTTCGTACTGGTAAAAAATTACAGTGAAGCGGTGAGTACCTTTTTTGAGCTACCCTGCAGTATAATTGTTAACAGTTTTTAAAGTTTATGAAATGAAAAGCAACTATGTCTATACCCCATAAGGCCAATATTAAAAACTGCTATTTTCAAACCATTCTTTTTACTAAAAATTACTCTTCCTGGATTTGAGGCTGTTTTTAAACTTATTTCTGGGCCAAAATACTCTTATATGCAAATTTTAAAGATTTTAAAATTGATTTCAATTACATTGGCTCTATCCTCGTATCACAGTGCGGGGCATATATGAATTTTTGTTATATTCAAGTACATTAATCATTTTAGATCACACTTTTTGCCCTAGTAACTCACTATAATAATGTTCGAAGTGACGGGACGGTTCCCCGACATGTCCGCCGGCTTGTGTCTGCGTGGCGGCGTGGCGGGGCCTGGCCAGCCACCTCTGTCCCGCGGGGCGCGGCGCCGAGCTCCGAATGTAATTTTCCCGGTACGAGCCCCGCGAGCCGCCGTGCAAATAACGTGTCGTGTCCCGTGATCCCGCATCCCACGAGGCGCCCGTATCTCGCACAACATACCGGGCCTGGTCCGATCACGGGCATACCACGGGTTAGTACCACCCTTCGTGTAAAGAAATTTTGAAGGGTCTCATAGTTAAATTTTATTTAGTTCAGTTTTACAAAATTTTAAAATTATAAGCTTAATTGAAAACTAAATAAAGTTCGTAAACTAACTTGGGACAGTTTAAAAAACATTTTAGGTCTACTAAATAGGTAATAAATTTTTTAATATAAAAAAAATAGGTATGTTTTTCAGTTTTATAATGAGACAGTTTATTTAACATTGAACCACTTTGTTTGAAATTAATTTTAACCACAAAGACCTAATTTGAATATTTCAGTAAGGTTGTTGTTGTTGTTGAATTTTTATTTTTTATTTTTTTCACAATCATTGATATAAAACGGTTGAAACATGAAGTTGTAATTTTTAAAGCAGACAAGTTGACTCATATAAATCCCCAAAATTTGTAAAATTAAAAATAATTTAATGCAATTACTCAATATTTTTTTAGTGGGTCATTGGTTTAAGTTAACGAAGTTAACGTTTAACGAAATACGGCGTTTAAGTTGACGAAGTTAACACAAAAACTGTACTTCAGGTTTATGATGGCGTCTATTTCCGGTATGTAACAATCGGAGAGCAGTTCAAGATGGTCGTTTTTACAGTAAACAAATATGATTTCTTTTTAATTTCCTCAATGATATTCAAACATCAATAATTCAGTTTGCACCATCCATCAATCTTAACTTAAATCTCACTAGCAAATTTTCGATTTTTCCGTAGATTTAGCCTAGAATCAAAGGAATTTGCAAGATATATGTAATTAAGAATGCGTTCAAGAAAACGAGATAACAAACAGACTCGTACATTACTGAAAACGGGGGTTTAAATTAATATCGAGCTATCGAGGTTAAATAGCTACAAACACTTTTCAAAAACAAACATTTCCAAGATCTAAACACACAAAGCATGAAATACGGCTTCGGTGGTGGTTGTGAGAGCCCAGATCTATATAGAAGGCTCAGGTGGCGAATCCCCGCCCCGACACTCGTCCACCACTTTATATTCCGCTGTCCTACAAACAAAATAGTCCGCAAATTTATTTGCAGCCTGGGATTCTTTGTTATCTGCTCTCGGCACTCGGCGGTTGGATCAGGGGATACTACATCACTTACCGTCCCCACACCTTCCCCTTCCCCGCCTGAGTAAAGCCCGGTGATAGTCTGCGAAATAAACGCCGTAGTTGGCAACACTGGCTGTGTATAGCGTGATACGGTTGGCAGCCCTGACTGTGTTTATTGTATTCACCCACAAGAGATAGTTTACAATTTTTTAAAACTACTGTTTGTCTCCGTGTGACATAGCCTAATATCTATCAACCAACTATGTAGTTGAGCGTTGTTATTTATTTTTCAGATTGTTTTGAGTTCACCCTACTGAAAAAATAGAACTTAAAGTTAAATAGCAATAAACAGTTAGTAAAGGTAAATTGTAGAAATATGTAAATTACATTAAAAAATAAATTAAAAATGTGAAAAATTTTAAAGATTTTTACAAATGATTCTTCTTTTTAAACATGTTAAATTCAATTAATTCTAGAAATGTGTGGGGGTTTGAAAGTAATTCTATGCACAAGGTGGAGGTGCGTAGGACGCCTACTCGTATTAGACAAGCCTCTTTTTACTATTCCAGTTCTCTTTTTACGCCAATCCAATAACATACTAAAGAATAGTTGCGAAAGGGCTTGCTTTATCGCCAGACCTAAAATAGACACCAGGCATAAAATATGTCAGGTTGAAATGCATTAAAAATGTTCGTAACGAACATTGAGGGATTGCGAATGCCATCTCCAAAACTGACATGAGCTCAACAAAGCTCACCCAAACATACTCCAACTCCAAAACATTTATCTGAGGCACACTTGACACAGTTTGTCTCCAAACCACCCAAAACATAAAAGAAAACAGTCGTCTGGGGCGACAGAAAAGAGACGGACATAAAAGAGTCTCGTCTCGCGATAAAGAGTCGATTCCACGTCCAGAAGTGGGTGAAGTAGTGGGGAACAAATACCAGGTAAGCCGGGATCCAATAAATAGTTGGCCATGATTCGTGGACGTGAGGCGCTCCGGGGTTTAGCGGCTTAGCTTGGCTTTGCATTCCACTCGTATGCGCCGATACGGTACACGACCAATCACTGGCGAAACACACGACACCGACACCGACATCGACACTAGGAACCATACCATTGTCACAACACTTATGGTTATTTGACTGCTGAACCAGTTTTGTCAAACAAAACATAATTTCCCTAATGTTCCCTCTTTTTATCAGTTCGTGTGGAGGTGCAGCAAGTATCATTCGGTAATTCTGTTACTACCAACAATGAAAAACCCACATGTTTATCCTGATGAAGCACGTGGTTCGTGCTGTGTCAGTCGAGTCGGCTGTTTTCAGCAACTCTTGCTTTTAAACTCAATGAGACAAATGTGAAAATTTAAAGAATTTAATTTCAATATTATAACAAATTAAGATTTTTCTACAACCGCGGGTTAAGTGTCAGTTAACGCACCGAAATCAAATCGTAGTACACCTGTTTACTGAGGAGCGAGCGTTAAAGTCTTTAACGCTCGTCACGTGATTAGTTTATCGCTCGCCAGCTGATTGCATTGTCGGCGAGCTACAGCGCTCCCTTCCGCTGGCGCATTTACCTACAATGGACGTGAGTAAATGTGATTGTATTCATCGTTTGGGAAATTAAAGCTGCAGTTGTAGTAAAAATTGTGTATGTATTTTGCGCGTAAAGCTTTTTTCTCGCTTTCGCTAAAATACCACGTTCCTCTATGCATCGCGCGGTAACTGTTTAGATCAAGCGAGAAAGACCTACTTTACGCTTTCAATACATAAATAACTATTTCCTAGCATAGAGACTTATAAAAATACAATTTTTATATCATAATTAAATTATTTGCAAAGTTTAAAGAAAATTGTTAGGGCGTTTTCAAGATCCGTGTCCATACATACAAATAAACGTTACCAATAATTGACCTTAGGCCTACTCGTATTAGAGTATAGGATAATACATCATTTGCATGGCCAAGCTGAGGAAGTCATATTTACTGGCAGAAAAACTCAAATTATTTATTAAAGAATTGATTATTCCTCAGAAAATTCCTCAATAGATAAAATTTAGTCATTCAACAATCGTTCATCTTGTCACTTAGCAATAAATGAAATAAATGAATTTAAATTTCAAATAGCCAAAATGCATCAGAAGAAATAATGTGGCACTAGGATTGCTGACTGAACTTTTGACCAATGCATAATAATTATGTATTTGTCAATAGGTCAAAGGGACTTGACGATAATTCAAGGTAAGTTACTCAATAACGTATAAATATAAAAACGAAATTATACTGTACTAGTAAAAAAGCCCGTTGTAGTTTTTAAATACAACGGTCTCTAGAAAAATTGTACCTATACGTTATTTCCGGTGAAATAAATAAAAAATTGTAGTATTTGTTTTCAATATTGAAATTCTATTCGATAAAAATAATTGGTTTCGTATTTCAGCGTACTTAAATTGTGTTGAATGGCATAGAAAAGATAAACTTCTAAACAAACAGTTTTCATCGCGATATATATTATAAATGGTAAAATTATTCATTTTCAGAACATTTAAAAATTTATACTTGTAGTTATTTAATTTAGTTCAGTTTTATATTAATTTCGTTTGATTTAATTTAATTTATTTTTTCAAATAACAATTTATGATTGTAAAAACCACATACCGCATAAAACCACACACTGCTATTTAGCACATAACTTTATTTAAACGCCAACAAAACGTAAGGAACTCACAACTACAAATCCCAAATGTAAACAACAAAATGTAAACAAAGAAAAGTCAAGGACACAACAATGCATCAATCAGCTGTTAAATTAATAACGTGTTCCATGTGATCAGACACAGTTTAAAGGAAGAAAATGTTTATCTTTTTTAACTTTTTCACCATAACTCCTAAGAAAAACATCAAAAATTTCACATTTTTTTAGTAAATATACATAGACAAAGCTTTCCGACAACACACAAAAGATTATTAAAATCGATCCAGTACTCTAGATTTAGCTGTACAAAGTTTAATAAAAATATCTCTACCACAGTATTTTTTCAACGCAAACAAATTGGTAGTAGCTTTGGTTTTTTTGTAAATAACTTTTGAACGGTGAGGAAATCGACTAAAGTGGATGGTGATTTTCTGAAAAAGAATTGAATTTCATACAAATGATCCTAAACCATTTCTTGAATAACCGCAATAAAAGCAGCCAAAAATTGCATTCAAAAGAAAAAAACTGAAAACCCCGTTTTCAACGCATTTCTTATGGAAAACATGTTTCTTTATTTTTCACCTTAAATACTAAAAAACATCAAACTTTCATATTTTTGGCAAATCTACAGGATGAGAGCTTTCTAACGACATCTTAAAAATTAAAATCGGTCCAGTGGAACTCCAGATTCAATTGCCCCAAGATTTTCAAAACTGAATTTTCAATGCAAATAAATTGGTAGTAACCTTGGTTTTTTTGTAAACAACTTATAAACGGTGAGGAAATCGACCAAAGTGGATGGTGATTTTCTGAAAGAGAATTAAATTCCCTACAAATTACTTTTAAGCATTCCTTGTACAACCACAATAAATGCAGCCAAAAATTGCTTTTAAATAAGAAGTTCGTAAAACCCCGTTCTCAATGTATTTTTTTATGAAAAACATGTATTTATATGTTTTCCCCATAAAAACTAAAAATATCAATCTTTCATATTTTTTGGCAAATATACAGGATGAAAGCTTTCCAACGACATCTTAAAAATTAAAATCGGTCCAGTGAAACTCCTGATTCGATTTCCCCAAGATTTCTCTTAACTCAGTATTTTTGAAACGCAAACAGAACTGGTAGTAGCTTTGGTTTTTTGCAAATAACTTTTGAACGGTGAGGAAATCGACCAAAGTTGATAGTGATTTTCTGAAAGAGAATTAAATTTCATACAAATTTCTACCAAACATTTCTTTAATAACCGCAATAAAGGCAGACAAAAATTACCTTCAAATGAAAAAATCGTTTCTAATGTATTTCTTATGGAAAACATTTTTTTTTCACAATAAATACTAAAAAACATCAAACTTTCATATTTTTTGGCAAATCTACAGGATGAGAGCTTTCCAACGACATCTTAAAAATTTAAATCGGTCCAGTGGAACTCCAGATTTGATTTCCCCAAGATTTTCAAAACTGAATTTTCAACGCAAATAAATTGGTAGTAGCTTTGGTTTTTTTGTAAATAACTTATAAACGTGAGGAAATCGACCAAAGTGGATGATGATTTTCTGAAAGAAAATTTTATTTCCTATAAATTACTATTAAGCATTTCTTGAACAACCACATTAAATTCAGCCAAAAATTGCTTTTAAATAAGAAATTCGTAAAACCCCGTTCTCAACGTATTTTTTTTATCAAAAACATGTTTTTTTTATTTTTTCACCATAAAAACTAAAAACTATAAATCTTTCATATTTTTTGGCAAATATACAGGATGAAAGCTTTCCAACGACATCTTAAAAATTAAAATCGGTCCAGTGGAACTCCAGATTCGATTGCCCAAAGATTTTCAAAACTGATTTTTTAACGCAAATAAATTGGTAGTAGCTTTGGTTTTTTGTAAATAACTTACAAACGGTGTGGAAATCGACCAAAGTGGATATTTTTCTGAAAGAGAATTAAATTTCCTACAAATTTTTAAAAACATTTCCTGAATAACCACAATCAAAGCAGCCAAAAATTGCCTTCAAATAAAAAAAATTAAAATCGGTAAAGTGGAACTCCAGATTCGATTGCCCCAAGATTTTCAACGCAAATAAATTGGTAGAAGCATTGTCAATGTATTTCTTTATTTTTTCACCATAAATACTAAAAAACATCAAACTTTCATATTTTTTGGCAAATATACAGGATAAAAGCTTTCCAACGACATCTTAAAAATTAAAATCGGGTGCGCTCTACCTCGGCGTCAAAATCGTTGAGCGAGACTGTTAACTGCCGCTATACGCGGAAACTCACATTTTGGAAAATATATGACGGGTGTTTTTAAATTTTGTTACTTTAATGCTTTTTTTGGTTTCAGTGCGAAATCGATCGGTGGTCTAATAACGATGTTTTCGAAATTGCAGACCTTTCGCATCTCCCTTCTTGCATCGTTATCTATAAACATTTTACCAATCTTATTGCAGATTCTTGTTCTTAAGATTATATTCTACTCGTGTATCGTCTTATTTTTTCTTAAAAAATTGTTTTTAATACGTTAAAACTTGATACAAAAACGCTTATTTCAACATTATTAGCAAGCACCCTGCTTAGTAATTTAAATTAATATCGAAATTTTAAGACGATAGCGTTGTACAAAATTATATTACGAAGAGTTTGTCACAAAAATATTTTAAATCGGTCTACAACTGGGGCGACAAACACGGAGATTCTAAACCCTTGCATCCGCGCGCGGCAGATGGGTAGAGCGCACCCTTAACTCAGTATTTTTGAAACGCAAACAAAACTGGTAGTAGCTTTGGTTTTTTGTAAATAACTTTTGAATGGTGAGGAAATCGACCAAAGTGGATGGTGATTTTCTGAAAGAGAATTAAATTTCTTACAAATTACTATTAAGCATTTCTTGAATAACCGCAATAAAGGCAGCCAAAAATTGCCTTCAAATGAAAAAATCGTAAAAACCTGTTTCCAATGTATTTCTTATGGGAAACATGTTTTTTATTATTTCACCATAAATACTAAAAAAACATCAAACTTTCATATTTTTTGGCAAATATACAGGATGAGGGCTTTCCAACGACATCTTAAAAATTAAAATCGGTCCAGTGGAACTCCAGAATCAATTCTGCCAAGATTTTCAAAACTAATTTATTATAAGAATAGATGAGATAAACTTAGGATTCTATTTATAAATAATGTAACTTATATAGAATAGGAGGTTCACAATTTAACTTTTAATTTCCAATAAACAACATTTTTTCGGTGGTTTACAAATTCAAAATACATTTCGGACAGAATGCATTTGTGCACCTGTTAAAAATTGTGTAGAAAAAAAGGCTAATAAGAACTTGCTGATGTCGGTAGGAAGATAGTTTAAACATGAACATATGCTACAAAGGCTGGGCCAATAAATACTCATTGTGGCGCTGATCCCACACGTGCTGCACTCTGGGAGGAATCGGCGGCTTAGAGGAAACCGGGACTTGCCCGATAATAGCGCAGGTCTGGGGACAAGGAGGGCGATAGGAAGAAATAAAAACGGTTCCGCGGCAGTTGAACAGTATTACTTCTTGGAACCAATCATATTTTATCATCACACTTTGAAAACAAATAGGCATGTCGATTTTTTCTAGTCTGTGTAAAAATACACCATCTAAAACTAAGATGAAGAAACATTATCTTGTTTAAATTCGATTTGATATGAAGGTCTTGTTGAGTGTCTCCAAAGACATAAGTTTTATTTAATGTTTATTTTGCATTTTCCATGTTTTTTTTATTTTTTATTTCTAGGTCAATTTTACATCCATATCTATTAAAAGTTGAACTTTCAAAAAAAATTGATTTAAGGATTTGAAATTTCATTTTTTTTAATTCATTTAAAAATTCAACGATTTTAATACAAATTAAAGGTTTTGTAGGGGTTAACGTGCCGAAAAATGACACCATCTGCATGGCTGAGCAAGACTTGCAGATTAAAAGTTACAGTGTGACAATAGGTTCGATAAACGGCGGGAGTTACTACAGTGGTGGTTTGTTGCCTCTTGGTGTACCGACTTCTGCAAAATTAAAAAAAGTGATACCCTAAGGGAGTAAATACCTTTGAGTTTCCTTACATTGTTTTTAATCTAAAGAGTTCATACAAATCTTAACAAATAGTGGGTAAGTAAATAATTATTTTGCTATCCTATTGACAGGAATAAAATATTTACTTTAAATTATTATAAATACCTGTGTAATGCTATAATTAAATGATAAATTGTGTTATTTTTTTGGATAAGCAAATATGACCAACATCACTCCAGACGTTCCAGAACTATCAGTACCTACGATTATTTTTTAATATGAATTGTGAATTAACAATCCCGCTGTTTACTTAAGTTTTTTGTTCCTAGGTATATATTTGTTTTAATTAAACCAAGTTTTTCTAAATAAACCGGGTTATATATTTTTTTTATTGGGATCTGGAATGGTATTATAAAATTTTTACTTGGTACCTTATGTTTATAAGTTAAAGTTTAATCTTTGATAAACTAAGTAAAATAGTTGAAATGCTCTTTTGAAGAACTTAAAAGCAAATTAATGAATTTTAGTATGTGCTCGTTTTATTTTTTCAATATGTTCAATATCACATTTTTTACACAATTTTTAGAATATAAACGATCACGAACAATTTTACAACAACCAACGTTTACGACTGTTCTTCCTTAAATATGAATATTATAATTCAATAGTAATAAGGGAAACTGTTATGTGTTCGCTGAAATAAACGGAAAACAGGGATGATAAACAAGGAATGTATGTGGATATTGGTAGGTCTGTGGTGAGGGGTTGTGGGTACGCGGAAGGGGGGGGGTTGAAAGATTTCCCTCGCGGGGTGTGGACGGCACCTGGGCCCCAAGAGACTTAAGGAATGTAATTTTCTTTGCACGAGCCCCGTGAGCCCCGACCCCGGCATAAATGATGTGTCGAGAAACATCAGGTGACCCCGGATATCTAACGTAACTACCGGAAGTTTTATAGTCAGTTTGTGTATTATGTGATTATTTTTTAGCAAAAGGAATACCGTGTGATCTCAAAGTGAATAAATGACTAAATGATTAGATTCAGACATTTTAATTAACTATGAAGAAGTCTTTAAGATGTCCGGAAAGTCGTACGGTTCAGAAAGTTTGGAGGGCGTCTCGGGCTAGACATGTTATTATAGAAAGATTTTGGTTTCATGTTTGAAACGTTATTTAATTTTTACAAAATAAAAGCCCTTGGTCAAACGTTTTGAACTAAAATTAATTTAGTAATTACTGTTGACAGATCATAACAATTAATTTCCAGGATGAAATATTACTCTGTTTTTAAAATTAAATCTACAAATATGAAAGACACTTGTTGAGTTAAGAAAAGACAAATTTTAGTCATACGAATAGTGTATATTCATCAAATAATTTAATTATACTCTGATCATTTCTGCGTACATACAAAATTTATTATTGTATTTGTGTTTGAATTTTTCTGAGTAATTAATACAAAGTGAACTAATACGTAAATCAACAGTATATATATAGGTCTAAATGTTAAAAAATTACAAATAAAAATTTCTTCTCGTGAATAAAAAATAAATAAATTTCTTTTCCCATAAACAATTTAATTTGCTCTAGCTCCTAGCAGTGTCCCCTAACGTGCTGCGCTCTATACGCGAGGCTCGGGAAACTATTTGAGGACACGATCTACGTTACCGACCAAGACTTAAAGTAATCGGTGATAATACTCAAATAAATTATCTTTATCATGTTTAAAATCCAACCAACAAAATGGTTTAATTAATTGTGTGTGTACAAAGAACGATATTTCCATTTTGGATTTTTTAAATTGATTTATCACTAATATAAACTTATATTTTTTAATCTCTTCGACTATAGGCCAAGATAGAACTCTGGAGTTGTTATGTTAAATAATTTAGTTCGAATGTGAAAATTTTTCTTCATGCATTTAAAGTAAAAATATGTTAGTAAACTGTTTTGAAAGTTTTTGTATTTTTATAAATGTCCCATTAGTTGTTTGGCCCAACCGATAGTCCACGCATGATGAAATGGAATGAACTTTTTGAGAGATGACCGATTGTGCTAAACAAACGATAAACGATCTTTGGTTGAGAATGTAATATACAAAATCCTATAAGGTTCAATTTGAATTAAACTATTTATCCTCAAGACATAGAACACCCTGTATAGAAAGAAAACATTCTACAGTACATAGATCGTTTAATTTTCAGACTTCTTTTAAGGATACTACCACAAAAACTATTCTTCCAATAAAACAGTTGTTGAAACAACTTTTTAAAACTGCATAGTATATAGCATGGAAATGTTGAAAGACAACATTAAGCAATGATTCATGTCTAGCTATAAATCTTTTATATCTTTATACTTAATTTGATATATGGAACAATTTTCAATGAATTAAAAAAAGCTTAATACATACAGTATTGGTTTTTATATTTATAAAAACTTTTTACTTATAAATTTTAAGGACAAATCATATAAAATTGTACTAAAAATTAAAATTATTAATTAATTTTGTTAAAATTTAACTAAATTTATAAATTATTTTAGTTTTAGCACACCCTGATTTAATAACCATTCGAAGATGTTGCAAAATTTGGAATTTTTAAATTATAAAAGTAATCTAAAATTACTATGTTATTTATTACCAGTTAAATGCCTTGCCAATGTTACAGACAGAGTTGTACTTAGTACAAGTTAAAGGTATTTTTGTACACTTTAGACCGCATCTAATCAAGCTAAAATGAATTTAAGCAATTTAAAATTTTTATAACATGTGAACATTTTTTGTAGTAAGCACTATTATGCAGTGTTCTTAGTTTTTAATACATTTATTGGATTTAAAAGGTCAAATATCTAAGGCTCGATCCTCTTTTCATTGCGAGTTAAAAACTCAGGCTGTCATTTGAAAGTTATAATTTGAATACATTTAAATTACCGCAATTTCTAAGTCGACATTTTTTATATAACGATGTAAAGTAACAAAACAATAAAAAAAACTGCAATACCGTAACGAAAATACAAAAACTAATCATATGTGGAATCAGATAAAACACTGTTGTGCTCGAAACAGAGGCGATCGGCGTCGCACTCTCGACTTCTTGGACATTTTCCATTTTCTTGATGGCCAAACATCGAGATGCGCATCTGAGACGTGGGGGGGGGGGTTGGTGGGGGGGGGGGGGGACATCCATCACTGGACCATAAAGACGACACTTGGTGTCAGGGGGGGGGGAGGGGCACTGATTCATCTTTGATTTCCTCATATTTTGTCCACAGATCCGCCGATATACCCACATATGAGACGGCTAAGATGTGTTTTGTATTTTAATATCCCCCTCAAGCTGGCGTCTCTCGGCCTAATCTCCCGGGGAGATTGGAGAGAGATGAGAGACGGAAGCGGAGATGCAAAAACTCTGAGCCGTCTGTGGGCTTACAGTGGGTCAAAGGATGTGAGAAGGTAAGGTTGGGGATCCCCTCAAGTGTAAACCATCGATAAATATGAATACTGGGAAAATAACGATTTATAAATGTAAGATAATCCAACTTTTACCTTTTCCGTTTTTATAAAATAAAACCACACATGACACTGCTAGGGCTCTGTCCAGAGGACCACAATAAAATTTGTATTTTGTATGTAATGTAATGAATAATCTTAGGATTAATTGCAAGGATTTACGAGCTATATTTAAAAAAAAACCTTACACCAACTTTCTACAAATCACACTATCATGCCTGAACACCATAGTATATATATATATATAGTTATTCCTTTTCTTGTTAACACACATTGCAGTCATGAACAAACGAAAATTGTAGTGCTCATTTAGAAATGCCCCAGGTTACTATTTTACTAAATTATTTATTGTGAGAAAAAAACTTCCCATCATTTACAAAACAAAGGTTTATCTTTACAAGATTTTTTGTGATTTATATACAGAGTACAGAGGTAATAATTTATAAAGTCAAAAGGAAATCGATGTGTCCATTTTTCTTTGTTTTATATCCACACGATTTATTAACTGTGATTAATATGATTTTCACGATGTAGAAAATTTGGTTAAGCATATGTGTTATTTAAAATTTACATAAAACAAATTGTTTTACTTTGTACGGTTTACTTTTGTGTTCAAATCAAACCACTTACAGACCATTAACTTAAACTCATGTCGGCAGACAGTAATGAAATTTGGTTTGGTCACAGTTCAAACACAGTTAAACAAGTACAACTTGCTTTTCCAATAGAGTTTGTCAGTATAAACTAACACCAAGTCAGTTACACAACTTGGTAAATAAACTTAGAATTTGTGTTAAATATTACATATGCTGTACTGTACTTGATGAAAGTGTATACGAGTAATAAGTTTAATAAACATGTTAAAATGTACAACATTAATCACAATTTTTTACAAGTTTTTATAAAAATTCTCTATAGTGGAAAGTCCTTGAGAGAGTAAAAACCAAATATCGTTTGGCAATGTAATAATTATAATGTGATAAACATCTAACTATATGGCAAAAACAAACAAAAAATATTATAAAACTAATATATTAGTAATAATACAACAATTGAAAACTAAACAACAAAACACATACTATAAATATTAAACGCAAATTTTAGTTTGAGTAAAACTGTAGAAAAGTTTATTTGGCTAATTTATGGAAAGGGCAGTCAATGCAACCGATCTTAAAATTTGATTTTTTTGTATGTGCTTCATGAAATTTCACACTGAGTAATTCAGTGCGTAAAAAAGACATAATTTTGCAGTGTTCAAATTTAATCTTCGGAGTAAACACTTTCATTCGGCACTTAACAACTTTTTGCATCCCGACCCTTGATTAAATTAGTGGCTTAAAAAATTAATTGAAATTATATTATTGTAATAAATTGTAATCGCATCTGTTGTGGTGGCACTGTAGTATTCACTGCTTGTCTTGAATTACAACTTTAATAATATAACGCAGCATATACAGAAATACAACATTTCCTTTACATTCTCTAATTTACTTCAAAAAAAGAAGAATGTAACCTGGACTTACAAGGACGGAACACGAGAAAAGTCGGAACATGTACCGAGATAATGTCGGAACAGAACAAGCGCAGAGATGTAACTTATTATAAACGCCGCCCGCTCTTGGACGTAATTCGAGGTCAGAACTAAGTAAAGAGCGACACGGCTACAAGTCGTGTGAGCTTTTAATTAAGAAAACATCGGTGCCTGTATCACTGCGGGCAGGGGGCGCTCATACGTGTGTGCCTGCGTGCATGTGTGTGTGTGTGTGTGTGTGTGTGTGTGTGTGTGTGTGTGTGTGTGTGTGTGTGTGTGTGTGTGGGCGCGCGCGCGTGTGCAGGTGCTTCTCATGTCCCTCCCCTCACCGTCCGAATGCTCAGTTCGTGGACGGAATTTTTGAATATTTGATGTACGTCCATCGTATCCCTATCCCCTGTGACATCCTCCCCCACCCCCCCCCCCCCTCCCCGCTCCCTCAGGATCGATCGCCCTCTCCTGGACACGTCCCTGTCCCGGGATCTGACGGGGATGTTAATACGCCGGGCATCCCCGAGGACACTGTCCCCTGTTTCATAAAAACGCATTTCGGAAGAATATTGAATTTCGGAGCGATTCCGGCCCGGCCGTCGAGCCGTATTGACGGAATTGATGGTGACTCTTGACGTAACGTGACGTGTTTGTTGTGTCGGGAGATTTGGAAATGGAAATGTTTCAATTCTTCAGTTTCACATAAAATTATATAATACAAAACTTTAAAATAACTATACTCCATGGCTCTCATATTGATTTATAGACTTTTTGAACCCTTAAAAATCATTTTCACTAATTGTAATATTTTTTAATTAACTAATAATATATTTTTTACATATATCATGCTCAATAATACTTGTTTGACGAGTACAGGAATGAGTTAAAAAAAATATAAATATTTCGAACAAGGAAGACAAAGTTGCGTTTTAATTTATCTCAGATTGTTACTAAATTTATATCAGATTCTGAAACAACGTTACTACACAAAATAAACTTAGTAGTAAATAATTTTTTTAATTAATTCAATTCCAATATTTTAATACTTCTTTATTAGTTTTTTTATTTGTTTAAGTCGTTGTGATTAAAATAAGTAAAAAAGTACAAGAACATTTGTATTGTTTTAATTTATAATTATATTGAAAACAATATTAAGGCTCATCATTAATATATAGTTTACATAACAAAATATAAAAATCCACAATAACAAAGGCTAGACAAGAAAGAATGAAAATATAATCAATGTAATTTTTTTGTTAGCTTATACTGTCAATTACTTACATAATGTAGGAATGTATATAAATCCATAGTTTTAGGTATATAAAGACAACTATTATTTAATGTATGACAAGGAACATCTTAAAAAGAAACGAATATAGTAAGTTATGCTATACTGTTCAAACCATAAATTAAAGGACTATCGTGTAATGCAAAAAAAGTAACAGGCTAAAATAATAATAAAAAATTACTTCAACTTAGAAGATATGTTTATATTGCCATATTAGTTGTAATGAAAGAACATTATTTCCTGCCAAAGGTTTTGTTGAATATGAGTCATGAAAATTGGATTCATTAGCATTATTATTCTTGGAACCCTAACTTACGTAATTTCTTGAACTGTTAGTTTCTTCGCTTGGGTTTTGAAAAAGCTTGTCAAAAATGGATCAGTCCTGAAAAAAAACACATAAGCATTGAGATAAAAGTGCGTTAAATAGCAATAGGCTTAAAGCCATTACAATAATGTAAAGTAATATAATATAGTCGCAAATAACGAAAGTCAACATTCAAAAAGATTTTTTTTTTTTTTCAAAATGAGTATAATTTTTTATCCATAAACACTCACCGGTGAGTTTTAGTTTTTTGCAGCTGCCCCACGGTCGCCAGATGACACGTAAACAGAAGGGTTTTGCATCCCCGACCCCAGCAAAGGGTTCAGATAAAAAATTAAAATAAGAATACAAAAACCGCCTGTGACCGTGATTTTTTGTCGCCGCAGGAAGCTCATTGTGCCGTTACCTGCGGCCCTAAAGCCCTTTACACTCAAAATCGACCTAATTCCCCTCCCCCCCCCAGACCCGACCCCATACTGTGTCTCGATCACTGATTTAATTGGACTGTTTTGAGTGCTGTTGTCAGAAACCGCATGTTATAATTTTTCAGATAGACAGTTAGATCGAACAAAAGCTATCCGTCACATTGTCACATGAAGCCTTTTTAACGATTTTTGGAATCTTACGAGTTTGATCGGGCGTAAGAAGTTGACAAATTTAGTACTAACTTGGGGTCGATTTTTGAAATAGTGGAAAACATGTGTTGTACTATTTTTTTTATGATGTAGGGCATGCTAAAAAATGGAAAAAAATAAAAAGGTGCATTTTTAAATTTTAATAAGGTGAAAATAATAAAAACTGATATTTTGGGTGAGTTTTCAGAGGCAATTTCAAAGCGATATAACTCCAAAGGTTTTTACAGCATTTAAACTACTTTTACAATAAGTGAGAGGACATATTGTCTACAAAAAATTTAGGTAGAATCAAGTTGACTTAGTTCCCGAAACCAATTTAATCAAAGTAAAAAATGTGATTTTGTCATGTTTTTTTAAATTATTTTTCTTTTTGACCCATAAAAGTTACAAGCATAAATCTACCTAACGTCCTAACGTTTTAGCTACATATGTCAGGAATAAGAGGAAAAAATTTCAACAAAATCCAACAAGTAGATTTTGAGATATATCAATTTTAATCAGGAAAAAACATGAAAAAACCAACTTTCGGAGAATTAGATTATTGTCAAAACTTTTGTAACCAATTTATTGGCTGTGTTATGTATACATACCATATATATAAACGAATGTATTATGTTATGAACCAATTTATTTCTTTATTTTAGATAGTAATATGAAATGAAATGCAAACAATAGCCTATGTATATATTGTAAAACAGCAAATTTGCAATTTTTGACCACTTGTAGTGTTGTACAAAAAATATTTTTTCAACGTGTATAAGGTAAAAAATTAATTTCCGTTGCATTTTTCTTACATAAGAAACAAAAATATTAAAGTTAAAACAATTGTCAAATTTAACAAATTTTGGCCTTAGTAGTAAATCTTCTTGAGAGTTTGCAATACCCGTCATCTTGGAACTCATAGTATTCCCATATGACTAATATTAAATTTAAAATGTCCGTTACTCCTTTATATTGGTCGAAAAATATCCATCTTGATGTTATTTTAAAGGAAATTTTAGGAGACTATGAAATAAAATTCACAATTATAGAGGGATTTATGAGATTAAATTAGGCCTACGGAAATAACGTCTATCTTTGAACAAAAAGCCTTTATGTTTATTCATCAAACAATCAATACTTTTGGTACATGGTAAGCCTATACAAATTTGATTTCATGTTCCCATAGAGATTAAAGTTTCCTTTAAAATGTCATGAATGTGAATCTTTTTTTACCAATATTAGCCTAAAGACGTATCGGACATTTAAAATTTAACATTACCATTATGGGAATAAAAATCCAAAATGGCGGGTACTGCGACTCTTAATTGAATTTTGCATTGAAATTAAATTTCATATTTCAGTACCGTATTTATATCTTTTTAAGATATAAATACAGATCTTCTTTAAAAAAGTGTAATAAAAAATAATAATAATAATACATACTAATTTTGTAAATTTTACTGTAGTTTTATAATTATATAAAACTAAGTTTTTAGATTTTGATCCATTTTCTTAGTTTTGAATCTGAGATTAGGGAAAAAACATTCGTGTCTAATATTATACGTTTAATTAGTGTAATCCCAAATAGTAATCCAATATTTCCTAAAAACTTAACAATAGTCTATAAATTGACCGTATACAAATTTTGAAATAAATCAACCATAACGCGATTTTCTGGGTCGGAAAACACGGAGACATAAAAAGACAATATGTATGTAAAGAACGGAGGCGTCCTCTCCCGCCCGCGCGGCGACGTCGTAAGTCATAAGTCATAAATTAGGGGATTTATGGCACAAATCGCCCGGTAAAAAGGTCGGCCAATATAAGGCCAGCGAGATAGTGTGGCAAATCTGGTGGAACGCGGAGCAGTATACATGCTATCTCTCGTCGCCAGATGTACGGCTATACGCTAGAGCGTGGTATTGGCGACGAGGAGGTGGCCTGTCATTTCACACTCCGCTGGGGGTTGGGCTATAAAGAGTTTATACAAGGGTTGTTAGTGCTATGGTGGTTTAAATTATAAATCATTAAGAGTTAATTTAATCAGGGATATTGTGGTTCAAAAGACATAGTAAATCATTAACACTTCTATTCATAAAATATGACCTAATAATCTTTAATCCTACCGAGAACTTTTTTTTATATAACTTATCTAGTGAAATCTGCTTATTTGGTGAACGGATATCTTCTTTAGAGACTTCATCATCCACCAGATTCCAATTTTAAGAACAAAGTTAATTTAGAGAAATCGAGAAATCATTGTCAGTAAAGTTGAAGTTTTAAATTTAATTCTAATATTTTTTCCCTGTGCATTTTAAAAAGTTCAAGTTTACTTTGACCGAAACTCAATCAAGAGTATAATAATTGATTGAGGGTCAGTATAATAGTCAACTATTGATCTGTAGGAAATTTCAAATAAAGAAAGTAATATTTGTAACCCTACTAGAGAGTAACCACACTATAATTAAAATAAACCCCAACAGTTTCTCACAATGAGTGAAGAATCTGGTACAAATAGCGTTTATTATGGGCACAAACAAATTTATTAACCAGTGAAGGAGACTCTGAGCCTAAACCGAACTATGTAAAATAAATCCTTATACGTTTTTCAAACTTAATTAGCTTTTTTGGAAATTAGAATGTCAAAGACATTTACATTGAAAGCACAATTTAGAATTCTTTGCAAAATATTTTTTAACTTTCAGATAGTATATTGTTAACAATTTAATACTGATACTGTATAATTATTAATTTATGACATTTAAAAGTGTGTGTGATCTGTAAAACTACGTAAGTACAGGACGTGTGACGAGAGAGTAGCGGAGGAGGGGGGGGGGGAGGCTGGAGGGCCCAACTGAGTTTTTCGCTCCCCCGCATCCAATAAGCAGGAAGCGGCGCTGCCGGTCAGGATATGCGAAGTTACTGGGCCAGAAAACACGTGATACATGGCCACGCAGACGGACAGCCGGGCGTCGGGGGGGGGGGGGGGGGGGTACAAGGCTATCACGAGGCGGTTTTGTACTCAACCAAATGAACTTAAAACTGTGATGTGTTTTCATAATTCTCCCATTTGTGCATTGAATACAAGTGTTTTTACAAATAAATCAAAACTCAGAAAAATAGGGATTTTCTTTCATTAGCTGGCGAATTGTAATAATTATATTTTACCATCCAAACGTTAAAGTTTCATTAAAATATGTAAACCAATACAACTTCTTATAACTCTTGGACGTACTTAATTGTTATTGAGGGACTAATTGCAGGTATGAATAATCAAACGTTAATTTATTTCGAATACATTTTGTAGCTATTATTTAATTTCTTGTTTTTTTGCAAACCCTGCACTTCCTCACAGCCCAGGATTATGTACTACATTACACCCTCACGTTAGTATGATTTTTTTTAAGTTAAGCCAACACTGGGAAACTTAAATATTGCACATAAAGATAAAAACAACTTTTCATAATTTTATTGAGTATTTATTTTTTTAAAGTATGTTTCATAGCATTTAATACACCTTAACCCATACAAAAACACTAACATGAGAAAATTTCAGTGATGAAAAAATAACACAAATAGTACTTTAACCATCTGGCTGCGATGAAGTTTTCGACTAATCAAATATTGTGAATATCAATAACAATAATAATAATAAAATACACGTATTTACAGCTGTACATTAACAGATGTTTAAATTGCTCAACCCAATCCCAATGTTATTCTATGGGAAAATTTCAAATTTAATTTGTGTATAGCACCCTTATTTCATGCCCGATTTTCATAAATTTTTGACGGAAACAATTAAAGACCAATTCCTATCCAACGACACCAAAAACTTGAATATCGGTTGAAAATTGTAGAAGGAGTTCTCAACACAAATACAAACCCTTTAAGTAATAAATAAGTATATATTTAAACTAACTTCTAACTCTTGGACGACCTAAATTTTTATTGCGTGGTTAATTGCGGGAATGAATCATCAAAGGTTAGTTTATTTCGTATACATTTTGTACATATTAATTTATTATTATTTTTTGCAAACTCTACACTCTCTCACAGCTCAGGATCGTGTACATTACACCCTCACGTTAGTGTGATATTTCTGTTTTTGGACAACTTAAATATTGCACACAAAAAAAAACTCTTCATAATTTCATAGAGCATTGCAATTTTAAAGTATATTTCATAACATTTATAACACATTAACACTCATAAAAACACTAACACGATAGAATTTCGGTTATGACCAAAAATAAACACAAAAAGTGCTTTAACCATGTACCTCAATATAATGTTTTCCTGTCTGTTTGCACAGAGCGCTCTGCCGGACGTGGCATTAACTAATCCACCTCCGACGAAACGTAAAATAGCAATAGCGATACGAGGGAATGGCTAAGGGCAATAAATACTGGCGTGTTCGCTCCAAATATCGGCATAAATATACCTCGGAAACGGCCCGGGGAATGGGGCTTTTTATACGCGGCCATCCCCACTACCTGCCCGGGCGCTGCGGTTATGCCCACATGTAAACCTGAGTGTAAACGTTTGTTCGGCGCTGTGTAAAATATTGCCGCGGATATCCTGACTGCTGTGTATTATATGCTGTATGGGGAGCCGATTTTGTTTAGGTTATCATATTTTAACCAATACCTAAGACAGGGTGTGTTTAAACAATTTGTATTAATAATGTATGGTAATTTTACATAGTTTTACATGCTTAGCGCTGAAAATAAAACTGCTAATAACCAGCCTTAATTGTATACGGGTATGTTTAAAGGTTTTTGTAATGATTGTTCGTTAGAGATTTGATAATAGAATTCGGAAAAGACAAGAATGTAGAAAAGAATCAGAAATATTTTCACCATATTCTTACCTACATTGAAATCTTTTATGTTAGGGACTACTGTTACGGACTGGAACATCAAAAGAATATCATATTGTGAGTGGATTTATAAAATCAGCATTGTTAAGTCACACAGCATGATATTTTAAAATTTGATCAAATTCAATTAGTAGGCCTATTTTGATATCTCATTTTCAAGTATCGTCCGACATTGAATACATAGATTACGAAAAGTCTTATGTTGCAACTCTTGGGGTAATCTGTAAGTGAAAATTGCAGATATTCTCACAAAAATATCTTTTCAAAGAGGTGACCAAACTACAATGTTGAGGAATGTGCCAAGAATAGCCTACAATACAGAATAAATCGTTGAAAATGACAGAAAAGTCGCATTTGCACTAGCATATGCGTTAAAAGTTTAAATGAAATCAAATTGTGACTTTCTGATCGATTCATCAAACACCAAGTACAAGACCAACGCGCCACGACTCCCCTGGTTGGAGTGTCTTGTTAGTAACGCCGTAACGTGCCTCCACCCCCAGGACAGGCATTTTTGACCGGCTGCGTTTAATAAAACCGCGTGTTTCCGGGGCCTTATTTGCATCTCTCCCTTCCCCTTGTTTGTTCTGCTTGCCACTGACCTTGTAGACTCAGGCTCTCTCGGCACACAATCCATTATACGTCTTGGTCGTGTCCTCTCCCCATAACCCCCCCCCCCCCACCACCACCAACTTTGGACAAACTCTTTCTCTCGTGGACATTCTACGGAGATATATATTTTTGTTGTTGTTTGAATCGCATTGCAAAATACCTCCATATAATACCTTTATATTTTTTTCGACCACACAGAACAAAAAACAAAATTGCTTATAGTAATAAGCGATGGCTTGTGGATGCGATATTCCCTGGTGGGGATTAACGTTCGCACATGTGAATACTGTATAGTTCATCCTCATAATTAGACCAATTTGTATATGTGAGGTAAAAATTGTGGTTCGGATCCCACGTTAAGATGGGTAGGTCCCGAGATACCATTGACTGTTGGGCTACGAATGAACAGTCCTGTCTAAGGAGAATGTCGACCTTAGTCAGTAACAAGACTGATCACGCTACAATCATCCTATACACTCATCGCTCATTCATACTTGGCTTTAAACTACCTGAGTTAGTCCCCATTTTCATTAAGGTAGATACTGTAAGGTTCAAAGCAATAGGTTAGATTAGTTAAACAGTGTCCTTTAGACTTAATTTCATATTTAAATCGACCTAGTTAATACCGCCAAAAACTATTATTTGAGGGAAGTTTGGAATCATGCTGGTTACTCTTAAAGCTAAAATCCCAGGAATGTTTTTATTACTTTAATCATTGACTATGTACACTAACGTGAATAGACCTCTCATCCAATGCATTTAGTGTGAGGCAAAAAGTTCGGTGGACGCCGCACCAGAGTCGCTGCCATCGATGTTGTTATTATTCAGCTGACTTTACAGTGCTGCCAAAACAATTTACCACAACATAAACATAACTTTCAGTTATAAAATGTTTCATCCTTAGTTTAGAAGAGTGGGAATACTGATTTATCTATCATATGTTACGTGTACTTCCATGGACGCCGCACGAGATCGCACCACCGTAAATATGCTTCACACACGCCTATGCTATGAGAAGTCTACTCACGTAGTGTACAAAGTCAATGCTTTAATCAAGTGTTATAGGGAGTGTAACTAGTATAAATACGGACAACTTTTATCTTGCATGATATGTCTGATGGTTTACAATACCGATATGAATAAAAGATGCACCTCCACGTCGGTGCTGAGTCGGAAGCCCGGGTCCACGCGGGCTGGGAATTAGTCTGATTGGTGAGCAGAGTGGAGGTTCGGGCTGAATTCGAATCACGAATCGACAGGTTTTAAAGTTGAAACACTATTAAAATATTCATGTGATGCAGAAAGCCCCCCACCCCCTTCCCCCTACAATCGCCCGACTCACTCGCACTCAAAACGTGCTGCCGATTAACCCTGCTGATGTTTTGTCGACAAATATTCAGTGAATACTTCCAATAATCATTTACCTTTAATCAAATTAAATAAAATGTCTTTTGATGTGTTACTTTTGTTTTATAAAATTTTTATGTCATAATGAGTCGTTCATTAACTTCATGGTACATAAAATGCGTTGAAAATAACCAGTGGTGCTATTTATTAAATCCTGTTAATTTACTTAGCAACAAATTTGTTTAGTGTTTAGTTTCTAGTAAAACTAATTTCGATCGCTTAGTAAACATTTTTCAGTTTCAGAGAGTAGAATAATAATTTTCAATCATAAAGGTGTTTAGAAACATAGAGTTATTCCCTTCACACAATGGTGTGTAATGTTTTAGATGACATTATTGAAATTGGAATGCAATACACTGAAGTGTAGGCCTACGTATAATAAAAACTCTAAAGCCAAATCCAATGGATGAATTGGCCTACAGCCAATTATTTAAGAATCTGCATCTAACTTGTGCAGAAAATACACGAAATATAAAATCGATAAGAACGATTTCAGGTATAAAACAAAAAAGTAGATTATGCAGACGTTGGACATCGCATAATAAATGAGTGGCAACTGTAATCCGGGTATCGGGCGAAGTTGCGGACCCAAACTAAGCTACGGGACTATAAGTGCAAACTAAGTTTAAACTAAGCACAGTGTATAAACGATTCTGAATATTTATAAGGGCAAGTTTAGGACACGTTGTCCTGGACACGGTCGCCGACGCCGCCATTTCCACCCCCTCTACCATCTGGTCACCCTCTGCGCAAGTAATTTCGCTTATATTATGCTTATCTCCGCGGCCGGCGGAAAATATTCCAAAAATCTGCCCCCGATCCCCAGCGACGCTTAAATCATCCTCGGCATCTTTGTTGCCGGTTTCATTTCTGGGCGGATCTTTTTTCCTCGGGGGAGTGAGCTTTATAAGGGGTATTATAGGGTGCGAATGACCGTGTTACATCCTGGAGGGAAAAGAATTTTGACGTTTACAAGTGCCATGTTTATTTCTAACTGTAGTTTTAGCAATTTATCTTCAAAAGGGATTCCTTCGAAGTCATAAACACACAATACAATTATGTTTTTGCTGGCTCAAGTGAGCTAATTATTTCTAATTTTTGTGTTATTATCTGCATATCATAGTTATAAAAATTGTTAACAAATAGTTTTTACTTTGGAAAACAGGTTTTTAGTATTTGTATGTAAACCCTCATATTAATTAATTTAGGCCTAATTATAATGCTGTACAAATTTAATTTCTTAAGGAAATTGACGGTCTCCATTGTTTGTATCTTATCGTTGAAAGTACAGTACAGTATACATAATTAATAAATAATTGCGGAAATGTTACTTCATCTGTAATTAGCACGCTAACAGTGTATTGTATTGTAGATATTCACTCTTTGCCACTTTGTCGGCAATTTTTATTAATAGGCCTAACATATCAACCAAACTAATTTAAAATAAAATTGAGCACAAAAACAACATAAGACGGGTATTTAGGATATAATATAGGTTGAAAAAACCGAATACTGCTTAGCAATTAAAAACAGCTTTAGGCAGTGGCAGGAAGGTAAATCCAAGGGGTTAGTTTGGTATCCCTGAATGCGGTGATCCAGTGTAGTGGCATCCCTGGCCATTGCCCGGGAAATGCAGGGACAGCATTAGCCGCATTATGTTGGTAAGCCTGCGGTGGTCGCACTAAGCTATCTTAGCTTCACCGTTGTTAGCTTAAGCACTCCGTACATGCCCCTTCAGGTGTGCTTAGCGCCAAGTGTTTTACAAGCCACATGATACTGACGGCGAGGCTTATGACTCGTCGGCGTTGTCATAAAAAAAGCTGTAACCGAGCTAAATGTAATACATTTCGATTGAAAGTTTTGAATTGCAATGAAATTAATTGTAGGTGTCTATCTAAATTGATGTTTAGGAATTTTAACATATGATTTTATATTATACGTACTACAATATAACTGCTTGTAACAACTATAATGTAGGCCTGCAATATTAATATAGTCAGGAAATGTAAGAAAATTTGTAAAAATGGCAAAACTTTTTAGGTGTTTGACGTTATATTATATAATATTGTGAGTGTTTAATATTTTTCAAAATTTACAAGATAGGAAACGCCATGTGTAAAAATTACAAAAAAAAAAAAAAACTCATGGTGCTATTTATGCAAATAAGAAAATATTGGTAACACTTGATGATTTTTACATTTATGGGATATTTTAAAGTTTAAAAACTCTTGATAATGTTTAATTTTTAATGGAAAATGACAATATTGGCAGCACTGATGGTGTATTTATGCAATATTAAAATATTAGCAACACTGTAGGATGTTTATATTCATGAAGTATATACAAGTTAAGAAACTCTTGATAGTGCTTAATGTTTAAGAAAAATGTACATGATTATGGTAACACTCGATAAAGTTTTTATTTATACAATATTTACAAGATTGGTAAAAACTGACAAATGTTTATATTTTTTAAATACTCTATGTACAAGATTGGTGACACTTTATGTTTATATTCATGCAATCTGTACAAATGTGGCAACACTTGCTGTAGTCTATATGAATGCAATTATTAAAAGATTGGCAGCACTGATGACGGTTATATTTATGCAGTGTGTACGGAGTTGGCAACACTTGTTGGTGACTGATCGCCAATCACGGCGCGGCGTGGGAGGTGCGGTCAGAGAGCTGATCCATCACCAACATGACAGAGACTGGTGCTGAGGATTAAACTCTGCAGGAAAACATTGATGTACAGTAGCCTGTATATAATACAAACCGCCATGGAGGAGACGTTTCACGACAACAAAATACATAAAAGTCTGGGTATAAAACGATAAAGAAATTGATGTGAGATAACATTTTCTAACGTTCACTAGAGAACGTTTCACGGTTCAAATTATTGCGGTTCAAAAATTGGAAGAAGAAGCATTATTTTTCTTTTAAATAATATCTTTAAAAAGAGAGATATAGCCTTTTAAGTGACAAATCGAAAGTGTAAATGTTCATGGGAATGTATACACCACGTTATCACTTCCGTACATTATCTTCCAGGTATTGTTAAGTGCAAAGATTAGTTCAAACCAGACTACCCTTTAGAATTGTTGAGGGTTTTTGCCGTTAGAGGACTTTTCAAAACCATCCAAGAAAATATTATGTAGAAAATATGAATTTAAAAACTAAAACACCATACAGATACAGTGATCCGAATTTGTAAATTGATTAAATTATTGCTGAACCCGTCTCCAACACGGGAGCCTAAACTCGCCTAATCCTCGGTCCCACAGGAGGTCCATTTACATAAATACATTCCGAGTCCGGGACGACTGAATGTTTCAATTCTGCAGGACTGTTCCCTGGGAATTCCTTAATCACCGTTTTGCCGGCGGATCTTCTCCTTCGCTTTTGATTAATTTACACGGACTCTTAATTGGCATTATGGCGTTAATCGGCCGGCCGGCAGGGGTTGGAGGGGAGGGGATGGTGGAGTGGGTGGGGGTGGGAGGGTGTTTTGCATATCTGGCAGGAGGGTGATGTCATTATGGAGATGGTCAACAGACTTGAGTGACAGTTTTAGAGGAGGCTTTGCACCCTAATGGGGTCGCCTTCCGGTGACGTCACCGCCATCTTGGACCGGATATGGATGGGGACAGTGGGTGACCCTCATGTCAGGGGTGGCGAGATTTTGATTTTGATTTTTTTTTATCTTGCTACAAGAATTTTGTAATGAAAAATATTTCGTTTCATTCAACTGATTTAGTGATGAGTAATGCAATGCTTTATTCATATATTGATATGCTTGTGTAAAAAGGATTTAATAGTCTTATTACAATAAAAATAATAATACAAAACGCAACAAGGTCAGAAATAAACAAGAAACTTCTAACACTATACTAGTACTAGTACACGTTAAACTAGGATTTACGAGTACTAAAATCATAGATTGTATTTTTTTGACAACGAAGAAAACGATGATTTGAATTTTTCAAATACATATTTTTTTAATCGCCCTATAAGGAAAGTTATTTGAGTGTGCTGCGACAAACCACTGTTTTAAATAACAAAAATTCCGCGAACACTTTGGAACAGCCTCGTTCTTGTTTGTGTATGTTGTTATACGGTTATTGAGTCGTTTTTGAACGGGACTGCCACGGGACGCCGCGCTGCGTGTTCAGCCCCGGGACGGGGACGGGGACGGGACGGGACGGGTCCTAGGTGCCACAAAGGGGAGGTCCGTTGGCGGGAGGCCGACCCCAGGCCGTAGGCAGATGATAGGCAAATGCGGCTCAGGTATACTTCCGCGTGAATACGACCCTTACACAACACAACCCTTTACATGCAGCCGTCCCTTGTCGGAATAAATCAATAGTAAATAGTGGCTAGAACGTGCCCGCTGCGACGCGACGCGACGGCAACCGGGGTCGAGGCAGTCGAGGGTCGAGGGGCGAGAAACACACACGCAAAACACATACGTAGCGAGAAACACACATAAAAAACACATACGTAGCAAGAAACACACACGCAAAACACATACGTAGCGAGCAACACACATAAAAAACACATACGTAGCGAGAAACACACACGCAAAACACATACGTAGCGAGCAACACACATACAAAACACATACGTAGCGAGAAATGCACATACAAGACACATACGTAGCGGGAAACACACACACAAAACACATATGTAGCGAGCAACACACATAAAAACACATACGTAGCGAGAAATGCACACACAAAACACATACATAGCGAGAAACACACACACAAAACACATATGTAGCGAGCAACACACATACAAAACACATAGGTAACGAGAAATGCACACACAAAACACATACATAGCGAGAAACACATACACAAAAACACATATGTAGCGAGCAACACACATAAAAAACACATACTTTGCGAGGAACACACACGCAAAACACATACGTAGCGAGCAACACACATACAAAACACATACGTAGCGAGCAACACACACACAAAACACATACGTAGCGAGCAACACACATAAAAAACACATACGTAGCGAGAAACACACACGCAAAACACATACGTAGCGAGCAATACACACACACAAAATACATACGTAGCGAACAACACACACACAAAACACATACGTAGCGAGCAACACACATACAAAACACATACGTAGCGAGAAACACACACGCAAAACACATACGTAGCGAGCAACACACACACACACAAAATACATACGTAGCGAGCAACACACATACAAAACACATACGTAGCGAGAAACACACACGCAAAACACATACGTAGCGAGCAACACACACACACAAAATACATACGTAGCGAACAACACACACACAAAACACATGTGTAGCGAGCAACACACATACAAAACACATACGTAGCGAGAAACACACACGCAAAACACATACATAGCGAGAAACAAACACTCAAAACACATACGTAGCGAGAAACACATACACAAAACACATATGTAGCGAGCAACACACATACAAAACACATACGTAGCGAGAAATGCACATACAAGACACATACGTAGCGGGAAACACACACACAAAACACATACGTAGCGAGAAAAAACACACACACAAAACACATATGTAGCGAGAAACACACACACAAAACACGTACGTACGCAAACTAGGCTTAAACATTATTATATTGCCGTAGAAATGTTAAGTTTAAAGGTATATTCTATCGGAGATACAGACAGTTGATATCAATAATAAGTACAAACAAGTTCTCGGCAGATAAGGTATCTTATGAGTTTACAATTCATTTCCTAGTACAAATTTTACTGTAGAAAGATAAGAAGATGGATTCATATAAAATTAATACAAAAAATTATTGTGATGTTTTAGTTCAAGTAACTAATGTGAATTCAAGCAAAAAATGTAAAGAGTGTGTTCTCATTAATATGTATGATAATTACAGTTTATGTACACACAAATAAACTGAAGTACTAACGAATAGTGCTTTTATACACAATGGTGTTCTTCGGAATCCTCAAAAAAGTACCCACAGTACAACCAATTATTTCCACAATATTAAAGAAACCCTTTAACCATAAAGGTAAAAGCTATCCCTGATCATCGGAAGCCACCGTAATTCCGAACGAAACATAATAGAAACAGGTATCAAAGTCGGCGGTGTATCTTGGTGGATACTTTCCTTATTATATCCCTTTTTAGAGGCACATCAAACACAGTAAGAGAGAAGGATGGAAGGATAAAGGAGATCCGGTAAGCCCGGTATTGATGACATCGGCGGGATCCAATACCGTAGAACAAAGGGGAAAATATGTTGCCGAGTATCGGCCAATTTTTATACCTGCCCGACATATGCGCGTACCTAAAGGGTTGATCGGCTCTTTTATCTGCTACCCTCCACGGGACTCCGCGCCGCGCCGTCCAACAGATGGCTCGCCCGGGCATTGGTGGATCAAGCGGAGGGACAAATATGTTGGGTTCAATGTTGTTTTCTAATAACTAAATAATTTTTAAGAAAATTAGTTACTCGTACGAGTTTAAAATGTTGAGGATTTTGCCTCAATATGCCAAAAATGTGATCCATGTACAGTCAATTTTTTACCTAATCTTTTTTATCAATAGAAACGTGTATCAGAGAGATATACATATTTGCACTGCCTCCGGATAACGCAAAGAATCAATTTGTAATAATTATTTCGTGTAAAATGTTAATCTTATTTGGACACCTAAATATTTATAATCTTAACATATTCGTGCAAATATTAATCTTGATGGCGAAATTGTTGATTGGAAAAATTACAGGCTCACCAAAATTACACAATTTTAAGACGTTTCTTCTGATGAGAAACATATAGGCTATATCTAGACCTGATGATAACTTCCATCCCAGGCAGGAATGTCATTTTTAAATAAATTACCAGACAGTGTCAAAATTGAAAATAGTTAAAAAATTATTACAACTTTTTACTGAATATTGCATTTCAAAGTTTGAGTGAGTTTATGGACCACCAACACTGACCTGAGGCGACAAAATTAAACACGAAAAATTATCTATCTTCTTATTTCTATAAGGGTTTCGTCTGTTACGTCCCTTTTTCTCTCGACCTACTGAACCGATTTTTAAGATTGAGGTGTCATTTTAAAGCTTAGGTTATACCGCAGTGACGAATCGTAATTAAAAAGGTCATATTGTTTCGGGCTTCGCCCCCCTTGCCTTTGATTTATTTCTAGAGGGCGCTTTAAAATATTGACCAACTTTTATTGCAAGTTCTCTAATGTGAATTGTAATTTAACAGCTGATTACCTTCACATGAATTTTAAAAGCCAGATAGTAAACAAAAATAGATCTCTGTCACTTCATAATGAACAGCACCAGGGGGACCGAGCTTAAGCTCGGTAAAATTATTACTTTTGTTCTCACACAAAGCTCAATTATCAGCTGATTTTTGTTCAATTTAAAAAATCTCCATAAGGATAACATGGAAACTTTGAAGGGCTCTAGCGCGAAAACCGGATTTTCCCTGGGGGCGAGACCCATCTCAATCGTATTTTTAAGGTAAAACTAAGTTTATTCCAAAATTTGAAGGAAATCGTCGGAGCCGTTTTTGAGATAATTGTGCAAGCAAGCAAACAAGCAAACAAGCAAACATTGCTCGTATAAGAGTATAGGATTCACGTACTGTAGGTGAGTTTTGAATCATAAAATGCGCAATTTGCGCACGGGCCACCTTGTTTATTATTAATAGTTTAGTATATTCACTTAAATATTAAATTTTAGATGTATTAAATGGATGTGTTCGATTGTAAGGTCATTATACCCTGTTCTTAATTATAACTTTTTTTAAAAATATTACATTTACCTAATTTTCTTGTTGTCTACACCATAAAAATGTTTACATCAATAAATAATATATCATTATGTGGTATATTATTATTCTTACCGCATTCGCATATATCATGACTATGTTCGGATACCCTGTAGGGATACCGTTTCATTTCCCGCGTTCCAAAGTGGTTCTACCGCCAAAATGTGATTTCCTCGACACCCCGGAACGTCAGGAAATAAACCAGCTTGTTAGCTGGTGTGTTCTCGCGCCGAAACAACAGAGCGATATCGAACAACAACATCGGTCTGATTGTTATATCGGTCGTTGACGTTCGCTCTTCTGCCTCCTGTCATCTTGGATACACCTTCCACCTTCCACCTCGACCGACATCTTGACGACCCGGTAGTTCACATTGCCGTAGAATAACATAAGACTATACTACACCCGTTTTCTTCTGATGTTCATTATTTACAGGCTGTTGATGTTTTGTTAAGTCAATTGTGAGCATATAAGTCAAACATTGAATTTGATTCGATTTTAAAAAGGTGAAAAAATCCAGACCTCAAACCTTTTTCACATAATTTGTATTGAAACTGGTGATAAATATATTTTTTGTAAAAAGTTTTCAAGTTAGATAATATTGCTAGAGTTTGCCAATAATTTCAATTAAAATTACAGATTAATTGATTAAGCAAAGGTGTGTTAGAGGTTAGGGCATAAAATTCGTAAATAAATTTCAAGCAAGTATTCACTATATTTTCAAGCAAAAAACTATTCAATGTACCTAAGGAACTAAAGTTAGAGAGATGAAATATTTTTTTCCATGCGAAAATTCATACTGCGATGGATTATTTTAAATATTACTAATCATGGTGATTTAATTTCAGTAACAACGTGAATGATCAATTTTTTATAACGCATCGTGATACTACAGCGAAAGAAATTCTCAAGAAATAACGACCAGCGTCAGTTCTCCATATTTCACGTATCACCCTGGTATCGATAAAAACTATCAACATTTACAAAAGCAACCCCTCCACAGAACTGTAACGGTATCAAGACTACGCACAGCCCAATGAACAAACACAAGTGACAAGTCTTACTTCCAAATCCAGAAACCCTTCCGAAGCTCCGCGTGTGTGAAATATGTGAGAACGCGGCACCCCAACCTGTTCCCTCATTATTCGGCAATTCTCCGACAAAACTAACACATTTCACCCCAAAACCTCCCTCCCCCCGTCACCCGATACTCCCCGGGCGTTCTGTTTACACCAGCCGCTTTTCAGCTTCAAGTGTGCGAACCGCAAAAAACTCCGATTTTTGGGAAACCGACCCCCCGTCACCGGGTGTAATCCGCTTACAAATCGGCTATAAAAACATAATAACAATTTATGTTCCAGAGAATGATCGCATTATAGCGCGATCTGGCTGTTGGAAATGCGATGCCGGTCATTGGGGTAATTCGATTTTAAGGGATGTTCTGTTTTGGGGTGAAAACGAGGTTCGATCAGAGTGATTTGCAATCAGAGTCTTTTTAAATGAGTAAATACGTGTCTGTTCTTAAACTGTGTTTAAACTAAGTCACACGCCAGAATAGAATAGAAGAAAGCCTTCACTATAGTAATTAATTTTTGACAAAGTAGTAACGTTTCATGTTTGTATGAAAAAAACTGCTGAACTAAAAAGTTACTTCTCGCCTCTAAACATGTTAAATTTCATAATAAATTTGTTATGTTATGAAAGTCAAGACAAAAACAATTTTAAGTTTTCCCCTCCACATATTCTATTAAATTGAAAACCAGACCTCAAAAAACTTTCTTTACTCTAATTCAAAATAAAATTGCAAATTGTAATTAAGAGGGCAAGTTACCTACTTTCAAGTTACCCTGTATGTTAATATATATGCATAAACGTCTAGGCTTGCTTGTGAAATCATCCAAGGCACAGTAACTGTCATAAAAAAGTTATTCTACCTTGAAATACAACATTAAGCTATAAAATATCGCGCAAAGTAGTTGGCACAAGTCTCCCATGAAATACAATATTAAGTTATAAAGCGCAAGTCTGCCAGGTAAGGGCCAGGCCGCATGTCTGGGGGACAGAATTAGGTAAGACACAAAAGGAAGATGAAATTGTGTCGGAGATGAGTTAAAGTCGCCGGAATTGGATTGGCGGTGGCCGCGAGATTGGATTGGCCTCGTCCTGTCATACGTCGTCCCTCATACCCTCATATCCTCGTCCTCGTCGTCGTCGTTGTGCATTGTCGTCCCGGTACTGGGATTATTGCGCTGCAACCGGAGATTAAAACCGTTGCGGGGACGGAGCTGGAACTGGAACTGTTTGGATCGAAAAGTCACTGATTACCAGTGCCTGTTGTAATAAGCTGCAACCGGTGATTTTTATTGTTAATTTATATTATGATTAGTTGAAAATGAAAAGAGCACAACAAGTTTATATCTTAAAATAAATTATAATATAAAAAAGATTAATTATATAATTTCCGGTAATTTTAAGCGCTTTAATCAATTCCAAAGAAAATTTTTCAATTTGCAAAATTAATTTTGTCTAAGTTAGTGATTAAAAAAAATTCTCCCACAAAATTTCCAACAAGCAAAAAAGAGTTTTATAGCCTAGAATATAGTGTTTATAACATGGTAGAATACATTTTTACATCAAATACATAAAGTATTTGAGGTATTAAACATTGAGTAATAACTATTGAGGTAATAAATACATGATGGCATAGCTGAGTGGTTATAGTGCTCGCCTAAGAATCCTAAGGTTGCCGGTTCGATCCTGAGTAAAGTTGGCAGTTTAAAAGGTTCGTATGCGGACCCAGTTCCCACTTTTCATTGGGCTACATCACTATTTTAAAGACAGGGACCTCACATAGTGGGTATTTTAACCTGAATATGAATGAGAGATGAGTGTAGGATGATTGTGGTGCAATCTTGTACACTTGTTACTAACTAAGGCATTAATTATGGTGCTTTCTAAAAACTGGTCGATGTTAGATAGTAATAAGACTGGGGTTTGGACTGTTCCCCGTCAAAACGTTAAGAAAATGCCATTGGTTGTCACACAAAAAAACAAATATATATATATATATATATATATATATATATATTTAAAAAAATGTTGTGTAATGAATAGATAAAGTTCAGAATACATGTTGATATACCATATGAGAAATGTATTTAAAGGCCTATTATTACAGGAAAACAAAAATACTACTTAGTAAAATGTATTTCTAAATTTGATTTTCCTACAAATAAAAACCTACGGTACGAAAACCGAGTAAGGTTAACCCGCACGAAATTATATTTGTAACAATCAGCAATTGTTATAACAAAAGCAGGGAAGGCAACGAAACAAGCAATAAACTGCGATATTGAACTCTCCAAAGAAGAAAAATATTAGGTCGAAGAGAGCGGCACAATCTGAATCAGCGAAAAGAATATTATAAGAAACAATTCCGACGTTCTCTGCATATTGAAATTGCTCGGGGACTCTGGAGCCCATATGACCACGAGTTTCGTTTCGTAATTTTTACTCCCACAATGCACCGTACCTGGGAGGGGATTCAATATTGGCTGGAGGCTTTCAGCTCTCCTACCGCAGGTAATCCGGGCGATACCCCGTAATCCTCCTGACCAGGCGATCCCTCGGGATATATTGAGGGGGATGCGACTCGCGGGCCAATTCATACGTCTAGGAGGAAATTCTTTATCAAGCATTTTAAGAATGTCGGTTTAAGAATATTTATCACTCAACAATACCGTTCCTTGATCTTAGTAAAAATCGTAGTAGACTTATAAAACTATCTCTTCTAATTTTGAAAGAACTTTTTTATAGTTCACCCACTTTTAAAATAAGTTTTCTACATTGTTTCTAAATCTTCTATATGAATTCGTATTAGGCAATGGTTTAAAGGAAATCCAAACAAGATGTATGAACATACATAGGCATAACATCAGTATATTTTTATATCACATATTTTTATACTGTGTGGACAAATTAACTGAGCTACCATTGGCATATCGTAAACTATGATACTTAGACAAAACTTTCAACGGGGAATATCACCTATTTTTTAAGTCAGTAAATAATATAAATTCCATTTTTATAAATGCGACGAATCCTGGTCTTCGGGACGTAATTTATTAATGACGAAATGGTCTTCCATTTTTATTGTGTTAAAAAATAGGTGATGTTCCACATTTAAAGTTTTCTCAAAATCTAACAGTTTATGATATGCCAATGGTATGGCACAGTTACCATGCGATAGTTTAATACCCTGTACAGACCCTACGATATGTTAATAACATCGAAATTAAACAAAAAAAGAAATAACTTGGACATATACAAGAGCACTAATGGTATCTTCTAATTTCAAGTACACTTTGCAGATACATATATTAAGTTTTGTTTACTTTTGATATCTTTTATTTTTTCATCACATTACTCCTCTTAAGTTATCTACTGTATATTTTCTTATTTTTTTATTCCACTAGATTGGACTTTAACCTAAACACAGCCCTATTCCCCCTATTCCTTGAACCCTTGAGAGACCTATTGTAAATGCAAATTAGTCAGCATACGGCGGTGGTTTTGTTTAGATAGATATCGTTTACGAGTGCCCCAGTAAATGGAGCGGCGCCGCGACCGGGACTGATGATAGCATCACGAGGACCCGTGGTTCGTCGCCTCTGCCCGGCCCCGGCCACCAGATACCATCACCCTTGGCTACTTGACTTCGGGGTTTTGCTGTCGAGAGTTGGCCTGACTTGAGTGGAATAGTAAGCTGTCACTGGGAATAAAACCAATCATGCCATTCAAATGGGGTCCAAACTGGGAAGGGTGAGGATCCTTAAAAGTTGTTGATTATAGTTCCTAATAATTTACTTTTATGTCAGTTATCCTTTGGGTACTTTTAGAATTATTTTTAGTAACAATAACGAACTATATCATCCGTATTTATAACTTTTATTTAATGAAAAAAATAATTAAATTTTAAAGTCTAAATCGAAAATTTTACGAAACCTCACCAATGTACCCATGAAATGCACATAAAAATAGAGGATAGTCTAAACAATTTTATTTATAATCAGAGTTTTCTTGACCATGATAATTTGATAGGCGTAATGAAATATAGATCATTTCTTAAAACAATTTCTACTTATTGAAAAAATATTTTATGTCGCCTATTTTTAAGATAGGTCTACTTTCACTTTTAAAAACGTGAGTAGATTAAAAATAGGGAAAGGACTTTACATAAAAAAATTGTTTTGGTAACCAATTTTTATGATTTTTCGTTTACGTATTGAATAATAGGCTACAAAGTTAACAAGAACCAATCTTAAAATGTAATCCCCATTATATGAAATAAATATAAATAAATAACAGATTCTTCGTAATATTCCTGTGTTTTTCCAAGACAATATTTTTCCAAACACGGCGCCAGCCTGCCTCAGCACTCGGGGTGAAAAAGGTTTTCTTCATAACAACCAATTTTTCGGTCAACTTATTCTCCATATTTCCCCGGTCGCATGGCTCGATAGATACGGAGGGTGGCGCGGAACTGCAACTTTTGATCCACGGCAAATTGGATGGGTTTGGATCGCTGAGTCCCCGCGCTGAGTCGCTGAGTCGCCCCGTGGCCGAGGTCCAATCAGCAGCGTGCTGAGTCAGCCTTAGTAGCCCTCGTGCGATAACCTACCCCCCACCCCCTTCCTACAACACACACACGCGCACACACACGGACATGCACCCCTACACATCGTCACGTTCTTGTTACGACCCTGTTGGAATGTCGTGTTCCCTGTTTAAATGGGGTCGGGTGAGGTTGGTAATTCTTGAAATTATGTTATACGTATTTAATATACGTTTTAATAACTAATTTGCACTGATATCGTTTTGTAAGAGGTAGGCCTATAATTGGTTTTAATAAAAAACATAATTAGAGTTTATTAATTTAGTTTATTTGAATTAAATTTAGTTTTGGACGGATCCAAAGGTGCGCCAACTTAACCCCATCATAAATTTTTATTCAGCAATACAAGCAATGCTTTTTATAAATCAGTCAAGAATTAATTGTATGCTGATTATTATAATGCATTCGTTTTTTGTCTGAATCCTATACTATAATACGAGCAATGTCTGAAGGGATGTGTGTTCCACGATCTCGAAATCTAGCGGTTAGATTTTGCTTAAACTTTGCATTTAAGAGTGTTTTGGCCCAAAAATAAGTTTAGAAACAACCTCAATCCCAGGAAAAATAGAATTTGGTCTAAATTTAAGTTTTAAAATCGTAAATTTTAACATTGGTCTTATGGGTTGCTATTTTGGTAACGAAATAACAAGGAAATGTAAAAAAAGAAAGAAACATTAATGATAAGCAGACTTTTTGAAACAGCTGTTAACTGTGAAGAGGAATAGTTGGTTGTTGGTGGGAATTTTACCATGACACTATAACAAAAGTGAATTAAAACCAACGAGCAAGGCTCGGTTAGCCTGGTACTGACAGTTATTAATTGCCATGGTAGTACCATTAAACTATTAAATTGTCGCCTTTAATTTAGGTATACAATCGCAAATAAGAGAAGACACAAAGTTGGAGAAATAAATTTATTTTGTACACCTGAACAGATTGTGATGTTATTTTTTGTATTACAACCTCAGTTGTCTAAAAGGTCAGAGGTTCGAGACAAAATTTAAGGCCTGGCAATCTAATAGTTTTGGCAAACATGAAGGGTCATAAATAATGCTGGAAAGAATAAAATACTTCGTAGATCTGTCGAGGAGGGTATACAACTTAATCTATCTATCACAACATCACTTGTGTACAAGACCAGGGTTAGGAGCAGGTCAAATGGTCGAGGGGAGAAGAATAACGAGTGCAGGGGATGCTTAAAGATTGAAACTGGTCAAGCTAACCTTTTGCACAGTCCTAATCAATGGTCAAAAAAGGTCCCTTGGTCATTTAACTGGCTAAGACACATGTAAAAATCAATTGAAAGGGAAGTGCATTCTGGAATACTAAACCTGCTGCTGTAATTTCCCTATAGCAACCCCACTTTCCTATAAGGTCGGAGGTTGAGGGGAGACCAAGACGTCTCCAGACTGGTCAAAGGGACGAGAGGGCAGTAGACAGGGTCACAGATCAAGGGGATGCTGGAAGTATAAATCTGGTCCAGTTAATATTCCTATAGAGGTAGATAATCCCCTACTGCAACGTCGAAGGTCGGGGCCAGGTCATGGTTCACAAAACTAGTCCTGAATTAAACGGAGAAAAGGGCGATGCTGGAAGTTTGAAACTGGTCCAGGAAACCTGTTGCCGAATTAGATTATCTAATTCCGTAACCACGACCTTAGTTGTGATCCAGTTCAAAGGTCGGAGCAACGCGTGGCCACGAACCGGTCCAGGGGGACGACATCCGAGGTCGCAGATCAAAGGGATGCTGGGAAGACTGAAACTGGTCCAACAGACCTGTTGCAGGGGGCAAATGATCTAATTTCCCTATCACAACCTCAGTTGTCTGCAAGGTCGCAGGTCGAGGGCAGGTCACGTGGGTAAAAAACTGGTCCAGGGGATGCTGCCCGCTGCCCCTCCACTTGAACTGACGTGCGCAGAGCCGTCCTTAGGAAATGCGAGGCCTGGAGCAAAATATTTTTGCGAGGCCTTATTTAACTGTGATTGCTGGGGGGTTGTGGGGTATGGAACATACGACAGCATGTGTCCAAGGTATGTGTAGACGGTTTCCGACTGTCTATATATGTTCTCAATCCATTAGACCCCTATATCTTTGAAATTATTTGAGTCACAGAAATGAAACTTGGCACAACTATACCGGTATTAATTACATTGTCTCCCTGAACTCTGCCCTCTACCCTCCTTTTCAGGTATTATTCCTGAACCAAAGACAGCTAAAATATCATATTTAAAATTTAGTGATTTTAATACAAATAGTCACGCATATGAGCGGGTTGCCGCGCAAAAAGCGCGGTTGCGGCGCCAGCTCAACTATGGATTTCATACCAAAACTGCTCCAGGGGAAGCGGTCCGACCGTGACTAGCCTCGGTTATATCGCTCTAACTCGTTTATTTATAAACAAACTTTCATGATTTTTACATCGTTGGATTTTAAATTAAATTTTGGAAAAAACCACATAAGAACATAAACTTTGCTACCTTATGAATAGTTAGTTTTAATAGTAGTTTTAATAGCATATGACACTGTCTGGAGAAAAGTCCTCCTAGTTAAATTTTACGACCTTATTCCTTGCCCTTTCTTGTTGCGTCTCCTCAACTCAATGCTCTCCAATAGGATGATAAAAGTATATCTGGGACGCAGAGAAAGTACGTTTAGGCAACTAAAGGATGGCCTGCCACAAGGGTCAGTGCTCGCCCCACTGCTCTTTGATGTGTATACTGCCGACATTCCTGTAACTCGGTCCTTAAAGTTTATATATGCAGATGATATTGCATTGGCATACCAACACCAGCATTTTCGACAAGCTGAGGAAACACTAACAAATGACCTCACGACCCTCGGTGAATATTTTGAAGCCTGGAAGCTAAATCCAAACCCAACAAAAACTGAGGTTGCTTGCTTCCACTTGAATAATAGACTGGCCAACCAAAAGCTGAAAATCGTATTCAACGGTGTTGAGTTGAAACATAATGACCACCCACAGTATCTGGGAGTCACTTTAGATCGGTCTCTCACGTTTAAAAGCCACTTACAAAAAACGGCAGCTAAGGTGAGAACCAGGACTAACATTGTCCATCACCTTGCTGGCTCCACATGGGGAGCTAACGCACAAGTTCTGCGAACAACTGCTCTATCATTGGTATATTCAACTGCTGAGTACTGTGCTCCCGTGTGGTTAAATAGTGTGCACGTTAGAGAGATCGACGTCCAGCTAAACAGGACGATGAGAGCCATTAGTGGTACACTCATGGCAACTCCTGTACCCTGGCTCCCGGTGCTGTGTAATATCGCTCCTCCTGAAATAAGACGAAGGGATGCACTCATTAGGGAATACACAAAGATCTTATCTGCTCCACAGCTGCCCATCCATGATTGCCTACCCCAGAATGCGGGCCGATTGAGGTCCCGAAAACCACCTCTACGAACAGCCTCCCAGTTGATGGACTCGAACTTCACCATCCATACAAACTGGACTTCCTCCTGGGACGCTTTTCAAGGTCGGAACCATTTCCTGATAGATGACCCGACCGTAGCGGTAGGTGGTATGAATCTTCCTCGGAAGCAGTGGACTATACTCAATCGTTTCCGCACTGGAGTGGGAAGATGTAATTATTGGAAGCACAAATGGGGAATGACACAAGACCAGTCATGCGACTGCGGAGCAGAGTATCAAACTATGGAACACATAGTCGAAGAGTGCCCACTGAGTGCCTTCCCCGAAGGATTGGCCGGTCTGCATAGCTCAAGTGAAGCTGGGCTGCAATGGCTTAGCGCCCTGGATTTAGCTCTATAAAGAGAGATCTAATTTTTATTTTTTATTTTAGTGTTTAGATTTTTACTTATACTGACTCAGGTGCTCTGCATCGCAGAATTTATTTTATTATTCTTAAACCATGGTGGCTGGCTGAATGAGCCATACGATATATATATATATATATATATATATATATATATATAGTAGTTTTATGTAATTTAAGGTTAAAGATTTTAATTGGCCATCATTTTGAAAACATGAATTATAAAAAGTTGATTATTTTTTCTAGCTAGGTCTTTACTTCAAAAAGCTGTGTACCGAATTTCCACCTATTACCTCAAGCCGTTCTTAAATTAAAAATTATTCTTTAAAAAATACAAAATGGCGGCTGTACATGTAACTATGGTGTTTTGGAATTTTTAATATGATGTTTTGATTTTGGCTTGTCTTTGGTCCAGGAATAATACCTGAAAAGGAAGAGAGTTCATAAACACCCTGTATTAAGTCGCAAATGCAAGTGAATTTCTACATTTCAAACTTTTACTGTTTCAAGTTTCAAGATGGCTGTAATTAAAAATGTTCAAAGCTAAATATTTTTAAAAGCTGTAAATTTTACAAACTTTTGCAAACTAACAAAAAATTGCATTATTTAATTACCGGAGTAAAAATACTAATGGGCACTGGAGAAATTAAAATCTTATTTTGAGAAAACACGGGTTTCGCTCGTAATCTTAGGCCTATGTAAATCTTTATGATTTAAAAATGTAAAAACTTAGAATAATTTGTTGTTTCTGATTTGATCATTACAAACCAAACTTAGTTTCAACTTTTTTGTTTGCAGTTTTTAAGATATTTAGCTTTGAAAATTTTAAATGGCCGCCATTTTGCAACCATAAACGTTAGAAATGTCCAAATTCATTTGCATTTGTGCCTTAACGCACTTAACAGTTGTGCCAAGTTTTAATTCCGTACCTTTAAACAACTTCAAAGATATAATTTATCAATTAAAAATTCATATACAAACAGTTGAAAAACGGCTAGAGATAAGCAAGGTCGGTCATGCATGGTTGTGGCATCTGCAAGCATGCTCGGCGGCCGCGAGGCTTGGTCCCGTCACCCTGCCCGCCGGCCGCCGCTATCAAACGATGTTTTGCGTTTGCGTTTGCATCCTTTTGGTCGCTACTATTACGTACGAATAAGAATCGCGTTCGTAGGTTTTTAAATCACAATTATTGAAGATATTGCGCGGGAATTTAAACCGATATTTTAGGTACGTATCTGTTCATTATTATGCCTATATTATTTTTGTTCAACCTAAACGTTTACGCAACAAACTTTTTAGCGCGGAAGGCCTCGCGGCGCGGGGCCTCCTCAGCGCGGGGCCTGGAGCGGCCGCTCCACTCGCTCCACCCTAAGGACGGCACTGGACGTGCGTGTCAGATCTAGTTGGGAGGAGGGAGAAGTGTTGTGTAATTGTGGTGCATGCTGCTTAGTTTTGATGGATGCGTTTGATGAATGCATTTCGTTTTTGGTATTCTTTGAGCAATATAAATATAATAAAAATATATCATATCATTAGGTGTTGCCTCAGTATTAGCACCAAACGTGTTTTGCACTGAAGTAAAATGTTAATTCTTGGAGCCAGCATCAAGAAGTGAAACTTATACCCGGGGAAAACCACCAACCCTCGTAACATTTAGCACCGACGAGGCAGCTCAATAAAGAAGTTGGCGGCGGTAAGGAGGTGGTTGACAGGAGAACAAACGAGTCCTGGAGGACCAACTACCGAGCTCATCCATTACTTAGCGTGGACGTGTAATGAAGAGGCGGTCCCACGGGTCGTGGCGGCAATCAAAGAAAGTGGACTGGATCATACAACACGCGCACAGACGCGCGCGCGCGCGCGCACACACACACACACACCTACACACACACACACACACACACACACACACACACACACACACACACACACACACACACACACACACACACACACACACACACACACACACAAACACGCACACGGAGGACTTTGATCTCAGCCAGGACCTGACAGACCGAGGAAAGGCAATATTCCAATATCGCAAGTCAATGCTTTTTAAGAGACCTCCTTACAGGTTCAATCAGTCGAAAACTTTAACGAAAGTATTTTTTCCAATGGGGTTGGGTCGGGTAAAAGGGAGTTTCTTTTATGATACGTTTTCGATAGAAAATTGTAGGGTTCTTTTTAACTTCGCTAAGAAAGTCGGGTAAAGTTTTTTTTTTTTGTACTTGATCATTCGTTAGTTTACAGTACAAAAATCGAAAATGCGTGTGAAAAACGCACTAATGTAAACATGACCCTAAATTATTCAACATAATTTTTTTTTTAAAGTTTAAATACAGTTTGAATTTTAAAAGTCTTTTTGACCACAGATACAAATTAAAATGGTGTTGATTTTTCTGCCACATTTGACTTAATGAATGTATGTTAAGTAATACAATTTAAAGAAATCTGATGACTAAAAAATAACTCAGCAGATATAAAAAAAAACTTCGGAGATTAGAAGAAATGGAATAATGCAGAGTGGTATAATACGGTAGAAATGAAGAGTTATGTTAAATATTCCGATAATAAATTTATCATGAATTGGACTTTTAAAATCAACCCCCTAAATGTAAAGTAGGCTAATGCACATGGCCAACAGGTGCCAATACATAAAATAAATATTTTAAAGCGTAATTCTTTTCTACCTGGTAGAGAAATGTAAAACAACTCCTTATTAATCGCTCAAATAGTAGGTCGTGTAAAATCCCATTGCTCCTATATAACGTAATATGCTGCATTCCAGCTGGTGTCGGCGCTTCACGCCGGGACGATCACTGGTGTGAGTTACACCTAATCAACACTCTTTGTGGTTTAACAACCCTTGCTGTGGGCCAACCATGTGGCAGGTCCGGCGTCTGTGCTTCACCCCTGCAACACACCTGGGCGACCCGTGGCGCGACCATAATCATTATCATCATCAGCCTAACCAAGTATTGTTACGGCATAGAGTGGAATTCCAGTTTTATTATAGCTGATATTTTAATGAATTGCAACACCTTGGAAGCGAACCTGTCGATTACCCATTGTCTACAATGAGCCTTCTCAATCTACAGTATAGTCAAACAGTAACAGTATATTTTAAGAACGAAAATATTTTGAAAATTATTTACATTTCTTAATAACATAATTTAAACGGTGCATTATTTTCTATAGGTCTTAGGAAATCAAATAGTCAAGAGTGTGTAGAAATACGTCCGTAATATTTATTACATGAATGATTTTTAAACCAAACTATTGTTATAATAGTACCTATGCTTAAGAAAAAAGTAATAAAATAAAGAAATAGACCTATAGTAATTGTAGTAAAAGTGAAAATCCAGAATTACCGTATATCTAAGTGTTTAAAAATTGTATGATTGTTAAAAAATATTATTTACGAAATACTTAAGAAATAATGGGGTCTAAAATGTCATTAAATATCCTACGAAACTGTACCAAATGTTTCAATCCCTATCCTTAACCCGGGATAGAAACTTTACCTAAGTAATCAACCCCTAATTCAAACCAAATTGTGAAACTCGCCGGCTTTGAGCCGGCCAACGCCCGTAGGGGTTTATTCGTTAAACAACTTAACCAAACAACGGGATACGCTTTGATTCCAGGCCGCACTTCCGGTTCGACGACCAATCGTCTGCCTGAAACTTCCGGGTAGCCCAGGTAGCCCGGCCAGCCGCCATTGATATTATAATGTGTCGAATCGGTTGAATACTTAATGCCACTTTGCCTACTAACCCTTCACAATGCTTCCGGGTTCAAGGGGTGAGGGCTGGCAGGTAAAAGAGAGAGAGGGAAGATGTGCTTTTGCGTGTGTTAGACAGAGACCGACAACTGATGAGGGATCTTTTTATGCCACCGGAAAAAATAAAATTTGGATGTGGGCCTGGCATTTAGAATACAGTAGCGGCGGCGGCAGGATGGTTCTCGGTAATGTGGATGTGCTGCGTAGGTCGTTTAAGGGTTGTTATGGGTTACGGGGTTTGATAATTTTAGAAAATGGATAGAAAAGTGTCTTATCTACCTTGAAGGACGTGAATCGTGTGAAGCATGAAGCGGTGGATTCCTCCTATGAGGATCTCTGGCAAACCTTTCAACGACGCTGGGTAAGTTTATTACATACTTTTGTAGCCTCATTTGTTTTAACAATAATTCAAATTGTTTGTTTTTATCGTTTGTTTCAGCGACATAGAGAAACTATATTTCTAACAATCGGGTACGACACACGATTTAACTCGAAATTAAATTAAAAACTAGGGGCTTGTAGGGGCAAAGGCCCCTAAAACTCCAAATGATGATGTTATCTCAAAATTAAGGTTCAATTCATCACCTAGTTGCACAGTTATTATATTTCTTCTCAAGCTGTACTGTAAATTTACACGGATGGATTTTCTTATAAATATTATCTTGACGAATATTTTTTGGTGGTAACAAATCAGTAATTCGCCAATATTCTCCCTTGCATTAAACAATATAGTAGGTTGTCCATTATGTGTAAAATTTTTTTTTGCACGATTAGACTGCTGGACGCAATAAAATTAGTTTTGAACTTAAACATGTACACATAATGAGTTCGTAACTCAAGTGAATACAGTAGTTTAATACAACATGGCAAAATGGTTATTATCCCATTAATACTGTACACTACTGCATCTAGGACCCCTGTCCCCCCACTTGCCATATCCTTCGACACCTGCTTCAACATTCGTTATCCGTGCTTCCTGTACCCCATATGCCCCCATGGCCCGAGTACCCCCAATACCGTACCCCCCGTTCCTCTATTCTCCCATGCATCTGTTCCCCCTTTCTCCCAAGCTCACATGCCCGCTGTTCTTCCTGGCCCCGGCGCTCTCTATGTCTCCCATTCCTCCCCCGCCCCCATACCAGCTACCCCCAGTGCCACCGACATCTCTAGTGCACCTAGTGCCGACATGCCCATACCCCCGTGTCTCCCATATCATTGTGCCTCCATGACCGCCATTCCACCCCGTGCCTCCATAACCCCGTTCCCCGATGCCTGCCGTTCCTCCTCGTGCCCCCTATGTCCCCCCCCAAGCCTCCCACGTACCCCCCTCTCGTGTCCCGTACTTTCTGTACCCCTATGCCTCGCGGCCTGAGTACCTCCCATGCCCTCGTACCCCCTATGCCTCTGTGCCCCCCCATTGTCCTGTGTTCACATGTCCGCTGTTATTTCTCTATGCCCCCATGCCCCCATGTCCCCCCAAGTCTAACCCATGCCCCCTCTCGTGATCCGCGCTTCCTGTTCCTCATATGATGAGGAACCCCTCCCCGTGCCTTTCATATCCCCGTTCCCCGATGCTGCTGTTCCTACCCGTGCCGTTCCCCTATGTACCCCAAGGCTCCCATGCCCCCTCTCGTGACCCTTGCTTCCTGTACCCCTTATGCCTCGTGGCCCAAGTACCCCCATGCCCCATACCCCCCCCCCCCTGCATTCATGCCTCTGAGCCCCCCATTCTCCCAAGCTCACATGTCCGCCGTTCTTCCTCGAGGCCCCGTGCTTCTCAATGTCCCCCCATTCCTCCACCGTAACCCTCTGCCCAACTACCCCCTGTGCCACCGACGTCTTTAGTGCCCCTTGTGGCCAAATGCCCCCCGTGGCCCCCATATCCCCATGCCTCCTTACCTGCCGTTCCTCCCCGTGTTAAGCATGTCCACCCATGCCTCCACCGAGGCCCCCATGCCCCCCTACCCATGTGCCACTGACACCCCCTCGTGCCCCCCCAACCCCCACCAGTTACTTGAGTCTAACAACGTTCCTTATGCTATGATTGTAGTGTATTTTCTCTATTCGTTCAATGAAGTAAAACATTGTTTGACATATTGTTCGTTTTTGCACACTGCATACATGAAAAGCTTTCCGTATTTATGTATTAATGGGCAATTATTAATTCCATACGACCTATGTAAGGAAAGAAGAGCAGAGATGTAAAAAACAAAATATTCCTCGTAAGGAGGTTATCCAATGTTAGTAATTTACGTATATGATTTAGTCAAAAATAAACAATTACAAAAAAAAACAAAAAAAAACGATTCAACTCTAACCACTAAATAGCCAATATATAAAGCAGTAGCGTAATATCTTAATGACATGCACTGAGTCGAGCCACTTTATTATCTATTATATCAACCATACCATGGCTAAGTCATTTTCTACAGCGGTATATTCAGCACACAAAATCATAATGACATAGATTTTGGAGAGAAAAATCTACCGTGGATCCGTAATTTTTCCATCGCTATTGGTGTTTTGCTTTTTTATAGTAGGCCTACTTTGCAAATTTTAAAAAGTTATAGTTAAATATGGTTATCTTAACTCAAAATATTTGTCCAATAACCAGCTGAGTTTATGACTAAAATTATTCACTGGATCATCTGCTTAATCACACGTGTAGATCTAAAAATCTTCTTCCCATTAGATTAACATTAGAACTTCAAGGTCCAATGGGGCAAAGCCCAGGTAACTTTTTAGGATTCTGGTATTTTTCCTTGCGCCCTTGGCCCTCAAGCTTTAAAATGAGCCATCATACATTACCCTGTCTTTCTTCTAACTCGAGATATTTCGTGGGGACCGATTCGCTTACGGAATTATATATATAGATTTGGTAAACCTTTGAAATCAGCTTTCTAATTCTAATTATGTTGGCTAAACATAATTTAGGTATTATTAATAAAAAACGTAAAAATAGACAGTTATTTTAGTTAATAACGGGAGTGTATTGTTTTTATATTTTGTCTCGTTTCAAATTACAGTAATTTCAAATGTGTAAATAGCGTCAACAATGTTCCGACTGCAGTTTGCATAAAACCGATTAACTGGAAATGACGTCTGCAAGTCAAAACCTTTCGTGACACAGTTTATACTACGGGGTTTTTTTTTTTTTTTGTTAATATTTAAAGCTTTATTTTGACTAAAGATATATAAGAAATATTTTTGTAAAATTATTGCATTATCGATTTGAAAAAAAAAACATGATTTTGAACTTAACACCATTGTACAATGCTTTCTTCTGATTTTTATCCATCTAAATTAATGTTAATTTTTAACAAAAATTGCATTCTCTTCATTTTATAATCACTACCATTCGGTCAATGATTCATCAAATTGCCAACCACTCGCTCCCTACAATGCCTATGCAATAGTTTTAGTTTAATAAACTATTAAAGTTATTATAGGTTAATAAATTAGTTTAATAAACTGAATTTTAATCATGCAACTGCATTTTTTCCGAGAAGAATTTTTTGTTATCTTTTAAACATAATATAGAAGTAGTATAAAAACAGTTTATCCTTGATATCGATGGTTACAATTTTTGTCCGTCTTTTAATTAATTTTGCTTTCTTAAACACAGTATTTTAGTTACATATGATTTATGAAATAGTTCCTTTCATGATTAATCCCCCGTCAATGTTCTTGACCCTTACAAACGATCGTCCATTATCGCCGTGCCCTTCGGCCCAGAAATTGCCCAGCCTCAACTGTATGGGAATGACGTCGCAATTAATACTGCGGTAAATGGGGTAGCTCTCGGGCCGGTAACATGGCTTGTTTTTCCCCCAGTAACTAACTCCCAGTATTCATTTATCACGGCAACAATAGCCCCTAGAGGGGTGGACAACAATTACTCATTCCCCCACCCCTCGCCCCTCCGCCACCCCCTACTGGAGCGGCCAATAGCGAAATGTCAATAAAAACCGCCGGCCTGGACCGCCGGCCGCCATGCTGAAAGGTCACTCCGCTCGGCGGCGGTGGAGGCACCGTTGTCGATGTCCGCCTCCCTCGGCCCGGCGATCGATGCGATCTGACTCATCGGAAGCGATACTCGTCATTTGCAGAAAATTAAGTTTGCTCTTATTGTGCATTTTAACTAATAATTATCATAAAAAAAGTGACGAAAGTAAAGCAAAAAAATCCTTAAAAACACATTAATTAAAAATGTGATCTCTATTAATTGTTTTCCCATTGTATCTTTGAAGTTGCGTTGAGAAAGCTAGTTCTTGTTTTTAGGAGGGGAACAAACAAATAACTCAACAACGAAATTTATTTAAGCTAGCATTAACTTTCATGCTATTAAATAAATATTTTTTTTTTTACAACTGACAAAAAATTATTGGTATAGGATTGATTCAAACTGCTTAGACCTATACTGTATTATAAGCTTAAAATAATTTCACTGTTTTTCCATAAATGTGACTGCTTCCCTTATCTTGGAGCCAGCCTAACGAATCTAAAGAATTATGTTTTGTGTCTGTTTATTTTTTCATTCAATGCAATGTTTTGTACACTACATTAAATTTGTACAATTAAAATTTTGTAGAGAGCTTGATAATGAATAGCTTCTTTCCAATCATTAAGCTATTCGCACACTAACGCCTTCTTTAATGAGATATTTCCTTTTAACATCTTTCTGCGTATGAACTTTACCAACTTAGGCCTGCCATCAATGATTTATAACTTTTCAAGTTATTCATCCTCCAAAAGGAAATTTCGTGTTACAAATTTTAAAACTTTTACTATCTTATAGTAATGAAGTTTTTAGTTTATTATCACTTTTGACCTAACGAAGCCCTGCTGGGTAGAGTCCGCCGGTGTGCCCGCCCCGCATGACCCCGCCGTGACCCCGCTCGTCTCTGCCCGTGCCTGGACCCGTTCCGACCCTCCACCGCGGCCTCTCTCGCCATCTCTGATACGGCACACTCTCCGCTCACCCCGATTGACCCCCGAGGGCTGTATATTGAGTGCGGGTCGCACTCGAGGTCGGCGATGGGGTTGAAGTGGACGAATATGTTGTTATTGTCAAGCTTGTGGGTTTATTGAAAATTGTTCATCATATTATTAGGGTTTTCTTAAGAATTGGCCGATTTAATAAGACATGCTTAAATTTGATTTAATTAATGGGGATAGAACATTTTTACAAACTTTTATTATATTAATACATATTTTTGTCAGGTTAATGTTTACAAAGAGGATAGACAACGGACTGTGTTTAAAATTTTAATAGTTAACTAAAATGGCTGATATCGTTAAAGCACATACAACGGCATTCGTGTTGAAAATCTTGGTTAATTTATTTTTCTTTACTAAGGGTTGGAAAAAAACTTAACTCACTACTAATGAGGAAACCTGTAAAAATTATTGAATTATATAATAGTTAATTGTTTAAGTTATATATTGAGTTAAAATTTTCATAAGATGGAAAAAACGCTCAAAAGTTTGAACAGATATAAAATTTGTTTAGACTGGATATAATCATTGACTATCTACACTAACGTGAACTTCACGTAGTGTACAAAGTCAATGATATAATCATTAATATTCCAATGAAATAAATATGATTAACGCCAATTTGATTTTTTAAATAAAAATCAAATGTATTTTTAGTAGCACTTTTGCACAAAATTAAACTGTACATAAAAAATAAAAACTCTCTCTTTGATTCGCCCAATGCATTTCCTCTTCCCGATCAAGACAAATTGGCCTCAATTCGGTTCCGCAAAAGAGTCCGTCCCCGAAAGGTCGTCGCTACAAAGGTCGGGCTAGACCCAGACCCAATCAGGCGGCCAGCTGAGGTCCAATCAATCCGGCAGTCAATCGTCTTCAAAGACCGCCGCCTTTCCTCGGCAATACGATCCTTACTCTAACGTCCCCGGTTTTATTCACTCGACCTTTTGTTTGCCACGGCATTTACCCTTTGAGCAGAATGTTTTTCGTTCGGTTAACCTATGATCAAATGAGGGTGGTTTAAAGTTTCTCGAAAAATGAAAAAAAAAATTGATGGGTGTATTAAGTAACATGAAATGCGCCATAAATAAATTTTACAAGTTTTGTTAATTTGCTAAATTGGCGATGTCTTCAATACACATTTGAAGCTCTGTAGTTAAGTAAAATCCTTCGGTTTAGTGTGTATTGAAAACACATAATTATCCAAAATATAATAATTTAATTTTTACAAACCTTTTGTTAAAAGAAAAAAAAATACCTTCGACCTTTAACACAAAAATAAGGAAGAGTTATGAAGATAAGACGATAACTGTGAAAAATTTGGCAAACTTTGGTAGCTCTGTAATATTTCAGAAGGTCTCCAGGAATCAGAACCTTGAAGTTGAACCCACTTTCAGATCGTAGCATAATTGTAGGCAAATAACAGAGTTATTTAATAAATAATGTCCTCTTTATAACACAACATTCTTACACAAATGCAATTGCACATTCAGAAAATCAGTTTTGGATTTGGCTCTTTCGATGTCACAGGTCGATCCCCGAGTTAGCTACACATTTGGAGTTCGTCAAACCGCAATCCCTAAAAATGTTTCCAAGAAAACTCAATCTAAAATAGTACATACATTACGAGTCGTTGCCAGTCGATACTTGACGAATACACAGCTCCTGATGTCTGAGCGCTAGGCAGAAGCATTCTAAATAACAAGACTAAATAAATTAAAATGACAGAAGGGAGACAGGTTGTTTTTACAAAGACAGCTGTTTGTTTTTATGAAATGAATCATATGTTATAGGTAAACTTACTTATTTTTTTCTTATATTTAAAATACATAGAAACTTTAAAGTCCAATGGGGCGAAGCACACTGAACTGAGGGTGACAAAAATTATTCCATGGCGTCTACAGAGAATTCCCTTTAATTTGACACCTCAATCATCGAAATCGGTTTATAAATAAAAGAGTTTTGCTGCTCACAAGAAATTCCTTATGGAATTAGTGAGATAGATTAACTTTAATATACAATGCGTATATTAAGTTTTTTTTCAAGTTCAAAAACCAAGCAAGTGGACACAGTATGTGTAATATTTCGATAGTTTTCAAACTGTATATGTTTGTAGTTTTTAATAAATCCATTACATCTTGTACGCGATTTAAAGCAAGCAATTGAAACTTGATACAATCGGTAAATATGTCCAGAAACCGAATTTGGATAAATTTTCATATTTCTAGATAGAGAACGTGTTGTGATATTTTCTTTTACCTCGTATTTCTTAATATTACTCTCTGAATAACCTAGTAAAGTTAGGTTTAACTGTTGAATTACGTAATACATAAAATATAAAGGGAAAAGTTTTTAATGTAGTGGTAAAATATTGTATGCAGCAAAGAGTGACTCGCCGCGCCGCCCCAGACGTTGACCGCGTGGCCAAGAGCGGGGAGTTGCGAGTGTCAAGAGCTGGGGAGCCTAATGACTCCGTGGAGCGGAATAACTCACGTCCTAGGTGATAAGGCGATAAGGCGGCGGGCTATCGACCGTGGCCGCCTAACTGGCCAGCCGCCCAGCCGCCCAGTCGCCCGGCCCGGCCGCCCAGTTGATTAATGGACCCAATACGGCCCAAAAACACTCGCTCACCTTCAAACAGATGGGCTCCGGAGATTTCCACCCCTCCACCCCCCCACCCATCACTACCCCCACCACCGTCTCGGCTAAACTTATTATCCAACTTTTCCCTCGACCTTAAAGTATTCATTGCAACGTAGTTAGTGTCCCTTTGTGAGGGAGTTGAGCTTTGAAATGTAATTAGGTGATTATTTTATGAGTTTTTCATATATTGTTAGTGAGATAAATTGGTTGGTTTTTCAAAAATATTTTACCATGCAAATTTAACTTAATAGTATTAACTTTTGTATAACAAGAGTTAATTTTTTTAAAGGTTACTGAAGGTTAAACATTTTATATTATGTCAAATTTAATAAGAGTCATTTGCAATATACTTTGATAATAAACACAAGCGTGGGGGTTTTCATGCATTCAATTATTTAGTGATGGAATGACAACGATGTGCTTAAGAAGATGACAGATTTTTTAACCATCTATACAAAAACAGTAAGGATAAAAACATAAATATTTAATTCGAGGGACTCAAAATTAGTCTTGGTCAAAAATTTACTCGCTAAACTTATTTGTCATCCAAGTATGAATTGGTTGGCATTGTTTATAAAAAAAAACCTAAAACACAGAATTAAGATTGAACTAAAAATCAAAACCCTCTCCAAAAAAAGGAATAGAATAGACTTTTATTTAAATCAATATTTATATGACATATTTACACTGGGCAAAAAACGAAGATTAATCTTATTCTATAACTTATTTAATCTACAGAACACTATCAAATGCTGAATAGTGTATGAACAAGTCAGAACTAATTAGTAGGTGCTCTGTATATATCTTATTACAATGTTTGCTGGCTTAGTCTAAAACGAGTGATATCGGACTTATTTAAGAGGAACAAAGAAATAATGTAGTCCACGAGGATTAGGCTAAAGAAATAATGGGGAGTACACAGTACCAGAAAATTCGTTTTAGTGCGAGGAGGGCGAGTGGGCGAGTGGTCTTTGAAGTCGGGGACTGTTGAAAGGAAGTGGATTGATTAAGGTCTTTCGGTTGATTAGGTTTTATAAAATCCTCAACCTTATCCTTATCTCCGTTTGGAAGAATTTCGACCATTTTTAAAAGAGGGTATTTATCATGATGAAGGGGTTATTTTCTTTCATAACATTGAATACTGATGCATTGATTCAACAATAATCAGGGTTTATTGCTTATAATTGTATATAACGAATATGAATAGGAACGAAAGTTTTACATTATTCAGTATGAAATAGTTCAAATAAATTCAGTTTTATTACGATGCTAAGACAAAACTTATAACTGTTTTTGCAATATTTCGCTATTCCCCCAGCTTCACATTTTTGATTTATTAACAATGCATATTATCTATAAAATAACCAATTACATAATCTTAGTTAAATATAAAAAGCAGGTTTCTTTGCTTTTTTTTAGAAGAAGCTTTGATAACAAGAGATTTTATATTAGCTTGTTCAATTAAAAACCATCCCAAACGAAAGTTGTATGCGCTAAAACATTATTATAAAACTCACCTGAAACTTGCCTCACAAATTTACTAATCACGAAACAATCATCATCACACGTACAGCAAATCAGCACCAGTGACTGTTCGGACAATTACGATCGAAAAAGGGTTGGTGTAAAAAGAGGGTGGCACCGGTCGCGGCCGGCACGTGGTGGTTTTTGAAGGGTAGTACCGAGGGGGAGCGAGTGTCCACAAGATGGCCGGAGCGGCCGGGGGGCACAAGCCAAACAAATTCTAAACCACGTTTACAACTTTTGGCTCAATCGATAAAGTTTAGTCGAGTTAGGCGAGGTGAAGTTTGGAAACTTTTCGTTCGGCAAACATTGGCACAAATAACAATGTTGGGGTTGGCTCGAGGGGGGGGGGGGTGTGAGGGGGGGTGGCGCTCTTTCCCAAACAGGCCGTTTACATTTAGCGCTATGCTAGTTGTGCTGATTGGGTTTTGATTTTGAAACGAAACGTTACAATCAGAGAAGGGTGGATCATTTTTTTATTATTTCCAGTGGACTTTTTAATGTTAAAACCGTTTCTAATAGGAATAAAAAAACCTCTAGAATTAAATTAGATCTTCGAATAAATTAAACATTAACTTTGTTTTTAAAGTAAAAGTTATCAAACAATTAACCGCAATCACAATTTTCTCGTACATTTGAGGTATTTTTTAAACCACGATGCATTAAAATTATAAACGAAGATTTTTTTGTCATAACGTATATCATTCTTAGTCTTGTTGTGTAATATCAGCATTATAGTTGGTAAAATTATATTATTTAATACTTAACATCCACTATCACACTATATTTTAAATTATTTGATTATGAAATATGTCCTTTTGTGAAATATTCGATCTTTGAATAATAACGAGAAGACAACTTGAAATAGTAACGTAACATTTTATATAACACTAGCTCACCCGGCATGCTTTGCAATGCCAAATTGCCAATTTGAGGATTTTTGTCCTTCAGGTGAGCTCGTTCGTTACGCTCACTCACCGCAATTCTATAATGTCCTCTACGTTTTTATTGCCATTCTTCCCTCAATAATTTTAATGAGAACAGCTTTTTATAGAATTAATATTCGTAAATGTAATCATATATAAAAAAATGTTTCTTCTATAAGAATAACATCGCAATTTGAAGACGTGTGGGACGGAGCGCTATGGAGGAATTGGGATTTAAAATGTTCTTCCTGGTTCTAAGCTACCTCCCCAGCAATTTTCAACCAAATCAGATCAGCCGTTCTTGAAATATAGGTGGTGTAACTAAAACGACTTTCTTTTATATACAAGAAGATGTATATTGTTTAGGCATACTTATTTGAATAACGGATAAAAAATTTATGTGAATCTTTTATAAGATTTCATTGGACGAAAAAGATATATTTTAATGACACACCTGTAAGATTTTTTGTCTCGTGGCAATCCATAAATGAATTTTGTTAATTTAATTCAGAATGAGTAAGGTATTGAGAAATTTACTAAAGTGCGACGTATTATATGTGGAACAAAGAGTAAAAAGGTTACAATCAAAAGGATACGATATGTGATACCTTTTGTAACAATGCTTAGCGTAAAAAGTGCGGAATAACCCCCAATAATTTTTCCAATTTTCCGATACACGCTATGAGGCCACACAGATGCGGGTGTATCGAGGCCCGGACCGATCCGTCTGTGTCAGAAGGCCGAGGAAATCAATTGGGGGAAACAGGAGCATAAAAGTGCGCCGAGGAAAGACGGTAATAAATGGGCTCCCGGGGCAGAAATTGATGGTGGAGGCCGGCTCGGCGCGGCGGGCCCACTCTATTACCCAACCCTTTGTGGACCATCCTTGCCTAGTCACTCCCGGGGCAAAAAACCGCGTAAGGTGAACCATTTGGCAAGGGCAGGAACCTGGCGTCATCGCGTTTTAACGAACAAATTTGATAGAGCAGAAGGGGCTTGAGATTTGATGACTGGTGGGAAACGTTAGATTGGGCGATCATTGACTGTTCATAACGTAAGCCGGTCGGACATTGGGAATTTTTATTACATATTCAATATTCAATATATTTGGTTTAGTTTCATATGTCTGAAAACATAGCAAGAGGGTTAAAATAATGTTTTTAAACTAGCAAAAAGCCCATAAAAAATGACGGGTAAACTTTATGACTAGAAATTGCCCACTGTTCGAAATTCGAAAAAATTTCAGTTGATCTTGAGCAAAATAGTTTGAAAAAATTTCACAACTGAAACATCTGTTCTTCCTGATTTGCTAGCATTAGTTATTACAACAGCTTTTTAATAATAAATCACTTATCCTTTTCCCATAAGATTAAAATTGCAACTTTGAAAGCCTGTAGAGCAAAGCCCTGGATGCCGATGTGAATTATATTGGGATTCTGTTAATTTGCATTAAACTACTTTTCTGACAGTATTCGCGGATTTCTACTACGATGTGCACAAGCTAAGAAAAAAAAATTAGGAAAAGAAACATGCTTGCCTATTAGGCATTCATGAATCTGTTGTTCTGTACGTTTGAATGGTTACCAACTTTATAAAAACCCTGACGTCATAGAATTAAAAGTTAATTTTTTCATTTCATTAGCAATGTGAACAGTTATATAACATCGATTGTTTATAAATAGTTTATAATAGCGACTATCACTGTACAATAATTACGACTTTAAAGCTTAATACACAAAATCAGATATTCTATTTGTAAGAAAAGATTAATTTCTGTAACTTTGTGTTTGTTAAATATAGTTTGATTAAATATACTTTGAAGAAAGTCTAAAAATAATAACCGACGAACCTAAATTTTAACCAAATGCTCTTTTCAATACGCTACTCAGTAAGTTTTAACACCCTTAACGTCCAACGTGCCTTAATACTCTCTGCAAGTTCTGAAATGGTAGTTTAGCTATTCATGTAGTCGTGTATACAGTATTTTTTCTACTTTTTGTGTTCACAAGTCTATTTGTTAAAATTATACTTTAAAAATGTTTTAATTTATAATCTTTTTAATTATTATTATTTTACCATCCCTTAAAGAGCGTATTTATTATAAATAAATTATTTTAACTACAATACTGAATTTTAGGCTGCTATCGAATATCCACGCGATTTTGGGCCTCTTCGACACGATCGAATATCCACGCGCATTAGTGAGGATTATAAGGGTCGACTCCAGAACGGGAGGAACGATCGAATATCCCCGCGGCCGAGGACAGGTAGAGACCGCTAGACCTCCCAGGGGCGGGAAAAATGGGAATTTTATTTCCCCACCCCGTTCAATGTACCTCGGCCGTTCGCGTGTACCAGACTCGGACTAAGCCCTGTCCGAGCTAACTGTACTGAACTAACTGTACCGAGCCCTGTCATGCAAAACTGAACTAAAAAACGTGGAAGTCTGGAGCCCGACCGGTGGCAAAAGGATCCGATGTCGCGGGACCCGAGCGAAGAACATCCAAACAGCGCTTCATGTAACCTGACATTCGGAATGAAAATAATAAAAAATAAAAATATAATTGACTCAATCGATAAGAAAGAAAAAGTTATAGGCATTTTCCTTGATCTTTCCAGAGCCTTTGACAGTGTTTCCCACTCTGTCTTAATTGAAAAGCTAGAATCACTGGGTGTGAAAGGGAAGGAGGCTGCTTGGTTTTCCTCCTACCTGAACAACAGGCAGCAATATGTGGAAATAGAACATATAGAAGCAGGCAAATATTGTAATTACTTAAGGAAATATAGTTCTAAGTCTCAATTAGTTAAGTATGGAGTACCTCAGGGGTCTGTATTGGGGCCATTGTTATTTTTATGTTATATGGGGGGTATGCCTCAGTTAATAGACACAGGCTCTGTGTGTCTCTATGCGGATGACACTAATCTAATCATTAAAGGCAATTCTTTTAAAAGCATAGAAGAATATTCCAACAAAAATTTAGGAAACATAAAACTCTTTCTGGATCAAAATAATCTGTTATTAAATGCAAAAAAATCAAACATAATAGCTTTCTCTACTAAGCAAAACAAAGTCAATTTCAATCCCAAAATTAAAATTCATAATGAAATTATAGTTAAAACAAATGAAGCAAAATTTTTAGGTCTAACCATTGATGAAAATCTATCCTGGCAGAAACACGTTGAAAACGTAGTGAGTAAAATGTCATCAGGAATTTATGCATTATGGCAGATGTCAAAGCTGAGTGATTTAGACACCTTAAAAACTATATATCATTCTTTAATTCAATCACATGTATACTATGGAATAAGCATTTATGGGGCTACATCTAAGCAAAACCTGGATAAAATTCTCGTTAAACAAAAAAAAGCAATAAGAATCATGGCCGGTCTACAAAGTACTGATACCGTTAAACATTTGTTTGTTCAATTCAAAATTCTCACTGTCTACAGTCTGTATATTTTTGAATCCATCAAGTATGTTAAAGAACATGACAATGACTATCTATTTGAAACAAATCACCATTACAACACTCGAAATAAAGTAATGTTAGAAAAACACAATTTGGAGTTTTACATTAAAAAAACAAGCTATGCAGGGAAAAAGTTTTTTACTCAGTTACCAAATGAGATAAAACGTGAAAATAATTACAACAAATTCATATATAAGTTAAAGGAATTCTTGATAAATAAAGCTTTGTACTCCCTATCAGAATTTCCCTGAGGACTCCAAATGTTTTTCACTGCAGAACCACTGAGCTTATGTACACTTTTAATACTGATGTATATATTTTCAATGTACTGTATTAATGGTCTGATGACTTTTGTATTGACTCTATTCAATTGCATTGATTTATGTAAATACTGAATAAAGGATATTTTGATTTGATTTGATTTGATAAAAAGGTTAAATTTATATTAAAATTTTCATTATGAAATTGTAAATCTAATGGTACATATTTAAACTTTAAATGGCCTGCTATTAATTTTTATTATTAGTTAAACTAAAATTCTTTTTAGTTCGTCTAAATATTTTTTTATCTGAAGTAATCTTTTCTAACATTAGCCGATTCCGCTACAGATAATATTTGATTTCTGTGGATTCGATGCGAGCGCTGATTCCTGGATACCCGCGAGCTCGACGCAAGAGCGCGAATTACATTGGTCTTCAAAGACCAATTTGTATAATTATTAAATACGTTACTTCCTGTTGTAATTGGAACTTCTTTTAGATTTTCAAATGATTCCCACGTTTTTGTACCATTCGATGGAATTTATTTTACGCAAAAAAAAAATCAATGAGAATTGGAATTAAAATTAAGGCGTGATTGATATCTGAAAAATATACATGATTGATATCTGAAAATTCTATATGGTTGTAAATAGTGGTATAGTATATAGTATAGTTGTAGTATGTATTGTATACATTAAAATTAATTCAGCGAATGAAGCCCCCAGACCACTGTGCAACAAGTACAAAAAAGTCAACAAAAGTTGAAAGAATCAAAACAAAAGTCCTTGCTAGGTGCATTGGCGAGGAAGGACTTTGTTGTTGCCGCTAGAAAGAGGTACAAAAAGCGAAACGTGACTGTATGTTCTTTGTATGTGTGTACTAATTTGTAGGAGTTACTAATTCTTTTATTCATTTTAAATATTTCTTGTATGTAAATATTTTTCTTATACTGATCTATTTTTTTGCGTGCAATGCCTTAATATGATTCTTTTTTATTAATTCATTATATATTAATATCGCTTTAATTAATTTCATTGTTTGTTACTTTATATAATTTTCGTTCTTCGACGTTTAATATTACATTGTACACATAAAATTTTGTTAAATTTAATAAAATATTTTACTAAATTAAGAGCGTAATTTAATTTCAAACCTTTAGAATGGGAGATGTTTATTTGGGAGAGGTCCATTAGTGTTAATTTATTGGTCCATAATTAACTAACTGTAATTATAATGTATATATCATGCTTTTAAAAGTGATTTAATTTGGTATTTACAGTAACAACTAAGAATGTATACGTTTTTATAGATGAATAAAATAATAATAATAATAATAAATAAAAAAACATGTCATGTTTAAATGCTATGTTACAAGCAAGAATTCGCTCTGGTACACGCGAACGGCCGAGGTACGTTGAACGGGGCGGGGAAATAAAATTCCCATTTTTCCCGCCCCTGCGGGAGGTCTAGCGGTCTCTACCTGTCCTCGGCCGCGGGGATATTCGATCGTTCCTCCCGTCCTGGAGTCGACCCTTATAATCCTCACTAATGCGCGTGGATATTCGATCGTGTCGAAGAGGCCCAAAATCGCGTGGATATTCGATAGTTCCCGAATTTTAAACTACATACTGAACTATGGAAACATAAAACCGACGATTTATTTCAAAATGGAACAGTTTCTGTTCAGAAAAGTCGGTAACTTTAATTTTAAAAATCTCCTCTCTTAGCAGTGACATGTGACAAACCGCAGGGGCGCACCTCGGCACGGAAATTCATTTTGGGGATGAAAAATGCCCCCGTCCGCGCAGTCCCTCCCCGCCGCTTAAAATAGCCATTCCGTTGATAAGCTGCAGAATGACTGCAGCGAGGGACGATGTGATTTTCCCTGATTTTCCACCACTGTAGAGATTCGATCAGCACAGACCGAGCGTTACAGTCAAGATATGGTCGCCGTCTGCTAGCGGAAGTTCCGGTCCCAACTTGGACGGAAACTCCCCCCCCCTCCTCGCCCACTGTACCAACATCCCCCATCAAACATCCCTTCGATTTCCCGATGTATATATTAACATTGACTTGTTCGCTCGTCGCAGTTCAAAGAACGGACCGCTACCCCGCCCCTAGCCAGTTTATTTGCCCGAACTTTGTAAACAACTTTTGTTGCCCTGGGTTAACTTGGGTTAAGTTTGTCATTGATTTATCCGGTTTGGTTCCTTTTGTGGGCAGTGGATGATTGTAATTTATTTAATACAATTTTATTGCAAATAATTTTTATAAAACTTTATAATCGATTGTTTATTGATGTTACTGGTTCAAATAATTATCTCATTAAAAAGATTTTGTACGTTTACAAATTTGTATGATTAACAATTAAAAATAATTTTTTAAGTTCCTTGTTATACAAGTTTTAATGAAACAGAGTTAGAAAAATAACACGATACACGTAAATTTGTAAATAAAATATACAAACTTTGTACAAATTTTATTCTTTTACCGCTTTGATAAACACCTCATAGCTTTTTACAAGATAATTTTTTTTAGAGATTTTTAATGTAAAGAAAAATGGACTAATATAAAAAAGCGAACACAATTGACTATTCACATATCGGTACATTAAAAAAATTATAAACCTTAAAATAGATAAAATTTTACACAATACTGTTAAGGCCCATATTAAAAATACACCCCCTATTTGCTTGCACAATGATGTTTTGATATTTGAAAAAATCATGGCATTTCTTTTTAATATTAATCATTAGTAATTTAAATTTCAGAAACAAAAACTGATGTTGGTAAATAATTATAAAACGTTTTTCAAAGAGTAAAATATAAAATGTAATATGCAATCAATATAAAATCGAATAGCCTAATTGTATATAAATGTAAAAAGTTAAGATATTGAGTACTGTAATAGTAACATCTATTGAACAAAATAAGGTTTCAATATTATACTACTTTTTTATTAATTTTGAAAATGCCATGGCATTAATATTATACTGTAACGTAAGTAAAGTTCTAATCGAACAATTTTAACAGGTGCTTTCAAATCCAAGACTCAAATGTCTTTAAAAATGGTATCAAATAACAATTGATCACTGCAAAATTGGTTTGTGGTAAATGGAAAATTTATGCAAATACTGTAATGCTATCGCAGGCTGACTCGGCGAATAAATAAATCGCAAGAGATTAATCCCGGGTCCGTTGTATCGGCGGGTGGCTCTGAATAAAACTTATCAGGAAGGGATTGCGAACGTGTAGGCCTACCGTCTGTGGGCTCCAATGCCTTTCCAGCAGAAGAGCTATTTACGAAAACTCACGGATATGTTTAAAATGAGAGAGGGTTTACAATTCATTGTTTGAAATTAGCTCCTTCTTAAGACAATTAAGGAAATTTTTAAAAGCGTTTATTTTCGATCATTGGTTGGGATATTTTTTACTAGAGGCTTGCAGGGGCAAAGGCCCCTGAAAATCCAAATAAATGATGATTTTATCTCCAAAATTAAGTTTCATCACATAGTTGCACAGTTACTATTCTTCTCGAACAGTAGTGTAAATTTACACGTTTGAAATTTCTTATAAAATATTGCTTAATCTTTGATGTATCAAATCAGTAATTAACCAATAATCTTCCCTGTATTGAAATACGGTAGGTAATCTATTTTGTGTAAAAAATTTAATTTATTGCACTATTATACTGCTGGACGCATTAAAATAGTTTAATTTTAAACATGTTTATATGAGTTTGAAACTCAAGTAAATACAATAGTTCAATACAACATCACAATTGATGGTTATTAGTCCATTATTACAGTACTGTCTCCTGCCCCCCTGTACCAGCCACTCCGCTCATGCCCAGTGTCCCCCACACTCGCCGTGTTCCCCAAGCCTCCCCCGTGCCACCGTTCACCTTTCGTGACCCAAGCTTCCTGTACCCCTTATGCCCCCATGGCCCGAGTACCCCCCGTGGCCCGGTACCCCTGTGCCCCCCATGTCAGTGTGCTCATTATTCTCTTGTGGCAAAATAAACGCCATTGTTCCCCAAGGCCCCCGTGCCCTCTATGCAACACATTCCTCCCTCGTCCATCCAAAACCCGACTAACCCGCGCCCCGTACCACCAAAGTGCCACCTATGCCAATTGTAACCCCATTCCTATCCCCAGTGCCTCCCATACCCCGTACCCTCATGCCTGCCGCTCCTCCTCGTGCCCCTATGTCCCCCCAAGCCTCCCCTGTGAACCTGTTCACCTCTCATGAACCATGCTTCCTGTACCCCCTACGCCCACTGGCCCGAGTATATACCCCCGATGCCCCCATACCCCACTGCCCTCCATTCTCCCGTGCCCACATGTCCACTATTTTTCCTCGAGGCCCCCGTGCTCTCTATGTCCCCCTTTCTTCATCCATGCCCCCCATGCTCCAATACCTGTCGTGCCACCGACGTCTCTAGTGCAGCTTGTGCCCCTATGCCCATGCCCCTGTGCCTTTCATAGCCCTGTGGCCCCCATGCCTGCCGTTCCTCCTTGTGCCCAGTATGTCCCACAATGCCTCCACCGAGGCCTCCATGCTTCCCTCCTGTGCCACCCTCACCCCTCGTGCCCCCACGAACCCTCACCCACAGTGCTCTTGTGCCACACATTGCCCGCCGTTCCTCACCGTGCCCTAGTGTTCGTTACCCTCTAGTGCACCTATTTCCTCCATGCCTTCCCATGCCCCTATGCCCCCTGACCCGTCACTTGTGTTATGATTGTAGTATATTTTGTCTGTTCGTTCAATGAAGTAGGACACTGTTTGACATATACAGGGTGTTTCATAACTCCCTACCAATATTTTAGGGCATTGTTCCTGGGTTAAAAACATATCTAAATATCATATTTAAATTGTCCGGAAGTCTTAAGTTACTCACACAGCGGCCATTTTGTTTTTTACACATAATCTATATATATAATTCCGTAAGCGAATCGGTCCCCACGAAATATCTCGAGTTAGAATAAAGATACGGTAACGTATGATGGCTCATTTTAAAGCTTGAGGGCCAAGGACGCAAGGAAAAATACCAGAATTATCAAAAGTTACCTGGGCTTCGCCCCATTGGACCTTGAAGTTCCAATGTTAATCTAATGGAAAGAAGATTTTTAGATCTACACGTGTGATTAAGCAGATGTTCCAGTGTTTTATCATAAACTCAGCTGGTTATTGAGCAGATATTTTGAGTTAAGATAACCGCATACTTATAACTTTTTAAAATTGTAAATGCACTATAAAAAAGGAGAACACTAATAGTCATGAACGAATTACGGATCCACAGGAGATTTCATCTTTATGACCCTATCTATGTCATTAAGGAAATAGGAATAGAATGATTGGTATATTCAGCTTACACTTTTTTAGCGAATTTCCCTATAGGGAATACGCTATTACGGTAGTAGCCATGGTAAGACCTAAGCCCGGGACCACTTTACTTTTTTATTTTGAGGTCCCCAGAAGCCAAAAACACCATTTGTTCATTTTCATATATATGTATATATATCTATCTATCTATCTATCTATCTATCTATCTATCTATCTATCTATGTGTCCGTGGTACTGATAACTTTTGAAGGGGACCTCCGATTTTGATGAAATTTGGTATGGAGGTGTAAGACAAGGTCTATTTTCATGAGTTCGCGAACCAGCATTGTCAGGTTATGGGAACGGGGTTTTATGGGGTTTCAAAGGGGTCAAAAATGGGTTTTTGTCATTTTTGGACCTTAATTTTTAAAATTCATCAATTTTAACTGAAACCATTTAAAAGAGCTTAAAAAAACAAACAATTTGGTATTTTGAATTTTTATCATAGCATAACTGGTTACGGGGCAAATCCAAAAATGTGTTTTCCATGTTATTCTTATGGGAAATCAAGAAAACCCTATATCTTGCTTATTTATTGACATAGGTAACTTAATCAAATTTGGTATGAACATTATCTATATAAGGTTTAACTTATACTTGCTTACAAAACCCATATGGCGGCAAACCTACATACTCACCCCCATGGGGTTTATAAGGAGAATAAAAAATTCCTAGAGTTTGATACAATGTTGTGTTTACATTCACCAATTATTGATTAACTTATATTTTCTAACAACACCCAATGGCAGAAAACCTACGTACTCGATCCTATGGTGTTTTTGATGGGGAAAGTAAATAATCTGAAATTCCATTGGAAATTCGCTGAGTACGCAGGTCTGCTGCGACGGGGGTATTTAATAAGTTAAAATTTTCTTGGATGTGGCATGGTTGATATAATGGTTAATTGTCCTACTCAGTGAATATCGTTTAGTTATTAAGTTACTGCTTTATATTGGCTATTAATAAATAGAGTTGAAGAGTTGAATCGTTTTGTTGAGTGTTGTTAATTTTTGACTGATTCATTATAATGTAAACTACTAACATTGGATAACCTCCGTATGAGGAATATTTAGTTTTGGTTTTATCCATTCTCTGGTTTTTTCTTTTCCTAGGTTTGCGTAGGTTTTCTTTGAATAGGTACATATAGGTGCTTTTTCTTACGTAGGTCGTAGAGAAACAATAAACGCCCGTTAATCCATAAAGACAGCGAGCTTTTCATGTAAATTATAGTGTGCGAAAACTAACAATATATCAATCAGTGTTCTACTTCATTGATGAACAGACAAAATAGACTACAATCAAAGTACGAGGGACGTCGGTGGCACGGAGGATATAAGGGGACATGGGGGTACGGGGGAGACATGGGGGGAATAGGGGAAACGGCGGGGGGCACAGGAGGGCACGGAGGTACGGGGAGAGACGGCAGGGATGGCAGCACGGGACCACGGGAAGTACAGGGGAGTTCGGGTATATGGGGGCACGAAGGGCACGAGGGGTGTTGGTGGCACTGGAGACAGGCTGGAGACAGACTGTATGAGGGGCTCGGTGGAGAGTTGGCCAACATAGGGGCACAGAGAGGAACGGCGAGCATGAGGGTACAAAAACATGGAGGGTGCGGGGGTGCGGGGCATAAGGGGCAATCTGGGGAGGCATGGGGATGCACTGGAGCACGTGGCGGCGGGGGTGATGGGGCACAAGAGCACTAGGGGCGTCGGTGGCAAAAGGGGTATCTACCCCTTGTATGTATGGGTTTTATGTAAAGGGGTATGTGGGGCACGGTTGCTACAGGGAGCAACGTCGGGCATGGGAGTACGGAAACATACAGTGTCCGGGGGCACGTGGCGGAGCGGGAATGGGAAGGCACAATGGACACTAATGGCATCGGTGGCACGAGGCATGGGGGGCAGATAGACATGGGGACGCCGGAGAGGCTTGGGGGATATAGAGGGCATGGTGACCATTGGGGAAAACGGCGGGCATGTGGGCACGGGAGTGCCCTAGGTGCGGGGACATGGGGGTACGAGGGTTGTTGGGGCACTGGGGTAGGGAGGAATGGGGATATAGGTTGCATGAGGAGGAATGGTGGGCATGGGGCATGGGGGTATGGGTGCATGGGAATGGAGCCTACTAGGTGGGGTCTACTAGAGACGTCGGTGGCACGGAAATTGGTTGGGCATGGGGGGCTTTGGGGAGGAATGAGGAAAACAGATGGCACGTGGCCCACGGGGAAGAAATGTGGGCATGTGGGAAATAGTGAATGAGGGGCACAGGGGCATGAGGGGGTACTCGGGCCCTGGGGACATAGGGGGTACAGGAAACACGGGTCAGGAGAGGTTAAGGGGAGCATTGGGAGGCATGGGGTTACGGCGAGTGTGGGGGGATGGGGGGCACAGGGGGGATGGGGGGTGAAGGAGTGTACAGTATTAATGGGCTTATGTTGTATTGAACTATTTTTATTTGTTTGAGTTACCAACTCATCATGAACATGTTTAAGGTTAAAGCTATTTTTACCACGTTTAGTATTATAATAGTGCAATAATTTTGCTTTTTCGCACAAAATAGACTACTACAGTAGTCTATTTTAATACAGGGGAAATTATTAGTACTGTAAATTACTCATTTGATACAGCCAAAAAGTTTCGTTAAGATTATGAAATATTTTATTAGCAACCCCAAACGCGTAAGTCCTCACTACAGTTTGAGAAAAATACAGTATTCCTAATACTGCAAGGAGGAGATAAATTGAAACTTATTTTTGGAGACATTGACATTTTGATTTTTAGGGGCATTTGCCCCTACACTCCACTAGTAATTTTTATTTCCGTAACGGATGGTTGTATTCAGATCATATTTGGTATAAATCTTTATCATACTAATGTACATTTCCAAGAAAAAAATTTAATTTTTTCCATTGTATATTTTCAAAATGGCGGCCATTTTAAATTGTCAAACTCAAATATCTCAAAATTGGTAAATTTTATAAAAATTTTACAAGACACAAAAAAGTTGCCAAATTAAATTATCTAACCAACGGTATCAAATTTGTAAGGATTTGACAACAAATAACGGAGTTATTGCGATTTTTCTTCATAAAAACATTGATTTTGCTGTTAAAATAGCCTTATTTGCATTAAATTCAATGCAAAATCCATGTTTTTATGAAGAAAAATCGCAATAACTCCGTTAAAATGGCCTTATTTGCATTAAATTCAATGCAAAATCCATGTTTTTATGAAGAAAAGTCGCAATAACTCCGTTATTTGTTGTCAGATCCTTACAAACTTGGCACCATTGGTTAGATAATTTAATTTGGCAACTTTTTTGTGTCTTGTAACATTTTTATAAAATTTATCAATTTTGAGATATTTGAATTTGAAAATTTAAAATGGCCGCCATTTTGAAAATATACAATGGAAAAAATTAATTTTTTTCTTGGAAATGTACATTAGTATGATAAAGATTTATACCAAATATGATCTGAATACAACCATCCGTTACGGAAATAAAAATTATTATGTGTAAAAAACAAAATGGCGGCTGTGTGAGTAACTTAAGACTTCCGGACAATTTAAATATGATATTTAGATATGTTTTTAACCCAGGAACAATGTCCTAAAATATTGGTATTTGGCTGATTTTATGATAACAAATATTCGCTGGAACATCTGCTTAATCACACTTGTATAGATCTAAAAATCTTCTTCCCATTAGATTAACATAGAAACTTCAAGGTCCAATGGGGCAAAGCCCAGGTAACTTTTGATGATTCTGGTATTTTTCCTTGCGTACTTGGACCTCAAGCTTTAAAATGAGCCATCATACGTCACCCTATCTTTCTTCTAACTCGAGATATTTTGTGGGGACCGATTCGCTTACGGAATTATATATAGATTTCTTTAACGGAAGGCTTTAAGGAATACTAAAATACCCATACTTCAATGCACATTCATAAACTACTTATTATTAAATAAAACATCCTAAAAACTTTAGGCCCTTAAAAATGTTATAATTTACAATAATCTCATCAATTTTGCCAGCAGAGAATAACGTAAAACTCATTTAACTTCTCATTTGTTTTATGTTATTATATTTTTTTATTATTGTCGTTTGTAATTGTCAATCGAATTGCTATTACTATTGTTATCTCTATTTATTATCAACATTTATTATTTTTTTGTTACAACTTATATTGATATTGTTGCGTTCATTGTAATTTTTTAATGATATTGTTATGTACCTACTCCTATATTGTTGAACTAATTGTTTAATTGGTATGATTAAGAATTTGTAATTGGTTTTTGTTAAGGCAATTTCCTGGAATTTTTCAATTTTTGTATTTAAAGTTTGGCTAAGCCGCTGGAATGTAAATAAATTAATAAATAATTTTTAACTCGTATTTGAAAGATTAATTGGTCTAGTAGTTCGTTTGAGTATAACATATTTTCTTATAGTTATTAATGCATTGTTATTAATACACTTACTTCAAAATTTCGATTACTCACCATAATTATGACTTGGGCATATGAAATGGCACAAAACTTATGACTTGGTTTATTAACTACTTAAATTAGTAAAAATGTGCCTTAGAAGATATTTCAACATTTTGATTTTTTATTATTATTTCAACACACCAACAATCCATAAATTTTAAGTAAATTATTTTGCTTAAAATGTGTAAAGTAGTAGAATACAAATTCTTCATTGGTTCTTAAATTTAATTAATTAAATTCCAACTTTAAGAAGACCACTTTTGTTTGTTACACCTTAAAATATTTTAACTTTATTAAACATAATACTATAAGTTTAAATATTAGCAAGTCATTTCCGAGTAGCAGTAGCAAATATTAATGAATTCTGTTGTATAATTAGAAGAATAAAAAGGCATCGAAAGTACACATATTAGCCTAAGACTTATTATTTATTTAAAATTGTAGCTATTGTCTTTTTTATCTATTTCAAGCATATTTATTTTTATTATTATTTTTTTTTTAAATATTACTTAGGAAAGTAAACCCAGTGATTATAAATAAAATTATTTTCCTGTTATAATAATTAGAAAAATTTAAAATTTATAAATAGTTAAATATTTTTATCGGATTTCAACAATAATTTCAAATGAATTGTGGATTAAAATAACAAAATCAAGCTATCTGTTCCCACCTGAATTGTTTTATAAATAATTAATTCAAAACTTAACTCATAGTAAAAGCCAAACGAAAATATAAATTATTTTATGAACTCCATCTCCGTTAAAGACATTTCCTGTATTTTTCCCCATTCCTAATATACCGCTAAGAAAACACTCTTGACAAAACATATCATTAAACCCACATTGCTGGCGGAATATCTTATCCAAACAATACCATCCCCCGGCGAAGAAATAACAAGAATATTGGTTTTACAAAGAAAATATTAGCTGAGAGGACGCAGCCGGACGCGAGACCGAGGGAGAGAGAGAGGGCGCATGCGCGGGGACCGGTCAAGGGTCGGGCGGGGGGGGGGGGGGCAAGGGTGGCCACCCTACTGGACACTGGCTAGGCGAGAGGAAAAACTGGAAAATGGCGACCGGCCGGCACGGGCCGCACGGCTAGCACGCGACAAACCAGCCTGGCAATAATAACAACCCGTCAAACATAACCTACAAATGCGACGCACCAGTATTGATTTTCAAAAAATACCCCTAAATATTACAAATCACAAAAATAATTTTAATTAACATAATTATGAAATGAAATAAACGTGTCACAACATACCTGAAAGATGAAATTGTAGCCATTGCTGCAGATTATATGGAGGTAGGTGAAGAATAGCGGAAGCTGCGATGTCTGATTATACTCTGTTTAGTTGTTGTCGCCGCCGCGTAGAGCGCAGCACTGTCGCGCCGCTCGGCTGGCTGTTTTTATTAGTTGTGTTATAGCTCTTGACGATATAATTAGTTCTTTCATTCTTCTATTTATTTTGGACGGTTTATTTAGAACACAAAATATTCATTCTCCTCTTAAATTAATTTTAATTTAACAAATTGCATTGGTTATGAGCGGTATTTTTAACGATGTTATTACAAAAGGTATTTTTATTTATAGAAAAGATTTAGTAAAATTACAAAAGTTTGTTAAAATTTTTAGTACTCTATTTACAATGTTAAATTCCTTAATTAATTTTATAAGTTGATTAAAACTAAGTTGATTAGACTTGCAGTCCAGGACAACCCATTTTCTATTGTTTGAAAACGTATAAACTTTAACTAATGAATAATATAACTCGAATTAATAAAAAATATAGTCAATTGAACAGTTTATATATATAGGCTTTATTAATTATGTGAAACAAATTATATTGTAAAATAGTGACAAAATTATTTTGTTTCATTTCATAAAAAGTAGCTACCTTTTTCAATCACGAGTCTCGTCGATTTCTTTATTCCACCTCTGCAGACACAATATAAACTTTTAATGTATAATATTATTTAATAAGTTCGAAGCAACTTTGGGTGTGCACTTATTGACAGTTAAAAATAAAATACTTTCACCACAAATCTTAGATACACCGAAATAGAATGCTCGAATGTTCTAATGGTAGGGGACAAATTCAGCTGATTCCAAGAGAAAAACACCAACTACGTCACTGATTTGCTATTTGTTGTTGTTGACGTTACCTACCTTATTATATTCTAGATTACTTGCTTGGACATACATGACACAACATATTTCAGAACAAGCATCTAAAACAACTCACCTCACCAACGAACAAGCTGAATAGGATTACTGTGGAACAACCAACACTTCACAGGCCAACTAACTGCACTCTGGTAAAAAATAAAAACAGCTGAACGATTTGGAGCTTTAGACCACGAGAGTCCTCATTACACCGGCTTAAACCTTTGTCGCCAACCCTTGCAGTTTTTTGCCCCCCAGGTAAACTGGGGCCCGGCCGGGGACACCCCTCGCTTCAATTACAAAATATTGGAATCAAAATAGATATAAATTATAGCAAGTCACGGAGAATCCAGCTGGGCCACTCGAACAATGTTGTCATCCCCGGGACAAAAAACGTGGCAGACACTAAATATTGTCTTTGGGAACCGACTTTTATGGATGGGAGGCGAAAACATCGCAGCAAATTGTTCGGCGGTTGGCTGCCCTGCGTGATATCTGCACGGTTCTAATCTGTCATGTTGGCTACATTGCGATTAGTACTGGAATATTGAATGTTACGAGAATAGATGTTATTTGAATAATATTTTACAACACTTTAAAACAGGATATACATCAAAGTTAAAGGGAAGGTTTTTGGAAAGCTCACCAATCGCAAAGGACTTTATCTACTTTGAAATAGTTAAACATGATTTGTTCTCTTTAAAAAACTAAAATCACAGCCTGAAAATTCTGAAAGGCATTTGTTTAGCAACAATGAAAGTTTTTATTAATGCCATCAATAAATATTATAGAAGTACATTAAAGTACGTTAAAAGTTGATGCAATAATAATATTGTGGGAAATTTTAAAGATTCTTTGGCGTCTTGGAGGATTTATATGCTTTAAACATTGGATAAGATAATGAAATGACATTGCTTTTTGTTGGTACAGTACCAACAAAAAGCCAAGGATCCACGAAATGAGACTTATAGCTTTAAAAATGGATGCACATATGTGAAATTTTTATTTGATGATAAAAATATTATACATTATGTGCATGTGGATTTTCCGCTATCTCAAGTTCGCTCGTAAAGAAATGCAGGGTTTTGTAATAAAGCATTTATTCTTTGAAATATATACCGATTAAGGGTAAAAATAACCTTAACCACAAATCAACAAATGTCCTTAATTTATTTTTTTATTTTTTTAATTACAGTTCTATATTTTAAAGGAATTCCCATTTCAATTATGTATATTACTGGCGAATTTTAACACTTTGAAATAAATTTAATCAATTAGGCCTATGTACCATTCAAACCATTTTTGACGCCTCAACAAAGAAACCTGACCGACCTGCTACAATCGAGCAAATCCAGTGTCTAAAATATTTTACTACCCACCTTAGTTAAAAACAGGGGGTTTAGACTGTTCTCCGTAAAAAATGCCACTGGCGTAAATACACCCAAAATTACGTATGGAAATGATCCTCAAATTCATTTATGTGAACACAATAAATATTTTACCACTTCAATTAAATTCATGAAATATTTCGAAATGCACTCCTTTTTATTATAAAAAGCTTAGTAGCCTAATATTTGATCTTACATCTACATAGTTTGAGAGATTGTTAAATAAATTCTAAACGGTAGTTGGTTCACTATTAGTATACATATTTTTTTTACACATTGATAAAAATATTTAAATTGTCATAGCGAGAAAGTTTTTAGTAGCTTTATTTCAGTTTCCACTTTAACCTTTATTCCGAAATGGTATAAGGCAGCAAAAATATTATTATAACATCAACTAAGAAAACGACAGCCCCATAAACACCCCCTGGCATCAGCAAAGAAAACACGGAGAAAAGAACACCCTTAAATACAAATCGCCGGAAGAAGAACGGGAGTTTTGGGGGAGTCTTGGGCCAATATGGTTCCGGGTAAATAGTCGTATAACTGCGGGGCCGTTTGTTGAGACCCCGCAAGACCCCGGTCCCCTACACCGGGTCACAACGGCACACATGGGCCCCGGTATGTACATACAGAACACGCACGCACGCACGCACGCGCACACACACACACACACACACACACACACACACACACACACACACACACACACACACACACACACACACACACACACACACACACACACACACACTCACACTCACGCACACTCACTCACACTCACGCACACACGCACGCACGCAAAGCGATTTGACGCGGCGGCGGCGTGAGGCGAGCCTATACTAATGGATGACGTCATGAGACTGTTGATTCACCAGCTCGTAATATAAGGATGACGTCATATCATAATACTGTAGTAAGCTAAAAATCAATAAATTACTAAAGAGTATTAATTTGTAATTATTATTGGTGGTCATGAGAGAGTGGGGTTGAACAATGATTGATTTTCTTTATATTTATAAAAATAAACTCTTCTAAAAGGTTTTTCGGAGCTACATAACTCCTGTTTTAGCTATGGTTTTTATATATGGATGGCAATAAAAAAAAACTTTTGTATTTTGTGTCTATCTACGTCAGAGGCATTTTTTAACGTTTTGACGGGGAACGGTCCAAACCCCAATCTTATTACTATCTAACATCGACCAGTTGTTAGAAAACATCATTAATTAATAATAGCCCAATGACAAATGGCAACTGGGTCCAGAATCGATCCTTTAAAAAGCTACTAACTTTCCTCAGGATCGAACCGGCAACCTTTGGATTCAAAGGTGAGCACTATAACCACTCAGCTACCCAGCGAGTTCTTCATGCTTTGACCGCTTTAAGATTAGAGAAAATTAAAGAGCCCGTAATAATTTGTGGTTCTAAATGAATTGTAAATACGTACCACAGTTATATGAGTTTCTAAGATTTAATTATATTTCGGTATAATTTTAAAATAAAGGGGTATTTTTGTCTTTCATATCGAATAACATATACGATGTAAGTTTGAATGAAAAACATCTCACTGGATTCAGTGTGAATTTATAGGGTGAATAGGCCTAAATAACTACATATCGAAAAAAGTTAGAAAAACTCTTGAGTTGTAACTAATTTGTATGTATATAGAATAATGTGAAAACATCGAAATCTAATGAGTGTGTGTGTCTAACAATCAGTGTACAAGTTCCAAGCAAACCTTTATAACTGTTATTTAAAACAGTTTTTTGTATAATTAAACTCGATTTAAAGCTTTTTTACTAAGCTTTATTTCAATTACAAAACACATCAATAACACACAATGTATGCTATTAAAAGCAATTATCAACATTTTTAACGCGATCTTTACTACGCGTTATCCCAGAACAGTCATCTCTGAAAATAGGCTATCTCAAGTAATAAAACTTCCCCTTTATCTTGCCCTTTGTAAGAACGCTGCGTTGGAGAATAATAATTTGGAAAGAGTCGGCCGGTATTACGAGGGCAGCTCTGGGGGGGAGGGGGATAAAACTGCTGTAATTCCCATCTAACAGGACCTGGCTCGGACACTTTGATGGGCGGCGGGGGAGACTCCCCGAGCTCTTTTAAAACACCCTCACAACACACAGACCTTTGTCTTACATTTCCAGAATAGCCTACACACCGTCTTGACCTCCGATTCATTTATTACGTATACCATGTTATAAAAAAATCGTGACAATCTGTTTTTATACTGTATTAGTGGTATTTTTCTTGAAGGATAAACGTATTATAAACGCCATTCATAAATTTTGGAGGTGGATTCAAAATATAAAAATTACGTCTGATGGTTACCACCTACTCACATTTCAATACAGATGTATCTGATAAAATAATTTAATAATTTTTAATTTTCACTCTAGGGGTAAAATAATTCATTAGCAAACACTTTCGAAAAATTGTGTCTAATCTATATATATTAATAGGCAAGCATGTTTCTTTTCCTGCTTTTTTCTCAGTCTATGCAGAACGCAGGAGAAATACGCGGATACCGATAGAAAAGTGGAGTCCTGTAGATGAGCAGAATCCCATTATAATTCACATCGACCCTCAGGGCTCCACCCTACAGGCTTTAAAAGTTTCATCGTAAACTTATGGAAGAAGGATAATTGATTGAATCATTAGACAACTGTTGTAAAAGCTTGCAATACAGGATTAACAGATGTTTCAGTTATAAAACCTGTTAAATCTAATTGGCCTTTTGATGAGCCGAGTTGTTGGTCGAATTTTTACTAGTTGGCGATCATTAGTAGTTATAATACCATCAACTTTAGGAAGATTGTGTTTTATTAACATCGTAATTTACTGGAATACAAGTTTAAAAGATTAGGTTTTATGTATGCAACATTTAATCATTTGTCAATAAGATTAAACATAAGCAAGCATAAGCGTAGCATAAAACATAGGATTTTCATGCTACTTATAAAACGCGATTCTGGTCATAAGTTTACATACTAATAAATCGTTCAACTTTGCAATTATAAATAGATTTATGAGTTGGCAGAAGGTATAAACCTTATAACTTCCCACTTGCTGTGACAGTTTTTTCTTTGTCAAAACTAAATTTGAAATTTGAATGATCTTAAATTATGTCGTATAAGAACATTTAATACGTATACAATTTTACGAAGTTTTAATAGGGTTTCATGATAAAATGTTTCATTATACTTTTTCAGTAGAATTTCTACCTTTTGCCCCATTTGTGCTAAGAGGATGGAAAGTTCGGAGACAATTTACCTCCATCACCAACTTGTCCATTACCGGTTGACCGCTTCGAGTGTTGAGGACATTTAGTCGTTAATAATGAACGGTTGGCAACCCTGCCATCAGCTGTCACCTTCTCTCTCTCCCTCTCTCTCTCGGTCTCCAACTTATATAAACATGTGTCGCTAAATTCAATCTGCGGTAACGGAATAATTTCCGGGGACGAATGAGCTACCGGTAACCACTCACTCGCCGAGCCTCGCATTGGACGAGGCCGGTTATTTTATTTACCATTTACCATTTACCATGCGTCCTCTCACCACAGTCCTCAAGACCGGGGAGTCATCGGCAGCTAATCAAGTGGATAATAAGGTGGAGGGTGCAGGTGGCAAATTTTCGTGAGTCAACAGGGAATTTTAATTTTATTTTCTTTTCATTAATTGACCTAATGGGACAATTATTGTCATCATCATACAACTCAGGAATGTTACAATATGATTATTCAATGAGGAATTGTTTTAATTTTTTGTTTGTTTGAAAGATTATAGTTTAGTGACGATACATTGAGGGGGTTTGCTTGATTTTTTTGAGCCTATGTTGTTTGGTTGGAGCCTATGTTGATTTTGATTAAAATTTTGCTCTGATCTAAGAGAGTGTTTGTGGAAATCCTGTCTTGGTATTGGACAAGTTTGTTTAATGAAATAAACTGTGTCGAGGGTATTTAAGGAGGTCAAGATTGAGATGTTATTTAAAAAAAAAATAAAATGTTTTTCTTTAATGTAGATGTTTATTTGTTTAATTTATTCTATAAGAACTTTTCTATCGAAGCTATCAAAGGCCTTTTGAAGGTCAAGGAATATTCTTGCAGCCTGCTGTTTATTTTTCGAAATGTTGGTTATTGAATTGCAGAGTTGAGAATTTTGTTGAGTGATGTATTTTCTCTAAAATCATGTTGATTAGGCACGTTGAAACCATTTTTCTCTAGATGTTGAATTATTTGTTTATTTATGTTATTTTAAAGTTAATTTACAAATGTTGTAGGAGGTATCGACATTGATTTATTGTAAGGGGCAAAATAAGAATGGGTTGGAATAAGAAAACGTACATAACTATAGTATATTTAGCATCCTGTAGTTATGTTACTCTGAATTAAGTTACAACATATTTTGTACTTTTTTTATTTGTTCTAACTCCTTCAAAAAAGTTAAATAAGTGAAAAAGAAATTCACAAGAGACTCAAGAGTTGCTTTAAAAATATTATTTGATAAAAAATATGTAGACCTACTGTAGTAAAAAAAATGATTTACGAGTTAGATGTCAAACTAAAAATAAATTATATTACAATTGGACATGTCTCATTTTGTTAGAACGTGAAAAACGATTCCAAAAAAACTTTAAAAAACCCCTTTACCATTTTTTTAAGTCCACATCAACTCTTAAGTATAAAATATTTTCCAATGATACAAAAAAAACCAGCGGGGAAACTGAGTCGATGTAATTCATTTGGCAGGGTACAAGGAAATTCAATTACGCCAGCTCACCAGCTATAAATAACAATTTGGAGGCAAGAAGGAGAAAAAGCTCGGCCATGTTAGAAATGTCCAGCTCGGAGTGGGCGGGTGAGGGGGGGGGGGTTGCTGGCTAGGGGAGGGGGTGGGACATTAGCCATAACGGCCGACCCTCGGGGTTACTTTGGGGATTATTTCTGGACCGTTTGTCTCACATCTCCGAATGGGGCATTTTTGTGATTGCTTGCCGATCGAAACTTGCATCCTTCTGTTTTACATTCTAGTTTTGATATTTAATTTTATATTTTTTATGCAATTTGATGAGCTATTCAAAAGCCTAAATAACAGTACACCATCCTCTTTACACTTCTTTACCTTAAGTGTGTGGACATAAAATTAGGTTTGTGTTTTTTTTGAACGCCCAGAGTTCAAAGTTTCAACGACAATCTTATTGGTTAAATCATTATATTTTTACAGTAATGCTATAAAATCACTAATGCTATAAAACATCAAGAAAGATGTTTCAGTTATGTGAAATATTTTAATTGGGTCCAGATCAATGTCGAAATTTTTATCAAAATTTCAGGCAGTGGACGATTTATAGTAATAAAAAATAGTTATCCTTTCATAGATAAAAAAATGTTAACCCACTTTTCACTTTTAAAACTAGGCTAACCGTTTCGGCGCCAAAACAACCCTTTCCATCCCTTCGACAGTTTTATTTATACTGAAACTATAAAGGCTTTCCCAACGACCCCCAGTACAGGGGCTGTCAAATGCGTCCCATTTATTAAAAATTTCCTGTAAAAGTGCAATGGAACGAAACGGGGTCTTCGCAGGTCTACAAATAACCCGTTACGAGTCAACCCTTCCGGCGTGAGAAGCGGTGGCAAAAAATCGGCCAGAGGATGATCCGTTTTTATTTTTTGCTCCCGGAAGAGGATGCAGGTAGAAACTGTTTCGTTGGGAACGGCGGAAGGGTTGGGCCCGGTCTGTTATGATTAGAAGGACAAAGGAAGGAGGAAGTAGCACCCTTCGCCCTTGGAGGGTGCAGGTCGAGCAGGTGCGACCTCCACGGGGTGTCGGTAGTTCCTTGGGCTCACATCCAGTTGTCTTCCGTGTGGCGCCGAGGCTGCAGCAGCGTGTCGTCGTGGTGTAGGGTGACTAGGTTTGTGACTTCGCGCCGACTTGAAGTGTAGAATAAGGATGTGATGTACTGTATTGGGATGGACTAATTGAGAATTACTCTTTCTTGGGCATTTTAAATAATTATGTATAGGCCTATATTGTTTATGGCAAATGCTTTTTGCATAAAAAGTACAGTGTACATTTTACAAACACTTAGTCCTTGTATTGTTTGAAAATTTAATGCTATATTTAAAGATTTTTGAGTGGGTGATTTTTTATTACTTTCTAAGAATCCATGTTATAATGCTCCAAATTAATAAGTAGTATGTTATTTGGTGTATTGGACATATATATAGACTTTTATAAATGAATTTTTGATTGGGTCACAAATTATGATTAGTGTGTAGAATTTTTTATTTTTATTTATTAAGTTTTAATGGTATTATGCTATTATGTTTGATAAACCACATTGTAGCTTTTGAAATTATTTAATTATGTATTGTTGACTATTTAAATTTCATTATGACTGCGAAAAATAAGTATGAGGGCATGAGGGTATATGGTACTAGTAATATCTTTCCGTTTATTTAGCTAAAGATTAAGGTAAAAAAATCGTGAAATGGAGTAACTTCTCTTTGATTTTTATTTTTATTTCTTAAACCGTTAATTTTGTTTTATTCTTAACACTTAGGGGCTGGAGCATTAGTGTTTTTTTTTTCAAATAAAAGTAATAGTCTACTAAAGGCGAAATAGTAATTATCACACATATTTAATAATAGGTAATATTTATCATACACGTTCCGTAATTTGTGATTATACGGTAAAATGAAATCAAGTTTGATTTAAAACCAACATTTGCAACAAAACAACGAATGTTCTTCATAACGTTTGTTATTAATATTTATTTCCTCTGATTGTAAAGTACTCGGTTAACTCACCAAACTGTTTCACACTAAACAAGACCGTTACATTTCATTGCAATTAGAGTAATAAAAAGTCAAACCAACAAACAAATGGGCAATTGTCAAATCAATCCACAAAGCTATAACCGACAAGGATGTGTTTCGTTGCGTCCCAGGGATCGCACTACTATGCTGTAGGGGCAATATAATGAGAGCAACTACATGGGCCTAGCGACTGCGTTTGTTGATTGCTTTATACCTAGCGATTATCAAAGGTATCTATACTGCCTGGGGCAGCGTTAAATTCACCTGTACACTTGGGGTTTCCAGAAATTAAATGTTTAACATCCGCTGTTTTGTGAGATTCTGTGATGCAACTCGACGAGTTGTTGTCACAATTAATTGACTCCGTGGACGATAAAAATTACCATCGACATAAAAAATTATACATTTTGGGAATAATTGATTTTTTAATATTAATATTATTGTTAATGATTATACAATACCGACATAATTAATCCATTTAACAGTAAATTGATAGTATTAAATATAAATGCCACGTAACACTTACTTTCAGTATCTCATTTAAGTTCAAATTCCCCTGATCAAAATTTTAAATATTTGTGATACCACACCTCATAAATGTACACTAATGGAATACATTATATGGTTTGCCTTAAGTAGTACCGTACAAGTTGCCTTAAGTAGTACCGTACCGTAGTAGTTGCCTTAAGTAGTATAACTACAAAGTTATATTATAGATAGTAGATTATAATGCGTGAATTTTAATACAATATAAGATGGTCATTATTCGAATACTAAATTAGATAAGAAGTACGAAAATAATTTCAGTATAAACATTTTTTAAAGTATAAATAACACAATTATGTATGATTAAAAAAAATTTCATAAATATTTAGGGTTTTGTAGTAATGCAATAACTAATAAATAAATAAGTGAACTAATTTTAATGTAGTTTTGTTGTAATAATTAATTAGTTTAACTAATTTAAATAGCTAAAAAATCACAAAATAGCGACAACTAGTGTAGGAAACCTTAAGAGTCAATTAATAAAAATAATCTGAAAATCCAACAGTTTCTAATTTATACTGAAAGCAACAAAACGTATAGGGCCTATCATTCACTTTTATGTTTTAATGCAGGATCATCATTACCCTAGCTAGAATGAACCTCAAATTCTTTAATACATCTTGAATTGACAATTTTTTTATATAAATTTACTTAAATAACTGTAAAATTAACCTATTCAAAGCAAAACATTCCAGTGCAAGCTAAAGGGACATTCACTTACGAGCTAGCTCCAATTGAGGCTTCTAATTCACTTTCCGACTTGGCACAGTCATTATGAGGGTCGTCCGTGCTGTACAATTAATATGTACAACTGAGCCCCGGGGTAACACTGGGGGGGGGGGGGGTGATCCCAATTTTCAATAAGGAAGCGCTGACCACAGGACTACCTGATACCGCTTTTAATTTGCACTTGCGATTAGCTAAGTTTGGGGATGCGGGAAGGTTATTTCCTTAGGGGCGAAATGGGCTGCCGGGTCGTTCGAACCATGTTTGTGATCAGTGCTACCCTTATAGGCGTTACAATTGTGTTGGAGCCGTTTTAGACATTTTTCATAGGAAATTGCTTTTCCGCGGTATTTCATGTCCCGGTAAAAATGTGGGTTTACTGATATTTTTACTAAACACTTAGTAAATTGAGTGTTTTTATTTGAAGTTAAATTTAGGGTTATATCTGATATTATTAAAATTTACTCATTAAAAATAGGATAAATATATTTATATGTAAATATACATTGAATATGTGGGATTTTCAGGAAAAAATAGGATTTAAGCAGGTGGACTGATTATTTAGAGTTTTACTTACTTTTTACTTTTAGTTTTTGACTATTTAATTTATTTATTTTACTATTGCTATTTCAAAGCAGATGTGATATTCAAGTGTTTAAGATAATCTAACCTGTATTACGGAATTTTACTTTGGAATAAACTTCCACAAGATTAAGGATATTGAAGGGCGAATAAGAGCGGTTATTAAAAGGTAACTGTTAAGTGGTTAGTTTGAAGCTTCCAGTCTTGAAAGTTATTGTTTATAACGGAAATAAACCATGCTACGCTATCTAGGTATATTTTCAGCGAGAATATTAATTATTTATAACATAAAATTTAGAAGAGGTATTTAGTTTACAATAATATTACTTTATGATTAAGAAGTTAATTTCTTCCAAATGTAACTTTTTTATTATGTTAAATTGAATTTCTCCTATTATAACTTACGAATAATAAGTTTAAATATCTGTAAAAAATAATATTAAAAAATTTATAGGTAATGTTTTTTGTGCTTTAAACTGGGTAACAAAGCAAATTAAAAACAAAATTTTAACTAAATCAGTATGTTTATATATATAAATATATATACATATAATAAATGCAGTTTAGATAATCTCTTTTAACTTAAGTGATTATTTTATCTCCTAAAAAGAAACAGTCGTTTACTATAAGAATAATACATAACAATTTTGTAAAGCAGTAATTTTTTCATACTACAATAGAGACAAATGTGCTTCGAAAAAAATATTCGTGGAAGAATGCAACAAAGAATACCCCCGTCGCAGCAGACCTGCGTACTCAGCGAATTTCCAATGGAATTTCAGATTATTTACTTTCCCCATAAAAACACCATAGGATCGAGTATGTAGGTTTGCTGCCATTCTGTGTTGTTAGAAAATCTAAGTTAATCAATAATTGGTGAATGTAAACAAAAAATTGTGCCAAGCTCTGGCAATTTTTTATTTTCCCCATAAACCCCATGGGGGTGAGTATGTAGGTTTGCCGCCATATGGGTTTTGTAAGCAAGTATAAGTTAAACCTTATATAGATAATGTACATACCAAATTTGATTAAGTTATGTCAATAAATAAGCAAGATATAGGGTTTTCTTGATTTCCCATAAGAATAACATGGAAAACACATTTTTGGATTTGCCCCGTAACCAGTTATGCTATGATAAAAATTCAAAATACCAAATTGTTTGTTTTTTTAAGCTCTTTTAAATGGTTTCAGTTAAAATTGATGAATTTTAAAAATTAATGTCCAAAAATGCCAAAAACCCATTTTGGACCCCTTTGAAACCCCATAAAACCCCGTTCCCATAACCTGACAATGCTGGTTCGCGAACTCATGAAAATAGACCTGGTCTTACACCTCCATACCAAATTTCATCAAAATTGGAGGTCCCCTTCAAAAGTTATCAGTACCACGGACACATAGATATATAGATAGATATATAGATAGATATATAGATAGATAGATAGATAGATATATATATATATATATATATACATATATATGAAAATGAACGAATGGTGTTTTTGGCTTCTGGGGACCTCAAAATGAAAAAGTAAAGTGGTCCCGGGCTTAGGTCTTACCATGGCTACTACCGTAATAGCGTATTCCCTATAGGGAAATTCGCTAAAAAGGATAGAATACCTTCATTAAAAACGGAGGAAATAATACAACTATACTGTTTTCAATGGCGGATTATAAATAAAATCAAAGAGTAAGTAGCTTATTACATGTTCAAAATGTTACCTCAACAAATACAGTTCAAAATTCAGTTTAAATAATTCTCAGTACCGTCCCACTTACATCCAGCTTCCATGCAAACTAGAAAACAATGAATCACTCGTATATTTTCTTTCTTACGTTAACTTTATTTATTAATCATTTAGACTATTCATTGTGATGTAGTGACAAAAGATATCAATCATTGATATATTAAACAGGTTTTGGTTTCCATTTCAATAAATTGATGTATAAATTGCTCCCATCCTCTTAAAATTACTCATATTAGGCCTAATAATGTAATGGAATGCTTTTTTTATTATTTTAATTTGTTGCATTATCGTATTTTAAACTTATTTATAGGTTCGATTTGTATGGTTACCTGGTTTTTAACTCATATTATTATAATTTAGCGTTACCTTTGGAAACAAGAAACGTGAATAAATAAAACACATAATCTCTAGATGAGTAGTTTATATTTTTTTAGTAGATTCGTACATAAAATAATTTTAATCCTAAACATGACATAATTAACGTATTAACAGCTGATAAAAGTCGTTGCCCGCCGACCACAGCGGGTTGGCGGCGGCGGTGTTGCGTTACACTAAAAGTAGCCCCATTGTTGTAAATGCCAGGTCAGTACATTGTTCCCTCGCGCTCGGTCAGCCATGTTGGAAAATGTCACGGGGATGTTTTCCAATTTCCCCTCCGCCCCCTCCCCCGCGCCCAGCCCCGGTGCATTATGCAAATGGAACGGCCGTTATGGCCAGGGCCCACTCGGAAAACGAGAAATCAATAACACTGTACCCAATTAAAGTCCCCTCTTTCTCTCTTTCCCCCGGCTGGACCCCCCTCTTTCCACCCGGCGTCTTGTGTTGTTCTGACCAATTTAAAGAACCTGTAGCTCCCGCCCCGCCAAATCGGCCGCACACAACGTATTGTTTTGTGTTTGTCTTGGCTCGGCCAGTCTTGTTTTGCTGGCTTGATTTGGAAGGGGAAGTTTATAAAGTGGAAGTTTTCAAGGGTGGAAAAGTTTTTGTTATGAGGGGTTATATCGGAATATTTATTATTTTTGAAACGTCTTGGTCGTTTTGTGTATGATTTTTTAAGTTTGAAAGCAGAAGAAACCTTAAATTAAAATTCTGAAACTCGGAAAATAATTTTATATTAAGTAACACTTTATAAAAAAAGGTGAATGGATTGATGTGAACTACTATTAGACGAACTCACTTTTTAAATTACACATTGTCTTTAAAATCCGAATGTGTGAAATGTGTAGACAATCATTTGAGAAATACGTCTGTCAGATTTACGTGATCCCACCCCTAAACATATAATTTGAAATGATATCTTAAATCGAATGAAATAGTAAAATATTTAAAAATTTTTTTTTTTTTTTTAAATTAAGTAATAACAATATGAATTGCATATGTTGCATACTACTTAGCATTAAAGGACACTTACCAATTAAGAGTGTCGGCAGGCAAAACAATAGACATTAAAGAGTTTTTATGGCCAAGGGAGTTGAGAAGTTTACTCATTGCCGAAGAAGTTCGAAAGTGATTAATATTCTTAGTTTACTGTTGCTCACCGCTATTTATAGTACCTTCATGTTTTACTTTTGGTTGTCTTTCGGTTGTATATTATGATATTTATCACAGTGTAGTGTAGTAAGCTTATAAAAGTGATCTAGTAATGATTACATGGTAAATAAAAAAGTGGTGTGAGGAGTTGTTAAAAGGAGGACAGTTAAAACCTCTTTTTTATGTTGTTGTCACTTTTTATCGTTTATCATTAAGTTGATGAACAAATTCATAGACATATTGTAGCTGAAATAGAATAATAGAATTAATATTTCAAATGTAAAAAAAATCACTTCTTGAATAGAAAACATACCTCCTGAAAGTATTCATTGTTGATGTAGTTTAACACATAACAATATTTCATAATAATATTAGCGCATAGTACAGTAATAGCACAGTAAAAGTTGAATATACCATAGTCAATCGTCGTCTAGCTTTATTTCAGCATAATTATTTATGTATAGTGGCTTATTATACATTTTTGTATTATTATTGTAGTCTCATTCGCCGTTCTCAATGAATAATTTAAACAAAGAATTATTGTTTACTGTTTATGTTTATGTCAACACACAGAATTAAATATGAATAATTTAAATTGAAATAGAACCATTACATATTTGGATTTATGTTTAACTTCTGTTGTGTTCTTTGGATTATCTTATTAGCAAATACTTTTGATTGCCTTAGAATAGCCATGGCTCTGTTTTAGATATGTTAATATTCCCTTAATCCTTTAATTCATACAAATAGTATAATATATTTACACTGTAGATTTTGGTACGTAGTACACCAGTATATAAACACTCTAAGTGGGATACTCACTCCTTTCCACAGAACTCACACGCACTTTGGGGGAAATGGAAGCACAATTCTTCACATATTGGTACATTTATTTGCTGTCTCGAGATATTTTAAGCTGTTTAGAGATTTGAAATATGATCGGGTTCCGTCGGAAGAAAGAGCCCACTTTGGATATAAGAAGAATATTTCAAAGAGAAAATTGTGTGTAGTTTTCTTTTCTTTATCCTAATTTTTTGAAGTTATATTAATATTGTTATGATGCTACGTTGTTAGTTACCAAAAATATGTTGATGTCTTAAATAATGTTTTCTTTCAAAATTAAAGATGTAATGGAGGAAAATTTGTGATAGGCACTCGAAGACTACAATTAAAAGATGAAATTTTTATCATATTAATCCACATTAAAGTTTACCACACAGAATCTACTAGATTTTAGAGGAAATCAATTTTAAATGCAGTTTTAATGTTGGTATAGTAGCCATCAGATTCTATCATGGAACGAAGTTAATAATAGTTATTTGTGCTTCTAGGGACAAAAGTACAATTTTTCTCCCTGAAGGGAAACTGTTGTCGCCCGAAGGCGAAGCCGAGGGTGACAATTTCCCCGAGGGAGAAAAAGTACTTTAGTCCCTTGTTGAACACATCATTTTTCCTCCACCAACACGAATATTCCTATAACAAAGGCCTACCGTATGTATTTTAACTTTACCTTCATATTATCCCTTACTCCGTCAAGCTGGATCAGTCACATCGGCATAAAAAAACACAAAAGGTAGGCTATATCATTTTTAAAGAACACAAAAAAAAAACAAAACAAAATTTAAGCCTAGTGAAAATTTTTACACTTAGGTTTTGGACTTCTAAGGTTAATACCCTACCCAAGCGAAACGTAAACAACACTGCTGACAGAATGGCTTATGCTACAGCTGATATTTGTAAACAAAGAGTAACGAAACAAATACAAGTGACAGTTGACTGTCATTCATGTTCTTTTTAATCTGTCTGTTAATGTTATTCCTATGCAACTAACTTTAGCCCCGTGGCACAAAAAAGTTGAGTTTTCCCTAGGTAGAAAAATTAAGTATTCAAGTCACATGGGGTAAATACTAGTACTTTAGTACTCTATTCAAAGGAGTAAAATACGGCTTTAGATAGTAGGTGGAGGAAAAATTAATTTTCCCAGACGTGAAGGATAATTGGTTGGTAAATCAGAGGAGCATCCCAGTCTAGTGGCAGGGCATCCATCGTTGACCGGCGGAGCATCCGTCGTTGTCGGAGCTGCAGTTGTAATCAGATCAACAGTTATAAGTTACTCCTCATCTCCAATCATCTTGCTCGCCGCCGCGCCATCTCTCTACATCTCTCCATCTCTCTCCATCTCTCGCTACGGACGTTTAATCCCTGAAATGATTTCACCCCACAAATGACTTTCATACAATTTCCTTTCAGACATTTTAATTCAAATAACCTTAATATAATTTGTATAATTGTGAGTTTCTAAAAGGGTGACTTCGTTTCGAGGGTTTAATGGGTTTAGGATTCATGTTTGAACGTTTCTTTCAGTATTGGTAAGGGGTATTGAATTTCTTAAGTTGTCACGGAGTGAACTAATTTTATTTTGTGGCGTGGTAGCTATTTATTTAAGATGTATTACATACTTCTTTATTGGGTTGTATGTTCGCAAGTAAAAGAACAAACTAAATATAAAAGTATTATTATTTCTTTTCTTTTCTCAGTAAAATTATAAAGCTAGATTAGGTGAAAAGTTAGTACGAAATCAGTAGTAAATATGTCGGAGAATTTGAAATGTGTATTTCAGGCTACTCATTATTATAGTTTATCATACATACTTCATATACTTATCTGAATGGATTAATGATTAAAATGATTTTGGCAGGTCCCATTCTGTTTTTATACACATTTAAAACTGTTAAGATAGCCATTTGTTGTTTGTTAATAAAACACAGAGTACTTTGAAAAGATAACACAGTCTTTTTAAACATAAGAGTAATTTTTTGCTACAAAAATATAATCATTATTTCTTGCGTTTTATTTAAAAATACCCAACATTCCTTGAGGAACTATTACATTAGCATATTAAATTAATATTTTTTTTCTAAACAATTGATACGTAACTTACTATATAGTCTAAGATCGGTGAAACTTAAAGGTAAGATAAAAATTGAATCTTCAAGCTTAAAGCAAGTAATGACAAAATGTGAAATTTAACACCCTGATTTGAAAGATGACTTGTCAATTGGAGTTCCTAGAATTTGGATATTTCTTATATTTGATTTCTGTATCACATAACAAGAGCATTAGACAAAATATTTTTTGTCATATTTAGTTTTTCACATAGCAAAACTTTTACTATTAGTGCAGCATCCAAACTCTTTAGAAATTATGAATTTTATATTGTAAAGAAACCTTAAATATTTCCGAATTGGTAGTTTCTTATATCCTTGATTGGAGATCCCTAGTATACAATATTGTATTGATTTGTAACTTTTTCAAATGTTATTATGTTCAGGAAATAATTATTTATTAATTTTATTATGTACTTTTAGGAAAAAATTCTTTATAAACTTTCAATGGATTTTCGTTATGTCTTGTAACCAACTCTACACTTTATTGAAGATGAAAATAGCCTATTTTTTACGATTATTTTCACCCGTAAGATTGTTTTCTAACAAGGAAGTATGATAAAATAATTTTGCACTGCAAATCAATAACGCAAGAAACTGCCACCTTAATTAATCGATTGTTAGCCACAGTCTCGAACTAAACACTTCTAGTTCCCTCTTATTTAGTCCCCGCGACTCGCCAAGGACAGTTGTAAACATGTTGAGGACAGACAAACAACCGCGAGTATTTCGGGTCGAGGCGCAGGTGGCTTTAATCCTCCCCGTGATTGAGGCCAGTAATTAACCCCCTCCCCCCTCCCCCCCATGACATGGGACGTCGCCTGCGTTTCCCGCCCAGCGCGTTGACCACTTTGACACTGATTGCGACCGGGCTCAACTCGCAACTCGGGAAAACCGCAGACAGACAGACGGACTCGAGCAAACTCCCAACTGTTCTCGAACTTTCCGTTCACACTGTATTGATTTTCACAGATGCAAAAATTACCGAAGCTGGGGCGAATGGGAGTGTAACGTTTAAAATTGTTCTTTTTAAGCTGTAAAGATTTCCCTGTATATACATACTTTTGTTGCTGTAAATGAATGGTCTTTAAGTTATTTAAAATTTTCTATGTACATTGTCAACGAATATACCAATCCTCTAGAGGTGCAGATCATTTTAATTTAAAAGATTAAATGATGTTTATATGTTTTTAGTTTTATGTATGTTTTGTTTTGATTAACAGAAAATAAGTTAATGTTAAACTTATGTGCCACACATTTTTTACGACCTAACCAAATAAAATTGAACGCAATTCAACTTATAAAATGAATGATTGAAGATTATTTTCTTTACTGTTTCTAAACAATCGAATATAAAAATATTATTTTAGAGATTAACATGTCAGTAAAATAAAATGAGTAGATTTCCTTCTAATCCAAAAATTTAAAATATTTTTTTACGTCACCTCTGAGGAACCCATATTCACAAAATAGCACTTCTTTCGTACAATTCACTTTTTTTTAGAATTTTGCTGTAGAAAGGAAATCTTTCTCAGAGCCGGCGGAATTCATTTTTCACATCACAAACCCTTAAAATCTTTCGAGACAGCAAATATACGTAGCAATATCAGAGGTGTGAGTTGGGCCGGGGTGTGAAGGGTACGGGAGAGACGCGCCTCTCCACCGCACGGCCGTCTGTTTGGGAACCGGAGTGCCGCCATTAGTATCACAAAAGTTGTGTATAAAGAAAACATCTAGTCTGGCACCCACCTGTAATGCATGTTCCCTGGATATTTTCTGTCGATTCTTCGTTTGGTGAAATCATTGGTGCAGCATTTAGTGGAAAAGTAATGGAGTCAATTCTATATTGCGGACTGTCAAATGCACATAAAATGTAATACTCTTAAGTTATGATAATACTTTTAATTTTTCTTACACTAACATTGCAATAAAATAATATGGATATACTGTATAATAATATGACAAGATTAATTGTATTTTTAAAAGAAACATTACATCGGGAAATAACAAATAAATTGTATAGTTATTATGTTACAGTATATATTTTTTATGTTTAAAAAAATGTCAAAGTTATGATTAATTTTTTACGAAGATTTTATTTTTTTGACAGTAATCCCAATTTTAAAACAGAAGAAATCAAGAATACGAAGAAACATGCTAGTTCCACTAGGCTAGGTTTTATATTCTTTATTTAGAATTTAAAAAAGTGGTTTATAAAGGATTGAAAGTCAATCTGAAAAATCACAATACTTTGTATTTTATTGTTGCCTCAACAGCAAAAGTTACAAGAACAGTAAATAAAACACGATTTGGTGGCCAATTAATTAAATTAGCCAAGTTTTACAATGTCATGAAAACTCCGACGTCTTTGTTGCCAACTTTTCCAATAGGCCCTATTTCTCACCAAGTTTTCCTCTGAATCTGAGACTGGTCAGATCATTGTTTATGTTTCGCTTTCAAACTACTTGAATTTTACTAGAAAACTTATTTCACAATACTCATTTTAATTTTATGTACGTTGTTACGAAAAAATATTGATTTTGGTTTGATTTTGTAATTTAAGATTATTTATGCCTGTAGTGTATTTGACGTGTATTTAGAAACAATTTATATATTTTAATGTACCTTATTAATTATTTTCTATATGTAAGCAAAGTTTAGAAACAATTAAATAAGTAATTTTATTTTAATGTCAACCTCTCATGATACAACTTCTATCATGCTAATGAAAATTACTAAATTAGCACATTTATTACAACATATTGTTCACTTATCTCTGTGTACCGCTTGAACATCAACATTGGGGTAAAACTAAACAAATGAAATTCTGTCACTTCAAAACAATAAAATGGAAGCTACGGAAGCATACAATTTTGGTGATGAATAACGCACTTTTCTAGAAATGTGCTTAAACGTAATGTGTATTACTTAAACACATATTAGTGATTGGGTTCAGGTAAGTAAAGTTTCGATAAATAGTTGGGACAAACTATAAGTATGATTGGTGTATAGGACGAATTTACCAATGTCAACAATTCAATTCGGCATCTTCGCTGGGGGCTCCGTTTGCCAAAGCAGAACCTTGTCTCCGGTCACTGTATCAAGTAATATATAGAGGCTCTGTGTTTAATAGGCTCTTAAAGTGGGACTAATTTATAGCGGGGTCGAGATAGCCACCGACCACCTCCCCCCCACCTTTCCCCCTTCCCCTTCTAATGGATCGCCCCTAATCCGGCCTCCCCGGCAGTTTCCTTACGTCAATTTAGGGATTCTGTCGGACCCGGCCTCTTCTTTGGCCCCGGGCTCTGATAAGAAGGGACGAGGGCCGAATACTAACAGCGGAATTTATGTTTCGAGGGGAGCGTTCGGAATAAGTAAGGGTTAATGGATCGGGTTTTGCGATGTTTAGGTTTCGGTAGTTATTGGCGAAGGGCTGTTTCTGGAAAAAAAACCAGCCGGCTTTGGTTGAATTAAAAAATTTTGGTGATGACTTTCTTTTATAAAAACTAAACTGATTATCAACACATTTTTCTAATATTTAAATAATAAATATATTCGATTCTACTTATACTTAAAATAAATTAACTTTCGCCACGTGGAATATATAAAACTTAGTTTACAACGTTTTCAGGTGCATGAACCCCCTTTTCACCCATTACAGTCCTTCATCATTCAAATTTTAAATAATAATAGTTAAGTAAGAGAAAATTGAGAACAGTGAAGTGGTCTTAGGAGACTTATTTTTCAATAAAATCAAATTATAATCGATTTTCAGCTGTTGAATGAAACTATTAACTCGCCTCAGTTAACGTAAAGGTGAAATTTAAACAATGGTTCTTTCTCACTGCGTGAGGAGGACCATTCAATAGTCGATAATTCATACTGCAATATGGTATTATATGAAATATCAGCGGGCCTACAATTGTTAAAGATTTAAAATGCATAACATAACAACTTGAATAATTAAAACACAATAGATAATTGAATGTCCAATTGTAACTGGAAACTACGTGCGCCTTCAAAGGATTCGTTGGCAAAACAGAGACTGTATCCAAATTGCCTATCTGAGCCTTGATACAAATACTTCTACAACAGTGTGACAACAGTCTTTAAATTTATACATTCTCTAAACTAATTATTGTATTTCAATGTGCAACATCTAAAAGTTGGTATTTTTATTTGTTATTGGAGGCAAATATTATAAAACAGTGGACATAAACACCTTATATGATGTTTGATTCGTAGAACAGTAGTTCATTTTTTATTTCTTTATTGAAAATTATCATGTATAATTAGAAATTTTGTCATTAATTACTGGGTAGAGTCCAATTAAATAATTTACCGCTCTCCTTCAAATGTAAACATGTACAAGTTGCAATTTTTCAGTCGTTTTGAATGCATACCGAACAGGATTCCCAAAAAAATGACCCTGAGCCAGGTAAGTTTTTCGTTTAACATCACCCGTAATCGAGCAGTCAGATGGACAGACATATCGAGCATGTGGGAAATAGGAGTAGAAGATCAACGGGCCTCGGGGAGTCGTCAGGAATGCCAACCTCCGCCTCACCTGGACAGTGGTGGGGGAGTGGTGGCAACACTGGCGGAGAACTAACCACCGTCATCCTCAAGACAACTGTAGCCTGTATTTCTCTGCAATATAATATATTAAGTTCATCGATATATTATGTCAATAATATAATCATTTTACTCATTATTTATTTTTTTTGTAGGTGAATTTTTGTCAAATAATGTTTATAATTTATGAATCAGTCTTGTTCCTCTAGTCATTTTAAATGAGTATATATAAACGAATTATATTAAACTTTCGAAAGGTACTCAATATGTTGACAAATTTGATTGACATTAAATTAAATATAATTGTGTTTAATTAAAAAAAGTACAAATACCATTCACAAAAATTTACATATTAAATATGAAGTATCCCCTACATTGTATTTCGCCTGTTGGTGGGGAAACCAGTCCATATCATTTTTAGAAATACATAAAACCGGAATGAGCGTATAATAAACGTAAAATGTAACTAAACATTGTACTATAACTATTTATTTTATATGTTAACCATGTAAGATTGAACCATTTTAAAACCTCAGCATTAGTTTTCCTACAAAAGGGGGGTTTATTTGTTTATATTGTTATGTTATATTATTGAGATAAACGGACAGACAGTCAAAATTTATTCAAAGTACACTGTTCATAATTAAAAAAAAATGCATACATTATACACCAAAACAATTTTCAACACTACGGAGGACAATACAGGATGAAACTACAAAGGACAGAAAAAAAACAACCATCCTAAAACTAAAAAATGTAATTTTCGTAATTTAATATATCTCTGATAAAATGACAACATAACACGTCTTGAGGTAGTTCCAGTCTAATGAACAAACGAATTAGATGGTATCAGATAAAAATCATGTTTATGAAGCTAGGTGAAAATAACTTATACTAACAAGCTACAGCGTGAAATATATGCTCCAAATACATCCTGTCTTTAAAGATGGTTATTGAACGCATTGCCCTTTTTCCTAAAAAATTAATAAATTATAATTAAACTTTTAATAACCACACTAATAAAAAAAAAGTACAACCAGCTTTACTTTAAAATAGAAACCCGTAAGTATTAGTGTTAAATACAAAAAGTATGAGTGCTAAGGAAACGCGTTACAGCGTGGATTTGCATTAGTTTAGTTTCCCCGTGGCGGCGGTGCGGCGGGTGATGCGTTGGTATTCATGCCCGAGATCGGCGATGCGCGCCGTATGAGCTCCGGGGTCCTCGGAGCGTGAAAGACGGGGATATCCGGGCGACGACGACCCTGGGGACGGGGCGGCAGTCATGGAAACCGACCTGGAGAAGGGCGAGCGAAATGGAGATTACTTCGAGATTCATAAAAAGTATTACTAACGTCCATCCGCCTAATAACTACCAAAAAATAATATGAAATTTAATTTTTCATTATTCTCTACATAGTTTAACAAGTTTTAATTTTCTTAAAGAAAAAAATTATATATTAACAAAATGGGAAAATGCGATAAAGGAGACATTTTTTTATTGTGAAGTGTTATTAAACATTAAACAATAAGCCAAACAATACTGAGTGTGAGTAGGCTTATGCATTTTTTAATAAAGAAAAAACAATCAATAGAATTGCAACGTCAATGTAACACATTTTTACACTGTTAACAAAAAATTTGTTAAATAATCCTTTAAATTAATTCACGATAAAATAAATAGTGAAACCGTAAACTTAAATTTATATTACTTACATGTGTTTTCCTCAAACCAGCTTATTATTTTGTAAATTTGACGGATAAATTTCGCTTTTGCGTTTAAAACCGTACTACGTGAAGTGTTTCATATTGGAGTGTATATTTTATGTTGTTCGAAACGATATTTTTCTCTGCCGAACGGAAATTTCGAACTAGAAAAGGGTTAGACAAAATTAGTTTACATGTAATTTTAATGCAAGTAAGATCATTTGAAAATGGTATTCGTTTTCCTACCCCCAAAAACGTTATGTAGTTTTTTTAAAAAAAAAGCAGTAAAATCTGTTCGATATCTGAAATAATAAATGCATCGGTACCATGAATTGTAAGCTCAGACAAACTCATTGAAAGAATAAAAGTTCTCACAACATAAAAGTTATAGGCTACTGTTTAATTATCGAAATAAAATTAGAAACAAATGTTGAATATTTTATATTGAAATCATTGTGGAAAATATCCTTTTATAATAGCAAAACGATGTTTTAAAACAAGCTTGAACGATCTTTCCATTCATGCAGTAAAAAGCTTAAGTTGTACAAGAAAAGTTCGAAAAGAATCTTAAATTATTGTAGCCTACAATGAAAAATTATAAGAAAATAGTTCTTAAAACGTGTTTTATTGAGCTTATAGTGTTTTATTTTATTATTTATTATTTTTTTATTTAGAACAATAGTTTTTATGATATCATCTTTTCCAAGTCAACTCTTGTATTTACATCCTGAGGCCAGTTTTGTCTGAAACAGAGGCGCTGGACTATTTCGCGTTCGGCTGAGCGCCTTACAGGGGTGAACGCCGCCCGGTTTACATGGCTGCTAAGCGGCTTGCGGTGTGTTCTCTCGCAGGCGCTCCCGGGATAGCCCACCACGCGTACACCCGTGAGTGCGTTGTAAAATAACAACCGTTACCACACACCCTGAACACAAACATGGTTACTCACCGTATTCAATAATTTAACTTATAAAGGAATTGTATTAGCGTAAGAAACATTTTTTTAAGAGGCAAAACGTATAATTTAGTATATTACCGTACATATATCTCACATAGTGCATAGGTCAGTTAAAAATAGTAAGAAGTTTTTGTTTGTACCATGATGAAAAATAATCTAGCATAAAGATTTGTTAAAACATGAAAGCAACCTCTTTTGTTGATATTAAGCTTGATTAGTTAGTTTTAACAAAAATATATAAAGGAAAGCGAAAATAAAAACGTGTAGGCCTATATCCTATACTTTCTATTTAATAGTAGAGCATGCATACACTATTTTAAAATATGTGAAACTTCACTTTTACGTTACACATAATTAGAGGCCTAGTTATAAAAATATTACTATAATATTACTGACTTGTGTGACTATTTGTTACTTTTAATACTTAGGAGTTTTCTCTAGTTTTCAACTTAAATATTGTTATTAAAAATATATCACAATGCAATTCAAGTTTTTTTATTTGTAATTTAGCCATTCTAAGATTAAGAAGTAATTTCAAATAAATAACCAATGAGTCGAAATTTAATTCTAAAGGGATTTATTTCAAAAGTTTTAATTTACGAAGTGAAGAAAACGGGGGAGAAACTCACCCTCGCAAGATCATTTGCGAGATAAAAGGCAGCGCTGACCACCCTTATATTGATTAGAGCACAAAAACAAAGGCCCTGCAGCATTAATTTGGCCCTCCTTACTTTAAGGGCGTCGAGGGAGGAGAGTTTTACTTGCAAATTTCCGTGGCTCAGAGAGCGGCTGTGACCAGGGTAGACCGACGGCGACGCGTTATGCAGGGCCACCTTCCATTGCTTTTTATTAAAAAAAAAAAAAAAAAAAAAAAAAAAACAACAACAAATGCTTTTATATTTTGTTACAGTTTTTGTTAAATGATTTGTTAGATCTTGGCTAGATTGTGTATTTAGCTCGGTAATGGAAACTCATAGTGAAATAATAAAATAAAACCTCCATAAAATAAGTTTTACGTCATGTGAAGGTACCTGTTTGTACCTAAACTTACAATATGAGTCTTAACCAGTTCTCTAGAGTTTTGAATTTTTGGAAATAAACTTATAAGAATTTCGATGTAGGTATTCCAATCTTTATAGCTAAAGGCAAATATATATATTTTTACGATTATGGTCATATCTTGATAGTTAAACGTGTCAAGAAAACATCCTTGGTTAAAAAATGCTTTGGTTGCAAAATAATGTAAAAATTACTTCATAAAAAACTATATTCATAGTAATACTATACCCTACTATATTCTAAACAATAATACTGCAAAACAAGTTTTGAACTTCATTTAGGATGCGATTTAAAATGTTCGACATTGTTTCACTCGGCAGAATATAGTCAATAAATTGTCTATTTTAGAAAAAACCCCTCTTTTTAGGCATACATTTGCCACTTTTCCGCACAGGAAATCTTTTATCACTCACACAAGAAAAGTTAATTCCAACCGAAAAAAATGTAAAATTAAATTCCAGCTTAACTAGCACCAGGACGGAACAAGGTAAGTGAATTTTACGGGGGACTTAAACGCTCGTTTAGCTCCACTTACACAAGATATTAATGTCTGAATTGGATTAATATTGAATTAAACTGGATTATGCGGCTGGAATTAGATGCCGGTCCGGCATTGGAGTGAGGGGGAGGGTGGGAGAGAGAGAGAGAAAATCTGAGTTCTGATTGTTTGAGAAGGTGCCCCCCCTTCACGGGGGTTGGTGGGAGGGGGGGGGTAATCCGTCGTTACGGTCCAAGATAGTCCCCCCCCCTTCGTCAATGCTACACTGACCACTCGCTTATCGATTAGGCTTGAAAACAAAGGACTGAAAGTTCCAGCATCTCTTTCTGACGAAAATACTCGTTATCAAGGGGTTCTCTCAACTCCTCAGATTTATGCTTTTGCGTATTAATATTTTTTTAATTTGCCTAGTTATTTTTAAAGTATAGGCAGTTGATAAAAGTTAGAATCTATGATTCTATTAAAATCTTCAACTTTTTGAAAATTTTTGTTGAAAAAATTTCAACACATGTACAGCATACCTTTCAATTAAAGACAAAACCCTCATTCGAAGAAATATACTACAGAACAACTACATATCCAATGCAAACCTCTTATCTTTTTATTTCACAGCTATTTTTCACCAGGAAGAAAAACCTTGACGGGATGAAGAGAGAAGAAACAACTCGCCGAATTCGGGTGTTGTTGGGTAAAATACAAACCGTAAATCAGCCGGTGGGGTGTGGGAGGGGTGGGGGGGAGGGAATTCTGCGGGTGACACTGGTAAATGTAGCCGGGGATTCCATTTATACAGTGGCGCTTTAAACCGGCCCAGGCAGGTACCTTCCCATTGTATATCACATGACAGGCTCTCTCTCCCTCTCTCTCGTGTGTGGGATATGGAAAAATTATTTATATATTTGTAACAATAGAAGTAAATTCGAGACTATATATCGGAAAAATATTTTGAAGTTATAAATAAATATGTTTATTTCTTTGTAAACTAAATGAAACTTGGTGTCAAAAGTATCAAAGTATGGGTTACTCTTTTTTAATACAAAGAAAAATTAACAAGGTTTTTGTTAAAAAAAAGTTTAAAAAAAAATTAATATTACTAAAATGCCACAGAAATGTGCTTAAATGACTCAGAATCAAGAGAAATATTTTACTTTGTTCATTTGCATTAAAATTTTGCTTTTTATTTTGTCCAGTACGTGCAATTTTTTTTAATTCGATACACATAATGATTCAAACTAAGCGTACTGTTGATTTGAGTTGAATTCTAATTAATTCATAAAATATTAGTAAATATACTAACCATGTTTATCAAAAAAATAACATACTTTAACTACTTTTGTCAACTATTGTTTTGTTGATGGGAATTAAAAAATATTTAAGAATAGTTTTTTTTATGAAACATTCATTTGAGATGAATGTGTATGTCATAAAAACGAAACAAATTGAAGTTAAATGTGTAAATGACGTCAATTGATGTTTGGCAATATGAAGTCGACACGTCGCGGTCGGTAACGAAGTACGGACAACACTAGCGCTTGGGCGGGGTTTACAGAAACTACTCAGTGCGCCCCTGGCGGAGTTTGTATGCACTAGGCGGCTAGCCTATGTGATTTACGGGGCCTTATGTGTCTCATTCTATGTTATGGTTAGTGTAATAGCTTATTTGATAATATAGCTATTAGTAAAATGTTCTACTTGATCATTGCTTAATCATTATTTGGGTATTTGATAGCAAAAACATCTGATTTTAAGTGAAAATAATGATTTAATTAATTATTCTATTTACAGAATTTAATATTTTCCCATGTTTTTTTTTTATAATTAAATTGTGTTAGATTTAAATAATCGTTATGTAGTATAACTATAGCAAATTTGCATCGAAATTATGTTTTATTTTTCTTTACAAAAGGGTATACATTATTGTAAACTTTTTTTACTTTGAACCGAAAAGAAAAAAAAACATGTTTATTCAAGGTACAATTATACATACATGGACTCAAAAGTTACTACTCCGACATAATAAATAATTGTGTTTTGTGAATTGTTATAATGACATTTATATTTTTAGTTTCGTCCATTAGGTGTTTTCAATGAATGAAATGATCTTAGCCTCTGCTACCCCTATGCAACGTATGAAATATTTTACCACACATATTTTAGAGAATCTGTTATTACATAAAAATTGAGTATGTCGTTTTCAAAATAATAATGCCTTTTTACTGAAAAAGTCTGTAATACATAATATAAAAATTGTTAGTACTACAGAACCTACTTATTTTTGGAAAGTTTAAAAAAGTATTCAAAATTTGCATCAAAATAGATTTGAATGATAAGTGAAAGCTGTATGGTTAAATTGTGCATCACGTAAAAAATAAATTCTTTAAGAAAGCAAATACTAATTTCATTTTATATGTTTAGTCGAAAGTTAAAATACGTAATATTTTATAGGCGCGTTTAGCACAAATCTAAAAACAGAAATGGGAAATTGGTTTTAAATAAAAAGCGTTAAAATTAAATTATATTGTAATGTAAACTTGGCTTAAATAGAATGTCATACTCGTGGGTTGTAATGCTAAAACTAATATTTAACCTAATTGGTACTGTATATTGTGGATTGATATTATTTTAAAATCAAAACTTTCTCGTTTCGTTGAGGCTTAGGCAGTATAAAACCATACTCTATTAGACTTCCTCTTTTTAAAGGGGTTCTTAAAGACCTTGATGCTATTGACGTATTTTTTTCACGAATTATAATTTAGGCTAGTGTTAAACACACCAATTCTTCACTGAATTATTTTACTTTGAACATGATACATAACAACGGAGTATATAGTAATTCGCCCCGGTCATGTTATAATACTATTATAATTTAGAGGCGGTTTGAGAGCTCACGCCTAGGTAGTCCGGGAATATCTCTAAGCGCGGGTTAACTTTGTCAGGAGTAAAAAATTGGGTTCGAGAGCTCGCGCGTAACTTCTTCCGCTCGAGTTTATCCTTGTTCGCGCGCAACTCTGGCTGGCGGTTGAAGGGCAGGGAATCGCAGGGAATCTGTGCCGGAAGGTTGAGCCACCCCAAACCATGGAATTGGCGATACGGTGAGGTGGTGGGGTGGTTTACAACAATGTATGAAAAACTATATTGTTACTTGAACACTACAAATTAATGATTTATTGTATTATTTGTTACCTGAATCGAATCTGTATTGAAGGAAACCAAACATTTTCTCAACAGCTGTTGATCTATATCTTATACTCTAAAACAAGCTCCGTTTTTCCGGGGAAAGTTTTTTTTCGCTCCAAGGATTTTTGATTGTTTGGTTGAATATGGGGGTTTTGGCCACCAGAAATCGATTGGAGCTGGTCCCATAGCTGGGAAAAATCCGGTTTTCGCGCTAGAGCCCTTCAAAGTTTCCATGTTATCCTTATGGAGATTTTATTAATTGAACAAAAATCAGCTGATAATTGTAGATATAAACCAATGTGTTACATATTTAACCTGTATAGTTTAAGAAAATTATACCAAAGTGCAGCACCCTTCGGCTTGGCGAGTGAGCGAAGCGAACAAACTCGTCTTCAAAATGGAAAAGGGTGAGTGAGCGGAGCGAACAAGCTTTATGTGAGAACGAAAGTAATAATTTTACCGAGCTTAAGCTCGGTTCCCCTGGTACTAGTTCTTATAAAAGCTCTTTGCTATTGCCGCTGTGCCGGTGTTAATGGTCGTATACTTGGTACAATAAAATTATCTGGCATTAAATTTAAAGCTTCACAATATGGTTATGCGCCATAGACACTGACAACGCATTAGGACAAATTTTCTACATTTAAATACTTTATATAAAATGTTTTTGTGTTATACATAATTAGGGGGATAACGTAATTCCGGTATAAGCAGCAAAAATACAACTAAAAAGATTTAGAAAAATTTTACGTCGAGTAAATGGCCCCCCATGCAGTGCACGTTCGTTATCAGTGGAATGTAGTTGTTTTGGCGTCTTTCCGCACCTGTCGAAGCAAAACATTGTCTTGCATTTAGGAAGTGCTCGTGATTCAGTTGAGGATAACATTCGTGATGATTTTTTGGGCGTTTTGTAAGTTTATTGAATTAGGATATTCTGTATAATTCGAATTCGACCCACATTTATTTCATTTTCCCTCCATATATAATTTTATTTCGGATTACAGACCTAAAAATAAACGACGTAAAATATTACCTATTTTGCTGGCATTAAGATTTTTGGGAATTACATGTTTAGGTACAGGAAAATCAAATCAAAATCAAAACAACCTGAGTCTTGAGAAAATATTCTTTGTGGAAGTTATTAGGCCTAAGTTTTGTCCGTCACTCATCCCACTCCGATTGTTTGACCTGTAATGGCCATCAAGGGCCAAGTTATCTATAAGTGTGCCTACCTACAAACCATATTTTTATTTTCACAGGTTTATGGATAATACGTTGTGTTGTAGCTGTATGAATATTGTTTAATGTTTATACTTGATTAATTTGCAACAAGTTTTTAATAAATTCAATCACTAAACTGGACAAATCCGCCAAAAATTAAATAGCATTTATCGTTTACCATATTAATTTACCGTATAAGCAATAGCTTTATATTCGAAATACTTTTTTGTTGGAATTCATTTTTTTTTATTTCATAGTACAGTAGCTTGAATAGCCTAAACATAATCACGGGCAAAAATAAAGACGAAATAAATACAAACAATTTGAATTTTTAGACGTAAATACGTTTTAGAATGTCACGGTTAACTTAAATATAGCATTATTATCAATTCAGTGATAATAGCAAGCATGAAATACGTAATAATAAAGTTACGCTCCAGTTAGACCTGCCCCCTGGCAGGTCTAAGTTGCCGCCCAAAATCGCTCCTTTCATACTCGAGTTTATCTTATTTGCGCTACAACTCGGACTCTCAAACCCACAAAGATTATCTTTTACGCCCGGATTACCAAAACCATGTCTCTCAAACCCGAGCAGTTCAGCCGCAGTTTATCCCTCCCATATTTAGCTCGAAGTTATCTTTACGCCACGGCACGCGTAAACCCGAGCTCCCGAACCCGATTTTTAAGCTGACGCGCAAAATCCGGTTATAACCGGTATTTACGCCCGGGATTAAGCTAAACGCGAGCTCTCAAACCGCCTCTCAATGATATAGCAAAATGCTAAGAAACGAACCCTTGAGAAATTGCTGCTAAGGAATCTTTTACTAAAACTGCCTTGATGTTATAATCAGGATCAGGATAGCTAGGTAAATTTGTTTAGCCTACTATCTGTCACTTACGTGACTATCCGTAAGACGCCATATTAGACATCGGATGTACAACTCAGTCTTGGTTTTTTAAACAAAAATATTTCGAAATCTACATATTGTACATGCAACTTTTTGTACAAGGAACGCCTCCTACAATTTTTAACTTCTGATTTTAATTATTTTGTTGACGATGGGTAGGGATCAGCGTGAAGTTGTTTCTAAAGAAAATTTTTAAATACCTATCCATACGGAAAGGCCTATGTAAAATTCCAGCTGTATGTAAAATTTGTGTATGTATAATTTGATGAATCCCTTCCAAAATTAATGTTCGGTAGGAAGACAAATTTTTACCTCCCATCACGGGAAGAAATATCTTGCTATCTGAATTCATTCCTCTATTTTTCTTCATAGTCAGCTGTTATTTATAAGTTTAGATGATAGCGCTGATGATAATTTTAGTTCTCCTTATCGCTGTTGCACTCGCATATTTTTACACCCCTAACGTCAAAATAAGCGTATAGCAATTTTATGGTAAAGCATTGTATAATATACCAAAATAACACATGTTAAACGCAGAAAAAAACAATTCAACTAAAACACAGTAAAATGATAATCCAATGTGCATTATGCTTCACAGGTACCTCTATTTCACTCTAACTAGCCACAGTTAAATTATTCAACACTCAGTATCTGAACATTTCATTTCATAGCGATTAGACCAGGAGTCTAATGTACATGGTGCCCCTTCTCTGGACTAGGCGGCAAAACAGATACTGTATCCATATTGCCTATCCCTCATCCGTTGGCGGGCGTTGAAGTCAATTGTGATAGGTATATTACTTCTCATAACAGCAATGTTAAATAGAAAACACACTAACTCCTTGGATTGTAATTTTTAATGAGGAAAACATGGCTTATAGTTGCAAATAAAAGTTTCACCAAGCAGGATATCACGAAGGGTTGCCATTATTTCTGACTTTTTACAAAATGGAAAGGACAAATATTTTCCCTCAAGATTTTAAAGATTTATCACAGGCCTTTATGAAAAGTTTTATGAGGACAATGTAACTATGGTAGGGATAAGTTTAACATTGTTTTTATGGGAAATAAATTCATCATTGCGGCACTCCAATTCCCATGATGGCTTGTTATTTATTATGGGCGATTAAATCATTGCTTAATGAGGCTATTGATTAGTATTCAATTAATAATAATAAATATTGCTAGTCATGTGGGACTGCTTATTAATTGAGATTTTTTGTAAAGTACATTGTGAAAATTGTATGCTGTTGATTTAAAATAAAACAGGATTACAACTTTTTTGTAGTCATAGAAAATTGATAAGAGCAGAAACCTTTACGGTAGTAATAACCACTACTAAACCATTGCCCATTACGGTAGTAATGGCCCATCTAGGTGAGGGTAAAACTAATAGTTTCTCAATTAACACATTATTCTTATATCGTGGAATATAAAAAAGTACCTTCCTTTCCTTCTTCCATTTGTATATACGCATTAGATGCATTTCTTGAGTCACCGACACACTCTGTGGTGAGTATTTCAAGGTGAATATGACTGAGGGGTAAGGGTGATGAGTGTGATGGTTCAGATTAGGTTTAGCTTTGTTTCTGACAAATACAAGCTGATCCATTTGCCAGAATCATTAATTAATAGCCCAATGACCAAAGGCAGTTGGGTCCAGTTTTTATCCATAAAAATGACATTAACTATTTTCAGAATCTAACCGACGACCTTCAGGTTCAGAGGAATGAATGATGTTTCTCTCATCAGTCACCTATAGAAATATAAGAAAGAATTGATACTGCTTTAATTTTAAATGACTGTTTAAATACTTGTTTTTATTTTAATTTTGTTATTGATTATCACTATTACAGTCATAATATTGTAACTGTTAAAGTACTTAGGATATAATGGTGCAGATAAATGTACTTACATTCCACTGCAAATCGAGAGTTACGCAGGTTCGCAGTAACCCCATAATTATCTTTCCCATTTCCCTTAGCAGTGGACTAAAATGGCCGACCTTCACACCCTCCGCGTGTGGCCGTTATCACCTCTAAACTACTGCAATACATCCAACCGTGATCTCCCCTTATCAGGAGTCACGTGACCCCGGGGGGAGGGGGGAGCCCCTCGAAGGGTTTCCGCAGTTTCGGACCGCGACTCAAAGTTACTGCCCCCGCAACGTATTTGTCATAAGCGAGGCCAACTCTCCCCTTGAAGATAATAATAAATTATTTAGCAATGGAGGAGGAAATGGTTTATCTCTCGACGTTTCGTGTTTATTCTCCGACATTTCGGGAATTTCCTCAACTTTAAACTTCGTTTCTGGATGACATTTTGCTTCTCGCGGGATAGTAGATACATTAAACTTTTAGATTTATGATAATTTTCTAAAAATTTTTCCAATACTTTCAATTTATTTCTTGCGTCACTTTACTTATGTTACAGTATGTTTCTTGTAATTGTATTTGCTGTTTTTACAGCTCTTAGCATTGCTAAGTTGGCAATCTACTTCTCCTTGGTTTATTATTTTTGTGATATAGTCATGATTCAGGTTATCAAAATGCGAACATCAGATCTCACTTGAAATAAATTACCAGTCATCAATAAAAAATGGGTAGGTAACAGCCATAAGATTGGGCTTACACATAACAGCCATAACAGCCATAACATAACAGCCACCTTCATATTTTAACCTTAGACATTTTGAACACCTAACTCGCCGGCAAGTACGGTACTAGTACACACCACATTTTGGCATACATTTTACATAAACATTACAAAATCAATGACACATTTTAAGAACTAAATAATAATAATAGGCGAGGAGAACTATCAGTTAATTGCTGATCCCCCTCCACTAAAAGCCATACAATTATTATTATTATTTATTTTAAGAACTAAAAATATATTATTTTCCTGACTTGTTTATTCTTTGAAGGAACGTCGTTAAAAAATAGACCTGCTTTCTTTTAACAAATCTATCCAACATGTAGCCAAAATTTAATAGTGATCTCAAAATCATTACGTTACAACTTGTGTGCGAAACCTAATGACACCTCAACCCTCTTGAGAGCAAGACGGAATCGTCTCGCGATCGGAATCATGGAGGAAGCGACACAAACATTCATCGCCTGGGCCGGTGAAGCGTGCCTCTGAGACGGTCTTGTTAGGGTAACGGTGGTGCTGAAAGGATCCGGTCCTATCCGGAGCAGGAGTCAGTCTAGCGAGAGCGACTCAAAGAAACGCGCCGAGAAACCCGGTCTAGCGATAACGACAAGCAATACCCAGTCCGCGCGCGGAGACGTACATAGCGGCTCTATACTGTAGGAATACAAAAGTTGGCGATGAAATATACATTTTTATACATTTTTTTAACTATTTATTTCAACCCTTTTCATTTAATTTGTTACTGTAAATGGGTTGAAAAATATCAATTTTAGTAAAATTATGTTAAGGTCTATAATTTTCTAAACATAGCTAATTTGTATAAGAGAAGATAGTCTGTTTTATAATAGTACAATGCCTATAGAAGAAAAGGCTAGAGAAAAAAGTTATCCTTTTCTATGAAAATTATACTTTTCATTACTCCGTATACGAAAGTGACAACTTGCCGTACAGCTGAGACCTTGGAAAGTAGTCATTTCCCAAACTGTCACCGTCAGCTGATTTTACTGACCTGTACGGAAAGTAATGTTTGTAAACATTACTTTCCGTCCAAGGTAAACAAACTTTTCCGTACAGCAACAATCAGCTGGGTTTAAAACAAATTAAATTTTGAATTCCAGCTTTGTTTACCTTGTCCAATGGCGAAGAATTTACAAAAATAATCCTCCTTTAAAACTTCCACATTTATTAATAATTGCGTCGTGATGAAAAGTATCGTTCACAACTCGTCCGGAAAGCCCATTTCCAGGCTCGATAGTGTTTTCCACGCTCGGCTTCGCCTCGCGCGTAAAACACTATCTCGCCCAGAAATGGGTCACTTTCCGGACTAGTGGTGAAATATACTATTCTTATGAAAATGAGTTCAATATCAAGGAAGAATATGCCTAATACTAAAAACTATATTTAAGCGTTTTAAAATTATATTACAATGGTTCTTTTTTATTTAGGAATAATAATGCTGTTGATTTGTCAAAGAATAAGCTTAACTATAACAAATACCATTAATACCTTTATTGAAATGGCGACCTAACTCAATAGGTAGTTTAAAGCCAAGTATGAATGACAGATGAGTGTAGGATGATTGTGGCGCGATCTTGTTGTCTTGTTACTAAGGCCGACATTCTCCTTAGAAAGGACTGTTAATTCATGGTCCAACAGCCAATGGTATCTAGGGACCTACATTTTAACGTGGGATCCGAACCACAATTTCGACCTCTTATATGCGAATTGGTCTATATAAGGATGGTCTTTATGGATGAAATAGTATTCACTAGTGCGGATGTTAATCCCTACTAGGGAATATCACATCCACAAGCCAACGCTCATAACTATCCACAATTCGTGACCTCCAAGTAGATGGATTACAGGACGTAGCCACCGTCCCAGTCTTATAAATATTTTCTTAGAAAATATTTATAATTCAAATAGTGAAGTATGAACTCAGGTCAAGCAAGAAACGGTGTTCTGGAATCAAAAGATTCTTGCATTCAAGCTTTACTAAACAAATAAAATAATTTGTTTCATTTTACGTACAAATTTTTCAAATCATATCATAAAAATTAAACAACCACTTTTTTTAAGGCTGCGTTCGTAAATCTGTCCAACATATGCACACAAATATTTGTATTAATTTGACCTTCCGTTGTAAGAAAAAACTTTAACAGTTTTTCTTCATTTACACCAGAAAGCTACAAATAAAAATATTTGGAATCAGCATTCATTACAGCTCGTCAATTATAATTTACTAGTGTGCACGTTTGCTCGAAATCGAACAAACTATTTACTTTGGATAGTTTGCAATTTATATACTTTACGCTCTTTTCATGTAGTTCCTTGTATTCACTTGTATTCAGAGCATGGTTTGACGTAACCTCCGTGGTATCATGAACACGTAGATAGATTCTTTCCCTGATCTACTGTGTTTGCTTGTAGGGTCCGTCCTATTGGATGGATATACAACAACTTACTTTACAACCTGGACAAGCTCTAGGTCCATTCAATGACACCAAAATCATTAAAGCCGGTTGAAAACTGAGGGACGAGTTCCTTGTACAAAAAACGTTTCGCCTTTTAAATATGTAAGATGTGTTACATAAAAAATGTATACTTCCAAACCCCTTTCATTATTCTGTAAAATCATTCGGCCACAAACTGTCGACCTGCACATATGTTTTCACTCATCGTCAACGACGTCATAACATCTGTAATGGCCGAGGGACACGGCGTAACGCCACGAGGTGCGCTGATTGTTGTATTATCACCCTAACTGGCGCGATCCATTTAACTGTAATCAGCCCGTGTTATCAGCAGTCACGTGAACACCCGAGGTTCCGGGGGGGGGGGGGGGGAGGAGCGTGTTTGTGTATGTTGAGTATTTGTTGGGGGAGAGTGAGCATATTCGATTAGATAACAGAACTAAGTATCATTAGAGTCAATAAAATTTGGTTATAAAGTTTGGGACTAAAATGGATTAGTACTGTTTATATTGAAGGAGTTTCATTGAAATTATAAAAAAAATTTCCATCAGATTAAAAGTATTTATGGTATCTAAAGTAGAAAATATTTGTATCTTGAATTTTACGGAATTTATAATTTTATTTCTATAAGTAATATTTAATTGAAATAATAACTTATTCTTTTTTGGGTAGGCCTTCATATTTATAATCATTGGAGTAAATTAAATATCTGTATGAGAATGTTAGCAAGTTAGCAATATATTCTTATAAATAAATTTATTTTCAATGTTAACTATAAATCAAGATTATTCCGACAAGTTTTATTTACAATCATTGAATCATAAGAAAAAAATTTGTGTATTCAATCTATATATTAATACGCAAGCATGTTTCATTTCCTCCTTTTTTCTCAGCTTGTGGGCATCGTAGGAGAAATCCGCGAATACCGTTGGACAGGTTTTGTGCTGTAGATGAGCAGAATCACATTCTCATTCCCATCGGACCCCAGGGCTACGCCCTACAGGCTTTCAAAGTTTCAATGTTATTCTTATGGGAAAAGGATAATTGATTGAATCTATAGTCAGCTGTTGTTATAACAAATGATAGCTAATCATGGAAAACAGATGTTCACTTATAAAACATTTTAAAACCAATTGGCTCAATATCAACTCAACTTTTGGTTGAATTTCGGCCAGTGGGCGATCCCTAGTTTATATAATTCTGTCATGTAAAGTGTGTAACAAACACTCGAAGTGGAGGAGGAGATATTGTGTATAACACGGTAAGTTTTGGGTTTAGAGTTTTTTACGTGTAAGATGTGTTAATTAACACTCAAATGTTTAACCATATCTCCAAAAACTTTCAATTGAAGTTCTTCAAAGGCTAAAACTCAACACCTTATTCTTTTGCAATAGACGTAAATAAGGACCGCTTCATAATCAATATCACCAAAAACGTCCGTCAGATATGTTGGAGGAGAATGTTAGAATCAGAATGGCGATTTGTACTGGGGCATAACCAGACCCTATTCGGGTATTAACATGAATTACTAGGCCTTTTATCATATACTGGTAATACTGAATATCTGGTTAACCGAGCCTTGCTCGTTGGTTTTTAATTTTGTTGTAGTATCATGGTGATCAGACTATTAAGTCTACACCAACAACCAACTATGTAACAACCGTGTTTTTATTTTTATTTAAGTGTTACATAAAAGTAGTGTTTTTATTTCTGTTTACCTTTCGTTGCCATTTCGTTACCAAAGTGGCAACCCATAAGACCAATTTAAATATTACAATTTTTCAAATTAATTTTGGAGAAAAGTAAATTATTTTCTGGGGTTGAAGCTGTTTCTAAACTTAGTTTTGGACCAAAACACTCTTAAATGCAAAGTTTAAGCAAAAACTATACCCACTAGATTTTGAGATACAGTAGGTTAGTAAAAAATTCATCGCCACGCAGACACTCCTCGTATTAGCCCAGTAACTTTAGGTTCAAAAATCAAAATAATTAGTAACAAGCTGATTTTTGGTGTGGTGATAGTGTACGCTAAGATAACTATTTTCTGAAAGTTCCCCTAATTTCCCTCGCTTGCTTCGCTCGGTACAACATTACAAACCTTTTAATCCATTAAAAATACTAAATTATTCATTATGTCCCATCTATCACATCGATTTGAGTGCTTACGGCCTTGACTTATTCAGAATGAAAGTGGGCTATGCTAAATAATAACAACTGCAATTATCATGCATTTTAAAACCTTTTCTGGCTTTTTTATTATTAATGTTTGATATTTTGTGTATCAGTACTTTTGGAGAATTTTTTCTGGCAATCACAAAATCGACTTGTTTTATACATTTTTTTCTTTAAATTTTGAAAAATAAAGTAATATCCCCGTCGCAGCAGACCTGCATAGTCAACGAGTTTCCACTGGAAATTGGTATTTTTTTATTTTTCCCATATACACTGTGGAAATGAAGATGAAGGTTTACTGAAAAATAAAATGATAATTCAAGCAAAAAGAGTATGCAGGTATGCTGCCATAGTAAACAGTGAAAGTCGGTATTTTTAGCATAAAAAAATTATTTCGACTATATGAAGCCATGTACTAAGTTTCATTAATTTCTGTTCATAAATAAAGGAGATTGTCTATTCTCCATATAAATAACATGGGGAAAGGGTGTGCAGATTTGCTGCCGAGATAATTACAAAAACTAAGTTTTTTTAAACTATAAATGGATTAATCCCAACCAAATGAAGCTAAATATAAAGCTTCATCAAAAAAATATTGGCTAATATGAGAAATATTAACACATCCTTACTCTCCATAAGATTAATATTAGAGCCCTAAAATACAATGTACTGTCTTTAGACTAAGACTTATTAATATATCAATAACCAATGGTGATATAGCAAAGCTTGAATATACTAAGATAGTGACTTTTTTGGTAAATGTGCTTTCCTTTCGGCATTCACCAGGCTCCAGAAAGCTTTACTTTCATTCCCATGTTTTTAAATGCAGGAAAAAATTTTGGCAAAAATTTCATAAAATGTATCAAAATATTTTAATGAATCAGCCAGAAAAGGTCTTAATATGCCATGTTTATTGTAGATATTATTATTTAGCATAGAACACTATCATTGTGAGTAAGTTGAGGCCGTTATCACTCAAATCTGTGTGATAGATGGTGCAAAATTAATAATTTGGTATTTTTAATAAGTTAAAAAGTTTGTAACGTTGTACCGAGCGAAGCAAGCGAGGGAAATGAGGGGAACTTTCAGAAAATAGTTATCTTAGCATATAGTATCAACACACCAAAAATCAGCTTGTTACTAATTAGTTTGATTTTAGGCCATTTTTTTAATCTAAAAAGTTATTGTGGGCTGTATAGGATATGAAAGACTGTGACATCTTGAAAAATGAGAGGATATGAGTTATGAAATAAAATTAAACTACAAACATTATTTCAATTATTTTTTAATTATTTTTATTTTTCATTTTATTTATTACCATACAGGGTGACAAAGTAAAGCCTAGAACATCGTTTAAACTTTTTTTAACTGCAACATATCAAAACAAAAGTTTGCTCATTATTATTGGTGACAGTTAAATACAGTTATTTTCAATTACCAACAGCATCACCATTTGGAGGCCGGCCCGCTCCACATCGAGATAGACGTGTAATCGAGATTAATGTAAGAGTAGGTTGATATGTATATCAAATTAATGATTTTTCAGATTATAATCCAGCAAATCGGGCATAGAAATGATGATCTAGCTGGAAACAGCAGGTGATCAAAATTTGCACTACAACCGTAAAAAAACACTTATGGTTTGAATTCCACATGCCAGCTTAAAACTACTACTAATGCTCAGAATAAAACAATCTTTATAACTATTCATATAAGGCACACGCAAAGTTTTTTCCCATAAGTTTCAATGGGGACGTTTCTTATAGGAAGTCCTGGAGAACGTTTTGTTGGCCTTTACCATATAACACATTCATTGGTTTAAAATTTAACGATAAGTTCCAAACTTATTGTCCCCCCGTATAATCTTAAAACTCATGATGAATATTCAACCGGGGATGTGTCTTTCAGTAAGTTGCTTTGAGCATTCCCAAAACATGGAATTCAATATCCCCGTGGCGCCGACCATAGTCGGGTGCGGGCGACACTCCCTCGTCCTGTCACCCTCGTCTCGACCCCATCCGGCGACATCCTTTGTCTCAGGTCAGTCGGGATTGGTCAGCTGCCGGGGGACAAAGCAGATCAAAGCCGCCCCCTCCCGCGCCCAAACAAAACTCACTCTATATTGCAATTAAACATGGCGGAAGTCCCCTGCAGAGGTCGCTGATTGAAAATGGAATTTGCCCGAGAAGGAGAAGGAGCTTTGTTGGCGTTTGACCTCCGATAAGCCGCCTAAGCGACGCTTTGCCGGCGGATTGTTTTGGGTAACTAGACTTTAAGTGATTAACTGAAATCGGGGGAACGTTGGTCTCATGCTGGGCTTGTTTCTCCGCTTTGAAGTGTACTTTATGTCATCCAAGCAACCAAAACTAAATATTTTTCAAAGATTTATTTGAGTATATGTTTTGCCAAGTTGTTATAAAATTATTAAAAAGTTTTATAACACAAAAGTGTTATTTTAAAATATTTCGTAAAAAAAAACATCAAGATTTTATTTGGATTGTTTTAGGGAATTTTCATTTTATGTAGCATAGTAAAATTTTTAACCGATCAGATCATAAAGTAAATAAGTGTACCAACCCTCAAATTTTTAAATCTGAATTTCTGTTAAGCTTCATACGTTCAGTTTAATATTTATACTATTCAATGGAATAGGACTGGAATGTTTCTTTCTAAGTCTTGTCAGTTACCTTGTAAAGTAACAAACTACTAGTTGAGATTCTTTACAAGTAAAGTGAGATTCTTTGCATGAGTATACAAGTAAATGTACAACTAAATGTATTAGCCGTTGTTCATAACAAGGAGAAAATTACTTAATACATTTGTTTGCCAATATGCCTTAATACCCTATGAACCCTTTCACACAAATGAAGTAATAGTTCATATTAAATGTTCAATCGCCCACTTTTCAATAATCTCATATCGAACATCGCACAATCTATTGCGCCTTATCTCGTTACATATAAACTTCTTCAGGTTCAACCATGCGGAAAACATCGCTCACGTATGAGATCCAGGTAGGTCCCGTCGCCCGCTGTTCCCATGGAAGCGTTGTTATAACACTCTCTACAACACAATATTCAAAGTCCATATTGCAGCATTCCGTTTCCTTTGAGGGGCGAGAAGACGCCGTCAAAACGCGCGGACATCGCAATATCTGACGCGTTTTCTGTTCCGACGCGAGGCGAGTTGCGTTCCAAATTGATACCTGTTCTCTCTGACTTGATGCAAATATTTCATCTATATTTTTCAAAGATTGCATTTATTCATGCAGTTTTCCAACGTATTTAATTTGATTTAGTTGTTGTTTCGAAGCATATAATAGCAGTGTATAATTTTGGGTCGTTAATTTTTTGCTTTAACTTTAAAGGTTTCATTTTGAAAATATATACTTTGATTATCAAAAAGGATAATGTGGCTGAAATGCTCATTATATTTGTTATTCGGGAGAGTGTAATAAAATGGACGAGTGTAAGGGGATATTCTCCAAACGTGAATACTCCATTTCTAGTTGTTATGATAGTGTTTCTTTACCCTAGTTTACTTTGCACCAGGGTGCTTGCTATTCAATAAACTCACTACACCGCAGATTCGAAATCCTCTTGATTCTAGCCATGAAGTGATACCCAAAGGTTCAAACTTTCTAACGAACAAAATAACAATTTAATTGAGGCTTAGGTTTACAAAGTCACCATAATACAAATTAAACTTTCATTTTGTGATACTTATAGGAAAATAAGCCTTTAACAAATATAATAAATTCTAACGTCTAAGAAAATGCACAGTGGAAGAATCGTAATCGCCGGGACCGTCATAACTCTAATTCAGATCCACAGTCTGTAACTTCCATGTATGGAGTTAGAGCGAGAGGCTAGCCGGCCAGCTGTGTTGCCATGTTAGGGTGACCGGCGAGGGTGACCCACGTGGCAGGGTCAGAGGTCACGGTGACCTCACTGTAGCTGACCACGTGACCCCCCCCCCCTCCCCTCCAAAGCTGGAGGGGTACGGAGCTTTACGATTTGTTTATGGGCATTACAGGGGCAACACAGAAGGTCTGGGCAAATAGACTTTTAATCAATTTGATTTATATTACAGTAGTTCATTTTTAGTGGAACTGATTTGATTTTAGTAATAAGGTTAACAATAAAATTTCAATATAAGACAATTTAAGCAATCATCCGACGTTGGTTATCTATTTTGTTAACTACGTCTTGAAAACATGATTGATTGTTTAGAAAATTACACAGTGTATGATGTTTGAGGTGAATAAATTGTTCAACGTGACTACAAACACTATAGGATAAACCACTGGATTCGACACAGAAAAAAATACATTTTCTTTATATACAATTTACAGATAACCACATTATTTATTTCTCTGAATATAAGTTTATTTTGTTATTTTCTTGTTGTTCCAGTTTTACATTACAGTACTACCATCACTAATGGTTTCTAAGGTTCAGAAGATTGACTCAAATAAAACAATTTCTCTGATTTCGTTGCGAATTCAAAGGATATTTTACGATATAAGTAACTAACACAAACGCCCTTTAAACGTTGTATTGAACTTGTGGCTAGAATTAAATACAGTTCTTAGTAAAATTTTTAAACTAATTATTCTCTACATCTCGAACTAGTAGGGGTTTATTAATATAAGTGACATGTAATCCTGAAACTGTTGTCCCACTTTGGACCACTTCAAAATAAAATTTCCTATCAATTTATATCTCAAAGTCATTTTTCTTTACAGATCCCGAGGACTAGAGCCCGATAGTGGGGGAAGCCAAAGAACCCTTTTCTCCCTTTGTGTTGTAAGGTAAGCACGTCAAACGGATCCTACAAATCAGATGAAGCGGAGAACCTTGATAAAATTACCTGTAAGCGGCTCGCGAACAATAGACCGACTCACAATACGAGCAGGCACATGTGAACCGCTCTCCGTTCCTGGCACAACAATCAGCTGATTATGTTTTGGAGGGAAATAGTTGAGAGTGCTGATCTTTATATCATTCTAGCATAGCTTCAATTCATTGCAATAGGAAATTAGCAATAGACATTAAACCATTCACTGAACAAGGCTTTCCTAAATGTGATTGTTTTAATTTTTTATCAGTTGATCTTTTATGTTTGAGAAGCTCTTTTCTTACAAAGTGGTAATTTTTTAAATCATAATTATTTACAATTTTACAGTAGTTTATAGCTTTTGTTTTATTTTTATAACATTTAATATTCATCCAAAAGCAGTTCTGATACAAGTGATAAATTTTATTGTTGCTTTAGTCCTGTGGCATTTAGGATAGTTAACTTAGCCTAGTGAAAGTATCAATGCTTGTGATTTTAATGCGAAAAGTGATTTGATTGATTTATTTTGTTATTTTATATATATATATATATATATATATATATATATATATATAAATTTCAGTTTTTATGATTTATTTATCGACAAAGAAGTTTCTAAGCACAGCGGAAACAATTGATAGTCTAAGGCGTAGTTAGTAGCATTCAAGTTACTAAAAATTAACCGACATTGAAACCTTTCTTTAAATCTAAAAAACACATTTTTTTCTTTTACATTCCCCGGTGAAATACATAAGAGAAAACAGTTATCCTAAAGTAACAAGCGTTTAACTTTAACAACTCTGTGAAATCCAAACATCCCTCTGTTGCTGGAACCTTCAAACGCGCTCAGAAATAATCACGACGCAACAATTAAAAGCGAGACAGCGAGTGTCCGCTCCCGTAATTGTGGGGAGCTTTTGTCTCTTTCTTCGCCACTCGCTCGTCGTTTTATCCTAATGAATCTCGGCGAGACAAAGCCCGTTCAGCGTGGACTCAAATGGACGCATTGAGACGGGGGGAGTCGGCATTATACACCGTGCGCAATGGGGAAGGACTCCACCAGCCGGGGGGGGGGGGGGGGGGGGGGCACAACCACCGAGGAGGACATCCGTTAATGACACCTTCTTGTGACGTCCTCAAATTGTCAGCTCCAAAACTCCGCTAAACACTCAAGCCGCCACGGGTTAGATAAACGGGAGGAGCCGAAGAGAAAGGCTATAATTTTGATGAGAGAAATATAGGGGTTCTAATTTATTGAGACTAAAATTTTCTTCAATCGAAGCTCAGTGACAATTTTTTTTACTTCTTCAACTTGTGTCGTCCAAACTACATTACGAAAAATAGTGGGCACAAAAGAATTTCATTTTAGATACCGGTATACCCAAGTTTTAGACAACGTTATCATTAATGCCATTTTGACATAACTTAATGAAGTTGTCTTCTCCAATGTATTTTTAAAGTTCTCTTAAATAGTATGATGTGTAAGAGTAAAGGATAAAGGATAAGCAATGACCTGCACCATGTCGGACCAAAGTAGTTGGGCTTAAGCCCCCAAGACGAGAGTCTCTTCGTAAGTACTATCCAAGCTTCGTACAATTAAGATAAAGACTAAGTGATTAAATAAAAACTGGATAGAATGTGTTGGAATTCCCTTATATAACACTTACACTCTTTGTGATTATCATGTAAAATCTCCATAAAAACTTATGCTTTCTATTAAATAAAGACGCTGTCCACGATTTTAATACTTTATATTGCGCATACAAACAACATTGAACCAAGTTAATAATGTTTTCAGTGACAATTTCTTCCGATAGTCTTTCATTGAAGTATAAAACTCAAATAGTTACTTGATTTAACTTGGATGCCACTCAACTAGATTAAGATTGTAAAAAAATATAACAATACTTTGAGAGTCAACTGTAACAAATAAACCAAAATAATATATTTATCGTATCAACCTTTTTATAGAGTGAATTAGTGTTTGGTTTTTACAAAAATCTCATTACAAAAGTATTTTTTATAGATTTTTTACTTAATTATTAAGGTTAAAATTCCAATTTTGGGGTAATCACGTGACGGATTGCCTCCGCCGCACTTGTTAGGATCGGAGCGACGACGCCGGTAATCCGATGCGTATCCCATTATGACGTCATGAACGCATCGCCCCTCAAAGGCGGCGAGGTTTATGATACAGACGGATTACCATAGATAGTGAGCATGTCCGCGTTCATTATGGAGATTGAGGTACAAACACAGTGAGGAATTATTCAAACGAGAGGCGACGCCGGCCCCGGCCCGGCCGAGGCGATACGACACAGAATTTGAGATGTAACATTTTGAATAACATACTCACGTGGTTCCAAAACTCAAGATCATAAGTCAATAAAAAAGTGGGAAAACGTACCAGCGAAACAAAACGATACACAACTTCGTGCTGGTGTGTAGGGGAATCTGAGCTGCAAGGAGACGGGGAATATTCTTCACGTCGTTGGTCCAAACCTATTTCATGAAAATCAAGATCACAAGTCTATAAATAACTAGCAACATTGTACAAGATAACTGAAATTATGTTTAGTGGCATAATACGTATGAGAATACATTGTAATATGTCGTAGAATAGACGCGTAATGGGGTTCCAAATGTAGTTGTTTTTAGGCAAGGCGATGACTTAAATGGATTTCAAACAGCAAATGCGAGTAAGGTCCTACGTCGTTGAATGGCTACTTCTTTATCAAGCTATTAATGGTTATGCTGGTATTATTTTAGAAGTTCACGGACATCCTGGTTACATAATACCACTAAACCTCATGTGGTGAGAAAATTAATGAGAGTAACACTGAAAAGAGTATAGAATATATACTACTAAACATATTAAAATAATTCCACGTTTCCCAAACTCAAGTAAAAGATAACAATTTAAAAGTAACCATAGTTACATCGAGCATTTTGCATTTTTCATAAGTATTTTTGTGCAGGACAAGTTTATGTTTCATGTTTTAGTCGGTATTTCATCAATCAAGAACAGAATCCTTTGGACGACTTCAAATTTTAATTTTGGCCACATGTGATTTAGTGAACTGAAAATTAACGAACGTGTTCAAAATTTATCTCACAAAAAGAAATAATATGAATTTCTAAGGTAGGATTTTAAATTTTACTACAAAAGCCTCTAGGCTTAAATGAATAATATAAATTCTTGCTCAACAGGTCAGGGGAAAGTAATGTCTTGTCTTCGTATTTGGTCATAGATTTGTTTAAAGTTGACCATGAACTAAATAAGGATTTACCTTTCGTCAAATCAGCTCCAAAACCATTTGGAGCTGATTTGACGAAAGGTAAATCCTTATTTAGTTATAAACGGCTCCGGGGCTATACAACATGGATTTTAATTTACCATGAAGTTGACTCAGTGTTGTTAATATACTCGTATTAAGTAGAAGAAAATTTAAAGTACTCCGGGCTAAAACTTAACGAGGGCGTTGGAGTCAATCCAAATTCCGTCTTTCCCCCTTAAGAGCAATGTTAAACGGGAAACCAAATAACTCTTTCATTTGTAATCAGAAAATAATGGTTTATAGCTCTAAATAAAGGGTTCATCAAGGCGGATTTGGTTTGCAAGAGGAACTTTTGTTAAAAAGTAGAGTTTTTTATTAACTTGAAACAACAAATCAAGTTTTTTACTACTTTTAAACCGTGTTCTACAGAATTTTATAAATTATTTACAAAGAATCGATCCCGCAAAAGAAACAGCGGATTTAATTGAGATTCAAACTATATTAATTCTGAACCAATCGAACAAAAAATAAAGAAATTATATGACATTTGCCGGAACAAGTTGAGCATTGCTCTTATGGGAAATAAATCCAACATGGCTAGGCTTGCCATACGTCCCGGTTTGACCGGGACAGTCCCGGTTTTTCGCTCTTGTCCCGGCGTCCCGGCCGGTTTTGTTTTTGTCCCGGTTTTAGAAAAACACGAGAAAAATATTAAAATTTGCAATTTGTGTAATATTTTTAGAAATGAATTTCATTCAGTAGAGCTAACCCCTTGTTAAAAAACATTTTGTTCTGTTTTTTTTTCACTTGTTTATGTTGTTATGTTTGATGATATATAGTATGTAGTACTGTTACATATTTTAGATTACAGTAAGTCTACATTCAGTCCATCCAAACACTTGTTTACATGACATATTATTGTGGTTTTTGTTCACTTTTTGTGTTAGGCCTATTATATTTTATAGAGCACGTAAAACTTTAAACAGTCTATCTGATCTTAGAATAACTTGGTAAAAATGTAAGTAACCAATTGCACTATATCTTTAGAGTGTTATTTTCAAAATTCTTGATCAATCAAAAAATTTCAATGTTAATCAGGCCTAACCAAATTTGTATATTGAAATTATGAATTTAGACTTTTGGCAGGCCCTTGACTTAAGAGGCCTGGGTATTTCCAGGGATATTTTTGGGGATTTTTTCCAGGAATACTAACCCTCATAAACAAATATTCCCCCCCCCCCAACGTTTTCTGAAAAATTCCCTATAGGGGTATCAGGGGGTTGAAAACCGAATTTTCATCTTCCACATTAGATAAACCTAAAATTGCCTAAATTGTATCACTGAATTGTTCTTATTTTGGGCGTGGGGGGGGAGGTTATATTCATTTATACTATAAGTGTCCCGGTTTGGCCCTGTAAAATTATGGCAAGCCTAAACATGGCGGCACTCCAACGCCCTCTTAAATGCATCGTTTACGAATTACTGTACCTCTACGAATGCCTCTGAACTTAAGTGATTTTTCTTGTTTTGAAACTTGTTTTTATGCACTCATTTTTTAATACTTCTCTTTAAAATGTAGACTATTTTAAATTCTAATTTTTTTAATTAACCGGGGTTTTATTTACTTATTCATGACAAAATCTGAAGGCCCTACCTTACATTATACAACCTTTATTCTATGAAATTCCCGCATAAATTAATAATTCAGATTATCAATTTAGTTCGATAATGACCTTTTGAACTCTTTATCCCCTACGTTAAAAACTTCTCTTCGTTAACAACTTATATATTTCCCCTATATTTATTTATTTCCCAACGGATTACACCATTTTACAAAAATTTTCAATATAAGATGGCTATAATATCAGTAAGCACATGAATACATATCTTGAATTACAAAGTAACATGGTTACGAACTAAGGCAATAATTAATATAAAAAATGAGGTAATACTATGGTGACTAGATGTGATGCAAGGTATGTACAATAATGAAGTTACAACATGATAATAATCCACAAATAAATCTAACAAATAAGAGCAAAAACTAGCAGAAATACATAACATCAGGTACACGTGCGGCGAAAAGAAAAAACAACTCAAACAATGACAAACAAGTTGGACAATTTGCAATAAATAGATTATAAACAACAAAGGCTGATCTGCAGGCACAAAACATGATGATAACATTTACAAAATTACTATATTTACCCTACTACTACATTTACCCTACTAATTTTAAACGTAACGTTACCCACCTGCTGGTTGCCGGTAGACCACGCCATCCAAAACTTCCTGCCACTATCACGCCAAACCACCCTTTATTCCCAGTAAAGCCCAACAATGACTGATAAATCCTGCGAGTACAGGGCACAACAAGCCCGTATAGTCTGGATCTCCTGTAGACAATCGCTCGCTCCTGCATGTCTGCTGTGCCCGCTCCCGCCGCTCCTTGCAGGCATTGTCTGCTCACCTTTCCATTGTGCAGGCAATTCACCATGCTCACAGGTAATTTCGTCACGTACTTATAGGTGAGCTTTAAATTTTGCAAGGTCAAAAGAAATAACCTGTGGTTATTTCTTTTGACTTAAAAAAAAAAAAAACTGTGGTAAATAATAAAACGCATTACATCAAAAACAGATTTTAAAACATCAATCCAATAACACCAATAAAGATTTGGTTTAAATGCATGAAAAACTACGAATAAAATCATATGTACTTTTACGTCACGTTACAATGTAAATATATTGAAGTCATTATTAAAACTGCAAAATAAAATTTTAACATTCAGAATGAATAACAATAATTGTTTAAAAGAATGGTTAAACCTTCCCTAGGGATGGTGTGTTCGTGTAAACCAAGAACACCAAACAAAAATTATAAAATAAAACTGACGGTATATCAATAAACAAGCACGTAATTACGTTTTTGCTTAAAATTATTTTTCACTCCAAAAGACCCCTAGGATTATAAGTTGCTATTATAATTTCAACACGTGTTTAACAACATGGTCTCTGCAAACTATAAGTATAATTTTAAAGTAAAATATATATAATTATTATAATAAGCTACAAATAGTTTAAAGTTGTTATAAATCAGTTTTCTACAAATTTATTGAATGTTTTAAAAGAGTCAAAGCTAATACAAGCTACATAATTCGGTTACTATAATGTATTTGGTCACTATATAATTACATACAAATTTTGTCACCAAACAATTATTTTAATTTTATTTCACTGAAAAGTTTTGAAAAAATAAAAACCCCTAGGAATTCTTTTATTTTATTTTAGTAGTACCAGTGGCATTTTTGTTGAGAACTAAACGTCTTTAGTGGAAGCGGTCCAATACACTCAAAGTCTGTGGTCATACTAGGATCCGAACCCATGATCTCTGTAACTGCAGTCCAAGACGCTAACCGTTACGGCTGTAGCAAGACACCCAAGCTTCCCTCTCCCCTTAATGACACCCTAATTATAACATCTGGTTACCAATCTTCTTAAAAATCATACCGCTGCCATGATTTCTCTCTGGTCACGCCCGCTACGCACCGTCTAAAACATATTTGGAATCAGTACACCTTACCATGTCGCCTATATTGAGAGAAAACTATACCCAAACGAAATCTCATACTACAAACTATATAGTCTGAATATATTTCTAGGATTCAATTTTAATGTAGGTGTACAATATATATTTCCTATGTTATATATTCATTCCAACTCTGGTCGGCTAGTGCACACATGATCCCATTACCATTGCGTCGTCGTATCTAATCACCACGGCGACACGGCTCGGCGGGTCCAAGTTAGTAACTCGGATGGTCGAAGCCGGTTGTTTGCGAGTTTGGTCCAATATAATTGGCGATTTAACCGCCTCGCCTCCAGCTATTGATTCTATCGAATTATGCTGCAAACTCAGCATTGCCTCGAGACATTTGTGCAAAGTTTAAAAAGTATAATTTTGGAAAATTACACTTTCTTTTGTATTAAGAATATATAAATTGTGTTGCATTTATGTACTAAATTCACTCAGTTTAATGTGTTGACTCAATATATACCTATGGGAAACATAAAAAGGATTATTTACAGTAAAGAGTGTAGGCCAGGAACAAAGAAACGGGTACAAGACATCAGAAACCGCTTTGATAAGCTAATGGTTTTTTTACATATATTATGAAATTAGTTAAGAGTTTACGAGATTTTACAAGACAAATCTTACTAGCTTTAATGTAAATGTCTTAGTTTCTGTAGCAAAAGCGCGTTGAATTAATATATTCAACTGCGAAAAATATTATTCCATACAACTATAAAGCGATGTACAATTTGAATTTTCAAATTATTAGTGCTGTATCTTGGCTGATAAACATGGCTCTAATTTTATGGTTCCGTTTTAGGAATAATCATTTGAGATGGCGTTAAAAATCTTAAATCTATTTTTAAGAATAGATTTAAGAACTGAAACTTTTTTATAAGACTTCCCTCCACAATTCATTTTTCTAGGAGACTTTTTAAAACTAAATAAACTGCCATAAATTCTTAAACTAAGTTACGTAATGACTGGTAACCCCCCCCCCTCAAACACTACAGGAAGGGGATCTTAGTTACAGAGTACGTTCCCGTCACAGGAGACACTTTATGATATACAATACAGGCCGCAGATTACCATAGATAGTGCGGCTGTCCGGTCTCTAATATGGAGATTGAGGGAAGCCATCGCTACTTGAAATCATCCAACACGCGGACTTGACATTGGATGGTTATCTTCAATGAATCGTTAACTTATTCGCATTCTTTCTCTATTTGTTTTCATCTGGATCATCTATACCTATTTAATATGCTAAGGGGGTTTTTTGTGTAGAGAACTCCTCATAAAATTTTCAACCGATTTTCAAGTTTTTGGTGTCGTTGGATAGGGCTTGGTCTGTAGTTGTTTCCTCCAAAAACTGACGAGAATCAAACTAAAAATAAGGGCGCTATCCACAAATTAAATTTGAAATTTTTTTATTAGAATAACATTGGGATTGGATTGAGCATTTTAAACAATAATGTACAGCTACAACTGTGGCTTTTTTACTACTGATATTCATGAAACTGGATGTTTTGGATGCCATTGATTTATACATATGTACCTTTTGTATTAAATAAAAAAAACTTTTTATTGAATAGTGTATTCTACTTGAGTGAGTTTATGGACCACCAACATTAACCTGAGGACAAAATTCAACCCTTAAATTAATTAATATATTAGTATGTTATAAATCGATCAGATGGTTTAGTGTCCCGAAAACTACTGTTTTGCTGTCTAGTCCCGAAATAGTATATTTCGTAACTAGTCCGGAAAGTGGTCGTTATCGGTGCAAGATCGAGTTTCAAGTACGAGGCGAAGCCGAGTTTGACTTTCGGACGAGTTACGAACAGTACTTTTCATCATACCACCTTTCATAAATATACAGTTTGGATAAAAATTAATCTATATATTAATAGGCAAGCATGTTTCATTTCCTCCTTTTTTCTCAGCTTGTGTGCATCGTAGGAGAAATCCGCACATACCGTTAGAAAGGTAAAGTCCAGTAGATGAGCAGAATCGCATTCTAATTCACATCGGACCCCAGGGCTACGCCCCAGAGGCTCTTGAAGTTTCAATGTTAATCTTATGGGAGAAGGATAATTGAGTTAATCATTAGAAAGCTGTTGTAATACCAAATACTAGAAAATCAGGAATAACGGATGTTTCAGTTACCTATAAAAGATTTTGTGTTTTTGGTCGAATTTCGACCAGTGGGCGATCCCTAGTAAATTTTAATCTATATACCCCCTCTTACATTGTTATTTGTTTATCTTGTATTTGAACTATTTACAACTAAACAATCAGCTGTTTGACATTTATATATTTTAGGCAACGAGGTTTAAGTTACTGTACGCGCTAGTGGTGTCAAACATTGTAAGTTTTTTCCGGCCTAGTCCCGAAAACCACTGTTTCGAGGACTAGTCCCGAAAACTTTGTTTACCAACACGTTTACCTCTAAATATGGCGATATTTCGGGGGAGATTACATTAATAATTCATGTCTAATAATTTTACAAGAATCAATAAAAACATATTTAAATCCTAGATTAAAATAGTAAGGCAGCATCTTTTTCTGTATATAAGTGAATAATAGTCATCAATTGAACAGTCATATAACATTTAAAAGAAAAAAATCTATAATAGTACAAAAATACTATGTAACGTCTATGTATATATTATATGGTGTATTTACATGGCCATTACACACTGTAGTCCTGTAGTCAGTCATGGCCGCATTTTCAAATCCAATTTCTTTTTAGACTACCAGGTTTGAGGGATTGCTCACTCAACAGGGAAGTCAATCACTGTATGATTCACAGATTAAAAATTTATATACGTAATGTGCTTAAAACAACAAATTCACATTGTTGACAGATATTTTAACAAATAAACTCATATACGAGTAATATTTGTAAGAAAGTCAAGTCTAATTGAAACGCGAATAATTAAGTAAACACAAGATTGTTGGTTTTATAATCCCGTCACAGCGAGAACCCCTGTTGTTGAAAGTGGGCGTAAGAGAAACAGGGTGTTGGCATCCGGAAGGGTGAAGTATGTAAAAACCGGATGATTGATGCGGAGAGTGAGAAGGGCAGACGCGAGAGAAAACAATCAATCGGCGCTGCTGAGCACAGGCTCATGCGAGCGACAACCTGAAGAATGAAAACATCACGTCAGGGCATACATCGCCTTCGGAACTCGAAGTCTCGTCTGATATTGTATATTTCAACAAATTCATTAATATTATTTCTGTGAGAATATGGTTTAGCACTTACTACATCCCGTTCAAGCGTAGTGCAGGTCGAAAGACAGGATTTCATTTTCCACCATGAGTGAAATTCCCACAATACCTCCCAAATCTGGCCTATTTTCTTCACAACCAGACACTATTTTAATTCCACCCTTACAATTTAGAGTAATAGCGCTGATGGTCGTGTGACTTCCCTTAGTTGCCGTTGCAAGCGCTTCTTTTTAAATCACAAACGTCAAAACAAGAATCTTTATATGATATTTGTTTCCGAAAAAGCAAAACATTTGCATAAAGTGACAAGATATATTAAACAATTTTAGTAAGTCTCAGTGATTGTGATTATTGTAGTTGGATTCAAGGCATGGGGATGAACGAAAAAATAGAGGAATTGAAATTGTGTTTCTATTGCACATTTATTTTGAGCGGGGTAGTAGGTAAGGTGAGATCACACGAAGAGAATTGTTTTTGTTTTCTTAATGTTTAATTCAAGATTTCTGAAATGTACTACGCTAATCATGATTGTAAATAAAGTTATTCTTTAACTTATATTTTTCTAAACTTTGTGGAGGTACAGTTAAACAGTTTTGAACAAATCATCACTTTGGTTGTTAATAACTTTTAAATTGTTATCTGGTGTTTAGTAAATCACTAATTGAAAAAAGTATACTCACGAAAAACGTTGTACAGTATATTATTGAGAAGTGCAATATGCTTTTTATCTTTGTAGTAGGCCTACTATTTTGTCCAACTGATTGAAAAGTTAAGTTGTCACTAATCACCCAGCCTCTTATAACTAAACATCTACACGAAAGAAGTCATTGTCCTTGTAATAGAGTTTTAATATAGTAGTAAGATTGTTATGTTGATGTAATAACTAAAGTACTAAACCTCAGACTTTAAATGCGTACCGATACTTTTAGAAGGGAAGTGTGACGGTATTAAATAATCAAAACTAACTCAATAATAAATATCTCGTAAGTTGTTTTAGTGGGGACTATCCTTAAACAGTCAAAACAAACAAACATCGTTAAATCCTAGCACCGAGTGGATCGAACGTTTCATTAGCGAGCATTTATCGAGTGCCCAACTTGAGCAACGTGGCCGATAGAATCAGAGGCCAAGTTAGGCCGGTTAGGCGGGCAATTGGATTGGGCCGGAGTCTCAAAACAATCGGCTTCGACCAACCGAGTTAACAGTTGTGTAACTTGGACCCAACCAGCCGTGTAGCAGATACGGCACCGAGATGGAGAAGTTTCTATGTGTGGGGCACAAGAACTACGTGGGACAGACTTCACGCTGCTGTGGGAAATTAATGTTCTTATAGTTGAAAGAATGTTGAATATTTGTATCAGGAATCTGGTATATCATTTAACCTGACCTCATTTCTGGAAATTTAAAATGTCACATTTCATGTAGAAACGTTTAGGTTACCAAATCGAAATACAGCAGAGTATAATTTAATAATATTTCCCCGTTCAAATTATTAGGTGGTGCAGATTATAGTTTTATTAAAAATACTAAAAACAGTTTATTGCCGACGATGTTAAAGGGTGTGTTTAGAAACTTAATAAAAATTATTTCTAAACTATTGATAACATCTATCCATATTGTTCACAAACTTACTAATGGTTTTGTAAGTGATTTTTAAAGTATCTTTGGGTGTGGAAAATAATTATTAAAAAAATATTATAATCAAGTGTACGCGTTGCTAAAATCAAGTTATTTTAGTTTTGATTTTGCTAAAAAAAAACCTCCATACATACTTTATGTGGTTTACACTATTTTAGTACAACTCGTTAACTAGTATATTATCCATGGTTTAACAAAACCTCTTTGATATGAATTGAAAGACCCTCTCATTCTCATTGGTGAAGTGTTTACTATTTACAGCAGTTATACTTGAAAATCCTTAACTGTAATGTTAGTCAAATGAGTAATAACTTACTTTAAAGGTGGGTTTGCACCAATGGTTTCCAGAAACAACTTTTTTTAGGCCGAGAACTGTGCAATGATATTAAAATCATTGTAATCGGTCAGAAACTGTAACAGAAATCCTGTACAAATAAACTATCGCGTATTAAACGGGTAGTATCATGTTGACTAAGCCTTGCTCGTTGGTTTTAATTTTAATTCACCTATGTATAGTATCATGGTAATCAGTCTATTAAGTTAACAGCCAATACCTTTTCACGGTGAACAACTTTCTGCTTGCATTTTGGCAACTGTTTATAAAAAGGGTTTTCTTAAAAATATATTTCCTAGGGTTGAGGATGTTTCAAAATTAATTTTTTAAGCCAAAAACCCCTTAAATGTCAAATTTAAGCCAAATCTACCAGCTATATTTCGAGATCTTGGAAAATACATCGCGACATGTGCTCCTCATTATATACAAGAGAGAAGAATATTTTCACTCTAACCTAATAAAGATAATTTTCACACATGTCCAATCTATGGAGAGAAAATAATATAAAGTCATCGTTAGGCAAATTAAAACGATACTTCACTTCTGTTTGAGTAATATTTCAAAATGACCAAGCATCCGGAGCGCCGGGCCGCCGGGAGATGGTGGTGGTACATCAGCAAATTAGCAAGGGCCTCGGGGGCCGCGCAGCACCAGCCTTGCAAATCAACCGCGATTGTTTTTGAGCTTCCATTACCAAATTGCTGTCGAAATCTTCCGAATATTCACCCATATTTCGATTTATAATCCCAATTTATTGTTCTCTTCCATTTATGCGATTGCGGATCAGTTCTCGGCCTGTAAGGGGTGGGCGCCACTCGGTTGTTTTGACTAGGTTGTTTTTACGATTTGTATATCATTAATGAATACAATATTTTCCTTTTGTAAGGAGTTTTTTTCTGAAGAATAGTTCATAAATTGTTTAAGTACAGTATTTGGAAAAATAGGAAATTATGTCAAGTTTTGAAGGATTGGGAAAACATTAAATTCCTAAGCACTTTTAAGATTTAAAAGATTTACATTTACAACGGGAAAATGAAGTCCACTGTCAACCATGAACTTATTGTGTTTCAAAATGAAAGAGCAGTTTTTTTAATTACTCTTAAGTGAACATTAAACAGCCAGTTTTAGAACGTTAATTATACGCTTTCAATAGAGAAAATGAGGCAATTTTAGCATTGGATCAGCTCAGCAAAATTGTTATTATCTTTTAACTAAAAAAATGCTAATTTCCCAAGAAAAATAGTTATATTTTGTAGGGTTTGCTAAATATGGGCTATTCAAGTAGTAATAAGCAACCGGTTTGGCAAAATTAATACAATAGCAGAGAAAAATCTGAAGCAGTGGAGTCCCAGCTTCTGATACGTTGTCAAGTAGGACTCAAAAAGTTACAATTTAAATGTATGCAACTCTCCGCGTATAAGGCTGACGTCGAATCAATCAAACCACAGTAAAATATGCTCTGCCACTTTCTCTATTTATTTTTGTTTATAACAATGTATAAGTAAATTTCGTATTAAGTGACAAATGAATTTGCTATGATCACTTGATCATGTGGACATTGGGCGTAACCTGATTGCAAATCACACCATTGACGTCAAATAACTGAATATGAACGTTAATTTTATACTAATTAAAACCTACAAAAAATAATCTTCATTTGATTCCAAAAATAAATTTGTTTACTATAAGCATTGGGGGGTGATGTTGTTCGCGTCCGCAGCATTCCATTAAAGCTACACGTACTCCCCGGGTGGTGCTAAACGAACAACAACTTTGGCAGCTGAATTATTACGCACGTGATCTCTCAGCTATGCCAGCTGCCAGACAAAATGCAAATGTCCCTTTAAAGGCCAAATTAAAAAATTTAGAGTGTGTTAGCTCTATAACGAGAGAATTAATTTTTATTTTAGTGTTTATCTTTTAACATATACTGACTCAGGTGCTCTGCACAACAGAATTTATTTTCTCATTCTTAAAACCTTGTGGCTGGCTAAATTAGCCATACGATATATACTATAGGCCAACACAATAAAAAAACATTTATTTCAACCCAAAATTGAAATTAAAATTAAATTACATGTTTATCCTATGAAGGATATTTTTTGAATGATGGCAAATAGTTCAACAATAGTTTGTCTTATCTGTTATGAAATTTTTTTGATTCTGTGATATTTAATTTTGGTTTTCGGTAATTTTGGTAATTTGGTATATCTCTACTTGGTTTTCGTTACATTGAGTTAGATTAGTAGACTTAGAGTTACACTTAATTAAATCTAGTCCAGATTCGTGATGAATCATTTTTACTTTTAGGTGACTTTTAATAGTTTTACTAAATTAAAAATGCACCAACAGGCGTAGAAAGGTACATGCTGCTCAATCCTAAAAAGAAAATATTACATAGTTTGTTCTCTACAACATGACATCTTTGTCTTTCAGAAGCAGTACCGAATTGAAAACCGCCACAAAACGACATTTATAAATAATTGTTTAAATTAATGTATTTGTAGGTAACAAACTAATTTAAGGTATGGTAACCAAACATTGACGTAACATTATAAGTATATCTAACACACAGTCACATTCATCCGCCCCCCCCTCCGGCCCTTTCACAGTATCCGCAAGACAGGCAGCGACAAGAGCGAGCCCGTAGCGACTTTAATAAACGCCTAATTCCGGGCCAAATGGTACTTCACATAATTATTCGCAGTCCCGTCGTTTATTAGAGTTGAAGGCAAAAGTCCCTTCGTCCCCTGTGGAACGTATTTCAATGCCCTCTCGCCGTAGAAGTTCTCGGCCCTTGAGGGGGAAGTTTAGCCCCTCCCCCGTCTCCCCCCCCCGCAGACTCCCTCATTGTTTCTAATTCTCTCACTACGCATAATATTAATCTTATCTGTGATTCGCGCCGAGTTAGTCGGTGCTTAACACCAAGATGCCCGACAGTGCCGTTCTCCATGTTAATTATCTATGTTGATTTATATCGAATGTGTACCCCTTAACCATGCAGTTAGGCCTTAAGTAGTCGTATGACGGCTGTTAGGAAATTACCCTATATGCTTTTAAATTAATTTAGTTTTAAGATTTCAAAAATGAAGCAATGAAATATTTGTATTTTGTTCCCTTAAGTGAAAGTTTGAGAAGAAAATCAAATTCAAACGTCAACGTAATTTATTTGTATTTTTTCACGACATCTCAGTACGATTATTTGAACTTTGAGCCTTGTGAGTTTTTAAGACACCGCTTATATAAACAAATTGAATTAACAATTTTTTAAGAAGCTCTTACAATAAAATTTGCTCAACGAACAAAAAGGCATACATTCGCTATTTATTCGTTATGAGTCAAAAAAGGCAAAGTGAGAGGGGGGTGACAATTGTTATTGTTAATTCTTTTTTGTAAATTTAGGGGAATACCATTAACATTCAACCTCAATTTCTTTGAACGTCGTAAACAATATTCCTTGATATCCACAATAGTCATAAACAAAGAACTCTTTATACTTTTCACTATTATCACTGTTTCCATAGAAATCCTCCAAAAATAGAATTATTCGCAAGAGAGTATTCACAAATTTGAAGAATAACTTGGAACAGCCTAAAAGAGTTTTGGAAACAGGATTAGGTAGCCTATAACTATCTTGTCAATACGCTTCTTCAATGCAAGTTTCAATTCAATTGATTCAGGTGATTCACAATTTTTATTCCAAAGTTATTTAGTTAATTTAATTGGTCGTTCCATTACCAAAAAGAGATTTTTTTCAAAATCCTTTGTAAATTAATGCGAATATTAAAATATTCATGTATTAGAAATGATCGTTAGAATCTAAATTATATACTCCCGAATGTGTAACTCACTCACTCATTCACTCATCGGGGTATCAGAAATTCGTCAAATGTCGGTAAAGTAGATCTCCTATATATATCACTTACTACAGAGTGATTCCCAAGCGAGAACTAAACTTACCGACCTGTATTACTGAGAAAATTGCCAACATACTGGAAGTCGCGGATTACCGAAACACCCTTTTTAAGAAATTTTATAACATTAACCAATTGTGCCTTTATAGGAAAAGCGGTCTATTCACCGAGAGTAATTTAAATGTACAGGGTGTATCTGAAATTACCTCTCCAGACCGGAAGTCACTGATATCAAATACAAACTCTCACTTTAAATATTTTTTTTAGTTTTACACGGTTTTTAAGAAAACTTTACAATTTGATCTTGTACGCGTAATTTTAGCAGTTTATTGGATATTTGAGGTTGAAATTTGAATTTTAAGCAAAAATATCTCGGCACAAAAATGTCTTAGACTCTTTTAAATACGTTTCCAACAAAATTGTCAGTTTGGTCCAAAATGTTTTTTTATTAAATTTACAACATGATGGAGATTAATGAACATGTATTTAAATGTTTAGTAAAACTAATCACGTGATAATTGATGTTTTATGATGGCATATTATTTTAAATGAGGTTCTTAGACAACGTCTGGTCCTCTCTGTATTGAAATCAGTGTCAATCAACAGCAGTGTTGTAGTGGCAAATTTTCCAATGTGGGAACGCTTAATATATTTGTCAAATTCCCTAAAAATTAAGATGAAATTTCCCTAAATGCATACGATATAGCAATAGCTTTGCGTATTAGGCTATGTAGTTTAAGCTAACAACTGAATTTACTTAGGATTCAAGAAAATATTTAATAATTTTGATGATTTTGAGAAAATCAAAATAAAAAAAACAGTATATTTTTTATACTTAACTAACTTCATTTAACAAAAGAAGGTTGTTTTAGAAAAAGTTATTAATTAATTTACTAACTACTTTTATTTTTAACCCCCAAAATAGCAACATACATAACCTAATTTTTAAATGACATATTCTATACAAGTATAAAAGCAGAGAACTAAAATAAATTAAATCCATAAAACAGAGGAAAAATAGAGTAATTAAATTAATGAAATTAATGAAAGTTCATTGACAGATTGACAAAATCATGTTTACAAATAGTCGGCAAATGCATCCTCTTCTGTAGGTGTGGAAAGGTTGTGGAGAGTGATGCCCGCCACCGTATATCGTAGGCTACTCTGTGCAAAATACAAAGTTCAAGCGAGAGTGAGGTTATCTTTGGAAACAGAAAGAGTAAAATCGTGTTTACAAAAGTATTGCATTTTGGCATATAAATATTGTTTAATATTATTATACTGTTTAATTAATATTTTTTTATAAAAAAAAAATACTTAATAGCTATTTTTCCGGATTTTCCCTGAACGGGGCACTGGGATTTTCCTGGGTTCTTGAAAACCAGTGTGGGAACGCCGTTCCCACGCGTTCCCGCACCACTACACCACTGATCAACAGAGCAAAATATGTTTACCTACAACAACACTATTTGTTTTTTTTTCTTTTTTTTTGTGCAATTTTAAAAGAGATGCAAGGTTGGTATGGGACACCCGGTAAGACAGTATCATATTTGCACGATAGTCCTCCCAAAAATTGGTTTTTTTTTGGGATGGCACTTAATTATTAACGAACTCATTAGGAAGTACATCATTGACTTTACCTGATAGCATGCTAATTTAAATTTTACAATTCAACAAAAATTTAAACTAAAATAGCAGATTACACAATTGATTTATCTTTTAGTGCGTACTAAGTTAATGTTTAATTTAAAAAGGTGGCAGTACAGTATTTTCATTTAAAATAAAAAAAAACCTTTTTTACTTCCTGCCCCAGAAAACTATCTGATTTCAAAATTTAGCGACCAAACATTTTTACCCAAAATAAATATGACATAATTTTTTTCTACTCTAGCGGCCAAATTATAACATCTGAGGCAATCTTCGCGAACATCTTTCAAGTTACTACAAGTTTGGTTCTATGAATTTTTGCCCCCCAGTCCACACAATTGAACATAATTAAATGTATATTTATTTTTGCGCGGAATTTTACCCCATGTAGATGTAATTTTACAACTACTATAATATTTTACTCAGAACCTTCACTTTGCACATAGAAATATCTTGCACAGTACCAATATCAATTAAATTATCAAACTTAAAAATTATCATGATGATTTTCAATATTACGTATTCTTCTTTTGACTGTGAGTCGGAACGAATTGCTATATCAAGCAACTGATTGTTTTACTTTGATTGTTATTTACTGACCTGGTCCTAGGGCTAAAACATACGTCCTTTGATATGTATGGTAATTTTAATATTTTAACCATTATTTAACATACTTTTGTTAGTAACTACTGTATTATTGTATTTAGAAGCTTGAAGTTTTTTTATTTGCCTTGACAGTAATATATTAGGCAATAAGGTAAATTTTAAAGTTTTACACCATTAAAAACTGAAATGAAGGAATTGTAATGAATGCCAATATATTTATCAAACTACAAATATCGTTCTTTCGCCTTCCTGTTTTGTGGTACAACCTACTTCCATCAAAACAGATATTTTTCCCCACTTCCATTCTTTCTGAAATACACTCCAGTCATAAGTTATCATAATAGTATCTCCAATTTTTTTTACACATACAATTCTGATCGTAATACCTAGAATAATACATAGTTAAGTATTATTTCACAACTCTCAATTTTTTTATTTTTATTTTTATATTGAAATGAGGGGAACTAAGAAGGGGATTCAAACGAAGAGCCGTAGGTTATTCAGCGAACACAACGAGTGGTATTGGAGTGGAGCCCTCAACTAGCCTCATTGCATGAGAGTTTTATAGTAATTTTTATAGTAATTACGGTATTGGGGTAACCAATTAGGGGGTGGACCCTACATCCAGCATAACCTAGAAATATTTACCTAGAATATTTACATATATTATGTAAATTATTATCATTTCGCAGTTAAAATCTTGTTAGCGAATTTTAAATACGAAGGGGTACTAAAACCGATTCATAGGAGTTTTTCAAAGCTTTTTTTACTATTGATTGTGAATTTACGTATTAAACCGTTTTGTTACTGTCTTCAACGTATAGCTCTTCCGTGGAACTAACTTATTACATACTTGACTATTAATTATTCTACAAATTTAGGGCAACCCCTAAGGGGGCATGGGGGCGGAGCCCCCATCGAGCCATAGGCGAGTCTATACTATATCAAGAGAATTTAGCAGTAAGTAGTGTCCCAATATTTTATTAAAAAAACAATGAGAATTTTCTTTTAAAAAATTGTATATTTTGGGCTATACCATATAGATCTTCCACATTTTTTTTGCCAGTCAACTTCAGACTTCAACCACCTTTCAGACCAAATCCCATTATGCAATCAATGTTTCTCGTACTGAATATAATTTTTTTCCAAACAGTAATCAAAACTCACAAAATTGTTGAGTAAAATTTAATTTTTATAAGTATATAGAGGTGTGAAGAAAAATGTGAGCTTTACCTATCGCAATATTGTGACGGTTAATACTAAAACTGCATTATACAGTGATATTTCTGAAATATTCTGAAACATATGACAATTGTGTACATCACTCCTACGCAATGAAAACCAAAGTAACTTTAAGAGAGTAACATGTAGTATATTTTACGAGATAAATATAAAATTATTATAAACGATAACATATGATTAGCTCTTGCTTCTTAAAACCGGATTGACACATGAAAAATAACAAAAAAGTTTAAAATATCGAAAGATAAAATGTTGAACTTTTTTATATAAATATCCTTCAAACTTCCACTTAAAACTTTGCATTACTAAAGCCTAACAATCCAAATAACTTGAAACCCCGAAATTTAAACAGAAGCAAATATTTGGACACCCCTTTTACACAACAGCCCCAGTGGCTACCGGTACAGCTAATCTAATGTAGGGCAGAGACCGGTAGCTACCCAGGTGCGGATGCATCAACACCGACGGGTAATACCCCACGACAAGCCGCAACAGGGGTCATAGCCCCCCCCCCCCCAGACGGGGACCCAATTTTTAATTTGTCCTGTCCACACTCGCCTTGCCAGATTGATGTCCTAAACCCCAAAACCAGTTCAACGGAAGCCCATCATAAGCTCGTCCCCGTTCACGAGCCACTGGTTGTGTATGGGCGAAAAGGAGTGATGAGGCCTTTTTTGAATTAAAAATACTTTTGAATAATTTATTTGCCGAAATACCTACTTATAGGACTAATACGACTCAAATACTACGTATTTTTAATTTTATATTATACTGTTTTTTTTCAAACAGGAATAAGTTGTGGTACAAGAGTAGTGTTTGTTCATAAATGACAAGTAAAATTACAGCTTTATGGTCTACAAAACACCAGAATCGAATCAGTTAGAATTTGTTATGGAAAAGAAAGAATGTAATCTATGTCAGTTGCTAATACCCCTGTTAAGACAACCATAAGTAGACATATAAACATATCAACATAATAGGTCAACTTATAAGACAACATATAATCAAATATGTTTTCTCAAAATTATTCCTACCCCTCCAAATACTGAGGGAAGCCTTCAATGAGTAACTAGTTAGCATTAGGTTACTATTCTTTTGGAAACAATCGTTTGGCTATCCTTTTTACTGTGTACAAAAAGAACACGTCTGTATAGAATATTTTGACGAAAACAATACTTTCTCCATACTCTGTGATATAAGGGGAGAAATAAAAGGTACTGGTATATATTTTATTTACGAGTACAGTAGTTTACTTAAGAATACTTACGTAATGGTATAACCATATAGATAGCATAAAAACCAAACCGAGCGTTGAGAAGTTTGATGACCTGCGAGGTCCCCTAATATGATCAACAGCGGGTAAGTGACGTAGATTAGACATCGGCATCTGGTTGAATTCCATTCGGTTCTTGACAAAGCCTCGTTTAATTATGACCGCATGGTCAAAGAGGCGTTGCCCAGCTACCGTCGCTAGGAGACAGCTTTGAGACCCGATACTTGGACAAAGGGGGTGAGAAGGGGGGGCGGGGGGGACTCGGTCCGATTGTTTTGTCTGGAATCACATTTACCTCCGATTCCACCCTCCGAGCTGTGATTCCGTGATGCGGATCAAACGCCGTGTTTGAGTTGCTCACAGTCTGGTCTGTTGATTTAGGACTTCAAAAGTGTAAGGAAATCCGACTAAGTTGGTGGGCGAGTTGGAGACGGAATATATAAGCACTTGGTTAACTAAGGGTGCGTCTAAAGGGTAAGGAAGTTACAATTAAAAAAATATAACGAATTTCAATTTTTGAAAAATGAAAAAATGTGTCATGTGTTATAAAAAAAATACAGAACACAATGGCTATTTATAATACTGTTTTAATACAAATACTGTTTATTTATGATTATGCTTCAGGAAATTTGTCAATGATTACTTTTTAGGATAAAAAACACCATTCATAGGCTGCTAATCAAGGACAATAAATTTTGCATTGAATGATCACATGACTATGAAAAGGGAAAACACGATATATTATTAAAAAATATTTAAGTGCATTTATTTATTTAGACATTAATTGTATGTATAGTTAATGAAATGAAAAGGGGAAGCCGATTGAATCATTTGTATGTAATTAAGACATTTCTAAACTAGGAATAATATTAAATTTTAATTATGACAAGTACAAATAATTTGTATGAAGGTGTAAATAATTTAAATGTGTTACGTAAACCGATAGGTATGATGTAATTAAATAGCTTTGTATTATTGAGCACCCTATGGATTAAATTAAAGGGATGAGGGAAATATGTGAAAACATTTAGTTGTGTAGTGTTTTATCTTAGATTTCAATTTACATGTAACTTTAACTTGAAATACAATTTAATTACTTTTATTCTTATTACATTTAGTCTACGTTTTGGAATATCTCAGTTATTAACTTTTTTTTACTTATTTAATAGTTATTAGATTAGTTAATATAATAATCTATTTAAAAGACCTCGTATTCAACAAATGATTCAAGAAACAATTCACAGACCTAATCAGCCGGCAGAGTTGGAATACTTGTTTAATGCGGGTACAATACACACGCAGGGCCGGGTGATGTAGGAAGGGTCAAAGTTGCACGCTTGTTTACAGCTTATTGTCCAATTACAGGGCGAAGGGCAGGGAACACAGAGGGCCCCACCTGGACTACAGGGCCGGCCCTACTGGGGCTACTGGACTACAGTCGCAGTGCTACTGGACTACTGGGCTACTGGGCTTTACTCACTGCCGATGCTCTACTCAACTGGCAGCTCCAATGAGGATTTCCTATACAAGGAAGTAAAGTGACGCTGAAATGAGGTATTTCATCAAACATTATAGTTATTGTTATTCTCTTTTCATTGTTGAGTCTAAATGGAAACGTATTGTAGTCATTGCAGTTGGATTACTCAGTGATGTTCAAAGTAACAAACCTTGAAATACCGATGTTTAAAATTTTGCTCTCATGTTAGTTGGAGAATTGATGATTGAAAAAGAGAATGTTTTTGTCAAACTCCTAACATCATTGACGAGGTTTCCGTTAAGGCCGGTATTAGACCCTACTCTATCATAGTTCTATGTCATAAATCTATTGTCTTTGATCAACAATATTACAGTGTAATGGGTCAAATATGTTTGCTTTTCTATGATCATATATACTGATACATAAATTTTACAAACGATCTACCATTTGAAATCATCACACTATAAAATAATGAAACCAAACAAAAGGTCATTTTATTCATTTTATCACAAAAATGTGAAAAATTCTTATTAAGTGTAATTAAGGAACATTTTTTGTTTTTATTTATTATTTTTTTTTGTTTAGTGTAATATCGAATATATGATAATAGAAATATGTCATATAACTATGATAGTGTAATACCGGCCTTACTCGCTATTAGGCGTAACGAGGAAATTGTTGTCAGAACAAAAAATATAATCAGAAGGAAAATTCGAAGACGGATCGTTGAACTTATAGCAGTATTCAACTTTGTAAGCTATGATTTTTAATGGTTTTAAACTATTGGTTAAAAAGTCTGCAAAGTTATTTCTTGAATTTGTAAATTTAAAAGTGTAAATTTTGTTGTATTTTTCTGACCAACGAACTTATAATAGATAAAACAATAAGCTCTTAAGCATCTTCCATTTTATGTAAACCCAAACACCATAAATTATAAATTTTACAATAAAATTTCCTAAATAGCCATATAAATAAAAATAATAATTTTTGTGATATACATACAATAGCTTAAAATTTAAATTTTTGTTATTTAATATTTTTCGATGGTCAATGTTATTTAATGTTTTTAATATCATGTGAAAATAATAAACTGTTGTAAGGTTTCAAATCCCCTTTAACAATGAATTACGGTGTAAAGGAATTAAATTTTCACTGTATATCAATTTTGCAGGATTAATCCTTCCTGTTCATTCCACTTCTGCAGGTAAAGAGTATGTTATAGTTTTGTGAGTTTACAAAATTAAGTCACCTAGATTACTAGAATTACTATGAGATATTGCTGATCTCACATCGTAGATTAGGTTAATCAAGTTAATAATCGTTGATTATGAGTACTGTAATAAACAATAAACAAACAGTGCTGCATACAAAGCGCACGAAATAAATTGCAAAATGGATATTGTACTGTATGTTTATGGATGGACCTGGTTTGATTCTTAAAATTGTAATCCTGATGTATTTTTTTAGTAGGATCGGATACAATTTATAGATAAGTTTATGTAGTTGGTGTTTTACAATAAGTATAATACAAACAAAGGTTACCTTACTTTCTTCATGTCTTATATTATTAAAAGCCTCTTTGCACGGGAAAAGGTTTTATATGCATGAATTATTAATTTTTTTGTTGAATATTAAGGTGGTATTTTTGTTTTGGCCACCAGGCCACGACGAATTGATTTGAGTTGGTCACATGGCTGGGGAAAATCTTGTTTTCGTCCTAGCGCCCTTCAAAGTCCCCATGTTATCATCATGGAGATTTTTTGAAGCTACTAAATTGAGCAAAAGTAGCTGATAGTTTTAGATATAAACATCAGTGGGTGATTTTTTGAGGTTAGCAAAAGATGCACGTGAACGTTAACTTCATCTCTCAAAATCCCGGTGTATTCACGAGACGACGACCGAACTGTCTGAACCGGAGTGAGCTAAGCGAACGAGCTCGTCTTAAAAAGGAAGAGGGCGAGTGAGCGGTGTGAACGAGATTTATTTGTAAAAGGCAAATAACGCATAAGCTTGGCCCCCTGGTACAAATAACTGAAAACATTTACTTACTATTATCCATTGATTTTTATTTGAAGTATAACCTTTTTATCTTCACAAATATTTTTTATTCTTACCTGTTCTATTGTTCCTTGTTGTGTTATTTATTGTTTACTGATGATGTGTTAAAGAGCAACAATTGTACTGTGCGTCTACTACCATATCTTCAAATTGATTTTGTCATCAGCACTTACACACTTCCGTTTGTTTCCCTCAGTTAAATTTGTACTCTCTATGGTTCCAAGTCAATTCTTGTAGGGAGTTTTAGAATATTAATTTTCTTGATAAGATGTTATTTTTCAACCACAGTACTTATCGCTTAGCAACGAAAATTAGATAAGCGGCGTTTCCTAATTCTTGTAATATCTAAAAGAATCGCTGTTTGTACAGGCACAATTTTCCGCTTTAGGATGTTTTTTTATTATTTTTTTATGTGGGGGTTTCGACCACGATTAATCGATTGGAGCTGGTTACATGACTGGGGAAAAAGTTCCCGTCCTACAGCTCATCAGAGTGCCCATGTTATTCAAGTACGGACATTTTATTAAATATTTTTATTACTATTAATTTAGATCCAGATAAACTTTATTTTTTGTTAAGTTTTGAACAGGCGGCTACCCCTGGTAAAATTTAATGCGCAGCACACACACAGGGCAGAACACACAAATCGCAGAACACACGCAGCTTAATACAGCAAACACACACACAAGCTCAGCAATTTACAGTGCAGCACTCTTTGACTTGATGAGTGAGCTGAGCGAACGAGCTCTTCCTACAAGTCTTACAAGTCCAGGGAGCAAATTCTCGAACCCTTTCAAACTAACATTAAAATTGTAGTGGCGTTATTTCAAAATAATTTAAACTTACAAGCCAGCATTAAATCATTAATTATTCCCTTTTGCATTTCACGTAAGACTCTAAACATTTTGTTGGCCAACCTTTCCTCACATTAGTTGAGGACCTTTTATTTTTCCTGTTGTTAAAAAAATATTATTCCTAATAGAGCATTTTCTGCAAGTGGAGTCCCATTTCAAGCAATAGTTTATAAAACAAGTGTGGTTTGCAGGTGGCCTACTCCAGCCCTCAGACCACCCCCGCAGTGCGGAGGGACCGAGCCCTTGAAGGGCGCCGCTGACCGTTATGGCCGACACCCTCGCATGGAGCCGATTGGCCGGGGGCGCCCCGCCGAGGGCCCTTAGCCCTGTGGGGGCGCCGGCCCTGGGGAGAGTGATAGCCAGCTACCCCTACACCCCTACACCATTACACCACCGCCACCGTCGTCGGCCTACGCACTGCACACTTGTGCTGGGAACAACAAGAATGGGAACAACGGTCCACTCCAGCTGGAATATCATCATCCAGTACTTGAGAGTGTTGTTTAATTAGGGTTGAAAAAGGTTTGTCCTTTATTTGATTTTGATGAAGTTTACATTGTGATCAGTTTAGTACTTATTGTTGCACTGTGGCCTCTATGAAGAAATGTTTTGTTTAAAAAGTAGTTTATTAGCTTTAATAATGACAATAAAGTTTTAAAGGTTCACATGTTTCCGAAATGTTTCGTTAATTCACTACAAAAACTTTGATCTCTTCATGTTTACGTATTTCAAATTAATGAAACAAATTATTCCAAGACTTGAATACCGGTATAAGTTTTATTGAGTTATTTAAATCTCAAGTAAAATAAGTAGTGGTAGTGATTTAACGGAAAAGTAGCTAACTAACAATAAGGAATGCTGAAGTAATTATAAACTTTGTAAATATTTTCGTTATACCATTATAAAAACTACTCTTTGATACAACTGTTGTAGAGATAAGGTGTTTCTTTATTGTGTTAGTGTGGTTATATGAGAAAGCTGTAACGAGCAACAGGTTTTCATATCAACATTATGTTAAGATTGCAGCAAAAGTACACAAACAGCTAATTGTTTTAATAGCAACCATATCAATAGACGTTTTATTTTTCTCAGCGAGGTAATCATGGTATAATATTTTTATTTTTAAATGTGGCTGATGAAATTATTTTGGCAGTGTGACGAAAAATGTAGTTCACAAGAAGCATATAATGTGGGTTTTTGAAACTCGGTCACTTAATGAAGAAAAATGTACCTGTACCGTAAAAATGGCCTCATGCGCAAAGCGTCACTTTAGTCCCTAGTTATAAAATCCTATAATCTAATACGAGTAAGGTATCTCTGTATGCATGTTTGCGCACCGATCTCGAAAACGGCCCAAAGATTTTCTCCAAACATTGCAAACAACTTAGAAACTGATAAAAATAATATTTATACCGTACACGCCTCTATATGCTAGAACAATTTTATTTCGTTGTAATTGTTAATTGAAATGTAAAAAAAACTAACATAAGTTTTATGGAACAAAAAATCAAAACAAAGAAATAATTAAACACTTACTGAACTGTCAAAGTACAGCCATGTGTTCCATTTATAAAAATGCGAGGTTTGCATTGCAGCCACTTTACTGAATTACTTAGCATAACATTGTAATTTTTTTATATCGCACCATATATTTTTTATTGGTGGTTATGAATGTTTAGATAAATAAAAATAAAAAAAAGACTCAAACACCCAAACAATTTGTAGAATTTCAATTGAATTGAAAAACAAAAGAATTAGTAATAGTGATGAAATTAGCTGTTAACCATTCAAGTACAACCCTAGTGTTACAGATTCAAAATGTGGTTCAACATATACCAGAGTGAAAGGTGAATGAGCGAAGCGAACGAGCTCGTCGAGAAAATGAATGGGCTCGTCTTGAATAGAAATATGCCTTTTTTTATTTATCATTTTAGAGCATCAACTGTTATTGATATTACTACGAAGAGTTTTTAAAGTTTACCGAGATATTACTTTTAGGACAAAAATGTTTTATTATCTTAGAGGTTTTAAGTGATTTCCCTGATCTAACCACGGTTTTAATAATCACTTGAGAGTAAGAAGATTACTTTTAAGGGTAGTTATTTAAAAATACACCTTCATATAAATTTAATTATAAATATGTATATAATAGCTGAATTCAAAATTGATTTCTATGTAAAAGTTTTAGTTCGTACAATAGATAAATACGCTTTTGAAAAAAAATATTTTCGAGCAGAAATTGAAAACAGCAGACAACGGTACGAGATGGACCGGTGCACAACACAGTGGCTGAGAGCGAAGTGCCCGGTCCACAGAATGCAAACGTTGACAAGTGGAACTGCAAACAGGGATAAAACCGGGAGACGACAATCCCGTAATGGATTCGCCCGCAATTAATGTTGGTTTTGCAACAATGCTGTTTGAGTGCCGAGCTTCGAGCTCTCCTCTCCCAGCGTCAAACTAAAACTGGCGACTGTTTGAGCGGACGTTTCAATATTGGTAAACGTCCCTGCTGTACGGGATTGCTCTTGGATATCCGGCTGTCTCCTGCTTTAAACGACACAAGTTTGGAAATATATTCAGTTTACAACAAAAGAAGGTTTAGTCTTGCAATTATTTGTTTTGGGCATTTCATAGGTTTGAATTGTTTTGTCCTTTCACAATAATTACGAAATAAAACAGATTTTAAAGTGACTTCTTGTTACGCTAATAAGTTCAATTTTCATGTGATGACCCATCTATCAGAACCAAAGAGAAGCAGGTATCATAGGAATGTAGACTACATTTGGGAAGACTCGAAATTGTGAAGGTTAAATAATGTGTTGTGAAGAAACCCCCACCGGAAGAACTTTAGTTTCATAAGCGTTTAATGAAGAATCTAGTTTCGTTTTATTTTTTAAATACTTTCTTCATTGAAATTTGTCTAACTTAACATTTATAATACCTACGTAAGTCGTCAAAATATAGTTTTAATTTTAAAACTAATAAAAAATAAACCAATTATTCTTTAATAGATAAAATAAAATGGTTTTTACCGTTAAAATCTCTACTAACATTATAAATGTGAATACGCTTTCACGTGAAAACTACTCAAACGATCATCATGCAACTTTGTGCACATATTCTTGGAGGTATCGGATATAACATAAAACAATTTTATTTTAAAAGTCCCAAAATATATTTTATTATTTATTTATTTGTTGCTAGGAAACAAATTCATTAAGAAATACCAATTTTAGGCATTTTAACAATTTTTTATAGGGCTCGCGTAACAGCGAATGAGCGTAGCGAACGAGCTAAATCTTATGGCGAGTAACGCGAGCTAAGACACAGGAAAAACATAGTACATAATAATTAGTAAACAGTACTTAAAGCTCGCTTGAATTTAGTTTTGAAGAAAAATACAACTCTGAGTAATTACCTCTTTAATTAAAGTAAATCAAGAAATGGTTAAGCAATTCTCAAGCTACGAGTTTGCTTAAATCATTTTTACTTTTACATTAGCAACTGTTGGGACAATAAATTGTAGCAGGACATAAATTAATGAGTCACCTTAATCAAAAACATTTTCAACATAAAATGTATCAAATAAAGTTTCAACTTTTAAATGCAACCAAAGCACTCCTCGAGATCTCATCTATACAAGACTCCCGCAATGACCTTTATCCCTGTACTTACATCTCTCTGTGCGCGGCGGCAACAGTTTTAAGAACAATTAAAACGTTCGTTTGCGCCCCCGTTTGGGGGAGGGGGTTGAATACTTTACTCGCGAATGTCCGTACAATTTGCCGGAGAATCCAAAGCACGCCGCAATCCAACTAAACATTTCCGCTTCTCTGCCCCAACCCCGTCGACAGAATTTGTGTTCTTTGCCCCCTGGTGGGGAGGGGGGGGGGGGGGTGATACATGGACCGGGAACACATGGTCACTGCGCTTTATGAGGATGTCTCTGTTTCAGGAGCACGTTATACCCCAAAACAACCCTCTCCCTCTTTTCTTCGCTGATGTATGATACGACTTTGCGAAATAAACTTTGCAAGAGATTGTGTGGTGTTTCCGCGTTTTAATGTACGGTGGCTTAATTCAGTCTTGACAATTTAATTTAATGTGTGTTGTTTCGTGACATTGCGTATTAAGAATACTTCTAATATTACGAAATTAAGTTTGAATGAGTTCTAATATCAATAAGGTTTATAATTTTACTCTTTGTATATTGACGTGCATGTGAATTATTAGTATAGATCAATCGATAAATTGTCTGCGTATTGTAAGTCAAAAATAAAGTTCAATGTATGGATAATAAATTAGGTTACGAAACTATTATTTTAAGAATACTAAAGAAATCGTAATGCAACAGAGAGTCTTAAAACATTTAGGAACCGTTTAGTTCAAAAGTGTGATACTAATTTATAACAAGTATTTCAAAACATGTTGGCTGATATAATTGCACAATACTCCAGTCAAATCATTCCCATCACGGGACTCATTAAGCGAAACGACAATACTTAGGACTTTCCTTTCCACAATGGACCAGATAAATCCGCGTAATCAGTCGAGTATTAAGGCATCTCTGGGAGATTTTCTTGAGCGGTGAGTGGGGGGGGGGGTCTCGCATTTCGTTCTCATAGTCCAAATGTCATGACATTCAGAACAACATGGCCGCATTGTGAAAACACACACGCGCATCGTCTGTTCGGGACTTTGACAAATTATTCCCAAAGAAATTCCGCCTCCGCTAATTACGTACTCGACAACTCCGAGCCAAAGCGACTTTCTTGTGGTAAATAGCTCACTCTCGCGGATGTTCGGGACAACTTCTTATTCGGCACTCCACTTTAACAAGACGCCGCTTCCTCCTCCGGCTGTCGCTGTCGCTCCGGAGCGAAAGGATTGGGACCACTCGGCGATCCTTGAGGGTGTTTTGTGTTTGTGTTCGGGAGCGGACTGGATCATCTTTCTAGAGTTTACAAAAAAATCTAAAAATTCGAATTAAAGCCGATTATGAAAATAGAGGCATTAAATAATTATTGTGTGACTAAAATATGTCAGGCAATCAAGTTTTTAATATATAATTTACTGCTGACAAACCAGTGACAAAACAGAACTTGGAATGTGTTATACATATACGTCCAACATATTATTTCTAACACTGTAAGATTAACAGCAATGAAAATTATATTGCAGTTGAAATGCAAATAAATTAGATAACTCACACAACTAAAAATACAAATTAGGACATAATTGAGATAATAGTTAGTTTGGAAACAAATACTATTCATTCATCTACGAAAGGTCTAATATAAGTACTATAGTAAAATATTCAATTGGAATGTTTGAAATGTATTTGTAATACTTATGTACTATTAATTGTGAAAATTGCAAATTTCTATCGTATGAAACATCATGCAAAACAATTAATTAAATCACATTTTTTCAACGAATTTTATTCAAATTAAGTTAATACCAATGATCAAAATAATGCTTAACGAACTGTTCCATTGTTGTGCTCGTACTAATGACGAAACGGAACATTGTAATAGCCAATCGTATTCATTACAGTTTTAAAGGATTTTTCATCAAGAAAGAATCAGAAACTCACCCTTTCGTATCAAAAGGGTTTTTAAAACATCCCTCTACACAATTCCATTATCAAGCAAACAACAAAATTGTTGAAACTATTCTAATACTAACAATAGAAAAATGGTAGTAGACAAAGCTATTTCCATAGGCTAATTAGAGGTAGTAGACATACCAATAATGAACGATTCGTCAAACGGAACAAGCCCAGGACAAAGCGGGATCGGATAGCGCATGGAAATAAAAAGAGCTTTACTACCGCGCCTGGTGTTCGAGCATTGTGATGACTGTAGCTCTAGTCATTAGGTATTGTGGCTCGTAGCGCTGTACGGCCCTTGAGCTAATTAGGGCATATCGCGTAATTAGCCCTGTGTTAACTCCGGTTTCTTTCTATTCGAAATGAAATTATGAAAACGGCGTTTCGTCGGCGGAAGGAGCGGGCGCGGTGAATCGGCCGCCCCCTGGTGCTGAGACACATCAAAGTGTTGGTTCTTTTAATTAGTGCCACTCACGGCTCTGCCCGCGTTTTTCAATGGCGAGAACTGAAAAAGCGCGGCTCTCGCTACGCCCCGGGCTGTGGCTGAAAAGACCGCGCAAGAGATGAACTCAAACGCCATTGTGGGCGAATTAATTCGACGGTTTGGAAATTAATAAGTTAAACTTGTTCTTTTGATTGCGAGTCCGGGCGGTAGCTTCGCGTCCACGTAATTGCGCTGTTGTCACCAGCGGTTTATTTCCTTGGCTGAAATGCGACTCGGTAGAGGGTTTTGGGGAAAATGATTGTTATATGGTGACAACATGATGATCGAATATAGTTTATGAACTATACTATAAGTATTAAAAATACATTTTTTATTTATAATTAATTTTGTTTTAACAAGCAAGTAGAGATATGCTTTACCTTGTGATGATAACAAATTAAAGGATATTTAGTAATTTTGAGTACTAGATTATCATCGTGAAACATTTAAATATGATAAGCGTTAGTTAATAATGCATATGAAATTTTCTAAATTATAGCATACAAGCTTTTTCCCGCGGCTTCGCTCTAGTTATTCCCCGTCAGGTTTAGCTCCTACGCTATTCTTACTCGCTGTCACGCTCACCCTCAAATATATAGTATAAAATATCACTAGAATATCTAAAATTGGAATTTTTCATTAAATTTGTTTCTTAGCAACAAACAAATAAATAAATAATATAATATAATATGTTTTGAGATCTATGTTACTTCTGATACCTCCAAGAATGTGAACAAAATTTTATGGCCAGATTAGTAGCCTAGTTTTCGCTTGAAAGCGTAAAAAACAAACGGATATTCACATTTATAATATTTGTTGGGATAAAACAAATAAATTTGGATTTTTATTATGCAGTAACTGCATGAAAGCAAAACTTTTTAAGAGGAATTAATTAAGTGCTTTGGGTGTTCTGACATAACCATCAGACACTTCATTTAAAAATTAGAATTTATGAAAACTAGCATGACACGCTTGACTAGTTTTTGTCAAATTACTGTCCTAAAGTTAACTAATACAACAAAAGAAGCAATTAGTGGTAAAAGTTCTCTTCGTATAATCTCACAAACTCAAGGATGTTTCAATGCATATTTATACAGCCGGTCAAGCAATAGCTTATTTCGAAGCGAGTTGTTGAAGGGACTTTCGAAAGCGGAAGCCGGGGGCAAAGGGTTGAAAGGAGCATAGAAAGATGGCTGCCCTGGGGTGTCTTAACGATCTGCGGACGAGGGACGAAAGGGCGAGAGAGGGGGGGGGGTTGTGGTCACCAAGAGGGACCACAACCCCCCCCCCCCTCCCCACTTTGTCTTGGAACAATTTGGCCCAGCGTCAGAACTTTGTCCCCGGTTAGGACAGTTACCAGACCCTCTAACTTGTTAAAACAGTTGGATCACATTTAGCCGCCAACGCTGCAAAGCTGGGGAAACTGAGACAGGGTGGGCGGATAAACAGATGAACATCACGGGAGACAAGAAGAGGGTGAAATAAAGGATAACGGTTAGTGTAAACAAAGTGAGAGAATGTAAAAGTGAGATTTTTATGTCACAAACACCAACGCTAGATTAAGTTTAAATAGTTAAATATTATAATTCAAGCCTGAAAAATAAAACATTAAAGACAAACAAACAAACAAAAAATACTGAGGAACAAATAAAAAAATGTTGTTATAAATGTTTTATTAAGAGTTTTCAAGTTCTTAATAGTCCCCAAACTATCAACACTTTTAGCACCTATAAAGCCTACCTAATAGTCAATTTCATTGATAAAGTAAAACTTTTATAAAATAACATCCTAAGTAACTTTAGAATTATTTCTAAGTTATAACCAACAATGTTATAATTTTATTCAGTAGGACCTTGGCCAATTATCAAATCTAGCCTTCAAAAATACTTATAACTTCAGCTTAGCAGATTTTTAAACCCTAAAAACCATTAGCAAACAGCACACTAATAAAATTAATTTTAATAGTGTCAAATAACTGTATTAATAAGTATTAATTTACGTGTTAAAACAAAACCGTGTTTATGGTGTGTTTATAGAAAATAAAATCTTCACAGCCTTGACGCTCTCAGCTGGGTTTATGGTTGTCTGGGAGTGATACGCTCGCAACAATCACACTTTCGGCGGAATCTCATGGCACCCAAAACACCGCTCCACTACTGCATTCTCACCCCGGCAATAACCTTAATGCTTTACACCCTCACATTCAGCCCGCATGAGTCATTCATTTGACCTACGATTGTTTTGGGACTACCATCAATTAAGACAATACTGCGAGCCATTATGTGGAGTGTTGTTAAAACTTAACGAAGTTTTCGACAAAAATCAAACACGTATGGTACAGAGAGAGCTGAACGCATTCATAAGTCAATAAAAACATTAGCTAATGAGACAAAATAACTAAATGATTAATTAACATGACTTATATCCATCCATCCATATATTTTTTTTATGCCACAAATATTCAAATGAACCACAAAATACAACCTGAGGAAGATTTAGTGAAACTCTGCAGATTTTTTATCTGAAAATGTTCGGTTTTCTTATGTATGTCTACATAAGACACAATATTGAAATATTCTTCAATAAAAAGCCGAAAAATTCAAGGAGTAAACAATTTTAGGAATAGAGCTTTCCCACGACACGTAACTCAGTTATGCATAAGCCAGCATGTATAATTTTACAAGACCTTTATTCAGTTTAAACAGTTTAGTTACCCACTAGATCTGGACCCGTAATCTCGAAGTTTGAGGCAGTTGCGAAATATGGATTGCTCCCTTGGGCCAGTGTGCTAACTAGGAATATTGGCTTGGGAAATATTAAACTTGGACTCAGAACAAATGCCAACAACATGGGGGAAGTGGCTGTTACAGGATAAATTACCCTCAGGTCTCAGGTACACGTCCAGAAAGTACGCACTCTTTTCATTAAACTAAAACAAGTCAATTAAATATTTTACCCGGTTTTAAAACAAAGATACCTGACTGAATAGTAATTTCTCGCCCATAAAATAAATGGAATCTGGATGGTATTGACATGATAAAGGAACTGAGTTGCTTTACTAAACTAAAATAACAATTACATTATTTGCTGTGCTATTTTAAAAACATATTTCACTGTGTACATTTTCTTTAGTGTAATTTCTTAAACAAAAAATAAAAGGATTATGTGTGGCTTCCTTTGAGTCATTATTTTAGTTTTGCAGAGGAAAATGTTAGCACCTAAAAAAATGGAGTCTTATGTAAAGAATTTTTACTGTTACACTCGTTTATTTTGCAAAATAGTTCAGCTTGATTTTCCAAATAAAAAGAAACAAGCCAACAATCATTGGCGAGAGGTCGGGTCCAATATGTCAAAGGGTTGATTATGATTTTGGTTGACAAAGGGCGATTGTCAAACCGTCACCTCGCCTTGTGGAAATCAGCGGCAGTTCACCCCCCCCCCCCTCCCCCGCGCTAACCAGGGGTTACCCTTTGACTACCCCCACCCTTCCAAGTACTCGAAACACAACGACAATGGAGCCTTGGGTGAGAACGACCAGCATTATGCATAGCGGGGATTTGATGTATTTCGTGAAACACACGTGCTTTAGTTGAAGACTGTATGTCATTTTAAGAATGCGAGAGCACATAAGGAAGTTCTAGCAGATTTCGAAATGAAAATAAGAAAACAGTATTAACGTTGATCATGGTACCAGTAGAAAAATAATGTTTAGTTCTCACATTCACATTAATACATTAATAGGCTGAGTATGGCTGAGAGGTTATAGGGTTCGCTTCACATCTGAAGGTTGCCGGTTCGACCCTGATGGTATGACTGGACCTAGCTGCCTTTGTTCATTAAACTAGTACTTATTGATCTTGACTAATAAAACGGCTGGTCTTTGTCAGTAACAAAGCCACAATTTATCTGATCCATCAATCATCGCCTCATCACATCACATCACATCACTTACCATTCATATTCAACATAAAATACCAGACAGCATTGGCGTCTCAATACCAATCAAAGTAATTTCAACTCTCATTACAGATTTCCTATTGATATAAAAGTGAACATAAATTGATATAAATTTTTTATGAACTGTTAACTTTCTTCCATACGAAAAATCTCTTAGAAATCAAAATTATATTGAGGTTCTCATATACGAAAGTTATATAATATCCACTTGGTGAAGTGAGTGCACGTACAACACTGGTATAGAGCGGAACTCATTGTTCAGCTAAGGTTGTTACTAAGATGAGGAGACTGAATAGGCAAGGAATGTTGGTAAGAATTAATTGTTTTCAAACAAATAGAGATGCCCTTTTCAAGATGATTTGTGGTTAAATACACATCCAGTTTATGACACCACTAAGAAAATAACACCTCAAAGATCTACGTTGAACGCAAAATAATCTTCTTACCTCTTGAGACGGCAATCGCGTTTCTGGAGCGGAAGTTGCCGGATGATCCTAGACTCTCGAGACCGGAAGCGCCGGATGCCCCTCCCCCCGGTAGGCGAGAAGGCGATGTGTTTGTGTATTAATTAACGGTACAAGATACAAGAGTATCGCGCTTCCACACAGCGTAGCGTGACGTAAGCTGCTCACGCTGATACGATACGCTGTTAATTAGACCTCAGGTGGACCCGTATAACCTGTGCTTGTTTACACCTAACGTCTCTCGATCCGACACTTTAATTATCGCCCCGGTCTCGATCAGTGTAGAGGTAGAGCGTCTCGGGTGTTTAAAAGTGGCGTCTCGTTATTGGCAGATGAGGATAAAGTAGACACTTCGCAGTGTTGGGGAGACCGTTGAGAATTGGCAAAATTCAATTAAAAGTTAACTAATTAACGAATTAAAGCTTACTGAAATATATGCTATTCAACTTAACCACAAAAGCGTGACGCCTCTTCATATATTCTCTAAGATTAATGGATATCACGACGAAAATGTATCATGAGTCTACGTAATATTTATACTAAACTAGCTGTTCCCCGTGACGGGGAACAGCTAGTTTAGCCCGTGATTGGATTTATTTTGTAGGTAATTAAGCTCGTTCGCTACACTCACTCGCTGTCACGTTCACCTTATATATATAATAAATTGTTGGAATATCTAAAATTAGAATTTTTCATTGAATTTATTTCTTAGTAACCAATAGAAATTAATAAAATCGTTTTTTTTTCAGATTTTTTTTACAAACTATTGTGTGCCCTCTGGGTCAGAGCCCTTTGGACAGATTTGCCCAAACTTCACACAAACCACCCTTGAATAATGCTTAATAATGCCTGAATGTTTCATTACAATCTGTCTAGCGGTTTTTGAGTCAACAGGCAACATACATACATACTCTTTTATAGATATAGATACTCAATACTTAAACCATGGAATAGAGTTCTTTAGAATGAATTATAAAAATCATACAATCACTTTAACTGACCATAAAAGCGTTATGTGAGCCAATTACTGAAAATGTAGTGTTTTCCACGAGATAAATTATTTCATTTACTTCGTTTTTTCCTCCAAAATAAGCGGTCCTGTCGTTGTTGTTGTTATTGTTGTTAAATATTGTTAACATTATACTTTACACATCTTTAACTTTCTTTTCCTTTCCCACCAATGCAGCGAGGTTTATCTAACATTTTAATATTTGGTAAAAAGTTTTACATTACTCAAATTTGTAATATAAAACATGGTAAAATGCTTAGGTTCCAAATCCAATACGTTCAAGTCTTGACAAATATGCTTAGCAGTTTTATAGCACAGAGATTTTAAGATTTGATTGATTAGGAATTATATATACAAACAAACAGACTATCGCAAAATTATTAAAATTTTTAATCTGTATTTTTATGTCCCATTTTCATGTAGAATGGTTTTGCCAAGTCAGTATACATACACGCAACCTAAATAAGAATAGTTTTTTTTTCTTCGATCCACATGTCCTGGACCAGTCCCACTCTACCTGTCTGCTTCCTATTCTCCCTACCTGTTCATCCAGATCTCCCCTTCGCTTCCTGCAGCATCCCTCCACTCCACTGACCTCTGACAGGGACCGGACCAGTTCTGGACCAACATCCTGTTCCACCTGTACCCTCTGGACCCCTACCTGTCCACCCCACCAGCATCCCTCGGTCCAGTAACCTCTGACCAGGCATGGACCAGTTTACTGAGCTCCATGTCTCTCCTGTCTCTATCTGTTTGTCCTCTCATCAGCACTATACCGGGTACCTGTTCTTGACCGGTTCTGTTACATGTACCCCAGCATCCATTCATGCTCGACCCTTACCCTCCAACCTGGACCCTCACCTTTCACCACCCTGTGGTCACCCTTTCAATACAATTATCTGATTTATTTTTTTATGGAGATGTGGCGATAAATTGGAGACATTCTGAAGTTATGATTAGTAATGAGAGTAACTAGTTTATTGGTAACTAGCTGTTGCCCATCACGGCTTCGCCCGTGATTAAATTCATTTTACATGTAATAATATCTCTTTAAAGAGCAACGAAATCTTACATGTAATAATATCTCTTTAAAGAGCAACGAAATCTTCTTTCTTTAAAATTGTGTAAACAGGGCATTGAATTTTGCAAAAAATTTTCTTAATGAGCACAAGCAGGAAGGAATATGTCAAATTTCAAACCCCATAGACCTTACGTAGGGGGCTCTAAAGGACTTCAAAAACTATTTTTGCAAAAGCATTGTTTATTTAGTAGGCAACATAACAAGTAAAAAGGTCAAATTTCAACCCTGTAGGCTATATAGTAATTTTGAAGTCCAGTGGGGCGGAGCCCTAAAGGACTTCAAAGACTTTATTTTGTAAAACCGTTTCTTAGTGAGTACATACCATGGTACATATGAGTAAAAAAAACGTCCACGTTAAATTTCAACCTCGTATGCCCTAAAGTAATTTTGAAATCCAGTGGGGCAGAGCCCTAAAAGACATAAAAAACTATCTTTGCATAACCTTTTCTTAGTGAGTACAAATGAGTAAAGAGGAACGTCCAAGTCAAGTTTCAAACCTGTATGCCCAAGAGTAATTTAGAAGTCCAGTGGGGCGAAGCCCTAAAGGACTTCAAAAACTATACTTGGAAAACCGTTTCTTAGTAAATACCTATAAGCAAAGAGGAACATAAATACTAAATTTCAAACCCATTGGCCCTAGAGTGATTTTTAAGTCCAGTGGGGCGGAGACCTAAAGGACTTCAAAAACTAAAGGACTTGCATAACTGTTTCTTCATGAGTACACATTAGTAAAGAGGAACGTCCACGTAGAATTTCAACCCTGTAGGCTTTATAGTAAACATAGAGTCCTGTGGGGCGGAGCCCTAAAGGACATAAAAAACTGTATTTATAAAACAGTTTCTTAGTGAGTACATATGAGTAAAGAGAAATGTCTACGTCAAATTTCAACCCCATATGCTCTTGAGTAATTTTGAAGTCCAGTGGGGCGGAGCCCTAAAGGACTTCCAAAACTATATAATAATAATCTTTATATTTGCAAAACTGTTTCTTAGTGAATACTTGTGAGCAAAGAGGAACGTCAATGTCAAATTTCAACAACGGATGCAATAGAGTAATTTTGATGTTCTGTGGTGGGGCGGAGCCCTAAAGGACTTCAAAAACTATATTTGCAAAACCGTTTCTTAGTGAATACCTTTGAACAAAGAGAAATGTCTATGTCAAATTTAAACCCCATTGGCCCTAGACTAATTTAATAGACCAGAGGGGCGAAGCCCTGAAAATGCTTTCCAAGAGCACCGAAGATGCGTTTCTTAGTGAGCACCTATGAGCAAAGAAGAACACCCGTGCTAAATTTTAACATTCTAGGTCCCATAGTTTTTCAGATTCGTTGTTGCTTCGATTTGTATTAAAAATTGGCCATAAGATTAACATTAGATGGGCATTTTAAAGTCCTGTGGGGCGGAGATCTGAAGGAATTTTGCAAAACTGTTTCTTAGTGAACATTTTTGAGCAAAGTCCATGCAAAATTTCAACCCTCTATACCCCATGGTTATGGAGATTCTCTGATACATGAGTGAGTGGTATTTGACAAATATATAGTAGATTCAAATTATAGTTCACTCATATCATAGTTTAATGTGTATCCTAAGTAGTGTTAAACATTTTTAAACAATTTTCTCTTCAAAATCTCGTCGTAACAAAATGTATTTATAGTTAAACCAGGATATTATTTGGTAAATCTTATGTGCGTCTCAAATTTTTATTGAGATACAAAAGATGATTTATTTACATGGATAAGGATTTTGTAATAAAAGTAAAAGCATCAACCCTATTATAATAAAATAGGAATTTATGTTTAACCGTTAGGCTATCTTATAATCATTCTTCAAAGTAATCAAAACCTGAATTCAAAGTAAATAAGAATTCCACTGCAACAATTATTAGAATACTAGTTTTGACAATTGAAATGACTATAACATTCGATATGGTGTATATAAAAATATCAATAAAAAATGTGGATGTTATCTTTCACTTTAAAACGGACACTGAATTTTATAGCAATTTTATATGCGATGTGTTGATCAATTATTGAAGTGTCCTACTATCTTAGTTAACACAAACATTTATTGTAGATAAATTTTATTAAGGTAAATAAAATCAGAAAACTTATTAATAATTAAATATGTATTCACGTGTTACTTAGTAATTACAAACCACCATAAATCGTAAAACCTATCAAACTGCAGGCCTAATCTCCCCCACTAAACTGACCCGTGATTTCCCCGTAACGAGCAAAGTTGGGCCAAAAACGTAGCCGAGTGCGCGGCAGGCGGTTAAGCGGAGTTTAATCGGTTCAAGTTGGGTAGTTAGGTCCGAGGATGGGTTGTGGATGTCGCTGGTGTGCGGTGATTAGCGCTCCAGCCGGGCGGTGGCGAAAAACGGAAACACGCCACCACGTCACGTGACTCACTGGTAATTACTTTATGTGATAAGATCATTTATTTGGGGTTCATAGTTTGATATTAATCATAAGAAATATTAAAGGTTTTTCTGATTTCCCTTTATAATAACATGCATAAAATTTTCTTTTTAGAAATTCATTTTTAAGAGCACAAATTAATCTACGGCTACAAGTAGTTTTCTGTTTAGCTCTTGTAAAAGGTTTAACTCATTGTACTGTAATTACAAAATGTATGGGTAAAAAATGTGAAAACTCCATGTAAAACAGATAATCGCGCACAGGCACAATCTAAGATGGTTTCTTATCAAAATTTAAGTCTTTAAATATGCAGTACACCATGCATGTATTTAAAATTTTAGATCCATACAATCAAATTCACAATCATTTCATGTATTTGCCATATTAGTATATTTATTGGTAAATACCAATAAGGAGTACTCTAGTGCAAAGGATTGGTTCACAAGCTTGATTTGATTTTGTTGCTTGGAAAGCTATTTCCTCCACATTGAAGTTCATTGTATCAGAATTAATGAGTTTTAATTAGTTTTAGTTTTGTTCCGTAAAATCGAACATAAGTTGCAATAAATTAACATTTATAATCCATACTCCACCACCCATGGTCTTAGTAACTAATCAAAACTTTCTTACAGTATAATATTTTGTACATATTTTTTTTCAGATAATGCAGTCTATTAGACGCCCATATGTTTCTGCCTTATCCTTATGAACAAAATGTTTCAATGAAGTTTATTAAATCTCCTCTTCAATGCACTTCAATACTCACATACGCCATTATGAGTACTGACTGTTTTTCTCTGACCATAGACGCATGCTGCTGGTTGATTTTTGTAAGTGTTGTCCAATAAAATGTAATTACATTAAACTTTTTAATTGCCTACTGATACTCCATACAGGCATGGCTGGTTACATACAACTTTTCTCCATAGCTGAATGGCTTGTACCTTGACCTCTACATCAAAGCCGTGAGGTGGAGTGGTAAATGTTTAATGTTTTTCGTGTATCGTGTTCGTTGTAAACGGCAAGTATTATTTATTTTTTATCTATTTTAATTTTAAAAATTGCAGTAAATTCGATTAAAGAGCAGGTAATTGCTAACCCGAATTGGTCCCAAGATAATAAAACATATGTCTACAGGGTTTCATCAAATCGTTTTTTGAAGAATTATGAATCTATTGATGCAACTTATTAAAAAAAAAAGAAGTTTAAATCACTGGAAAGAGTTTTATGGCAGGTTTATGAGATTTTCAGATACGAAAGGATTCTTAATACTAACATTATGCTGTGGGGTATTTTAATTTTTTACATAATATGTTAAACATATTATGTACATTTTTGTATTTTATATATATCATATTATTAGGGGGGCCAAATGACCCAATAGCGCCTAAAATTCCTATGTTCACCGGCGTCCGGCACTCCTTATGTTCAATAAATATATTACAAGGAAGATATTTATTCGGAGAATACAGCAGGCATTTAACAAAAATAATGTATATAACATGTTTATTAGAGACACCATAGTATAAATACGATTGCGCTTACGACTCAGCCTGGATCACCCCCGTGACTGCGAAGTTCGACGTCCAAGTTGAAGCTGAAGATTACCATGAGGCGTTTCTACATTTCAGAAACTGGTTCAATTTGGGTCTTCAGCAGTTGACTCATAAGAATTCAGTTGCAGAATAATAATATTCCACGGCCCATGAAACATACAAAACAATTCATTAGAAGTTATAGTAATTTTGGAAACTTCTGGCCTGCGTGGCCCGGAAAATTGACATTATTAGTCTAAAGTTTTACTAAAAATACACAAGTTATGGAAGTAATTGAAAAGTGTACCTTGGTTAACACAATATGACCGTTTCCATATTTAAAAACAGCTATACAATCGATTAAGTTGCAAATCACTCCTAATTCTAACCATAAATTATAATAAACTATATTTCATTTGAGTTAAAACTGTTGTATTTTTATTGAAAGTTATAAAGCAGTTACAGTACTGGCCGGTTGGCTGCAGCACGGTCTCGATTAGACTTCGACTTGTGCCATCACAGTACATCAAGGATGGCTCTGGAATTTAATCTTACAATGTTTTTACCCGAATAATCAAATGTAAACTGCACTTTTCTGAGCAGAACATTCTCTTTTTATAAAATATTTATTATATTATCAATAGTGTAGGCCTAATGTCCATCAGTTACACATTTGCCCTTAGGTATTCAGAATCATCTCGTTTATTTTTAGTGTAATGTAAACAGATAGCTTGCTATATCCGAATGAAACCTTCAGGTTTTTTTGGAAGTAAACAACAAAAGACATCTCTGTGCAGAGTCTGCTAGGCCTAGTAGTTCCTTTCACTTGAGGACAACAGCGACTGATAAATACATCATTGACTAACGCGAATAGACTTATCATCAAATGCATTTTGTTTGTGGCGCAGAAATTTGAACGGTTTTATGTTCTTTGAGCCAGAGTCTTTGCAATCCATGTTGTAATTATTCAGTTGAATTTACAGAACTGCAATAGTAGTTTTCACCACTTAGACGAAAAGTGTTTTTTTTTTCTGTGATGCACTATCGCGACTTGGGAAATTGCGACAAAGCACAAAAGTTTTTTTCAGACCGAGTATTGAAGGCTTTTAACATCCCGCTCAAACCATAACCTATCTTAAAAATATATCAAAATTTTATTCGCTCTTTATGTTCAGTGGTTGGCTTTCACTTTAGTTTAAGTAGTCCTAAACAGCATAAATGTTAAGTGGAATTAATGAAGTATTAAATTATTACGTTTAAGATTTAGTCTGCAAATAGTTTTTTTTTTTACATTGATTGACCTTAATCAAACTTATAATTTTAGGGCATGGAAAAAAGTAATGGATGTTTTTCGGTGCACTTTAAAAGGCTACAGAAAACACAGACTTTGAGGTCTGCAGGCCAGAAAACGCGGCTGTTTTTCGTGCGGCATGATGAAACTTTCGACCAAAAACGTTTTTCCTCTTCTTGAACTCTACATCGTCTCGAAATAGAAACTCAATATTGAGACCGGCAAAACCGACCTTGGCCGAAATATACTAAATCATAACATCAACAAAATCTATATCTATAAAAGAGGAAGTATGTATATATATATATATATTTGTATATATATATATATATATATATATATATATATATATATATATATATGTTTGTTGCCTATAGACTCCGAAACCGCTCAACAGATTGCAACGAAACTTTCAGGCATTAGTAAGCATTATTCGAGGATGGTTTGTGTGAAGTTTGGTGCAAATCTGTCCAAAGGGCTCTGACCCAGAGGGCATACAATGGTGCAGTGTCAGGTTTTAGAAATTTAGTGTTTACAAAATGGACTGCTGCAATTAAAAAATTTAAAAGTTTCATTCAAGCAGATGCTTATAATCATAGAAGTAACCAGGTGTGAGGTATAATGTTGATGTTTGGGTTGTCTTTATGGCTCCGCCTTACGGAAGCTCACAATAACACTTAAAAGCCTACAGGTGGTGAAATTTGACATAGTCGATTCTCTTTGTCCATAGGTGCACCATAGGTCCATAGGTTTTGCAAATATAGTTTTTTAAGCTCTTTAGGGCTCCACCCCACTGGACTTCCCATAGGTACACACTAAGAAACGATTTTGCAAATATAGTTTTTTAAGCTCTTTAGGGCTCCACCCCACTGGACTTCAAATAGGTACACACTAAGAAACGATTTTGCAAATATAGTTTTTTAAGCACTTTAGGGCTCCGCCTCACTGGACATTGAAATTACTTTAGGACCTCCGGAGCTGAAATTTGACATGGACGATTTTCTTTGCTCATATGGAACTCACTAGGAAACGGTTTTGCAAATAGAGTTTTTTAAGCTCTTTAGGGCTCCACCCCACTGGACTTCAAAATTACTGTACTTTAGGGAAACCGGGGTTGAAATTTGATGGACGATGCTCTTTACCCATAGGTACTCACTAAGAAACGATTTTGCAAATATAGTTTTTTAATCACTTTAGGGCTCCGCCTCACTGGACATTGAAATTACTTTAGGACCTCCGGAGCTGAAATTTGACATGGACGATTCTCTTTGCTAATAGGTACTCACTAGGAAACGGTTTTGCAAATATAGTTTTTTAAGCTCTTTAGGGCTCCACCCCACTGGACTTCAAAATTACTGTACTTTAGGGAAACCGGGGTTGAAATTTGATGGACGATGCTCTTTACCCATAGGTACTCACTAAGAATCGATTTTGCAAATGTTGTTTTTTAAGCACTTTAGGGCTCCCTCTCACTGGAAATTGAAATTACTTTAGGACCTCCGGAGCTGAAATTTGACAGGGACTATTCTCTTTGCTCATAGGTACTCACTAGGAAACGGTTTTGCAAATATAGTTTTTTAAGCTCTTTAGGGCTCCACCCCACTGGACTTCAAAATTACTTTAGGACCACCGGGGTTGAAATTTGATGGACGATGCTCTTTACCCGTAGGTACCCACTAAGAAACAATTTTGCAAATATAGTTTTTTAAGCTCTTTAGGGCTCCACCCCACTGGACTTCAAAATTACTTTAGGCCCACCGGGGTTGAAATTTGATGGACGATGCTCTTTACCCATAGGTACTCACTAAAAAACAATTTTGCAAATATAGTTTTTGAAGCTTTTTAGGGCTCGGCCCCATTGGACTTCAAAATCACTTTAGGGCCACCGGGGTTGAAATTATTTTAATGATTCTTTTTGTTCATAGGTGCTCACTAAGAAACGGTTTTGCACATATAGTTTTTAAGCACTTTAAGGCTCCGCCCCACTGGACTTAAAAATTACTTTAAGGCCACCGGGGTTGAAATTTGATGTACTATTCTTTTTGTTCATAGCTACTAACTAGGAAACGGTTTTGCAAATAATTTTTAAGCTCTTTAGGGCTTCGCCCCACTGGACTTTAAATTACTTTAGGGCCACCATGGTTGAAATTTTACTTGGTCATGCCTCTTTGCTCATAGGTACTCACCAAGAATGGTTTTGCAAATGTATTTTTTAGTAGGGCTGTGCTCCACTGGACTTTAAAATTAATTTAGGGCTTCCAGGGTCGAAATTTGACATAGACGTGCCTCTTTGCTCATAGGTGCTCTTGCATTTGCAATTACGATCAATAAGATACAAGGCAAACTTTGACTATTCTGGGTTTAAATTTGCAAATTGCCTGTTTATCCTTTGGCCTTACAGTAATATTAATATACTTACTTTCTATGCCATTGACTTTTTTGTTATATTAAAAAACTTAAAACTTAACTTATCTTTATTTTGTTATATTAAAATAACTTTATTTGTGTAAACAACTTAATTTGAGCGCAGCAACGCGCGCCGGGTAACTGCTAGTCTTCAATAGAGGGCCAAGAAAAGTGGTCAAACAAATTGACCTTGCGAAAAACGGGTTCAAACAATCCTATGCTATGAGAAATCTATTCAAGTTAGTGTATTTTTCACTGATAACATTACATAAATTGCTGTATATAGTAAATTGTAAATCAATGTGGGGTTTAGGAATGGATTTTAATAACCCAACTTTTATTTCATGCCTCCCGTTCCGTCAAGAATCCAAAAATATCACTGAAGTACAGGTGTTCTTTGTATCATGTCATTTAACCAATTGTGTTGCTTCCTTGAGAAACAAGTTTTATTGTGACATATGAGATGTATAAAGAAGAACTTGCAAGGGGTAATAAAAAGACTATCATAAGCACAAATATACTCTGAACTTCGGGGGAATGCGCAGAAGCGTGAAATTGCTATTTTGTCTCATAATAGGTAATACAATGCTGCCTTTTTACAACATATTAATGTACTCGTATTTGGGGTATTGACTTAAAATATACACAGGCAATGATATAATACCAATGAACAATCGTCTTACACACAATCCTCAGGCTGTTTCGGAAAGTATGGTTTTATTTAGACCAATTTTGTTCAATAGTAAACATAATCTATGGTATTTTTTTAACTCATATTTAAGTAGGCCTACATATAACTTTTATTCAAGAGAGCAAGTGCACTTAAACGTCGCCTACAAAATGGGGTTCCAGGAGTTATGAAATACAATGTGTGTTAGTGTTGTCACAAGCATAACCATTGTCAATAGCCTGCAAGAAAAAGACTGGATAAAGCCAAAATACAAATTATTTGTCTTCATACTTGCATAAGATTAAATAATCAGTTTTTAATTTAAGATATTTTATTTGAGATGTTTGAACTAAGATGTAAGATTTAATATATGTGTCTCTTCTGACCTGTTTTTATCTATTTATTTATTTTTATTTATTTATTTATTTTAATGTGTGTTAATTAAATGTTGACTGGTTGACAGCTTGGTGATGAATCTCGCCTAACGCACCAAATTCGGTAATTCGTTATGGCAAATAAAAATTACTTCAATTCATCGGTTGTGGTTTACTAAAAAAAGTTTACTTATCCCTTTAGGTCAATTTGACTTAGGGAAAGATTACCATAACAAACTTTCCAGTTCATATTCTAACTTCAAGTTTCTAGTCAGATTTAGCTTTTAGTTCAGAGTTTATGTACTAGATAAAATATTGTGAAATGAAATTATCAACTCACACGGGACTGAAGGATAGGCCCTTTATGAACTTGTTAACTTGACAGTAACGTGGATAAGGGTGCTTGTATTTGCTACTGAAGTCACCTACTGTAAACAGCCCGGTCTGTAGAGGTTCTTCCTTTGCCATCGTCGATGACCGCCATCGTTCTCTCATCGACCCTCCAACGCCTTGATCACCTAGTGAAATAGATGATGTATCATTAGATGACATCGTTAACATATTAAACCCGCGTTAATAACGGCTTACCAGTTTCTTCCTGTACATCTACCTTTAAAGGAGCTTTGGTTAAAATAAAAAATTTTAAGGTCAGTAAGTATGTTTCGAATCATTCCTTAGCAACAAACGTTTTATTTCAAAATTGGGTTATTTTAAATACAGAATTGACCAAGCAAGTAAATAGCTTGATACCCACTTAATTAAATTTTGAAATTAAGAAGCTAACAACAGTGTAGTATTTTACAGCATTCAAAATAATTGCATGAAATTAAACAGAGACAATCCTATTGATTTCATCTGAAAATATTTTTGGAGTGCAGATTTAACTAAATTTTATCGTTTGTATCCTCGGGTGCGCTCTTGTCACCAGATGTTTGACAAAACTCAGATAAAAAATCGTCAACAGTACAAATGTATACAGTATATTAATGGCAAGCAAGTTAATTTTCCTCCATTTTTCTCAGCTTGTGTGCATTGTAGGAGAAATCCGCGCATATTGTCAGAAAATTAGAGTTCTATAGATGAGCAAAATCCCATTATAATTCACTTCGGATACGCCCTACTAACTTTTAAAGATTTTATGTTTATCTTATGGAAGAAGGATAATTAATTAGATAATTGGATAGCTAGCTGTTGTGATAATGTTTCATGAAGAACATAGGTTTCAATTATAAAGAATATTTTTAAACGGATTCGGTCCAGATTAACTGTAAAATTTAGTTGATAGCCATTTTTCGATCTCTAGTTCAATTAGGCCTAATAGCAAATTATAGTATCAACCATTTTCTTATATAAACAATAGAAACCCAAACATAAATTTATTTAGTGGTTACACAGATCTATATAGGGCCTACGATTATTTTTTGTCTTTCTCACAACTGAAACGAGAAGTTTAGTGACTTATAATTGGTGTAAATATTCAAAAGTACTAATATTTCATGTAGCACAGTACAAGTGGTTAGTGCCTGACATCCGCAAACGATCGCGGTCTGTTCATGTTCCATGTTCTATGTTCCATGTTCCATGCTCCGCCGCTCCGCAGGTACGCTGTTCCGTGCCGCTAGTTCCATTGGGCGCCAGGCGCGGCCTAATTAGGAGGGCAAAGCTAGTTTTCACATTACGCGATTCAGAGGGATCCGAGCGTTGCTCGAGTGCAGGCTACTCTGCTCTGCAATACCGTAATTAACGCCACGCCCGCACCCCCTACAGCCTCTCGGCCAATCATCCTGGACAAACGGGGTTGTTTTTATTTCCCTTTTATCCAGCTCGCGCTCTCGGCTCGCTAGATTCGCCACCTTTATGCGCCAGCCCCCGTTCTCCATTCAGAGTTTTGCAGAATCCACATAATTAGCTGTGATTGTGCCGAATGCGTGTAGACGTATAAAGGACGCCTTCTCCCATATGTTGATCTTGTTTTATGCGCTGTTACTTCTGTCCTCGGGTTTCGAGTGGGTCGTAATAAGGTTTATAGCGTTCTGATTTCCATAGGTTTAATTAGCTTAAGCTTTACTTTTTTACTTGAAAATTTTGAAGGCTATTCAAATAAACTTATAGCGCTCTAGTTATTTCTTATATCTGTGTTTGCGTACTGTTTTGTAGAAACTTAAAGTATCAAGAAATATTTTAACTTACAGCTCGCCACAAAACACCCAAGATATACTATTTAGTTTTATAGCCCTGTTTAAGAGTAAAATTCTACATATTTTTTTCAAAACTAACTTAGATCTTAAAAATGTAAATTTTGAGTGTTACCATGGAGAGGGAAATAATTTTTATCAGACACAAAATTAAGTGATACTTTAGAAGTTTTATAATCAGAAGAAATAAAACAGCAAAGAGTTCAAATTTTGCAATTATTAGTAACTAGTCAACAATATTAACACATACAGCAGAGAAAGAGCCAGAACTGCATGCATGTTATGTTTATACATAATTTATACATGCCTATAGTTTTGAAAACATGTTATCAATTAAGATACATAAGTTTAAATCTCCCATAAATCCTTATCACTTAAATCCATATTGACTGAGTTTGTTGGAAAAAAGACAATTTTGATTTCTAAAAAAATAACCACATGTCCTCACGTTTTCCCAATTAATTTACTAAGGTAGACCCTAATTTCTTTTTGGCTCTTGGATATGTAGGATGCATCCATAAAAAAGCCTGACCTTTAGAGGTCAGATTTACATACATTTCTGTACGGTACTTAAATATAATAACCTTGAACACTATATGTCATGAGCGATAAATTATAATTTTTCCAAGACGACCTCTCGAAGACGTCCTTAAAAAATGTCAAAACTTCATACACATCACCTTCATTATACAACAAATAAATTTAAATGTATTTATATTTCTAGCAATTTGCAAAGCTGACCTCGAAAGGCGGAATTTGTTGGAATAATTTATTGTGCATTTACCCAAAATTTATTGTGCATTGTGCAAAATCTCGTTTTGGGATTTTAATTCAATGTTTGATCACCTGAAATATTCACCCGAATGAGATCTGCTGTTACGGAAGCCTGTTACTGGCCAGTGGACGAAGACAATATAGGTTAACAACCGATTCAAAGTTGTTTGAATCAAAAATGTACACTAGTAACAATCCCTCGCTTAATGAGTCTTCTTAAACTTTACGAGTCATGTTTTTAAAACTTAAATTGCCACTTTCATTGGTATTTGAGAAACAAACCCATCTCCTTTGGTCATACAACGTTCAGTTCGCCTCACTGTAGTCCCGAATTTCCCCGTCGCCCCCCCCCCCCCCTTGAGATCGTCGGCATGTCCGGCTACAGAACCGCTATCCCAAGCCATTTATCTCGCAGCGTTATTTAGCAACTCGAGTTCACAAGTTTTCACGTCCCCACATCATTCATCACCTTTCTAGTTCTTGCCGCCCAGGAGTTGCAAAGTTTAGGAAACACAACTTTATTCATTAGTTGAATGCAAAGTGACTTCGCCCTTTTAGGGTCATAGATTGACTATTTATCTTTCGAAAATTTTGGTTTCTACATTTGAGTTTCAACACTATTAAACACTCCTAGCCCACACTTTTATTTTAAAAAATAAATTGGATCAATTATAAGTTCACTGCATACGAGGAATGTATAGTTTCTTAAGGAATATTAAAGTATGGGGCTTTTTAACTTTAAAATTTCTACTCTTTTGTACTTTTACTTGAAGAAGTATGGAAATTATGTCCTACAATAGTATTTTAACACATCTAATCAATTTACGATGTGATGTCATAACATTGAAGTAAGTTGATACTATCATACATTGAAAAACAGGTATTTTTACTCTATCCGACATTTATTATTCACTTCCAATAAGGTTTACGTTTTGATTTTTTTCATGGCTTTAAAATATAATTTAAATTACAGTAAAATTTTCTTAATTATATCCATAGTCATCTGAAAAATCCTGATGTATGATGCAATAAGAGATAGGCTAAGTTTTAACGTAAATAAAAAAAATATTTAAATAATATAAATATGTTACAGACACCAGAAGACAACGGCAGGATCAGCTGATGACAACAATGGTCGAGGCATTGTTGCGGTGACGAGCGCGGTGGGGGCAGCAGCGTGGGAGGGGAGGGAGCGAGCTGGCCTCTGATTGGTCGCCGGCATCGACCCGTTACCATGGCAACGGCGCGCCGCAACCGCCGCTCTGCGGTCACAGTCCGGTCAAGAGTGACCGCAACCGCCGGCGCGCCGCTGCCTTCGTGATATTGGACTCCACTGCCACCATAACGCTTCTCAGTAACAATAATATTTTAAACAAGAACTTGGTTTCTAAACGTGTGTTGAAAGCTAGAAATTTGTAAAAAAATTTAAATTAACATTGAATCTATTCAAAACTGTGGACAATAGATAATTATAAGTTAAACTCAACTTAAAACCTTTTTAACATTCAAAAGCACCTAGTAAGCTTACTTCAAAGTAGTATTATGACTAAATCTGGTAGTATCAAATTTTGAGGACTAGCCCATGTCATCATAAAATGAAGAATATTTTCATGGCGTACTTTTTGTATCTCGTATAAAAATTTATATTTGAGAATGCCAATGATTCTGAAATATAAATGTATTCCATAGTTACTTATAGAAGTTTAAAATGTTATTTTATGTGATTGCATTAAATATTTGCACGTTGTGTGGAAATCTGTACTACAAAAGTCACAAAATTGTAACGCTTGTCAAAAAATTGCTATAAGTAGTCTACGAGTTGTAAATAATATTTTGTTGAATAAAATACTCATATTAGGTGTTAATTATGGATATATATATTTTTTTATTTCTGTTTAAGAAATATAGCTTAATTAAACACTGTATACTCTTCCTGTATGACTTTGTGAAATATAACAAATGTTGTTTTGCGTGTCAATTTATTTTACTCCCCCACATTGAACTTAATTTATTTTACAGCTAAGGGTGGTAACGATCAGTCCTATATTTAAAGAGGCATTATTGTTGATTAAGCTCATTGAAGTTATGAAAAAATTCCTCTAAAGTATATTTTATTGGTCCAAAGTATAATAACTATTGAAGAATTGAGAACAGTTCATAAATAAAAGTGCAGGTCTCTTATATAAATTTTAAGTTGTGTTTTGTGAACCAAGAGTCCTAAATCAGTAGCATACAAATTAAAATCACTCTGTATGCCTGCATCATTATTTTCAATTACACATTATACACAATTTAAATGTTTGCCATGGTCAAAACTGGCTGAGTTGTAAGCCCCTAGTGGTTTAATATATTTAGCATAGCCTTTTTACCTTCTTTATAACCTTTTTAATTATTTACACGGGGAAAATAACTTTAAAAAATCATATTTAACGAGGGTTTTCTAAAATTTACTACTTGGAATTAGTTATATGCCTATATAAATTGTTGTTCTTGCAGAGCGAGCCAATGTTAAAGTCGTATTAGGTAAACAAATTTTTTACCTAATGTGACTTTAATTTATAGTAGCAAAATAAAAATGATAGGCCAACCACAACACTAACAGAACCGAAGGTATTCATGGGGTTGGCTGACGGGCGAGAGTGGCGGTTTTTGGCAGCGCTAAAAGCACTCTGCTTGTTTGTGACAACATTTAGCCTGCTCTCTGCCGGCGTTAAATCTAATCTGCTAGTTCAAAGTGGCGCGGGTAGAGTGCGCTAGGCACATTAGGTGTCCGCGCCTGCAATCACCACGCGGCAATTTCCATACACTTACCATTTCATTTGCAATCTACCCGGTTGTCGCTTCGTTTGCGGCCAGGTGGGAGAAGGGGAGGGTCTATGGTTGAGGGGGGAAGGGATTTGTGGAGCTTGGTGTGATAAAAACACATATTATAACGGCTGAAGATTGAAATAGGTGAATAATAACATATTAAAATAGCTGAATGTTTATTATTACTAATATTTTCGTAGTGAAACAAGGGCAATTCAAACAGTTTATAATAACATATACATGTTGGTTATGTCTTATCCAGCTTAAGAGGGTGTTACATAAGCTATACGAGACTTGAGGCCAAGCTCAGTATTATTAACTCTGCCATAAAGCTATAATTTCCTCAACAATGCAGAGAAAATCGTATTACTAATACTCATAAGATGTATTATGCTAGAACGCTTGTTCCTCCATGCGCTTGCAGTGGCTAACCACAGCTTCATTTTTTTTATTATAAGCAATTTTTACTTTTAAATTAACACTTGTTGTAGACTGAATATATTGTTTTAGTTTATTTAATTTTATTAATTATTCATGGTAAAATAAATTTAAATTCATAACTTCCTTTTATAATTATATTTTTTAATATAAATTATTAATGAAATTCCAAAGTGAGTTGGATATCCTTAAAATAATATGGTGAGTTGTACTTCTAGAAATAAAATGATAATGCTATTTCTCAGAAAGTTTAAGTAAATCTATAAAGAGATTTAATCTGTTGTCTCAAGTGATCACCAAAACCGAAGCCTGACCGGTGGATCCTTCATCTTATAGCTAAGGATGATTGAAACTTGTACGTAACGTGAAAACTATTTTACATGATTAAAAGATGTACCTATAACCTATGTTTACTTCAAGATTTATTCGATTGAAACCTGACCTCCATATTTTTTTTCCTTTTTGATACTCTACACTAACTGCTGCAGGGAATTGTTTTGTATTTTCTGTTAATAAATCCCTCAGAATCGTAAGGCCCCAAAGACAATGGCATATCAACACAGCCATTTATGTTGATCTCTTATATACTCTGTTGGTATATTTCCCTTCTTATCTGGTTAAAACTTAAAATTTAATAACTTATTACCATGGTAATGAAATTTTTTTACGTAATTTAAATGTAAACTTCCTCCAATTAAATTAAATATAGTTCAGCTTTATTTTCTAAAACAACGATTCTACATCATCAGTACCTGTTTTGCCCACTTCAAGTCCAGCTCTCCCACCAAGTACCCGATTGAAAGTAAGATGTCTATTATCACTCTTTTTTGGGGATTGATCGTAAATTTATTTATGTGAATGTTCTAAAGTAGTAGGAGTTAGAGAGATAGTCATAAATAAGCTAACCCATTGCCCAATAAAGAAATAACAGGAGGGTGATATAAAAAAGACATAGATGTCTAGATGTCGCATCAGCTATTATCTCACAAGTGTGAAAATTCTATTAAGTGCTTATCTTCTTGTGAATTTTTCTTTTTACATTCCCTGAATACGTAAGACCTTTTTCAAATAGTGCCAATGAACTAAACCTATTTTAACCTATTTAAACCTGTATTATTATACGCATTTCTGGAATTTTCTTCTTTTCATTGGCAATGGTTACTTGCCTGAATACTAACTTGAAGTTTCCGTCCGTGTTTCTGAGGTAGGAATTGGAAAGGGCAAATGGATAAAAAGGCATTAAAACAACTTGGCTCAAAAACCATTTATTTAATTTCTAAGCCAGAGCATTTATTTTTCCAACATTTTAAATTAAAACCCGCACCATATCATAGAAACAAACCGTTATAAACTCATCAGGAAATATTTTACTTATGCTTTAAACTTTGTATAACCTGAAAAAGTTTCAGCCCTAAAGAATTTGGTTTCTGTTCAAATAATTTGAGTCTGTGTTTGGATTTGTCAGAAATGCGGTTCGATTGTTTGTGCTTTCACCTCGACGATCTGCTCAGCTGACGGCCTTCTCAATAACTTAAAGTTTACAATTAGTTTTCTTCACTAGCACAGAAAGTATTTTTTCTGTGCAATTACGGTTTACGAGCGAAGCGAAATAAAGCTCGGAAATTTAAAATATTCACAAATATGACACTTTGAGTCCAGCAATGAATAACGTTTTTTTTTCCCTCAAAAACTAATTTTAAAACAAATTAAAATTTTGATTATCTAATTATGTTCAGTATTTGACTTCCATCATAATTTAATTCCCTAAAAAATTGCTGATAATGGGAATAAATGAAATGTCTAAACCTTACATTAAAATTTAGTATGCAAGTGGTTTTTGTTTTTATTGGCCTTATTTTGGATTAATATAGGCTATAGTTTTTGCTTAAGGAAATAGTATATTTCGTCACAAGTTCGTCACTTTTGGCCCGAGTTATGAACGATATTTTTCATCACACTACACAATTCAATAAATTCTAAACAAGTGAAAAAATTACTTTTTCGTTCATAACAAACAAAACATAACCTCAACTTCAACTAACCTAGCGAGATGTACTGCTTGAGTTTCTGGTTGCTAGGCAACCACTTCACATCGCTAAGGCCTACATAAGCTAAGGCCACCAAAACTAATACTCAAACGGTAAGTGACTACAGCTGATTTCAAGGGAAAAGCACTATTTTCCCATCTACGTCATACATATTTAACAGTTGCTATCAGCTGAACTACCAACTACGTCACTGATTTATTATTGGTTGTTGTTGTTGTTAAATACCTTCTAATATTCTAGATTTCTCTGCTACCGTTTCCATTACCGCCCTAGGCCGGAAAATTTTGCCGGCCTAGGCCTGCAAAACAGGTGTTTCGTAGGTAGAAGTGAGAGTCGAAAACAGGTGATATCGATGTAGTGTGATGAAAACATCTTTATCATCACACTACATGAATATCACCTGTTTCGACCCTCACTTCTATCAACGAATATCAAGTTTTTAAGGTCTAGGACAAATTTTCTATCTGAAAATTTCCGGCTCGTTCAAGCTGTCCGTCAAGGGAAAGGACGAATAGAAAACGGTAGCCAAGAAAAATTATAGAATATGATAAGGAATGTGACATAAACAACAAATAAAAAATCAGGGACGAAGTTAGTAGTTCAGCTGATATTAACTGTTAAATAGAATTGATGTACGTACTGGGATACTTGGTGTTTTTCGCTTGGAATCATTTCGCCACCTACCGTAGAATATTCTATAGACCTGATGTGAAGTGATTGACTAACAATGGGTTTACACGATATAGCTGGAGAGCTATATAGCTATGCTATAATATAGCAGAGCTATATTAAAAATGAACTATATTTAGCTCCGTCAGCTACATGACAAATTTGCCATATGTAGGTGGACTATATGGCAGATACAGTGTCATTTTTTGAACTTATAGTAGAGCTATATAGCTGTGCTATGTAGCTCTACTGTATAGCTCTGCTACATAGTGTAAACCTACCTTAACAACCAGAAACAAGCAGTAGGCCTACATCTCGTCAGATTAGTTAAGGTTATATTTTGTTTGTTATGGGAGGGTAAAAACATTTTTTCCATTTGTTTAGACTTTATTGCATAGTGTAGTGTGATAGAAAATATCGTTCGAGAGTAGACAAAAAACGTTTTGCATACTCTCAATCGTTTCAAACACGATCTCGAGGCCGGCAAAACTCCATTTTCGGCCCTTGTAACAAAATATACTATTTCATCATAAGTCACGCAGAGCAGCCGTTTGTTGGCCTGAAATCATTCCTCAAAGTTGGGTGTTTTATTTACCCCGTAAAAACACCCTGTTCATTTTTTAAGTGAGCTAACCTCAAAAGTTGTTATTTTCCTAAGCGTAAACTAAATTCGTTTTCTAATCCAAAACAAGTAAGGTTATTGTAAACAAAAATTACTTGCAGGCTACATTTTTAATAGAAAGATTTCGACATTTCATTCATTTCACTCACTTATCAGCCTTTGTAAGGAATATTTTAAATTACAGAAGTCAACTACTGATTTGTAAGCAGACAATGACGTGTACATTCATTTTTTTAAATAGTTATTAGTTTTATATTTTTGAATTATGAAAAAAGTTGTTCATCAATCGGACGGAAAGTGTTTTTTCTGTGCTTGATTGTTATTTCCGAAGTAAAACGCGATTGCGCACAAAAAAAGGCACTTCCGTTCTAGTGATGAAAACTGCTATTGAGGTTAGAAAACGAGAACATTAAAACAGATCGCTTTTGGTGGCCGTCTTAAAAGGCTGCAGAAAACGGCAACTTTGCGGACTAATTACAGGCCAGAAAAAGGCTGTTCTGCATGAAGTATGGTCAAATGACAAAATAAATAGTAGTGTTGTCAAAGCCTGCTATTGACAATATCGGCCGATCGGTAACTGGCCCATCACAAGGAAGGAGACTAGTTTTTGTGTGCAATAGTTTTTTACTCGGAAATCTATACTTATTTAATACGCTAAGGGTTTTTTTTTGTGTTGGGAACTCCTCCTACAATTCTCAACCGATTTTCAAGTTTTTTGTGTCGTTGGACAGGGCTTGGTCTAGTTGTTTCCGCCAAAGATTTATGATAATCGGAATTAAAATACGCGTGCTATCCACAAATTAAATTTTAAATTTTCCCATAACAATAACATTGAGATTGGTTTGAGCATTTAAAACATCTGTTAACGTACAGCTGTAGTTTTTGGTGATCACTGATATTCACAATATTGGACTGGTCGGATTTCGTTGATTTAGAACTAAACGTAACTTTTGTATTGTATCAAAATAAATTGCTCGATGTCGAGCAACATGGGCACTAGTTGAGAGTAGTGGGGTTTGGTTACTTTCAAAACGGAAGTCGTGCCAATTGCCAGCCGCTGCCGGCCAGCTGCCATCGGCCAGCTGCCAAATCAGTCGCTGCCGCCATATGCCATGCCATATAGCTTTAGGTGGGGAGAGGCTAAATCAAATGAAGGGGTGGAGAAGGGGTGAGGAGATGGTGTTAATTTTTGAAGTAGGAGTTAGTGTATAAAGGAGAGGGGATAATTGCTTCAAGGTCATATGGAGGGGGTTTTAAAAAAGACTGAACTCTAAGAGTTCAGTTTATCGGTGATCATCATACAGGTCAGTCGAAACCGACAAGGGATTGAAGAATAGCTTCTACATCATTTATTGTTGTAGAAGATACATCTGGAACTTGTACAGGGTTCTGAGGAGTTGTTGAAGTTGAATTTCTAGAAGGATTTTCCCTTGGATGAGTTGTTGATGATACTTCATGAACTTGAACATTTTCTTGGTTGGTTTCCATTATTATTGTAGTGTAAATTAGAGTGGAGATGTTGTTAGCTGAAGAGCATAGAAGATAATGAAGTAGGAATTATTGTTGGGGCCCTTATATAGGGAATGGTGGGGGTAAAATAAAAAAACTTGTTGAACACAGTCAATAGGTGTAACAAGTTCTAAGTTATTTAAGTGTAACATAGAACGTAAAATGTCGTAAATAACACTATCATCAACATTAACCTGAGAAGTTGTTGAACAGTATAATGGGTTAAAACTGTACTTCTTCCTAACTCTATTTAAATTAGTTTTACACTTTGAAATTGAAGGTTTAGAAGTACTTCGTAATATGTGTTGTGTTCGCAAAAGCTTTAATTTTAAACATTGTGCAGTCATTATAATCGATGTGTTAAGTTCAGAAGTTAAAAGAAGACTGAGATATAAAATGAAGTGTAAAAGAAATTGAAACAGAAAGCCAGAGTAGTAATTTTATAGGTTAGAATTTACAAAGGCTATTTCATGGATAATTCTAACCTCAAACGTAGTAAGTGAAGTAGTCATAACATAAAACTAACGAGAGATGATGACCGAGCGGATGCGAGGTAATGAATGTTTGTAGCGAAATAAACCACCCACCTTTATAGAGGCAATAACTCCAGCCAGAAGAACTTATTGCTATGGCTAAGGCGGAGAGAGAAAAAAAGTCTGAAGAAAACAAACAGAAACAAACTTCCTAAATTTCAATAATCCTTACACTTGTAAGGTATAATTTTTTAAAACTCCATTTGGATGACCTTGAAATTACCCCTACCATTTTTCATAGTACATAAAACTCGCTATTCATCACTATACAATCTTATTCTTTCACTAGACTCCGCAGCGTCAACATGGAAGAGCAAAAATACAAGTACAAACCTCGTTACTGTTGTGAACAACAGTGTACAGATTTAGGACCAATGATGGTGGATGGGTTAGCTTGTACTAAATGTGAATTCTTCGGATCTTGTTATTGCAAATGTAAAACAAAACAACTACCGCCACCGGAATTGCGAACTTTCAAATTTTACAAATCAAGATATTTTCATACATGTTGTCCTCAAAGATGTTTCAAATTTCACCCTCTAGATCTTGCTCATTGTCAACGCACCAAGTCTCATCAAGATGATTTTTGTACACATATGATAAAAAGATGTAAATACAGATCAGATTGGTATTCCGATCCTGTAGAACCATCAAATGTATAATTTCAGTTTTACACTCTTTTTTAAAACTTCAATTGGATGACCTTGAGATTTCCCCCACCATTAGTTCTAATTTTTATATAATATTAAATCATTCCACTTCCAACACTCTAACTAACAACATGGAAGGAAAATTTATCAAGTTTGAACATATAATAACTGACAGGGAGGAGATGGAAGAATTGTTTCAAAACTTACTTTCTGTCATTGACGAATATCCTATAAGATGGTTCAGAATTGTAGTTCAATATTTAAATCCTGGTGAATTGTTTTCTTCATCGAGTGAAGAGGATGAAACAACTACTTCGGTTCAAATAATTGAATTAAAAGACGAAGAAGAAGAAAAACTAAACGTTTTATTCAATCATAAGCTCAAGGTCCCCTATATAGAAGCCCCCTCCCTAGAAAGCCCCCCTCCCTAGACGCCTGCTCAAGGTCACCATTATATAAGCCCCCTTCCCTAGGCGCTAATCCTCATTCCATTGCCAACTCTCTAACGATGAACACTTCTCCATCGGCACGAATGAATGCTAGTTTTGAAATAAACTCAAAAGATGATTTACAAGAAATATTTAATGCTTTAAATGAAATTATAGATAAATTTAACGCTATTACAATGAATTTGGAAATACTTTACGCTTGTCCTATTTGTAATAAGGTTGAAAGTTCTGATGAAGACAGTTTACTAAATACTACTCCTCTTACCCCTCTACAGTCGGACACAACTTCTGAGGCAAATGATGAGCAGCATCTTTCCCCCACCGCTTCTATGTAACAACGCTCTTTCCCCCCACCACTTCTTTATTTAACCGACATTTCCCTCTTTTAACTCTCATTCCATCCTCGCCTCTTCAACTATCAACATCGCTTCTTTCAAAATTTCAAAAAAACACAAACATGATGGATATGATGGATGAAGTTCCATTTGTAACAAGGATGGAAGAGGATAAATTGAAATTGGAAATCAAACGATTGGAAATGGAACGGGAAAACCAACTCGAGATGTTACGTTTGTTCAAACTTTTTAAATACATCATCTGGGGACTCTGCGTTTACCTTCTCATCGTCGTCGGTGTTTGTGTTTACAACTCTGTAGTTCATAACAAAACTTCAACTTGTTTAAACACTGCTGTCACACATTGATTGTATGTTTTTCACAAATAAAATTCACAAACCTAATTCTATACCTATCCCGCTATCACCGGAGTTAGTTCCACTCTCCGAACTATTACTCCGGTGGTAGCGGGATAGGGTTTTTTAAAACTTACTCTGGATGACCTTGACATACTTTCCATAACCCAATTGTCAAGTTCAATTTCAAATTTCAAATAACATCTCCTCCCCCACCGGAAGCTATATGGCATGGCATATGGCGGCAGCGACTGATTTGGCAGCTGGCCGATGGCAGCTGGCCGGCAGCGGCTGGCAATTGGCACGACTTCCGTTTTGAAAGTAACCAAACCCCACTACTGTTGAGATTAAACACAGAAAACTTCCCTGTGTTGCATAACATACCCTGCGAAACATTATTAAATTGTAGATACGGGTTTTAAAATTACGGAAAAATCATTTTACAACATAAATTTGTACTAGAGAAAAAAAAGTTTATATACCCTACTTATTAAATAGGCCTACTATAGTTTGACTAAAGGAATTTGAAATCTTTTATGCAGTTTTCTGCCGATACTTGCATGAAAATCATATACCACATCCGACTCAATCAGGGATGATTATCGTTCTTCAAGAATCAAGAATTGTCATTGAAACATTGATTAACATTGAAACTTTGCAAGTCTGTAAAACAGACCCTGTAAACAGATGTAAATTATAGTGCGTTTTGCTAATCTACAGGACTATCTTTCTAACGGTATGCGCAGATTTCTCCTATAATACACACAAGCTGAGAAAAAATTTAATAAATATTTTTGTTTATGCCTATTGGCTATTAATATAGATGTTCAAAAATATACTTTGTTTCATGAACCCTTCGTTGCTGCTCTAAACATAATTACTTTGCTTCTATAACAACTAAACCCCTATTAAATTTTTTTTAACTCTTCCTAAATGTTATTTTATTTATGTTTTATATTCTGTCCAAATTAATTTAGTGGGCTCATACAGGACCCGTCAAAATAATCTTTTTAATAATCTTTCGAAAATCTTTAAAAACCAATTTAAAAACAAAGGCTGGGACATTATTCAATTGATAATTTAGTTACTCACATATTTTTATTTCTATTTTGTGTCTATCTACGCCATTGGCATTTTTAACGTGTTGGAGGGGAACGGTCCAAACCCCAGTCTTGTTACTATCTAACATCGACCAGTTGTTAGAAAGGATCATTAATTAATATCCCAATGACAAATGGCAACTGGGTCCGGTATCGAACCTTTAAAAAGCTACTAACTTTTCTCAGGATTGAACCGGCAACCTTTGGATTCAAAGGCCAGCATTTGAATCCATTTAATTTGTTTTATTATCATACTAATTTATTTATCTCCTTAATTTTTTTACCCTTTCATATGTGTGGAGGATTATTTTCAGAAATTGTTTGGGGAACATTAAAAGTTATGTTTAGTGTATTTAAGGAAATAAAACAAAATACCTAATGTTTTTACTTTTTAAATTTATTGATCAAAACTTAAAGAGTCTGCAGTATACCTACTCCATTTCAGTATCTTGTCCCACGAGAACAGTGTTAAATTTGAAACATTACTGTGAGTTTGTTTTTCGTCTAAAAATTACAAACCATGTCATTTTAAATATTACCATAGTGTCTTTCATTTGACATGATTGAAAATTAATTAAACAAATTATCCACTCGAAAAACGAATAAAAAACCATGTATATTATCACCATTTTTAAACCATGTTAAACCATTTTAAGAGGGTTATTAAAAAAATTATTCCACGTCACATGAACCGCCATACATTGTGAAGTTTCATGCAAATCCGATGTAAGATTATCGAGATAAAGTGTTTCAAAGACACCTATAATTAACATTGTTCTTATGAGACTAAAAATCAAGATGGTGGAGGTAATGCAGACTCTTAATATTGTTTTATTGTAATTTTTTATCAATTATTCTTTCACTCTTTACTATCTTTTACTAACAGATTAATTTAAAATATTTATAGTTACAAATTGTTGGTTATAATTTATAAAAATAATTTGCAAAAATGTTGCTTCTACATTAAAATTCGTAATAAATACTAACTTATGAAGATAAACCATACATACCTCGGCATTGTCCAACAGAATCAACAGTGAGGTACACAAGTCCCACCAGTTGCTATTTTCACCTGAGAGCGCACCGCCTCTTTAGCTCAGTGGCAGAGCGCTGGTCTTGTAAACCAGCGGTCGTGAGTTCGATCCTCACAGGAGGCACCTGATAATTTTACTGCAACAGAATTTGCACTAAGCAATTCTCGGGAGAATTTAAAATTCTCAGTTACTTTCGAACAATTCTTTCGTCAATAAATCAACACAATAATTTATTTATTAACCGTTCGTATTTAATAAATTATGTTAATTAAATTTAAAATTACATAATAATTATTTTCAATAAATACTATTGATATTTTTGTTGGAGTTGTTATTTTTCATTATATCAAGTAATTTTCAAAAATATTATAGCTCAAGCCACGTAGTCAAAAATTATTTTTTGCTTTAAAACGCTATTACTTACAATTTTTTTGTTTTAGATTAAGAAAAATATATTAGACCAAAGTGTTGTCCTACTGTCTCTTTTTAAAAGACCACTTATTTTTACTGAATGTCAATAATGCCATATTACGCTAGAAATATCCAAAATATTGGTGATGGCTTCGACAATGCAGTTTCTCTGCAACATCTATAAAGCAAGCTTCACAACTCCACGGCATTACATCCCAACTGATAACCCTTATCTGGAGATAACGAGTTAAGCGCTCGGTGCGAGGTCACGCGGCTGATGATGAACCGGAAACAAAATGGCTGCCGGTAATTCGGATTAGCGGGAGCGATAACTCGTTAACACTTTGAGCGGGAAAAACCGCGGGTTCGATTAGAGGGAAATTACTCTGGGTAGAAAACAGGCGCTAAGGCGTTTACATGGCGGCGATCAGCGAGATGAAATTAGGTGAAATCATCAACCGCTGGCAATATCCGCCGGCAGCGCTGCGTTCGCGCCTCCACCAGCCACTTCCGGTCTGGCGGGGGCGGGGGGGATATTTCTGAATATTTATTAATCGGATAAAAATACGGGTGAAAATTAATTCTTTGGCACATATGCATGTGAAACAAAATAAGGCGAATTCAAAAAGTTTGTAGATTCGGATTTTTCTCATTTTCAATTTTTAGTAGTGACGGTCTACCTTAAGGACAAACAAAAAATAAAGGTTTCTGCTTCACCAAATATCTCATAAACCACATTACGTATAGTAAATGTTAAGGTCTCATGTTATAGGTGATGACGTTAGTATTGTCCATTAATAGGAGTTTTTGTAAACTAGCCCCTTTTATTTATTTATTTTTTTTACAGTAGCCTATATAGCTTAGTAAAAAGTACCAAAAAGCGAGAATTTAACTGTTGTTTTAAGGAGGATAAACACGTCTTAAAAAATGTAATGGACTGTTACGCTAACCTTGAACTAAATTTATTCACTCCACACCTCAAAAAATTTTCTTCAGGCCGTATAGTTTGTTCCCGCGAAAACGTTTGCAAGCGTTCTTCGCTGTTAATTGCCCCCGCCCATGGGGAACAACTTAAAAAGTAGATTTTCAGGTCGAGGTTAAGCCTTCTCCCCTTATTTATCAGGCCCATGCTATTGTTTAAGTATGCACTAACCTGTGTTTCTATAATGTTGTGCGTCAGAGAGTTAGTTCCAATTTGAAAGATGAGATGTCAGTTACCTGATCTTGTTAGGTAGAGAGACATTTTTGAAGGTGTAATTCTAGAAAGTAATTTTATTGTTTTTCTTGCCAATAGCCTTTTTCGCATGTCTATTTTAAAACAAGAAAATTAACACCTATTCTATTATTTTTATTTAGGTGTATGATAAAGTATATTTTGGTAAGCTCCATTTCAGTTAGGTTGACACTGATATTTATATCGGACTTAAAAATATGTTTAATGCTGGAAAATAAAAGGAGAGAGAAGATTATATGATATATACTTGACACGACATTTTGTTCTAGTTGTTTGATAAAACTTTACTTTGTCCATTACAATTTTGTAAGTTTTATAACCATGGAAATTCAACTTTTTAAAAGGTAGTAAACACCTTAAAACCACTGGAACTGAAGCTATGCGAACGTCCGCAAATATCAGCAAATGTGGGTAGCCTAAGCTTGTATTAATATCTGGTACTTCTATTCCCAAATTAGATTCGATACTGGCTGTTTAACACCATTTTTACTTTTACAAAGACGGAGATTTTTTACGACTTATAAGAATACGGACACGTAAGTATTTAACCAATCCAGCAAGAGCAAGTGCATTAAGCTTCTACCACAAGTTACAGCATTTGATTATAAAAATTATCTATTTGACAATTAATTACTGCAAGAAAAAGTGCTGTCGATAAAATACCGCATGTCCAGTAATTGTTTGGCAATAGCCAATGAAAAGCGCGCCGGCGCGGTGGGCCGCTCTAGCGGCGGAAAATTTCAGCGCCTCTTTAGCTCAGTGGCAGAGCACTGGTCTCGTAAACCAGGGGTCGTGAGTTCAAACCTCACAGGAGGCAGAAGTTTTTATTTGTTCTTTTACAAGTTTAACACATAGGATTCAAGTAAAAATTTTGTAAGTGAGCGTTCTTTAAATTTATAAACGTTACTTATAAAAAACTGATTTTCTATTTCTATTTGTATGTTTAAAAAACAGATTTTAGTACTTTTATCAAATAATAAAAAAAAAAAAAACGTGTTAGTCCCTAAATTTTTCTCTAGACCTTAAAGCATTAAACAAAATTTTTTACAGTATTCAGAAGTATTTTTTGGTGATTTATTTTCAGAGCGAAATGTTGGTAAGATAAAATTGTAAACATTAAATTTAAATAGATATTGATTTATTAGGTCTACTTCTTAAAACAAATAAAAACTTTATATTCAAAATGCTACTTCGAACTAAGTTATCTACATTCAGAAATACCACCCACAAAGCGAAATGACACAATTTTGGTATCCTACAATTAAAAATCTAATTCCGTCACGAAAAATAACAAACCTAATAAGTACAGAGTATAGTGCTTCAGTAAAAAGGGTAAACAAAGGAAACAGGCATCAACAACAACAAAAATTTAAATCACAAAATGAAGTTTTTAAGTAAATTTTTATAAGCAATTAAAGGTATCTTCTTGTAAAACATTAAATATCGAAAAAGATATAAAAGTATTTTTTGTTGCGCCTTCAAGTGTAGATTGGCTGTCTGTTGCGTTACTGTACTGCAATTAGCGGAGCACACATGTGAAGGCAGCGAAGCAAAAAACATAGACACGCTGTCATTGGAAGAAATAGAAAGGTAGGATTTTATGATAAAACGTACGTAAAAACTCATTTAATATATATAAAAATTTTAATTTAAATAAAAAATAAGATCTGCAGCGGCAAATGATTTTTTTAACGTAAAGCTTTTGCTTTTAATGTTCGTGCAAAAAGAAAATAATTTTTTTACCTGCCCTTTAGGTTGTAAGTAAAAACTAAATTGGTTGGCTATTTTTATCAAGCAAAACATTAACCCTAACAAATTTCGCAACATTTAAATTTTTATTTATTTTGTGGAATATTTTCTTTTGGTTATTAATTCGTTATTTAAATACAACATTTTTCATTTGGTCGATCAAAAAATATTGTTTGAACTAGAAAACTGTTTTGTTTTAAAAACTATTTTAGTTTTTTTTTATAATTTTGGATAAAAATTTAATTTCTAGACTAGCATCCTCGAAAATTTTTACTTAAAAAAAATAACACGTAGACTTCAGTATTTAAATGTGGTGTTTGAAGAAATAAAAATGCAAATCATAAGAGACTATATTACTGTTACAACTATGCTGTATAAAAAACAATGATTCTTTAACGGCATTATGCGTTCAAAATTTAATACAAATAAGAAAATGTGTTTTTTATAGTTGAAAAAAATTAGATTAAAGTCTAACTTAATTCTAAGTGACGAGCATATTAGATACAACATTTTTAAAGACGGTTACATATTCTTAAATAATTGAAACTAACAACAGCTTCATACCAACTGTTATCGTTTCACATCGCGGCTAAACAACGTACTGCATATCGATATTGGGGAGCGTAGTTCGCCGATGTGCCGCTAGGTAGCAGGAGTAGCACTAGCCGCTCCTCTCTCTCCACACAAATAAAAACCGTCTCCCCTGCGGGAATTTTAACTCAATTAAACTGTCATCTGTAATGAGCAAACGTTTTCATTCTTCGGACAAACTTGGTTTATTTATTGTTTTTATTTACCATCACACATTTATTGGCTATCACATAAATAAATTTAGTTTTCAATTATTTCAAAGAAATGCTTTTAAAATGCTCTGTCTGAATTCTTACCAATCGCCTGTGATTTTTCATTTAAAACTTCGATACGGTATGATACAAATTAGTTTTAGTTTGTAGCGTTGTAATTAACTATGTGCATTTTATAGAAATGTATTCTGACCGCCATAGAAAGCTCTTAAATATAAGTTTTTTGTCAAAAATCTAGCAAGGGGAATATATTTTATTGACTTTAGAACTAAAATAACTGTGTATGGTTAAGCATTTTTTAACAGTAGAGCACAATTTTAAAAATCAGAACACTAGAAGCAATCGAACTAAAGGAAAGTAGACCAGATTGACGTAATGCGGTGCATTGCGCTGCACAAGCGTTATTTATCTTCTATATTTTATTTAATTAGATAGTACAGTAATTATTTAGGTTTATTATTTTCAAACTGGTCGTACAGTTACAGTCGGTTTAGAATATGATACGTAAAATATCCTTTCGGAACTAGTTTAAAATACAATGTACCTCATTATAACGATAAAATTCAAACAAAATTTTAAACAAACAGTTTACTTACCTACAAACGAGACAGTTTTGTTCTTAAACCTAAAATAATGTGATTAGTATTAAAATGATTAACCTGTACGTTAATTGGGTTTTATGAATTTCCAAAAAAAAATCATGTTATTATATATCATTATTATATCGAAAAACTCAACATGAATAAATGGAGAATATTGTAGTATAGTAGGCCTAATTGGGAAGTACAGAGTTGACTAATCGTGTACATTATTTGATTTAACATTCTAAAGTAAACATAACTATAACTCCTCCTCGTTTTTTTTTTTTTTTTTTTTTTTTTTTTTTTGCTCTTTTTACGCCAGAGACACTAAATGAACTTTAAATAAAATGTTTTTTTGTTCATTCATGCATGAGGCATGTTGGCTATTACAGTAGTACGTAAGGCTCGCTTTATAAAAATTCCAAAAATATTATTTTTAACTAACGGTTTTTATTGATATATTTATTTTTATTAAAACAAGCTATGGTAAAATCTCACCTGTAATATCATTTTGAAATATAAGAGAATTAAAGATATTTTTTTATATTCATTAAGTAAATGCATTGTTAATGCTTTAAATCTAATAATCATGTAAAATGTATAGATAAAATAATGAAATGTTTAATCGTCATAAATTTTTAAGTTTACTTAGTAGCGGAAACATCACCAAAGTACTCAGAGTCAAATTTTTATTTAGTTTACATTGATATCACCAGCCGATATTATGTTCCAAGGGACACTGGATTGTAAAAACTGAAATAACAGTTATCATATCGTCTGTTCAGTCAGCTGATCGGCTATAATCAGCTGATCGCTGATCTCTAAACAGCTGACTGAGGCTAACGAACGTAACTACAGGGAATCACTCGCTCTGATGAAGCCGACATCGGAAATGATCCCCGGAAACATTCTGGTCACTTCCTTCTGTTTCCACACAATCGCTTGATCACTGCGTGACTTGGACTTCAGACAACCAACGGTGACGTCAGTTTATTTCTGGTATTGATAAAGGTAACAGAAAATACTTTAGTTTACTTTGATTATACAGTAAATTGTACGCTTTAGTTGATAATATGAGTTTCGGTCTTCTAATATTAATTAAACAAAATGTGATACAATTAATTGTAACATCCCGGAGTTGAAAAGTTGCAAATTACTTACTATGTACTTACTAGTATTGAAACGGGAAAATATTTATATCCTATACTATGATATCCTATAGCACTGTCTGAAGGGATGTGTGTTCCACAATCTCTAAATCTAACGGGTAGATTTTGCTTAAGAGGGCGTTGGAGTGCCGCCATGTTGGATTTATTACCCATAAGAGCAATGCTAAACTTGTCTCCGGCATTTGTCATATAATTTCTTTATTTTTTGTCCGATTGGTTCAGAATAAATAGCGTTTGAATCACAATTAAGTTCCCCGTTCCTTTTGCGAGATCGATTCTTTGTAAATAATTTGTAAAATTCTGTAGAAAATGTTTTAAAAGTAGTAAAAAACTTGCTTTGTTATTTCAAGTTAGTAAAAAACACTAATTTTTATAAAAATTTCCTCTCGCAAACAAAATCCGCCTTGATGAACCCTTTATTTAGAGCTATAACACATTATTTTCTGATTATAAATAAAAGAGTTATTTGACATCCCGTTTAACATTGCTCTTATGGGAGAAAAGCGGAATTTGGATTGACTCCAACGCCCTCTTAAACTCTGCATTTATGGGTGTTTTGGCCCAAAAATAAGCTTAGAAACAGTCTCAATTTGAAATTGAATTTGGTCTAAATTTAAGTTTAAAAATCGTAATTTTTAACATTTTTCTTATTGGTTGCTATTTTGGTAACGGAATAAAAACGAAAGGTCTACAAAAATAAAGAAACATGAATCTAGTAGTCTTTTTGAAACTGTGAATAAATATAGTTGGTTGTTGGTAGAAATTTAATAGCTTTATTACCATGACACTATTACAAAAGTGAAATAAACCAACGAGCAAGGCTCGGTTGGTATTTATAAAATACACTAGCATTCAAAGTAATTCTGAACACAAAAGTAAAAATGGTTAGGTATAAGATAAAACGTGTACACTGTATTTAGATATTATGCAAACGCCGGCAATGCCTGTCCAAACGGTGCTGCAGACTTAAGTACTACACTGTACAGCGGGTTGCGTGGTTACCTGGCCAGGCGCTTGTCAAATCCCACGGGACGGCTTCGCTCACAACAGCAATACAAGCAATAATTTGTTTACCTTGAATTTTTGAAACACTATTATGTGAATGGCAGTCAGTTTTTTTTTTTAACTTCCACATAGAAACTAATTTGGCTAAGTTCAATCTTAGTTCTTTTCTGAGTTTTTTTTAAACTATAGAGTGTGCCCCTTCTCGGGGGCAAGCGGCAAAAGATGTACTGTATTCATATTGCCTAAACCTCAGCCTTACCTAATAGTTACATCAAAATAAAAAATTCGATGAACATTTAACGTGTATGGTACTTGTGTCAGTATCTTACATTCAATTTAAAGATACATTTTCAGTTCCCCTATCTGTAAGAAACGGAATGTTACGAATGGAAAAATGTTGTGGAAATATATTATGTCATAATTTATAAACCAAAGTATAAAGGTGGTATATTTTCAATAAAAATTGTACCGTCTAAAACAATGATAACATTCAATGACAAAACAATAGGCTTAGGCCATATTTTTGAAGTGTTTGATTTTTTTAATTATTAAATTGGTCTACAGCAACTAAACTGTGTAAATCCGATTTTGTGTTGCACAATCCAAACTAAAACGTAATCAAAATCGTTGGAACTTATTGAGTTTAAATTACTAAGAACTGAGAAGGTTTTTTGATTGGACTGATAATAGTTTGAAATTTGTCAGTTAAAAGTTTCAAAAGTTATTTTTTTCGATTATCATTTTCTTGAAGAAAATTTTAAAATCTTGAAGGTGATAAATGTTATTATACTTCAAAATGAACAATGGCAATTTAGAAAATCGTGTATATAATCAACATTATAGATAACTTATTATTAACAATACTTATTACTTTAACTTGTTATTGTTTTACTTTTGAATGGAGCTGTTCGATTAATGCAGTTTGTTTTGTCAGTGTTTCAATCTATGCTTGCGCGCACGATTTGGAAGCAACTTCGGAACCATTGGGAATTGCCGTCAATTATTTAAGTTTTAGGTTTTGTCGAAATAATTGAATTTTCTCCAGTTAGTGAAAACATTACATGTTTAAATCAAACACATTTCTGTAAACTAAATTTTATTTACGTTTGATAGTTTTAGTTATTATGTAACTGTGCGTTAAAAATTGTAAAAAAACTCAAAAAACTTGTTTTTTTTTCATGATGAGTTCACTCACACTTTATAGGCCTAAACGGTATTGCACTCTATGAATTTGTTGAACTACATGTTGCAAATTTAACACGTTGGTCTATTTCTATGAGTTGGGTTTACTCTATAGAGATATCAGCAAATGTGTGCTAAATCGTAGAAGTCTATTTACTTAAAATGTCTACAAGGATAAAATGAACACTTTGAAAGGCTGTAGGACGAATCTGATTTTCAGTTTTGTGACCAGCTTCAATTGATTACTCTAATGAGAAAGACTTCAAGGGCGATAAAATAATTTGCTCGTGCAAAAAGTGCTTGTGTTAATAATATATCTTTATAATAATCTTAAAATGTATTTTTTTAATAGGCCTAAGTTAATTTTATTTTGCGCCTGGCCTGATGTTGGTATGTGTCGTTTGGTCACTTATTACTACATGACGAAAAACTTAACTAGATAGTTGTAACTTTTTATACACTTATATCTTGACCAAACCCATTCATGAGTTCATCTACCTATTTTCAAGTGCTTTTAAAATGGCAGCCAATTTAACACACAATTTCGAGTCAATGTAAGTCGATCGATGTATTGACAATACGCAACTAAGTTACCGTATATTTAAAGTTAAATCATCCAATCAATAAAAGAAGGTTTGAAAAGATCGAATAACAAAATTATAAAAAAGTGAATGAGATTTTTCGTTACGACACCAGACTTTATTGCAAAATTGCGTGTTGGTGGTAAGAGCATCACATTAGACTACTGTAACTCTGTAGATTGACCGACCTATAATATCTTGATAATTTTTGCATAAATAATTTCCCAGTAATTTTGGGATTGTAAAATGTTAATATGTAATCTAATTTGTGCCATTTCAGTCATACCCTTTTAATAATAAAAAAATTAAATAATTAATCCTTTCACTTACAGTATTTACTAACCGGGTGTCTCCAAAAGTCCCTGAGTGGTCTAATTTTTGTATTATTGTTCAACTTTCGTCAATGAAGTTTAAGTTTTAGACGTAAAAATTGTAGAGCACAATTCTGCAAATCCGACCTTAAAAGGATAAAAAGGAGTAAAAAATGCAAGGCGGCATAATTTTTTATTAAAATCTGCGTCGAAATTTTAAAATGCAATAACTTCTTACATATGCTGTTTTTAAGCGTGAATTTGAGGCATAGGTATTGTAATGAATTCGTAAAAGACTTTTGAAATTATGTGTGACATGCTATAGGCCAATGAAATATTCTATACTACTTCATCGGAGCATAGGAGGAAACTTCATTCCTTTATAATACTATACATTATTTTAATGTATATTAATTTTAATGTCCCAGCAAAACCTCTGGGTCGGTAACTGAGTAGCTGCATTTTGTCATTGGGCAGTTTTTGTCAGTAACAAAGCTACACCTCATCTAATCCATCACTCACCCTTCCAATCCCACACCCACACCACAAGCCTACGCCACAAGAGAAGAGGACCGAAATTAAGGCTACTCGCGGTGCTCTGTGGTCATACTCATCACCTTAAAATACACACCATAGAGTGCGTCGGTGTTTCAAAGAAGGTTAAAATCGTCTTTACCTTAGTATGCCACAAAGCTGACCTTAAAATACGCATGTTATTGTATTCGAAAATTTCAGCATTATGATTTTAATGCAATGATTAATCCCCTGCCATATTTGACTCTGTCGTCCTTTAAAAATCGGTTTGCGGCATTGCACTCTGACGTTTAATCTTATTTGTGCATATCATTCTATGTTTTCTTTAAGATTTTCAAGACTTCCTCAATGAGCCGCCCCATCAAAGTTTGAAATGACAAAATATTATAGCCTCTAAAAATAGTTGTTATATATCTAATACTTACTCACAAAATTGCACTGTCGTAAGTTGAGAAATAAAACAAATTTTTACCATTCCGGGACTTTTTTTGACACCCGGCACACATCTGACGCCGAGTCAAACCAGAACCCCCTCCACAGTCCTCAGCTACCGCTGTAGGTGGACTATGGCTCACGGTGGCCCATTTCCCAATGCCATCAGCTCCCACCCTTTCACAAGCATGTTAATTGTTGTGCTGCTGCAAATTAACCGCATCTTCTCTCTCGCTCTCGCTCGCTGGGAAGTATAAACATAATTAATCTGCCATACCGGCCTGCATGTGCACTATGCACGCCACTGATAAAAGCTGCTTTCATCTACACTGAAGCACCAATTAAATTATCTATTTTTACGGTAGGTACTTATTTTTACAGAATTCGACCCATAGATGTAATTTTTTCTCTAGTTTAGTTATTAGTTATTTCAATAGGCCTTTTCACATGTTCAATTTTACCTTATTGATAAATTAGTCAAACCAATATTACTTGGTTGCCTGCTCGTGTTATTGAAATAGGTAGGCCTATGTAAAATTCTCGCCAAAATTAAATATAAAAGTTTTTAAGTTGTATACTTCAGTAGCATTTTGTAACTTTGCTAAAGAGGATAATTTAGCAAAGGATAATTTAAAGATGTCATTGCATAAGGATGATTGTTTTGTAATTTGTATAAAATATGTTTGGCAAAACAGCTCTATTTTTTATTTTAAATTGGCGATATTCATGGACGTAATAAATAGTTTGAAAAATTATTTGAGCATAAGCTTTGTTCTACAAGAAAAGTTTAATATGAATATGAGTAAATTAGTTTTAAATTATAAAGATGTGCTTTTATTGCTAGACCTACTTATGTAAATCCATTGTATTTTTATTTGTTTATTATTTGTTATTTCACTGCAAATCTATTACCGTAGTTTAATTTCTATCAATTGTAGATAACATTAAACTCAAGGTATGTTTGGTGAAATTATTGCAGTACAACTTAATACAGGAGAAAATATCCAAGTACTAATTACCAGTTCGAAAAAGTCTTTTAGTATAAACGAATAATTTCTTAACAATAAACTTGGTTTTTCCTAAATTACCAATGAAAGCTGTTTGTTATCAATATGTTTACTAATTTCTACTCCAGTGGCATTTGTAATGTTTTCATAAGGGATAATTTGAGTTTTTTGCAGGAAGATTATTTGTTATTTGTAAAAAATGTTTAGCAATAAAGCACAAGGTTTTATTTTAAATTGGTGAAGAGTATTCTTATTTTTTTGTCATAGCCACAGTTTGTGATATTACACTATTCTAAAATTTCCTTGTTGAATGTTCTACATCTAGATCTTTTTAAGTTCAGATTTTAAAACTCCTCGTTTTATTATACTGTATACTCAGAAATAAATTTGCTCGCAGAATTTACAATTCCAGGGGGTTGCATACTACCTTAATCTGCTCGAGATTAAACCGTTATTGCTTCATATGCTCTTACAAATGTACAGAGCATAATATGATAATTATATTCGTGGTTCAAACCTTCATATGCAGGATACACTATTATTTCCTGGTCCATTGATCTGCATGGTGTTATGCAAATAGTTAACGATAGTCTAAATCTACAATTGGTGTTTTATATTAGTAGGGTCATTTTCCAAAAATTTAATTTTGTAAGTATTTCTAGACTATTGTAATTACAATAACATTAATTTGTCCTTGAATATTCAAGTGGTTTGTAAATATTTTTGTAAATAACCTTTTATAATGCCATTATAATTCCAAAACGAATTTGATGTCTGTTTCACCATATAGCCTAATATACTATTGGTTACTAATATTAGAGCTCAGCATAAGTGGTCACTGATGCGTCTGACAGGTCTAATGTGTAAAACAGTATCGTCAGCAATATATTGCTTTTAGATAAATAGCCATAATTTCAGTAGTATTTCAATTTGTTGTAAGCCAATTTTCCTTTATATTTTATTTTGTTTTACTTACATTGTGATACGTTATAATTTTTTCCAAGGATGGATTTATTTCATTATTTTACAGTCTTTTTCTTGAGCTAGACTGATTCGATCACTTATACTGTATTTTATCATGTAACGGCATGCTGTGCAATGCACAATAGATAGTCATTTTTATATTATAGATAATAGCGGCAATCAATGCTTAAAAATTAAGTTCTTAATTTTCAGCCACCCAAACCTTTTATTGAAATTCATAACATATTTACCTCTGTATTATTGGTATTAGCAAACTTTTGCAGACTGAATAATTTCATCGTCATGAAAATGCATAGCAAATTTAAGATTTGAAACCCCCCACTAAATGCACTGAAATGCATAAAGAAGTCATTTGTTTGTACTGTGCATTACTTACATTAAAATATTTCAAGGGCTTGGTGGCACTTAAACTGATTAGAACTAAAAAGTGAGATGTTTTTATTTTATTAAAAAAAAATAGCAATTTTATTCACTTTAAAATTAAGAATTCAACAAAGGACCATAATAAAACACAGGTACAATTTTCATTCACATATTTTATCCATAAATACACAACTCTACGGTCTTAGTTTTAAATAATTTTGGTACATTACATGTACAATAAAATGTTACAATAAATAAATAATGGAGTCAATGTAATACGGAATCACTATACTTTCACACGGCTTTAAATAATAAAATGTATACAGTTGTAGATATATACAGTAGAACAGCCTGACGGCTCTATGATACAGGCCTCTCGGCGCAGGAACTAGATTTGGTCGGGCGACCGTAGTTTATGAACAACCATACAGCTTAACGTAGGTCTCGCGACCGTACAGGAATTTTACAACTCTAATAAACTGTTAACCGAGAATAATGTAATATCACAATGTAGAACAGAATGTAAGTGACTCACTTATTCTATGGAATTTATAATACTGTGACTTAAGTAGCTCCGTGGTACAAATAATGGAAGAATTGTTAAATAAGGAATACAGTTAGTGTAATACTGAAGTAACGGAGAGTGGTAAACAATAAAAAGTATAAATGATAACAAAATATAATACTTTTTATAAAAATCTGAAATCAAACCATGGCTTACAATAAAAAGTAGTTGATTGTTGAATTTGACTTAAAATAATAGCTGACGACTCGTAATATCTTTTAGACACATATAAATTTAAATTTTAATGTGAGTAAAGATTTTCATTTCTAAAACCGACTACAAGTCGAAATTGATGGTTTGATTACGAACCCATTACATTTCATTTCAAATGTATCTTTTTTCATTATTTACATACATTACTTTGTTTTGGTTTTGAAAGCTTGTTTAGGTTTTGAGATCAAATATAAATAAATACACCTCTAACAAACAGGTAGTCCAACAATGAAGTACAATTTATTGTAAGCCACGCAATAACCGGTATACACACATCAACATGGAAGGTAATCTTCTACAAAAGACATGACATATATAAATACAATATCTAGTTACCCTGTGATATGCGTTCTATAAGTAAAAGATAAAATCATCGGGAATCTATTTGGATCACAATGTTGTGGGAATAGGTAACTGCAAATAGAAAAATAACCAAGCTATTTCCAAGGGATGCGTTCAGGTATGGCGGGTCGCTATAAACAACTAGAAGAACACACAAAATAACACGAAAATAACCTAGCTTTATACAAAGTCTCGTCCGAGACTCGACATCAAGTATATCCGATTTACATAATATTTATGATATACACACATGTACACACGTAAATAATAGAATACAAGGGACTCGGTCCGCTAAAGCTAATAAATGTACAAACAAACTCAGTGGCGAAAACAAAACAGATAAGTAACAAACATTTGGTTAAAAGTACAGATTTTAAGCTACGAAGCAGCACCTAAACCCAAGCAGTCTTAAACATGGAATCATGACGGTAGGCGGAATGTACTGGAAACGGCTTAGTTTAAGTACTTAGGGCAGTAAAAATACTGAGCGGATGTGTGGAATCGAATCCCATTTTGAATTAATACAAGAATTAATTGGAAAAACAATTTAAATGCTTTTTAACTAGCGGGTTCAGAAATGTATATTGAGCCCAGACGGTGGCTCTAGGAATGACTAAGTTTAATCTTGTGCTTTTCGTATACCTTGCATCAAAACCAAACACTTCCCAAAGACAACAAATTCGATAAAAAGACTCAAAACAACTTTTTTCCAGAAAACACAAATACGGTTCAACAAAATTCGTCTTTCTAAAATTTCAAATAAATCTAAAACTACAAAACAAACAGATCAAAATGTTAAACGCTCAAAACAGATAACACTTATAATTACTTAGTTAAAAGACGCGTCTGCGGCAACGCGTGTGTACGAACTACAGAATAACCATTCCTTTGGTATCAGTTACAATAAGAACGAATTGACAAACAAGTACGCATCTCGAAATGTCCGTAAGTCCGTTTATCACAAACTAGTTTGATTTCTTCCCCAGATCACAGGCAGTGCGACATCCGGCCGAGGGGGCGCAGTCCAGCGCCACCGGACTCCTGGGATGACGGCTCCGCCAGGAAGTGGAGGAGGCGAGGGTTAGTAGATGGCGGAGGGCAGAGGAAGATGGCGGAACCCACCCCAGGGGAAGAGTCATGTGGCGTCCTTGGAGGCTGACGCGCTCGAGTCACCGTCGTCCCCGTGTCTGGAGTCCATGTCCATGCTGACGCTGCCGTCCTCCATCCTCATCATGTGGCCCTCCATGTCCATCTTGATCTGCATTTTCATCTCCTCGTCCATCTTCATGATGGAGGGCAGAATGTGGCCGGACTTATTGTTCTGGTTCACCACGCACTTCCTCATGTGCTTCTCCAGCGTGGATGGCACCGAGAAGGGCATCTCACAGAAGCGACACCGGTAGACGTCCTTGCCGAGCCTGCCGTGCGTCTTCATGTGCCTCGTCAGCTTGGAGCTCTGAGCACAAGCGTACGAGCACAGCTCGCACTTGTACGGCTTCTCGCCCGTGTGAGATCTCCGGTGGACCGTCAGGTTGCTGCAGTTCTTGAACACTTTCCCGCAGAACTCGCAAGTGTCGTTGCGTCTGTGGTCGGCCTTCTTCAGGTTCTGACCGGGGAGCACGAGGTTCATCGCCGCTGCCGCTGCGGCCGCCGCCAAAGAGGGAGCGCTCGGCCCCGGTTTAGGTCCGTTTTTTAGAAGCATGTTTTCCGGTAACGACTTGGACCTTTGATTGAGCATTTCCTCCGGATTTCCTACTCCGAACATGTGTTCCCTATGGGCCGCCATCGCTGGTAACCACAAGCCGGCATACAGATTTTCGTGTTCGGGGCCTCTCCCTAACGCGTGATGTTGGTTTTCGAATTCTAGCTTCATTCGTTTGCTAGACGCGTCAAAGGGGTTTTCAAAAGGCGTCCCGGGGCCGAAAAATCCGGGCGGGACTCTCCCTAAATCCATCGGTGGCTGGCCGGTAATGAGGTTTTTTGCGAATTCTTCACGAAATCGCATAGCAGCCGATTTGTCTAGAATACCATTTTCTAGGTGCCTCAGGGAAGGAGGGGGAGGTTTACTTCCTCCGTTGTTGTTGTCTGAGATCAAAAGCGATCTTTGCAGGAGTTCTTCTTTCTTTGAAAAAGGCAAAGAGTGAGACCCAACTGATTCCTGGAGAGCCTGCTTGTATGCTTCATTGTATTGTTGAATGTTGCTGAGACCAAATTTATCCATCAGTTCTCCAACGAGAGATCCTGAAGTGGTGACCTTCTCAAGGGGGGTTGCCGTTGGAGTCGGTCGAGTGGATGAAGACTGGTTTTTCTCCCCACTGTCAGGAGGAGTAGAGGAAGTAGACTTTGTTGTTAGGTCTTCAGGCGCGTCTCCGCCAAGGTCGTCGTCTTCGTCACCTTCTTCATCTTCCAACTCCATATCTTCCTCTTCTTCTTCCTCCTCGTCTTCCTCTTCATCCATATCCTCGTCGTCCTCATCATCGCATTCGTCGTCCAACGTTTCGACAGACCCTGCGTTTGAGATTTGGTCCGGTGCCGAGGCACTACCATTGGTAGCCGCCGCGCCCTCCTCGCCACCGGCCGCCCCGTTTCCCTGGTTTGACCTCCGGTGAATCTTCATGTGCCTCTTCAGCTTGGAACTTTGCGTGCAGGCGTGATTGCATACTGAACATTTGTAAGGTTTCTCTCCCGTATGCGTACGTCTGTGAACCAACAAGTTGCTCTGGAAACGGAATCTTTTCCCGCAATACTCGCAGGCTCTCGTACGACCTTCGGGTTCCGCAACGGCTGACTCCGTGTTCAGGGATGTCTCGGAGGGTTTGCTGGTAGGGGGACTGGACGCCGACCGGGGAGTCGAGTTAAGCTCAGTCGAGTTGGTAGTCGGCGTTTCCGCCATTTGCGACTGTTTCTCGGGAGGGGTTGCAGATTCTCCTCTCGTTGGAGTGACGTTATTGTTGTTGCTGGTGTTGTTATTGTTGTTGTTATTGCTGGTGGACAGGGAGGGAGCGGAGGTGGGCGGGTTGCTGCTGCTCGGACTAGTAAAAGGTGGCGAGAGTTTCCTCGGCGAAGGGGAAGAACTTCCGTTGGCCGCGCCGGGGCTCGTGGTGCCCGCGAGCTGCCGTAGCCTCTGGGAGTAGAAGTCCAGCTGGGGCTCCAGGGAGAGCGGCAGCGACGGAGGGGGTGGGGGGATGACTGACCGAGCGGTAGATGAGGGAGGGACTATAGGAGGTCTGTCACCAGGTGGAGGGAAGGGCGAGTGAGGAGGTGGGACTCCCCCAGCGGCAGCAACGGCAGCGGCGGCCGTGGCCAATCCGAGGGCGTGATGCTGGTTCAGGCGGATCTGTTCCGAGACCAGCCGTTCCATGCGGAAGTGGTCGGGGTGACTAGAGGGTCTCGCGAACAGCGGGTTCGAGTGAGAGAGGTGGCTCGTGAGAGCGGTGGACGCTGAGGTCGGTGGGAACGTCGGGTGTCTGGAAGGGTCGCCAAGCGGCATCCTCAGCAGGCCTCCCACGCCGAAGGGGTGATGCAGTGGGTGATGCGGGTCTACCAGGGGCGACGTGGGAGGCAGCCCCATCCTGGGCAGGCCCAGGGAGGGAGTGGTAGGCCCGCCGTTCCCGTTTCCCGACCCGCTGCTGGAGCAGGAGGAGGACGCGGAACAGCTGGAGTACGATCCGGTGGAGTGGTTGGCCTTCGCCGCGGCGCTGGCTCCGGGGGAGGACGCCGTCGAGGAGGACTCCACGTACAGCCGGATGCCGTGCGACGTCTGGACGTGCTGCACGAGCCGCCACGCCGAGTGGAGACGCAGCTTGCACGTCGAGCACACGTAGTTGCTGGGCTCTGCAACAGAACACACACGACACGTTAGTGGGATGTTATGGTGCCAGGTAAGGTGATTAATACACTTGGGGCATTTATCGAAAAGTAAAGGTTATTATGCTGGATTGCAAAAAGGGACCTATTGTCGTGGAATCACATTTGAATAAGTGTCATAGAAACAATGACATGCAGAGCTAACATATTCATAGGCCTATATATTATTTTGACCTTTAACACAACAAATTACCAAAATATTACATGTTGTAAATATTAATTCCTCTCACCACAACAGTGGTAGTCATCATACCATATATTCATTAAAAATGTTGTAAAAAAATATTTAAATATAAACATAAAATAAGGAAAAATTATACAGATCAAAAGGAGGTGTACATGGTTAAATAATATAAATACTATCTTATAGCATAAAATTAAATCATTAAGGGACAAAAGTGCGATCGGATGAGGGATGCGATCGTCGGTCGTCGAGGGACAATGGCGGGATGTTCGCTGACTGACTCCAAACAGACATAACGAGTCCGGCAGAAATAATGGCGGGAAAAGTTGGGCGCGTATAATGACGTTTAGAAAATAATTGGGGCCTCAGTTGACCCAACTTCGGATCGGTTAACAAGCTCCGTGTTTGAAAACTAGGTAGTTGCAGCGGGATATCGACCAGGTGAAAAACTAGTGATTGGTTGCAACTGTTGGAACTGGAGCAGTTGAAAACACCGGAGCCGAGGTGTCGGAGCAGTAGAAAACTGGTAACGATGCTTTGGAGAATCGCGCTTGTAGGGTTGGGAAAGTTTTTTTTACGAATTAGGTTGGTAAACCGTACATTTTTATGCAATTGCCCAATAAATGTTTGACAACTTTAATTGATGGCGAAGAACCAGAAGAACGATTGAACAGTTCGACGTTTGTGGACTGACAATAGCTTACGGGGATACAAACAGAATTGTAAAACAGGACAAACAGACCGGTCAAACGCATTGTAAAACAGTCGACAACAACGAACGTGGCTTTTTAATTCATCAAAATTTGTGCCAAATTAGACATGTGCAGCGTTTTGTCTAAGTGTTAGTTATTTACGCTATTATGTTAACAGCTCGGTCGAAGGCGATTCAAGCCTGGAGGCAGGGGGTTGATTTTCATTTTATACAATAACGACTCCGTCCACATGTGGCCACCTATTAAGTTTCATCCCTCTGTAACATTTCCATATTTTATTATTTCAATATTCTTCTCGCCACGGGCAGTAAAATGATCGTTCCCTTTCTTCCAATCTCTCACATCAATTTAAAAGATTTTATTTACTCTAAATTTTTGTTAATTATGCTGTTAAATTCTTCAACATTCAAATGCAATACAGTATAGAAATTTAAAACAAGTCCACTTAAAACTTTTACGGCGGTTTAAGCAGAACACATGTCTGTAAGAAACTTAATACAGCATTAACAAACAAGTCATATAACGATATAAAATACCTCTTCAGACGTTCAAAAATGTTCAAAAAGGTGTACAAGGCTAAAGCTAACCGTAAAGCTAAATTACAAAACGTATAAAGAATACCATTAAAATACAAAAAGAAACAAGAAAGTAGTGGGCACGCTAAGGGCTCTTAATTCCAATTTAGCCGCGTTACCCTGTAGTGCCCTACTCCCCCATTACTGTGCCACAGTTCGCTCCGCAGAAAACCTTCACCATTATTAATTAAAACCCCGCATTACGCCTTTACAAAAGCGCGAAATTAAACGTCCGCAGACGGCGGGATATTGGCGAACGTGTAAACTTTGCACACGCGGTGGACGGCGCGCCGCGGGAATACAAAATAGGTGGACATTGAAATACCCCCCCCCCCCCAGCAACCCCGCACATATGCTGCTGCCGGGTAACATGTGTATTATACATTCACACTTTAATAAATTATTTTACTCGTGGAGATATTGCGGTGTTGTTGCAGAGGGTTGTGCGATGTTTTGTGGTCAGGGAAGCGTCAACATTCATTTGTCTACATGATGACAATTTTTTTACACGTTGTAATCTGATTTTTTTAAAGACGCTATTTGCAAGGAAGTTTATTCGTTGAGTTAGTTACTCGTAAGGTCTTTTTAAGAATGTGTAGCTAATTTTCTATTTTAACTCTAAATTCCTGGGTTTTGAATAGTAAACATTTGTACTAGAATGACAGACGAAATAATAAAACCTCATAAAACTGACTGTTTTCTGTTATTAAGTACCTTAATCAGTGATTTATTTCAATTCTATAATACTAAAAGATTATTTTAGGATATTTTCAACATATTTGGTTATACTAAATATTCTTGGGTGAATTTGAAACTGTTTTGTTTGCTTCAATTTGAAACGACGGGAAATGTCCGGGCTAGTGGGAAACGCGATTTTATAGTGTTTGGACCGAGAAGAAAGCATGTTGGTAAATAACGCGTAACGGTAAGTTATCGCCGAAGGGTCTTTATGCGTAGACGTTCTAAATAAGAAGATATGCAGAGAAGATCCCCAAGGAGCGAGTAATGGATTGAGGCAGGATTAGAGGAGAAGAAGAAAGCGGCATCGCCGAAACTCGCGACTTCCGTTTCCTCACCCTGTCACCGGGGTGGGGGGAGGGGGGGTAGGTGCTTGGGACCATTTCCGTCCAACCCCCCCCCTCCCCCCACCCACATAACGTCCAGGGCTCTTTATCACAGACGGCATCGCTCTCGGAGATCCTCGTGTGATATTTCGTCATACGACTCTTAACGATTTTTCCGAAAAAGGGTTGGATTAAATACTATAGAATATTTATCGTTTAAGCTTCATACAAAAATAGTTTGAAATTCAGACTGAAATTGAGTAAAATCGACTTTAACAACTTGATAATAAACTTATAGAACTTTTTAAGTAGTAGTACCAAATTACATGTACAATTAGGTTTGCCTATAGAGTTACAAAACTAACGTTAAATCTCAAACGCCATAAAACCACACGTTTGAATAAAGTAATTTCTGTATTAAGAATATCGATTTAAATTTTCCTACCGGTTTGATAGGTTTAAGCGGCGGCACTCTCCCAATCATTTAGGGAGAAGATTAACTCGTTACCATCGGATGATCCGGGCCCAAAATTAATCCGGGCGCTAATTCCCTTGACGTTCCGTCGTCGGTACGGCATTTCACAAAATCCGCCTACGACAATAGCGGGTATTTAAACCCCGATTACTCGTCACCGCGGACCATCAAGTTCATTTTGGCCGCTCACGAAAACGCGACTCGGGTTTTGGCGGTGTTGTCACTGTAGCGGGTTGAGGGGGGGGGGTTAGCGCCGTTTTGGACACAATTTGAGGGCGGTAAGTGGGTAATTGCGAAAGCTGCGACGCAATGAGAATCGTGCTTGCGGTCATGAGTGATGAGCGGTGACACTTTCTACCTAATGACGACGTTTGGTAACCCATCCCGGCCCAGGCGGGACTCCGGCTACTGCTCCTGGTGCTGCCGAGGGCACGGGACCGACGACGTGGCGCAACGATGACCACAGTTGGCAAATTGGCTGGGAATGGAAAGCGGTGTCCGGGGCTTGGTGGATGTGCGCAACGCGGGGTGCTCATACAAATATCTCTAGATTGCAATTTCACCCTTAGAATAAAACATCCCTTGTTTTAGGCGAGGGAGGGTAGAATAATAACCCTTAATTCAAGGTACAAATATCATTTTACACCCCTTACTCTAGACCACGACATCAAACTTTGTCAATTAAACGGTTCATTTAAGTTGACCAAACAATTACAAACCGACAAAGCTAAAAACTCTCCATCGATTCCCTCAGCGATCGGCGATACCGTTGGGATCAAACGGCATTTAATTACAACATAGAAATCAGGTGAAAACGTCACCAGAAAAGCGGGGGCAAAACACACGGACTACAAAAAGCGGAACAAACGGCAGGAAACAATTGAAATCCGTGTAACCAATGAAGCACGGCCCCCGCGACAGCCGCGGATGGAACCGGCTATTTTCGCCTGTTGTCCACCACTTAGTATTATTGTGCTGACCTTTGTTTTGCCCTATTGTCGAATGACAAAGAGACTTTAAATATGTAAAAGCCGGATTTCAAACTTCCTGTCCAAATACACAGCGGCGCGGCGCGCTCTGGCGGCGCAGCAGCGAACCAACCTCAATCCTTGCACAATGCACCCGGTGTGGAATAACAATGAGTGCATTTTTGCTCATTGACACCGTCTGATCCCGACATTTCGGGTGTTATTCTGGAGCACATTTGTGTAACAAGAGGTTGAGCAACGCATGTATGACTCTCCTTGGATCGGATTTGGGGCAATGCGAGCTGCAAAAATAAGATGCAGGGTTGCGAAATTGGGAAATGTCGACATGTTCTTAAACTGCAATTTTATACAGTTATTGTTAGTTTCTAAGAAATAACTGTGTATTTTGGGACATTAATAATGTTATGATAGGCACATTAAAGACACATTATAAATTACGCAGTAAAAGTTAATAAAAAAGTTTTTTTTTTTTTTTTTTTTTTTTATAATAGGACTTTATATTGTTCGCGATTGGTTTCTGTAGATCGCATAACTTTTTTAACAATGACAAAATTTAAAGTAAATTTAAAGTCTAATAAGTAGCAAACATATTTCAGACAAATTATTTTATGAAATATTCAAATTACTTTGACAAAACCTTGGATTAAACTTGTGGGAGGGGAGGTTTTTAGATATTTTTGCACAAAATAGTTTTCAAGAACTAGAATAGTTCTAATAAAAAATTATAACTAAGGATGGTATTAAAAAATTTTACAAAAAACACCAGAGTAAGTAGAAGTAGCCAGAGAGGCATTGTTATTGAAATAAGTCAAATACGTTAGAAGGGCTCCGCGCGATCTGGTCCCACTTTTACGATGTCGACTCGAAAATTAAGATAAGCCACGGCTAGTGGCGCCTCGAAGAATGGAAATTTGCATGATAAACCCCGCCGGGAAAGAGATTCGGTGTAGGCGGTTATTTACTGGGCTTATCTGCTTATGATAAGAGCCGCCGGACCGCCTCTCCACTCTCCCGCCGCCGCCGCCGCCGGTCTTACGTGCCGAGGTGGCCGTGGGCTACGTGAAGTGACACGCCGGCGGCGGTACTGGATTGATTTTAAGTTATTCGTAATTTTAAATTTTAAATTTTAAGACTTATTTCTGAATAAATTATTTTATGTTGTGTACATTTTCAATGTCATGTTTCTACTATTGAAACGTAATAAGGAATGGTAACTATCGAAAGATTTTTCAAAGTCTGTTTCCTAGCTCTAAATTAGTTAAAGGAATGCTATTTCATGAAATAATATTTCAACTTGATAAATAAATCTTTGAGGGTGTTGTTGAAATTTTTTTTAGATTTCGAATACTGCAAAAACAAATGATTTTTTTTAAGATTCTGTTTTTAATTATTATATGTCTATCGTTAAGATTCCACAAACGTATTAACAAACCTCTTAAAAATTTATTTATATGGAAATTTTTATTAAAAGGCATTGTTGATAAGTGTTTTCGGACATGTTCATTTGCTTGAAGGCAAAACATAAGTATTAGTAATTGCAAGGTTAATGATTTTATTAAAAAAAAAAAAAAAAAACTCTTCACTTCATATTAAAAAGCCATTTGAAGTATTGGTACATCAATACAATTGACAACGTCCAATATGAACAGGTAAGTAAACTAGTTGTTATAGTTATGCAACGAATAAGATAGGCTATAATATAGATTTCAAAGAAATATTTCCCCAAGCGTTTTACCCACTTTTGGAGTAGGATTATTTGAGTAAAATGTCAAGAGAGTAGCTGGAGGAGACCCGGATCGGCTGTCGGATGCTGGTAAGTGATGAGCGATCAACAGACAATGGGCCGCGACAGTGAGATGGTTCGGTGATTTACCGCGAGGAAGTCGGGGGACTCCGCCCGGCGCGCCCCTGGCCAGGGAGATGTTCGCGAGGAGGTGCCCAGATGTAGGTCACCGGGTACCACGGGGTAGCGGGGGTGAGAGGTTCAGGGTCGGCGACGGGGCTGGAATCACCGGGAGTAACGTCGAGCCGAGTGAGTTACCGTTCCACAACACAGTGGAGAAAATAATTAGTCTTCGTCTTCGAAACCCCATGGTTTACAATTGTTTCCATGGCATGGCGAAATATTTTGTGAACTAAGATTTGAGATATACAAATCTTGGACTGCATAATTTTAAGATAAAATTGTTTAATTCTATAGTGCATCATATTTTTGGACCGAACGTGTTTACGAATCGGTCTCAATGCCAGGAAATTTTTGTAATGAATTAACTTATAATTTTTTTTTGGAGAAGATTCTGTTGAATCGCCTCAAATTGTGTATGCGTCTTGCAATCGAACCGATGACTTATTCAGGTACATGAAACAAAATATGAGGCTACCGAGGCTTTTACATTAACCTGATACCAATTCCACAAGGTTTTATATTAGCTAACATTTTTGTCCACTAATATAGTAGTAAATTATTTTTTGCTCATCTAAATTTTTGTTTATGCTGGCTTTAAGATACTATATGCAGATGAATGCACCTAAGAGAACACTTGGAGTGAAATAATACAACTAATTGATTATGTGAGACGCACATTTACTGATGACCTAAACAAACTCAAACCACCCCAACCCTCCACTCATTCAAATTAACATTATAGGCTGTGGCCCTGGGAACGCTACCAGCCTCTCAGCGTACCGTGGCCCAATCGCCCATCATCTACCCCTTGCTGTCACTCACCACTCACCACCGTATGTAGATTGTTTACGCTCTGGCTGATTATATCGATACGCTCAGATACGGCAAGTCTGTTGTTTTTGAGTGCCCTCAACCCCCACCCCCCCTCAAACCGCACTCTTTACCGGTTTTGTTCACTGGTTAGTGTTTGTGTAGTTGGTGATCATGAATGGCGATATTCATTTTGTAGGAACAGAAGGTCACTTAGGGTGACAGCCAGTCCTTAGGTCATTTGAATTATTGAATGATATTGTAGAAGTCTTGACGTTGTGGTCATATTTTGTTAGGGTGAGCGTTTTAGAGATGTCAATCAATGCAGATACGTTATTACATTGTGTTTCAGCTGCTGACTCTGGTTGAATGGTAACAAAAAAACTAAGTTACAAAAGAATTTTACCGATTGACTGAATATTGAACACCAGAAACTCTCTTATCAAGATTATCTTAACGAGTGATAATGAGTTTTCCATCAAGCTGACATAAGTAACTCGGACTTAGCGGCTTCCCGGCCTGGGCCTGTAGGCGTACTTTCCCGTGGTCACAAGATTGCGGCGGAATCATTCACACCCAAACGATGACGGTAACATATGTAAATCGGGGACATTTAGGCGAGCGTTGCTGCAAATCCTTTGTCAACGAGCGGACATTGTTTCAGAGTTTCGCCGTCCGCGAGTGGGTGCGCTGTCTTCGCTCATTTATGAATTATTAATATCGCGGGACAGATGGGGGCCGCCAATTAGGAGTGATTAAGATATAAAAACCGTAAAAATGACAAGTTCATAAAGAGGACGGAAATCGGCGGTTTTTGCCGCATTTGAATAGAACCCCCTCCTCCCCGTCTAGGTTTTTTTCCGATGTCTCTTTTAAGACGCGCGTTGAAAAGCGTGCGCAATCTTCAATCTAATATTCGGAGTAACGGCTTCAGATATGACACATCTAGAACGAGACGAAAATAACCGAAAAGTAAAAAATATTTATACTCTAAAACAAGCAATGTTTGTACGGACAAAATTATTTTTTCTTTCCAAGGATTTTTGATTTGTTTTGATAAGGGGGTTTTGACCACCAGGAATCGATAGAAACTGGTCCCATGGCTGGAAAAATCCGGTCTTCCTCCTAGAGCCTTTAAAGTTCCCATGTTATTCTTATGGAGATTTTTATATTGAACAAAAGTCAGCTGATAACTGCAGATAAATAATAAACCAGTGTGTTACATCTTTAACCGTGGTTTAGGAACATTATAGCAAAGTGCAGCACCCTTCGATCTGGCGAGTGAGCGAATCGAACGAGGTCGTCTTAAAAAGGAAGAGGGCGAGTGAGTGGAGCGAACGAGCTTTGTGTTAGAAACGAAAGTACACCTATTTTAATGCAGTTAAAATAAACTTAAAGGTAAAACATACAAAAATACGGTTGCCTCAGAATTACTGCTTAGTATAGGAGAAACTTTTGATAGCGGCAACAGCAACTAAACCAGATAGTGCTAGAAACAACTAGCAAGTAGCTCAGTCTGTTGGTCGGGACGAAACAACGCCCATAGTAACACCATCTGGGACTACCGCACTGCAGTTGGTAGGCAAAATAATATTTGGCAAATAACATGACTGCGTGTGACACAAAGTTGTATGGTAATAAACAAATCTTCCACGATTATATATCAGTGTGTCGTTCAGTTATAAACATACCAAGACGCATAATGTAATAACATTTGTTGTAGCCGGATAATGTCAAACAGTCAATAATATATTGAATTCTAAAACGGATCAAAACAATAATAAAAAGAATGTGATGAATTTTACATTCAATTAAATTAGTTTGATTATTTAATAATTTTTCAATAGACATGAGTTAACATCAAACACACTCAACTTCCTCCACCGCAACATTAGGCTACCTCAGCCCGGCTTGTTTGAGTGACCACGGTCTGAGCCGGTGGCCGACAAGACGACGTTTGCGAGCGGATTAGGACCCAAACCGAGCCGAAAACCGCGACCACAGCCTAAGACTGACCGCCGCCCGGCTTAATCCTCTTAAAGAAACAGCGACATGCAATCTCCTTCACTGGGGCTGCACTGTGATACCCGGTAAGGATCGTCGTACAGCGAGTAGAAGCTTGCACTCAATGAAAAAGCAATCAATTTTATTTTTAATTGTGTCGTTACGATATCCGAACGTCTATGGTACCATTCAATACTCAAACAATCCGATGTACCGATACATCACGACGTTCGATTCGATATTCACCCGCCGTACTCCGGGTCAGTTCATCGTAGCCCCCGGGCGGCGGACTCGACATTTGGAGAACCACGACCATGTAGTATATAGCAGAATGTGGATCCACATATAACAGGTCACGGCAGCCGGGAAATCGAAAGCTGTTCCAGCAAGGTCGTTAGTTTATTTCGGCTGGTCGTTGTATTCGATTGGTATTGTTACGATGTTGTAACGTATAACGGCCTCGTGCATCAAACTTCCAGTATTGCAATCAGCGAACCCATGAGAACACTCGTGTGAAAGGTTAGCGTTCTGTTCTGATTTGAATTTTTGTTTTGTGCTAAGTGATTTAGCTTAAAACTAGAATTTTGTTTAGTTTTTTAGATTAAACTATAAATCGATTGATTGATGGGACAAATCAGAGTTTATGATACACATTTTGACTGTTTCCAGAGCGATGGAAAGTTGAATATAGATGCAGTAGGAACAAATAATGGGGATGTTGGAATAATATTTTTACTTCGAGTAGCATTTTATGCCCTAAATACGCTTATTGCCTTATGAAATATTGCTTGAACACAATCCTATCGAAAGTTATACATTAATATATTTAACTAAACAGTAAAAGGGCAATATGAAAACTAAACACCCTCCTTATCCAAACATACCATAAGGAAAACGAGAATGGTTATTGTTCGAAGCATTGCGATATATTCTCAAGCGTTAAAACGTAACATGCGTAGAGCAATTTTAATAGTCCTTGCAAATTTGAATGCATATATGACAACTTTGAGGGTCTACACAAAACGATAATGTCTTGCACTTCATCAATATTAAATTAAAACCATGAATTCAAAGGAAAATAAGTATGCTTATGTTTTTGCCTTAGAGGAAGGATACAACACCACACACCCTATAGAATTATGATGAACTTATAAACGCATGACATGCTTTCTACGAGAATATTTTATGGAAAGAAGTTATTTTCCCCATTGTCCTGTGCATTGTGGTGCCCGATGACGGGTCACAGTCGCCGAGCGTCACTCAGGGTCGACCCGCGATGGATTAGCATGACAAATAACAGAGACAAAGGTTAATAATCACACCCTGGCTGGCCCAACCCATAGTCCAGCCTTGGCGATCCGCTGCGACGCGATCTCGCTGCTGCGAAACATCGCCGATCACCATTGGGGAGATCCCCCGGATTTTCTGAAAATGTGCTAAAAGAGATATCGGTCGGTAATCAATTGGTTCAATGATTTAACCGCTCACAGAATCCCTTTCATTAATTGAGGGTTTTGTTAAACTTGGATGAAAAGAGATTGGAGAAGAAGCATTTCAGCTTTACTTTTGATCAAGGTTCACTTGGTAGCACACTAACTTGTGAACTTTTGTATGAGTTATTTATTTCACCATAAGTATTCAACTTGCATCGCAGGCTCGAAAGAAGGAAATGCAAAGTGATAATCTAGAAAAGTTTTAAAGGAACCAATAACTAGTAGAAACCTTTACGCGACTTGATAAATTTCGATTCAAATATGCGTCTCAGGTCAGATTGGACGTAATAATACGATCTTGAACGAACGCAAACGTTTGCCCCCTACGCAACCCGATTATAAAACCCCAAACCCAATAAATAACCGATAACCAATACCTACCCTCACATCGACTCTATTAATAACGTAATTACACAGAGTAATAAGACCTTCTGTCGTCCCAACCCTTAAACGCCATCTTCACCGCCGGCACAAGCTCTCAGACGACGGGTGGCGGAGCATCTGTCTTCATCTGATATCTCGAGATAAAAAAACATCCCCCGTATCGGGATTAGGCAGCTGGCGCGTGCTGGAACACGCGCGTGCTGCACAAAGGGTTGCCTAATGAAATAACGAGCAGGTACGGGGATGAGATTGTCTTGCCCAAGGTAAACAGAGGACAGCTGGGTGCCGCCCCGGCCGCGCGGCGGACGTCTTGATTCGGGGGTGATTGGACTCCGGAGGTGAAAGTTGAGCGGGGAGCTCGGGGGAGAGTTGTTGGTTGGTGGTGGAATTTCGACCGTAAAGGCCAGGTAGGAATAAAAAATATATAGTGGTAAACATAATTCAGTTAGTAGGGCCTAAGTGTGAGAAACATATAAAATGTGAACGTGTTTTTAAAATATTTTTTGGGGCGTGAGGAAATATTACTAGGTATTGTTGGATAACATTTCGTTTTATCGGTCTAATTTAATAATATTACACTAGTTTCAAATGTAAAGTTGAAACTGGGGTAAAGTTCGAAGAAAGAGTCAAAGTTTTAGTAAATTGCAATAAAAAACTTTAAATTGTCATTTTAAATTTTTTAAGAAATTCACTCTTTCATATTAAGGGGCTGCAAACTTATATTTAAGCCACCTTTCTAACCAAAATAAGAAAAGCTGCCTCTTTTCTTAATTCAAGAAGTAAAGAAAAGAGGGAAGGATAATTGGATTATTGAGCAGAAACGGAAGGGTTCGGTGGGCCAATGCGGGTGTAATCGGGTGGACAGGCCGAGCCGATCGGGTGGCCGATTGTCCGTAACTTGATGGCCGATCGGTAGACTGGGCTTGAGGACCGGGGGCTCTCGCGTCTTGCGCTTTGAATCTGAATAGCCTCTTGAATCTCGCTGGAAATCGTTTGAGACCGACTGCTCACTGGAGAAAAGGAGCCAGTCATCACGATTTAAAAATTGTGCCAGCTCTGAGACATAGGAATTGATGGTAAAATTTTATACTTATTTCAGATTTCAAATCGTATTCTTCAAATGATGTATTTTTATTAAAATACTCCATTTGTGCTTTAAGAAATGTGAAAAAAAATAATTTGCCAGTGCTTCTTTTTCCAGCTATTTACACAATTAATTGCAAAAAAGAATTTGTCACATTTAGTTTTTAATACACATTTCAAAAGTAGATTATAATTTAGTTTAAAAGTTTCTCCTATAGACTGCGGTATATCTCATAGTCGACTATTTTCACGCGATAAAGCGATTTATCAATTTTAAAGTATAAAATCCACCACAGCAATAATCAGCGATCAAAGGGACGCAGCATGAAAACCCCATAGTTGCAACAACTATCAGCTTTTCACTAACTCCTATCGGTAATTATTTAAAACCAAGGTATTCTAATATGAACATACGGCGGCCACAAAGGGGGTAAAATGCCGGAAGAATCGATCGCGTTGTGACTCATTATTACTGCACTATTGGTGCACTTTGATGCGGCGATTATTGCATTCTTCGGTGATGACATTTTGGGCCGCGAGACTATTTTCGAAACGAACCTTTTGAGTCGTTCGTGCACGTCAAAGCGTTGCCATGTTTATAGGTCTGAATGCAATACCAATTAAATATTTGTTTAGAATAGACATTCAGCGATTGATTTCTAGTTATTTTTTTTTAATATCAAACTAGTTTTATTTTTTAAATAGCAAACTTTGAAAGTGTCTTTTTGGCAGTTGCAAGTTGTGTCAAATTAGCCTTTGATCAAATAACCGAATGCGCGCGAGGCGAAGAAAATTAACTGTCAAAGTCTCACTTAACAAACCCAATTTCAAATGTAATTCGAGAAATTCTTAAGCGAAGTGGTAAGAAAACAAAACAATCAAGCAGAGAGAAAACTATTACAATAAAGAAAGTGATAAATTTCCCAGTGATCGAGCTTGTACAAATTCAGATTTATGGTCCACATCGAAAGAACAAATGCCACTGAGAAATTTAATATTTTGTTTTCGCGGTAATTTGCCACGATAAATAAAAGTTTGAGCGCCGGCGGCGTTGAAGGGGTGGGAAGCGTAAGTGTTAATATCGTGAATGAAGGGATGGGGGGACTGTCACGAATTCTTGTTTCTTTCTTATTTGGAGTCACATTTCAGTGTCAGGAGATGATTGAAAATTGTACAAGACAGAATGTTATGCAATCTCGAGTCAGATCGACATTCACGGGATATTAGGTGTCAGAGAGAAAGTCGGAGTGTTAAACGAAATCAGCAGATTACCGATCGACAAGAAATATAACAACAATCTTCGTTTTGCGTCAACAAACAATGTTTTTTCATGTTAAATTTGCTTTCCTCACATCTGGAGTAACATGTACTAAGAGTAAAATATTTATTCACATCTCAGTCAACGGGGATAATCAATCAAATATCTCACTGAACTAACACTGACTATTTAAATGTTGATCAATTCACAAACAAATTAATTATGTTACATATTGAGTAAAAAGTGCCCTTTTTGATTTAGATGAACAATTTATTGCTCACATTGAGATATATTTCCACTAGTGTTTATGAATGGATTTGCTGTTATATACTCCATCTTTCATCTGCGGGAGAAAAAATGAGAATACCTTTTCTAAAAGAAAAAAAATTTGTAAAAGCACTCAGGACTGGAACATACGAGTTTTTTATGTGGGTTATCCAGACGCATTAGGTCTACAAATCTCAAATATGCTTTTCTCTTTATCGCAAAGGCACAAGGCTTATTGTAATATGTAGAATTTTTGTTTTTAACAACTGTCCTCACTCATAACCACTATACGACGGCAAAAACGTCACCCGGTAAAACAGAAACTCTGTCCGAGCCCGGCGCACCCCTCGCATCCAAAAAAGAAGCTGCAGCAACTGGTCAACAATTACAATCGATTGACCGTTGCTCTCTACTAATCATCCCTCGATTACAGCAAGGGTTGCACAATGGTGCGAGGGTGTAGAGGTCACCGAGACTCATTTGCATCGCCCATTGTCACCCTTGGACAGCTGCGACGGGCAATAGGGTGACAACTGGCCATCCCCTGGACCCTACGGTTCTAGATTGGATCTATCCGCTTCTGGGAGAGCAAGGGTTATGTCATAGTTGGGAAAACAGGGATATCGCTTACAGCTGAGAAGGGAGGTGGGTGTTTCGGAAATTACAAAGAGAACAGTGATAATATAGTTCATACAGTAGCATTCTTTACGGTTTTGTAAAGGGCGGCCAATCCAATTTTACTCAGGTTGACCTGATCCTAACCAGCATTATAATGATCGATACTACCACAAATGACTTTTGAATCCGATCACAGATGAACTTTATATATAAGATAATGTGACTTTTGTATCCATCACATGATTGAATCTTTTAGAAACTCTACCTTGCTCCATCAACGGGATCGAACTCCCTTTCAATTCCTAATCAATCCACAGATAGTGAAATCAAACTAAAACTGCTTCAGTATAGGTTACACAAAATGAAAAATATTAATTTAATACTATAATTTTACTTGTCAATATTTTTATCAAAATCTATAGTAAAATTATTTTATTTGAACTTAATTCCCATAAAACGAGCAACTCTTTGTCAAAACCCACCGACAATCAAGAAATCACCAAATGAACCATAAACCTCTCCACTAACCCCATCTGGAACTTTAACCAACCATAAAAGGAGATGGGAGAGCGATAAGGGTGATCGGAAAACGATACTGTGTCGCAACGGAAAGTAGCACGCGGGCCGACAACTGTTTATGCCCAGTTGTGATCGGCTCCAAGTTTTATGGCCCGAGTCCGGGATCCGGGTGGCGTTCGTGAAGGTGTCAAGTGTAAACCCATCGTAAACCGGGCGGCCCACACTTGCGTTTTATTTATATTTTTCAAATTCTCTGATGACCATTATCAGCTCCCAAGGACGGTAAGGTGCGGGATTTTGGAATTCGGGGAATGGTGACGGACTGGAAAACCAATCTCGGTTGCATTGCATGAGCGTAGTGGGTCCATAATCTTTCTCATTTATGACGCTTGTGATATTCTTATCATTCTTACGCCGAAGGCATATTTATTTCGTCTTAAACCTTTTATATTCAGTATTTTTTCTATTTAAGTTTAAACGAAGTTTAAATCGTACTAGAAGATGTTTAAAACACTCTTACCCCTTTACAGCATCAGTGTAGACTATATCTATCATTCCTTTTTTCCCTAAAAGCCCTGTATCGCATTTATTTGAGTGATGTAGTCAGATACGTTCTTTTTTACCAAGAACACAGCCTTGAAGACAGACTAATAATATCGTATAGATTTCCATTTCAAGTAATCCCTAAAGCTAGATAACCTGAACAGGATATTTGATATATTTTTGATTCCAGAAAGTGCAAGAGCAGACAGTATATGTGGAAGGCAGAGGCAGCGGTCAGCAGCAGGCTCTCAGATGACGTCACGCGGCCTATCCATCAGCTGGCGCTGGGTTGAATACAGATCAGCCCCAACCCTTCACCCCACCAGCCACCAGCCGCGCATCTGTTATTATTGATAACAGATTGCGCACCACCAGAGATAAGCCGGTACTAATTTGATATCTTACCGGCTTCTTTGTGCTGATGAGAATATTTTATGAGGTGTTTCGACAGAAGATATTGCTGTCATTTTTTAATCTCGGGGATGAAGTATTAAAGTGTGAGTTTTGTTTTGCGAACTGTTACGATTTCTTTTCTCCGTTTCATTTACTTACCAGAGTAGAAAATAATATAATCTCAGCAGGGCTTTCTTATAAAAACAAATGTGGTAGTATGTTTGATAGAAATTGGAATTTTGTATAGATGGTTCTCAGCAACTTATACAGATTTAATTGTATAACACCTAATGTATTCGGAATCAGTAATTTCACTTCAGACATTTTATAATGTAAAATCGCATATTTTGATGTCAATGATAGTTCTTTAATGCCCGATATATAAATTTTATTCATTTAAATTTTGGAGTACCTCAAGAAAGAGTTTAAGGACCGATGATTTTTTTCAGATTTCACATATAGCTTCATTAAAACACATTTTTCCATTATAAATAAAATAAATAAAGCCAACTCGATTCTCAATACAGGTAATCCGCAATTTGATCAACTTTCCAGCAGCGAAGCTCGGTTCCCAGGGAGCAAAGCCGCCGCTCGGATGATAAACGCGCCGCGGGATGCGCCAAGCGCCTCTAAATGATAATTAGGCTGCCAAGGTCGGCCGACTGGTCAGAAGACCTCTTTAATCGGTTGACCATCGGACGGCTTTTAAATTCGGAATGTGGAAGACCTTTCGCGAGAAAGCCTCGGGAAATAGCTTCGATTCCGGCGTGACAATTACCGTTTTGCCGCCAAATGTCACGCGCTCGCGGCTGCCATATTGCGGTGCAGTGCTGCCAATCCACTCGTCTGTTATTGCTTTATTACTGCTTCTTTTATACCATACTTACACCTGCGATGCTTCAGGTGCTGAGTTCATGTAAGATGTTTTACATTACTGGGACTTTGTTTGGAAATTAAAAGATCACCATTCGCTTGCGTATTACAACAACTTGACATCGAATTTGCAAGAATTTAAACTAATAACGTGTTAATTATATAAATTATGCTATTGTAGTATCACATACAAAATGGGAGCTAAATTCAAATAAATATTTATTTATAAACTTCAAATTTTTTTAAACTCGTTTATACCTCTAATGGTAGGTACACGTGGATAAACTATTACTTTGTAACACAGTCAGGATAGCCTCATAGGCTCTTTTACTCTTTTTAACGTAGTTTAGACAAAAGATGAAAGTGCCTCCCCTCCGACCCGTTAGCCACAGTTTCGGTGTTTTTCACTACAAAAGTTACGCATGCAAAACAGCCGTATAATCGATTAGAGCAGAAAGGGTCAGCGAGGGCCGAGAGGGCTCACTGGACACGCGCCCGGCTTAAAGGACCCTCGGAACTTTTAATTTTATTTATAAAAAGGTGCGCCGCTCTGCCGACCATGCACAATGCTAATTTGGGGTGAGCGCGGGGGATGCCGCCCCTCTGTCACCTAGGGGTGTCCAGGGCGCGGGCACGAGTCTGCTGACCTCCTGACTCGCTTACGGGCGACAAAAAAATCGATGAAATACAAATCAAGAAAATACCCTGCCGATGAATCTTCAAAAACATTGGGGTATACACGTTCAGTGTTGCCACTTTTAGGGTAATTACCCTTTTTTAGGGTAATTTACTGGTCTTAGGGTAATTTTTAGGGTAATGAAAATTTTAGGGTAATCTTAGGGTAAAATTACACATGTTGAAAATAGTCAAAATTTTATTGAGTAACAATAAAAACTATTGAAAAACATAAAACTTAAACAGTAAAAATTTAACGAAATAATCACTTTTAGAATTTAAATACGAAAAATGTTAGAACAGCCCACCTAGGCTATTACAGTTAGCCTTTTTTTAAATAAATAATAATAATCTGTATTATTTGTAAGTTACTGGAAAATTATATGTTATTTAACTTAATCAATAGAAGAAAAAGAATAATGACAACACTTATAAGTTATAATAACAAAGTACTACCTTAGTCAATGGTACTACATAAAAGCATATATAACTTATAGGTAAAATAATTATAATAATTTAGGTAAAAATTTAAAAAATAGAGAGAGGTAACCTTTGGTATATTGCAAAAACCTATTGGGTAACCTTATTAGGTAACTTAAAAATTGTTATAAAGAAAAACAATAATAAGGCCTAGGTATTAATAAGGTGAACCGGCTAGAAATACTGTGATAAAGATACAATTAAAAAAAAATAAAGGTTTGTATTTTATCGGGACTACACAGCAAAAAAAAAACATTTCAATTAGGTCTATAATTTTTTAAAATTATTTTTTACATTTATTTTGATTTATTTAAGCATTATTTAATTAATTTAACTATCTTCATCTTGTTTTAGGGGTTTTATAATAGTATTATGGTACTTAAAAGCACCAATTAAGCTTTAGGGTAATTTTCAGGGTAATTAAAACCAGATTTAGGGTAATTTAGGGTAATTTTTCCTCTTGTTTAGGGTAAAACTGTAGTTGCGAGGTGGCAACACTGTACACGTTTCAACCACGGCGATTGCAAGCTTTATTCTAGCGTTGTATGTTATATCTGAATTGCTAGTCCCGCTCCGGTTAATGATACTGTTGTTCATGGTATAAAACATCAAGCGAGATTAATTGTAATATAAAAAAACATATTATTAGAAATGTATTATTAAAAATGTTAGTTGTAAATAAAAACATATTTAAAAGGGTATTGCGGCCGTATGTCATCACTCAATATAAGATTATTTTTTGAGTCTTATGAGCTTTTTTCTTCAGAGGTAAAGAATGTTAAAAAGTAAAACTTTTCAGCAGACATGTGACCATTTTTGAATAATTTCGAAACAAAGGGAGGAGTTTAAATAGTATTCTTTTATAAAACGCTGTTATTCTGCACAGTGATCACTCATTCACTTTGTAAGGGGATGAACACACAGAACGCGGCGCGGCGCGGCACGGCGCGGCGCGTCATGACGCGTGAAAAACAAATTCATAGTTTGTTATGGAGTTGAACACACAGAGAGCGGCGCGGCACGGCGCGGCGCGTCTTCACTTGGACCAGTTGAGTTTGATTTTTTGGAGCGTCAACACGCGTTTTCGCGCGTCTTCCCTGCAAATATGGTGAGTGTTTAACGAAGTGTTTTGTAGGCCTGCACTGTGGCAAGCGAAGCATAAACATTACAAGAACAGGGGAATTGTGGACAAGCTGTGGAATGAGGTGACAATGGTAGAATATACTGTATTGCTTAAATCTATACCGTACTTATTTAATACACTGAGGTTTATTTTGTAATTGGAACTTCTTTACAGTTTTCACTGACTTTAAAGTTTCTAGTGTCGTTGGACAGACTTGGTGTGTATGTGTAGTTGTTTGGTAGTCCGGATTCGGGATTGTTTAACGACGATGGCAGTATTTGACATTATAAAACCTACACTTATTTAATACACTAAGGGTTTTTGTGTGGAGAACTCCTCCTACAATTTACAACCAAAATTAAAGTTTTTGGTGACGTTGGATACGGTTTGATCTGTATTTGTTTACGCCAAAATCGAACGTGTAATACTTTAAATAAGTGTTTTAGAAACGCAGCAAACATCGAACCAATTTGCTCAACGCCATATCGGACACTGATTACTGAAGTGAAAAGAGTAGAAGACGCTCCGCGCCGCGCCGCGTTCTGTGTGTTCAAGTCGACGCTTGATGACGCGCCGCGCCGCACCTCGCCGCGCCGCGCCGCGCCGCGTTCTGTGTGTTCATACCCACTCCAACACTACAAGGGCGTATTTTAAGGCGAATATTAATGAATTATGAGTGAAGGTGTGATGGCTTATGTAGGTTTGTACTGTCTGTTAATTCTTTAGGCAAGGTTTTTAATTAATAGCTAAAAAACCAATGGCAGCTGTTTCAAGTTTCGAGCCAATAGAAAAGCTGTAATATTTCTCAGGACCGAACCGGCAACCTTCATATTGAAAGCGGTGGGCACCACTTAAACATCAACAGAGAGTTTGTGTCAAACGCTCGAGACATAATGTATAGGTAGGTTTCATGTTACCTGAGTGGGTGGTGTTGGACTCGGCGTCAGCCACCTCGGTCCGCAGCTTCTTGCAGGGGCCCTCGTCCGGGCTGGAGGTGATGTCTAGCTCCTCCTTGATCCTCGGACTGTCCGGGTCAGGCTTGATGGGGGTGGAGCACCTCGGCTCGTCCTCGTGGTGCCTGGGGGCGGTTTTCCTGATGGGCGCCGAGATGCTGGGCCTCCTCGAGCCCACCACGACCCCCAGCCCGTCGTCGCTGTCGGCCTCCTCGCCGCCCGCCCCGGGTTCCGCGCACCCGTAGTTCTCCTTGTTGCAGGTCAGCACCTTGTGCTGGATAAACCGGACGATGTCCGAGAGGGCGAAGGACTTCTGGCAGACGCCGCAGGTGAGGATGTCCTGGTGTCCGCCACCCTCCGCCTCCGCTGCAACAGGAAACGGAAATGCACGTTAGACAGGTGATGAGAAGAGACATTAAAGTCTGGACAAAAACGGTAATCAATAAATTTTCATTAAATCAGTCAAAGTTAACAAAATATATGATGTTAAAACAACTCTAAACTGCAGTACCATGATTTAATTAGTTTTTAATCAACTTTGTTCTAATGCATACAATTCACACTAGTCACTAAATAGATTTTAAGAAATTTCAATAAAAAACAAAAGACTTGCTTAGACACAATATTAAAAAAAAAAAAAACAGACACATAAGAATTTTGTTCTCCACATCGAAGCGACTTGACCAAAAATTCATGGTGATACTATTTCAAGGAAATTATTTCATTATTCGAATAAGATACATCGATATTTGCATACATCGAATCTACAAAGTTAAACAGCTAAAGTTTAAGTCAGCTGTAACTTCGCGCTCACAAACAAATATGAGGAAAGGAATATTTGCCAGTGTGATCGGACATTTGCGCGAATCATTGACCGGGGCGGAGCCTGGGCCCGGGGGGTAGCGACAGCCGTTGGCCACAAACAATCGATTAGAGGCCAGCTGTCACAGACACCCAGCTGATAACGCCGATAACCGGCAAACAGCTGATAGCGTTGTCTCTGTCATCAACACGCCGAAAGTAACCCACAACGGTTATCAGCAAACCCATGTCAGTGTACAAAGCGCGCAGAATACAACAATTCTTTTTGATGGTTGATTGGCACAATTTTGTTTGAGTCTATACTCCGTTGAGTTGTTTTTTTCGTTTTAGGTGTTTTTATATACACATACCAAAACTAGCATGGTTTGGGTAGTGAGAATAACAAAACCAATTTTTTTTTATTATTAATAATTGTGAACTTACAAGATTTTAGAACATGTATGCAAATTCTTTTTGCAACCGTGAGCAGAGCTTTAATTTTTCACACTAAATGATATCAATGTCGTACAATGAATGTGTTAAAAAAATCACAAACACGTATTCACAAAAGTTTGAAAATAATATCTTGTATAGTCTATTCTGACGACGAAATTTTTGTTAGGATTGCGTTTTACTATCTGACTACGCATTGTTTCTGGTATATTTCTTAGTTCAATGTTTCTAGTCTTGTTAGCCGTGGAGCGCTAGCATCACCCTTATTCCGTCCGAAACTGTATCCGTTTCCAGGCGACTGACGTTGCCGGAAGTTTGCGTATCCGCGTAAACGCACTATTGGCCCGGTAGCGGACATGCGTGCGGGGGCGGGGGTGGCGATTGGTCAGTGTAGGGGTCAGTGTGATGGTCAGTGGCCACGCCCCCTCCCCCCACCCCCACCGCCACCCCCTGCCGAGCAGGACTGGACATGCGTCCACCACCCACCTCACGAGCGAGTGGTCAGTGCGAGGGGAAGAAGAACATACAACACAAGTACAATGGTAAACACAAAGATTGCACATGCAAAAGCACGAAAAAAAGAATATTAAAGGGTCTAAAAGAAAATGTAAAAGACACGAAGGCTAATACTACTGACCGTATACTAAAAACTGTGTGTAGTCAATGCTTGTGTTAAATAACATAATAATAAAGTATATCAATCGTAAAAATACAACAATAGACAGAGGAACAACAAAAATCACAAGTAAATTAGTGGAAATAAGGATCGTGGTTTCAGAAATGCTGTGTAAATGGGAAACCAAGTCTCAATAGTACTAAAACTAAATAAAAAAAAAAAATCAAGGAGAAAGAAATTGAGAAATCATAAAAAATACTAAATCTTGGAGTGAGCACTAGTAGAATATATACAAATATTTGCTTAGCTAGTGATTTACTTAAATTACAGCAATTCGAGACGGATGGCCAGACATGTGTTTGGCTGCACGTGATAGCTCGCGGGCATTTATCACTGACAGGTAAAAATGACCTGCCTGAAAAAATCAGATTATGAATGTTCACTACTTAAAAAAATTCAGTAAAACCCTTCTACAAACAGTTCAGCATGACTCTCATATTTAAATAACAATCAATAAGACTCGTGAAAAACGTTAAAAACGAAACACAAGACGAGTGGAATCGGAGATTTGAGCAGACTTGAGTATGATTGCAATCTGAGACCAATAAACTTGAGGGATGTTATGTCGGGGGTGATTGGACAGAGTCAAAGTCGCTGGGTAAAGGGATGATCCAGATTCCTCCCATTGATAGTCGGTTTGATCGGTCTTATTAGCCGGCATACCGGGGAGGTCGGTCCACTGTAATTAATAGCGCAGTGGATGTCTGTACTGTGACTGTAGGTGTCTGCGTGTCTTGCGTCGAGAGAAGGGGTGGTTCCGAGGATTCCGATTGATTTAATTTTCCTTTTTATGGTACGTTTGCCTAATAATGAATCCAAAAGTATGAATATAATTACAGTAACTTATACATTACCTAAAATGGATGAAAACCTGAACTCTTAGGTGGGGAACCTCATTTATTTTCACCATTTTATGTCTTTTTAAAAACTCGCTGTTGAGCACGTAGGTCTGCTGTGACGGGAATGTGATTGCTGATAAAGGTACAGATTTATTATAACAAATGTTCATTAAAATATGATTGAGTTTGGTAATAACATTGGAACATTACGATATTTACCAAAAATAACAAAGTTGAAATACTATGTTTGTACGTTATTTAGGAAATATTATTTGTTATCATAAACCGTTCATAAAAACTGTACTAATGTATTTATTTAATAAATTATGTTAAAACTCGGTCATTTTAGACTATTGGTAACAAAATATTCGGTGACGGTTGAAGGAAAAGATAGTGCTGGACAAAACCACCAAACCTCCTTCACTATCACCCTAGTATTCGATTGGTATGAAATTGGCCAGTTTGGATTATACTTTGGGTTTAACTTATTTTGTACAAAAACAAACACCCGGTGCTGCCTAACCGTGCGAGAGAGTGAGAGAGAGTCTGTGTACGTGGGGGAGGGGGTGTTACAGCGACAATGGGGGCTGGACAAAGACCTATCGCCGTCACCCCTGTTTAACCATGGTTTTTACCCTTCAAGAGTTGTCATCCGAAGTAGGTCTATGTGCCATGTGCCCGGTCGCCTCTCCCCCACTTTTTACCCCGAATCAATAACTACCCCATGAGGAAGCACCATTTACGTGGCCAGACAATGTACTGTTTCTAATTATTTGTACATTAGGCTCTTTTTGTAGGGTTTTTTTTTCTGCGAGATAATTATCTGGGATTACCTCCAGAGGGGTTGTTTTGGTTGAGCAACACATGTTTTGATTGGCTGTGCTGTTTTGCGTGGGTGCACTCGTGGAGGGGTGGTTGTAGGATATTGCGAGTGTATTTTTGGAAAGCTTCAAAGCGGTTATAGGATATTTATTTAAAAACTAAAACAAGTGACAACAATGTCTATGACAAGTTATAAAGAGGTCTTAGTAAATACTGCTAGGGTAAGTTGGGGAGTTTAAAAAAATATAAGGATAAAAGAGATATGAGCTGTTATTTTGTAACGTGTGACTATTTTGTGATAGTTTAGGTGCATTATTGAGGTTTAAGAATAAAATATTAGGTCTACTTTAATGAAAAAAAATCTGAGTTGTAAACATTATTTATTTTATTTATTACAACATACAAATATTTTGTCACTAGTTTTCCTCTTTTCGAAAAAAATACAAAGTTCCACACAAAATTCCCATCATTATGTTGCCCACATCCACGACCCTATCGTGGGTCCCATGCTTTTAACCGCCCCGACCGCGGAAGCACAGTTTAACACAGGGGGACCTCCCGTAGCCGCGCCGGACGCTGGTGAGTCATGGCTCAATTTTAAAAAGTGTTTTTGAAAAGTGTTCTCATTAGAAGCTCCACGGGGGTTGTCATTAGTCCAGCACACCCTTAACGGACACTGGCCAGCGTTGGGGCGAGAATGTTTTGGGCTGCAAATAACCGGTTAGGAAGTGCGTTGCAAAAATTGTTTTCTAAACACACGTTTTGATATTTAGACTCTCTTATCAGCAGGGTGTAAAATGGACGACTGCGATTTGGTGGCTTTACGGATGTAAAATAAAACTTACCACGACCAGTCCAAATTTAATTTCAAGAAGAAAAATAAAGTGTACCGTTTCATTTTATTTAGTGAAATGTGTAATTCGCCTTGAATGGATTTCACCGCAAAAGTATAAAACCGCTGCGACTCTCATTCAAATTCACATCGAGTTTCCTGATGAACGGAGTGGACCGCGGTGTATTAGAGTTAAACCCGGCGGCAAAACTGTTTAACTTCGGTCAAGCTTTCTAGGTGGTGGTTTTAATTAAGTCAAACCCTTCTTTTAAATGTGTTTATCAAAGCATAAATTGTTGAAATATTAAATGTTGTGGTTATATGTACACCTAAATTTGAATTTTCTAATTTTACTTGGTAAATAAACATTAAAATAAAATAAACTTATCCATAAAACATTAACACATTAAAACATTAAATTAAAATAATTTAAAAAAAAAAACATTAAAGTAATATTTTTTATCCTGATGACAATAATGAAAAGTATAGACCATAGTTACAATTAATATAAATAATTACTAAGCATGCAATAAGAATACAAACCTCCCTCAATCTTGTATAATTATTTCCTTGACTACTAGTTAGTATATATTTTCTAATAACTATTTTTATATTATTCAAATAATTTTTTATTCGCGCACATAGGAGGAAAGTTTATCCTCCTTAGTCACTTACTTAGTTGCATCACATGCAAAATCCTTTTAATTTTTACATCAGCTTATACTTTCGTAATCAAAGGAAATTTAATACTCGAACATGTTTGTCAGGAGTTTAAATTTTTTATTTTCAGTTAAAATCCCTCCCTCACTCCAAAATTCTCGAGAAAGATCAGGATAAAAAACGACCCATAATAGACATTTCAAAGATGCTACTAAATTGAACCAAAATCAGCGGAGTATAAAAATAAACCAACTTGTTACATTTTGAACATGCATGTGATTCAATAAATATAATCAAAGTAATCAGTAATAAAAGTAATAAATGTAATCAGTATCTCTTCCCCTGGCAAGTGAGCGAAGCGAACGAGTTCATAGTGAGGGCAAGAGAGAAGTGAGAGCGGAAGTGCTTACCAGCAAGTTTACCTATATAGCAAGTTTTTGGTCCCCCCGGTGCTAATCTACTAAAAGGCCGGATTTCACCAAACTTTAAACCTCCGTTAGCGACGTTGTTAGCTCTAACCGACGAATTCAAAGTTAGCAGTTTTGTTAACCGTCGGTTAGCAACTAACCGAAGGTTAGTAGGTGCTGCTACAAGCGGAATTTGTAGTTACTTTTTGTTGTGTTTATATTTGAATAATCATATATACAGGTGTTTTAGACGCGCCGTTCCGATTTAGACAAACGCGCGATTTGGATATACGGAATTCTAAATAAATGTAAAAATGCGTGCAACAAAGTCGCTCGTATAGACATGGCCTTTAGAATCCAATGCATCCAGTCGACGCGCGTTTTTCCGGTGTGCCTAAAACGCCCGTGTAGACGAGGCTTTTAAGGGGGCTTTCCCGAAACACGTTTATCTTATTTTTGTGTCTAGGCCCTACTGTAGTTTTATTATTTAACACTAGCCTATTATTTAAATTAAATATATAATTAATAATTTAAAAAATAGTCAACTTTGTTTAAGGGTAAACTGATTTATGGAAAGCGAAACCTAAAGAGCACCAAGCTGATAGTTGATATCTGACTTAATTTAGCTTAAAATTTATTCTCATCTTTATTTTCTATAAATATACTGATGATGCAATGCAAAGATCGAACGCGAGAAGAAAAACAATTAAATTTGCATTTGAAGAAAATGTTGATGATGAGTTTGTAGTTCGCCGACTAGACGGATACTGACTGATCTTGAAGATATTGATTTTATTACAATGTTTATGCTAGCCAAGTGTTCGACATTAACAATTCTTGAATCCATCGAAAATCAACTTGAATTTACCGTACTTCAGATAGGTCGGTAGTTTTGTGTTAAAAATTTACGATAAATCTTATGTGTGTACAGGCGATTTAAATTAAAGCTATTTTAAAACTGTAAATAATTTTAAAAAGTAATCAATTATTGATTCTTTTTAGCGAGCCTATAACTTTATTTTTACATGCCAAATTAGAACAACGGTGTCAGAGTAGTAAGTAGGGCCTATACTGCTGCAATAGTATTTAAAAAGTTTTGATTCTTGCTATGTTTTTCTCATATTTAATCACATTATTTTGGAAACATCCCTATCAGTCCCATAAATAGGCTTCCACGGCCTACATTTTCCTACAATGATATGCCGCAATAACTTAACAGACAAAAAATAATTTGCATGAAATATTGAAATTTAATGGTTAATAACAAAAAACACCGAAACTAACTTACTGAATCGTCGGCTTCAGTGTAGAAAAGTTATTCTCCATAAATTCCATACATTAAAAGGCCAAGATTCTGTTGAAAAACGTTCATATTCCTATAAAATAAATTTTTTATTGACCCCAAAAAAGGTATAATAATGTGTCGTATAGGCCTACATGTACCGCAATATGCATTTTAATTAAATTAATTCAATATAGATACCATGGATTTAAAAAACCTAATTCATAAATAAAGGTTACTGTAAATCCTTGATAAATATTGGCTAAAATATTTTAACTGGGTAGAATCAGCAAACGCAGTTTAACGTAACAATTGTTCAGTGCTAACCGGAGTGCTAACCGGAGTTTACATTTTTGTAAACAAAGAACATATGATAAAGTTAAATATCACCAGACTTCCATGTAAATATATGTCCTCAACAATACTTTCTTAACTCCAGTTAAACGTTTTTAACTGGCCAAATTTGGCCAGTTAACAATTTTAACGTTGGTTTAGCTTAGCACCACATCAACTATTCCTATGTGCTGTTTCAATTACATTTTTGGCAAAAAACCGCGTCCGCTGTTTATTTTTTTTTAAGTTTTTATAAAACAAATTGAGTTAAATATTTATTAATAAACAAGGTTTTATTGACAACAAATTGCGCTTTACTAACCATAAAAAGGACTTTATTGTGCTTGAAAATAGAAAATTTATTTGGAAAGAGCATTGTGCATCACGAATTTATCGTAGTGCGTGCGGTTCTTGTACAAGAGAGCCTATACAGTAGTCGATTATGCAAAAGTAAAAATTTCAAACATCAAAATGATAACTAATATTATTTTTGGATACCGAAAATGGTGTGATTTTCAGAAAGAGGAAGAATTAATTTTCTTTAAATGTCTAGGTCATGTGTAATTCAGCGCTAGCAATGACTGACATTGTCTGTACATGTCCAGGGAGTACCCTTGACTCTCAAATTTTAACAATTGTTGCAATAAAGTATTATTCGAGGCTGGAATTTACGGTGATGCTGTACTAATTAATTGGTGTTTCAGGCTACGTTTGCAAAAAATACCTCATGACTCCTCTGGATATCTGTGTAACACCAGCTGAAAACCTTTACAACGAATCAAAGATTAGGACCCGAAATCCGGTATAAAGAATATGTGGAGAGTTTGCATTTCCTCTAGTTTCGCGGCAAGAGCGCCCGCGATCACCCACCCTACCGACGTAACTTCTGGTAGCCTATGTTCTTCCTTGTTCGTAAGTAGGCCTACAATGTGTGTAGACCTTATGGCTTACGATATGTGGTCAACATAAATATTGAAATCCAACCCTATATTAGAGGGGCTCTGTATACTATTTTTGTACAGTTTTATTCCTCGGAACCAGTATCCCAATAATAATTACGTTCAATATTATTACTGTTTGTGATTCAAAACTAATTTCATATTATGTATTTGTCAATCCCGAATATGAAGAATGGGCGTGAGAATCATCCTACACTCATCTCTCATTCATATTCAGGTTAAAAAACCCACTATGTGAGTCCCTGACTGAAAATAGTGATAGTGATAGTGAATGCTGTAATGAATTTGCCAAACAGGGAAATGACGAAAATGCAATGATTTCGTTTTCAAGGAAATTTGTAATAAAAACATGTGAAAAAACTATGTACTCTTAATACAATCATATAATTAATATAATCAATATAATCATAAAAAATAAAAACCAATATATTAAATAACATTAAATAATATTTGGTTCAATTTGTTAAATCAAATTGAACCATCCCAGGTTTTATTAGCTGCTCTTTTAATTTTCTGTTCTAAAGTTTTCCTCTTCATTTTTATATACCTCTTGCTTCTCTTTTAGAAGGATGGTTCTCTTTGTGATATTGTGCTCCTTCTTTGCATGTTCCGTTAATACTTGGAGGGTGTTGATCCTTTTTTTTTGCAAGGGCAACCCAACAGATTTACTCTCTTTGAGGACCGGTATCTTTCTGCTTGTAAGATGCCTGGTCCCAAGAGCAATTTTTCGCGGAATGGGTTTGGGTCTTAATCAGACTTGCTGCTTCTTTTTGCAGTCAATAACTTCAATTCAAATTTAAATTCAAACGCGCAGAGGTCGGATCGGCCAGGCGTGGAGAGGGTGAGTGGTCCGCAACAGCTGTACTATGAGTAGTTCAAATTGTTAGAGAGCATTAGCCCTAATTTCGCTATTATATGTCGAATTATTCCCTTGCTAAAAGTACTATCGAACTATACATGAGTATATGATGCACTCGCATATTGTTTGGACAGGGAATTTACATTAATTTAAAACCAATTCAAATCAGTTGCGGCGTGAAGGGGTTGGCTCTTCCTTTTCTTACATTCAGATTCTTGCATGCTCATAAATAGGAAAACAAATTAGGATATAAAGCTTGAAAATATATGAAATAATATTTTATATGGCATAAAACAATTAAAAAATACAGAAATATATATAAAGGCACGATATAAATTATCAAACTTGCTTTAGAATCGTCAATCACAAATCAAAATACTTCGAAGGTTTTGTTTATATTTCCTATTAAAATTGTAATATTACACACTACATATGCAGCTGTTGCACTAGTAAAGAAATCCCAAGTGGTTTAAAAATTATCAAAACTAGAATCATATGATTTTTGTTTCTCTGATAAAGGAAGGATATTGTAATCTTGTTTTATGTGTGTTTTTAAACAGCGCATTCTGTCGGTCAACAGGCCTACATTTGGATAACCGACAGTTAAGAATTGTTTAACCGTCAGTTAGTGTTAACGGACGGTTAAGCTAAACCTCCGTTAAGAAAGTTTGGTGAAATCCGGCCTAAAGCAAACCTAATACGCTTCACCACTGAATACGGCGAGGATGCAAATCCAACCAACTATCGACCAATATCGCTTCTCCCGCGTTTCCCAACATTTTGCAATTCATGGTCCACACCCCCGCGAGGGCTCTCCCTGGTCGTCCCGATGCTATCCCGCGATCCCGCGACGTCCCCAGGACATAATGGGCATGCTAATGCGAGGCGGAGCCCCGACCGTAGGTGTCATTGTGCCCAAGAATGCGGTCACCTGCGCGGCCTCTCCCCGCGCCGGACATCGTCATCTTTCATGCAAATCGCACCTTAATTACCTGCGGGACTCGAATGAAGATGGAGACCGTATTGTGGGTAATGGCCGGCTGTATTGTCGCGCGATTGTCTCGAAGGTGCGCCCAGAGGTCGTGACGGGCACGACACACTCCCGGCCAGCGTGTTGGTTTTGTGGGCGCGATCTGTTGTGCGGTGTCAAAGTGGGGCCGAACTGACAGTGGATTTCTTTATACTCTTGAGTAAATAAAGGATAGAAGGTGAAAACGGTAGCGAGTAGTGCCAATAATGTGGCAGAAGATGGGTTACTTTTTAAAACTTATTTGACAGGGAATTATCAAATCAGTACGTGGGTAAATGTAATAATGTGTGCATTGTGAAAGATGTTCGAAAAAAGGGAAGAAATCCATTTGAAGAGCCGGAAGTAATATTTAAGTACCTCTGCACTTAAAAAATAGTATATTTTGTTGAACTTTAATGTTATGCAAATTAACATTAATATTGTAGTACACACATTTTACACAACCATTGAAGAATTACCTGTATAAAGTTAGGTAAATCACACTCAGAAGTAGAGTGGTTCCCGATTAATACCACCTTTTCCTATCCTTTCAAAGCCATAAGGCGAGCGGCCGTATCGGTTGGGATCGATATTGACGGGGCTCGAGGTGTCAAAAGCCGCACAAAACATCGCCGGCCAGTTGTGTCCGGGTGTGGCGCCGATTCCGTATTCAATATTTTTGATTGATGCTCGCGGCCGCGGGTGGCGGTAATTTCCCGTTTCCTGCCCCCCCCCCCGGGCCACCTCCCCTGCACCCCCGGCCTATCCACCCCTGGACAATGCCGCTTCCTTAACTTTGTCAGGCCATGGGTAGTTGACTCCCCGTACAGACGTCACGCCTCGGGCTTTGAATATTCGCTTGATTTTGGGACCGTTTCCGTCGTGTATTTATTTTATTAGGGCTAGAGATGAGATTGATGGAATTTGTTGGTTCTTAAACGGCAAAGCTTTGGAAAACTGGATGACGAAAAATAAATAAAGCATGAAAGATTTATATTTATTTACGCTCTAAGAGCAAATAATATATAACTCAAATCATTACTATAAGCACATCCTGGGGGCAATGAAACATTTCGTCGATGAAAGATTAATAATATATTTAAAGTAGACACTAGTTTTTTTTATTATTATTATATTTTTAAATATTATTCAAAGAAATAAAATATAAATAAATTATAAAATATTTTACTTACAAAAATGCCATAAGGCTATTAACATAAAGATTTTGGTTAAAATATACTTGATAAGTCAACAATACTGACAATCAAGCTGCAGAAAAATTAAAAATAATAATAATAAATTATCGGTAGGCCTTATGATTTATGAGTAGGCCCACCCCAAACAAAAATCAACGTACAACAATCTCACCGATTCCACACTCTATCAAACATTCCAACCCCAATACTAGACATTACATCTGTTACGTCTCAGATGGGAAGCTATCTGACCGCCCTTAATTAGGTGACCAGTTAATTTGGCTCAGACGAGAGTGTTTTGGTGTGGGGAGGGGCAGGGGGAGGGGGCAGGGATCCAAATTGGTCATATATCTGTCTGGCGTAGCGATCTCTGTTCGGGCCAAAATAAGGCAATTGGTAGACAATAAAAGGAATCGATGCGGCTCTATCTATTTCCGCAACTTTCTCCCCCCCCCCCACCGAAGTTGGACTGACTCATGAATAAATCAAAATACTTTGCCGCATTCCATCTGGCCCGCAAACCACTGTTTTTATACGCTCTAATAATTGAAACGACTCCTTTTGGGTTTTTCTTATTGGGTCGGCTAGTTTTTTTAGTTTAAATAATCTCAAGTTGTATTTGATAATTTAAGAATTTAATGGTACTTCATGTACAATGATTTATGAAAAGAAAAGCAAAAGTATTATTGTAAAGAATGTTGGTTAAGACGTTTAAGTCTTCTTAATTTTTGTTTATTCCCTAAAAATTACGAAAATTAAACGTTTTAACGAACAATAAACAGAAATTACTTTAATGAATTTTCTTGTCAAATTTATACAAGTAACTTGCATTTTCTGAGTTCTACACTTGTTGTGACACTTAGCAATTGAGTTAAGAAATGTAATAATTATTTTTATAAGCGTCCAATCTTCCCGAATCTTCACTTTCCGCAGTTTGACCTTACCCTTGCTCAAGTCGCACTACTCATGTCCTGATGAAGGCGGCAGCAATCCACCGGACACTTCCGTATCGTGTAATGCGCCTTTTTACACCGGGTCTTATTAGCGCGCATTAGGCCCGTATCTTGGCGACTGACTCATCACACGCCTAGGCGCATTTGTCGGTGCCATTACGGTACAATACACTGTACTTGACTCCGATGCTGCCAGGGACTGTTGGAAAACTAAGGTTAATTTATATCTAATTCTGACGTTTCTATAATGAGGATATGAGACGATTTCCTTAATTGTTTCGACATTTATGATAACAAAAATTCTATTTATGGATGGAAATTTAAGAAAAGTATTATTAGTTAGCTTTTGGTTTGTTTTCAATGATAAGCGGTGGTTTTTTTATCAGGGGATTCGTCTAATGAGTTAAAATAGGCCTACCTGAAACCATTTCAACGACTGGCAAGGGGAATGCACAATAACACACCCAACTATATTTAAAACAACGAGGTAAACTAGATATAGGGTGCTACAAAGATAGGAAAGTTTTTCATCCTCTGTAAGTTTGCGCCATTTTACCCATGATTCCCGTTGTTTTCTTGGTAACAACACCTTGGTTTACACTTTACCATCTGCTATTTGCCACTTTACCCACACCTATCTGACATTTCTATGATAACCATTAGCAATAACCTGTTCACTAACTATCATATCGAAGTGGTTTAAAAAAATCAAGAAAACAAAAATAATTAGATGTTTTAAAAGTGTGATATGTGACAAAGAAATTCCTTTTAAGGTTGTTGTGAACAATCAGAATAGCTAAAACTGTTTACCAAGGAAACGAGAGTAAAGTACGGGATGGTTTGCAAGGAAACGGCGAGTTGTGGGTAAAATGGCACAAATCATAAGGGGACAAAATCTAACATTTGTTTATCACTCAATCACTTTATAATTTAGATAATAAAAATAATACTAATCGTATGGATTTTAGTGGAGGGAGATCAGCAATTAACTGATAGTTCTCTTCGCCTGAAAAGCCTGCACTTTTTGTTTTCTATGCAGGTGGACCAACGGCTTAACGTGACTTCCGAACCACGGGAGCGGCCGAACGATCTTTTTGTACCCGAGCCGGGATTTGAACCCGGACCCGCTGGGTGATAACCCAGAGCTCTACCACTGAGCTTCGGCCGCTGCCTATAATTTAGATTAACCTCGTAGATATAAAATTTTAGACTTAGGATATGTTTGTGTAGACGAAAAATTCCCTTCGAACAGAAAAATGTCCCCGATCAGACAAATATCTATCCTGTAATCAGTCGTTGTCGGAGTCGTGACCCAATTGGATTACCGCTGTGGCAGTGACGTCACCGACGTGTTCGCGGCGTTCCCCAGGGCTCGACTCCGTGACGCCCGGGGCCCGGTCGCGTCGCGACGCTAGCGCAGCGTTAACGCGATTGACGGCGACGCCAGCGTCGCGGCGCGGCGTTAATGGGCGATGATCAGATTATCTGACGTCCACGGCCCACGGCGCTGCCACCTAATCTAATCTACGAGAAAACAAACCCTCTTGAGTGCCCCCCCCCCCCCCACAAAGAAAGTCGCTGTCTTGAGTTGAATCTGCGAGGTGTTTACCGACTGCCATTTTTTCGCACGTGTAAGAACTTAGGAGTAATATGAGTAAAATTGGACTCAAAGCGAAAAACAATAAATCAACTTGAGACGGTGGAAATTAAACATCATTAATTTTCTACAATTTTTAGACTCCACACAAAAATAAATTTTTGAAATACAAAATATCAATTTTGAAACTTTCTGTAGGCTTATGTTATATTTTTCTATATGTAGTCTTCAGTTTGTAAATAATATAATTTAATCCATTCTATACTATTTTTATCAAAAAAGTAGAAGTTTTTGAGTAACACAGCTATAATTTCAAACAACATATTAAACCCCATTTGCCGTTTTTTAAACTCGTGAAACCCTGAGGAATTCTACCTGGTAACTTTTCTTGTCGCAATAGTTCAAACAATTATAATGATTAGGCTAGGTATATTACTTTAGGTTATCAGTTATTGCTGACAAGAATTATACGTTCGAGTTGGATATTGAAATTCGTCTCACAGGAAAGGGATACAGATAAACTGTATGTTAAATACAAAACAATAGGCTAGTGTACACATAATTTAATTTTTGGATAACTTTTTGCACTATTTGTCACCTAAATACAAATTCAAATTTAGAGAGTGCTATTTTTCTTCTAGAGAAAACCCCCGACCCAAAGTTGATTTAAAAGTGTTAAAAGATAGACAAACGTCGCGAAGTGGCTGTGGGGATAGCGGGACATAAACAGAGAAATGGAAGGCACAAAAGTTGTTTGCGATCGGAGGGGTTAACTCGGGCGGTAAACAAGACGATTTGGAGGGAATGTGGGCAACGTGGCACCGGGGGCGACGCGGGGGATGGGGCTACGCCCCCACGGCCCCCGGGGTAACGGGACCGGGACAAGGGGCTGGGCAGGTGGGCGAGGGGGCGAGGAAGTCGGGGATGGCGACCAAGGTCAAGGGGAGGTGAAGAATGTGGTAATTGGGAAAAGACTCAGTATAACTACCAAAATTTCTTAACTTGAGATAATATTGTAAATTGCATTTTCCAGGATTTAATTAAAAAGATTTTAATAATATTGAAAAAACACTATTTTTTAATAATGCTAGTTTTTGTAAAAACTGGGGTTCAAGAAGTGAACTTTATTGACAGAGAGTAGTCTCAAAACCATCAACTACAGCAATTACAAACCGGTTACTGGGTTTCACAAAAATGTCACTTTTGAAGAAAAATGCATTTGGTCAAACATTTCAGCTGAGGAACGTTTGACACAATATAAACATAGCTTTGCATTTTGTAAAGGATTATGTTTGTTTGAAGGTATATTTTAAAGTCGTTCATTTCCAATTTTGTAATTTTAGACATTTTGGTCTTCGGCGGGAGAATCAAATACTGTGTTGTAAAGAAAAAACTGTAGGGGATATAGTGGTGGAGGAGAAATTATAGCTTACAATAAAAATGTAGGCTAAACAAATATATTTTAAATTTTCAATAAAAGCCCTTTTCAATAACATGCCTGACATAATTTATTAACAGCAACCGCGTCGTAAATACTACCAACATTACCGGCCAATATTTACCTGCACCGTAGTGGCCTGGGTCCCTATAACATTCAATTTCCCATGTAGTTCGTTAGCTAGGCACACAGGTTTACTGGTGTATGATGGCGGCATATAAGCCCCATAAAGCCACGCCGTACCCAGGCTAATGCCGTTATTTTTGCCCGTTAACGACCGAACCTAGTTTACGGCTGCATCTTGAGTTTCCCCGTTAATACGTTCGAGATTAACTCCTTTGCTTTTGGCTACCAAGCTAATGTAAAGGGTTTCCCACGGTTTACGGACAAGGTTTGTTTGTAGGCTTAGAGGCTAAGTAGAATTTCGGGGGTTTAAAAAAATGTGCATAGCAGAATTGAGGTTGAATTTTAATTAATAGGCCTAAGAACAGTACGTTTGTTTTCCAAATCGAGCATTAGGCCTAGGCCTACTTTTTTGCTCGACATACATGATTTATGTGGATAAAATTCATAAACATACAGTATTGTTGTAATTTTTACTTTGTTATCTAAAGAGAGGTATTTTCGAGAATTGCAAAAAAATAGTATGACAAAATTAATTATTTTCGTAGATACCTAGGGATTATTTTCAACTATCTCTGACAACAGAAACATTACTATTATAACATAACGGTAATGTAAAAATTAATCTTTTACTTTCAAAATATTACACTATTATTTCGACGTTAAAGCTCACCTTCGTTGATTTATGAAAGGTAAAAAATAAAAATGTTCTAGAAAGTCAGAGCTAAAACTTCACTTCCACAGGAGGAGTCTTTCTTCAATATTCTACCCCTATTATGTCTGGAATGTTTTGCCCTTGGAAAGCCCAGTCTCAATTTTAGTATTTGGTATAGAATTCTTCGTTTTTTCTATATGGTCTGATATTTTATTTTTTCAAATTCCATTCATCAGGTAAAAAGGAAATTATAAATTATTGTTGTCACTTTATAAAACCCGATATCAAATTATTTGCCAAAGACAAAGTTTTTTTTCGGACAAGCACAAACGGACTCGCTGTGCGAATTCAATCAGCTGTTGGCGAGGGATTTTAATTGGTTGCCGGCCGACCAATCAGGGAGCGCGAATGGTCGAAGATAAACGTACAATTAGCGGAGGACCGAGCGAGGAGATGCCATATGCCATATGTCGTCCGTCCTTGGCATAACTGAGGCGACCTTCCCACGGTGGCGGCTCCTCGAGTATTTCCTACAACCGTCATAACACCGGCGGCAGGTATTCCGGGGGCACCGGGAGTTGACGGACAGAGGAAAGTGAGGACCATAGTCATAAAGTCCTTTTTGTGGTTGAGGTGATTAGTAAATAACTTACAGGTCTATACATTTCATCAATTATTCAAACCCAAGATACTTCAGTATACCAACGGTTGAGTTGAGAAGGATCACATTCTATAGATTTAGCATGTTACTTTGTAATAACATATTTCATTCTTGGAGTTACTGAAATAGTAAGACATGATCAAGAAAAACTGTCAGCTTTAATTATTATTTTTTGTGCGTTCTTCTTTCAGAGTCATTTTATAATGTTTTGACGGGGAACAGTTCAAAATCCGGTGTTGTTACTATCTAACATCAACCATTATTTGCTAGATAACATCATTAATTAATAGTCCAATGACAAATGGCAACTAACTGGGTCCCTAATCGAACCTTCGAGCTGCTAACTTTTCTCAGGATCGAACTTGCAACCCCTGGATTCAATAAAGGCGATAACTATATAATCATTCGGATACCCAGCCAGTCAATTATCATTACAAAGTTTACTGACTGAATGTCAATAAATACTCAATACTGGTAATATTTTTCTTCGAGGAGTACTAAAAGAAGAGGGGTTTCTCAGAAAAGCACAAAAAAAATAGACGTAACAATAAAAACGTAAAACTAAATCTACAATCCGAAGTCAAAATAAGTTAAATTAATAAATTTTACCGCGATCGATCGATCGTGGAAATAGCAATAAGCATTTTCAATAATGAGTTTAAGCTAATACGAGAGTATAGCAGAGACGTAGTTGTTGGACGATATACAGGATAGTTATGATCCACATACACCGGCAGTAACTATCTGGAGCTATCACCTCCAGGTTCGCCCGCCCGACGCTCGAGAGCGCTAGTGTCGCTATTTGTTGTTTTTATTGCGCTCTTGTCATGTGCAACTTGTGAATTGCTACTTGTCTTCCGCGTTTATGTGCTAAGGCACTGCTGTTCCCCACCTCATTATCATATGTGGGGTTAGGGGTCAATAAAATGCTTCAGTGTCGCTACAAATGCTGGAAACAGGTGGATAAAAAATAGCGTATGGATACACATATACATTGAATAAGCTATTTTCATGCTCAAAAAGAACTTTTCTTATGTAAATAAAAATCTTAATTTATAAAAAAATAAATATACGGTAAGATATTTGTTGTTAATGAATAATTGTTATTAAAATAAAAATCACAGGAAAATACACGAAAACACAAAGAATATAACCATAGAGAAGTTTAAGGCAAATATTAAGCACGTATACCCCAAAAAATATTTAGCTATGTAAAGAGTAAAATAAATAATAACAATAAATAAATAATAGCCTACCGTATAACTAAAAGCGTCCTTAAAGCAAAATAAGAAACTTATATGTGATACCTGTCAGCGAGGTAGACATAGCCAAGGACACTATCTGACACCACACATGACACATTGATGTTCCAAGGAGGACGGCCAAAGAAAAACTGAACGCGGAGAGCGGAGCGAACAAAACAACCCTTCCGGGCCAGCGCGGTCCCGCGGCCAGTTTTGCAACTAGCGAGCCCTACCGGCCGCTCGGGCTTAGAAATTTGGACACCTTCAAGAGAGGTGGTGGGAATCATTTCTATACGATAGAGCTCTAGTTTAAATTGTTGGTTTTATAAATATAAAAGACACTAGGTATTGCCTGCAGTAGCAACTAGTTTACGGTCTTTCGTGTTTGATAAACAAATAAAAAATTGCCGCACGTGCTTCTGTCGCATACTGTATTTAATAATTCTACTAACATTATAAAAAAATAGGGAAGCACTAAATTAATGAGATTTATTTTATAATTACCCGGGAATATGAATTGCAAATGCAGCATGGGCAAGCACGATATCCATGTTTGCCGCGATTTATCGTTTTCATTTGATCACGTATGCCGGTCAGATGATGTTCTGGGGCTAGCAACCAGCAACCAGATCCTTGTATCGCTACCATGCGGAGGCCGATGTTTATATTTATACTAAAACAAAGTAGATAAACAATCACGACTGATCTGGTTGGTCTTTTAAATCAAGTAATATCTATATATATAATACGTGATGCCCTTTTTTTGTTAACACTACTCCTCACTTATTTCTGGGCCAATTTTAAAGTTTGAGGTGTCAAAAGAATGGTCTCAAATCGTAGTTTTGCAATAAGGTTTTAGATTTTTGGTATTTTAATCCTGAAGCCCACGGGACGCCTTCAAAGTTCATTTTTTATCCATAAGATTAACATGGAAAACAATTAATTTATATTGAATTAGAAAATAAAACATCTGTTGATAGTAAAACAGAAAACACATGTCAATGGCTAAATAGAAGAAATTGAGCTATCAATTGTATACAAATTGTACTATAATATCAACACAAAAATTTCATACTTTAATATGAGGAGTGTCTTTTGTGATGTTTGAACCTTTTCTGAAAATTTAGCGGGTAGATTTTAGTTGAACTTTTTATTTACGTGTATTTGAGCACAAAAATAGGTTAAGTAACTTAACCCTAGACGAATTAATTTCTCTGTACGAAAGCAAGTTTGTAAATTGAGATTTTTGACATGGGTATTATTTAGGTTGTCCGTTTGGTATTGAAACAATAACGAAACTCAGCAAATATTAAAATAAAACACTAAATTTGTGTGCATGGGTTTTCAAACTGTTATGAACTATAGGAAAAGGGATAGGTTATCGGTGCCATAATTGTTTGTTAACTATGATACTATAACAAAATACAATGCAGAATGCTACACATAGTCTATTAAACACCAGTTGAAAAAGAGACAAAATTTAAAAAAATTTTTCTCCATTATAAATAACAATTTTATTACAAAAATGGTTTGTGTAAAGAAAATTTTTAACCAAATATAAATATCACCTCATAAAAGCAAAATGGACCACACCCACAAAGATGTAGATTGTATTAATTTTTGTGATTCATTTATTTAAATTTTTTAATGCCATGGAAAATTAAGTTATAGAGGATTTGGTTCTTTATAAATAGTGATGTGGACTCATTCACTATGTCGACGACTATCTCAAACAGTACTAAAAAAACAGCCGCTGTGAGTGAGTGCTCCATAACTCAACGGGGATGAGCTGTAATGAAATGTTGATTTTTATTCTGTTGTCATTTATGTTTTATGTGTGCTGAACTATCTAGATCTAGAATCTGTGATTTTTTTTCTAAATTTTATAAGAGTGTTTAGACAGAGGCCTAAAGAGATACCGGCATAAGAACAACAATCTCAACACTATCACAATGTGAAGTTGGAGAATTAAGTAGTGATGAAGATCGATTGATGAAACACCAATATGGTGTTATCTGATTTTTCACTATAATTTAATTTTTATTTTAAAATTAACTCAGTTTATTACCATGCTAGAGCAAGGTTTGATCACCCGGTACCTACCCTAATAAATGCAGCGCATAGCGCTGCACGGGCTCCCTAGTAAATTATATTACGTGGAAAACGTGGAAGGCGTTGGGAAGAATATTATCACGTCATGAGTTCATTTTTTTCGTGGAAATTGTTTATTTTGTTGTATCTGTTTGATTTCAAGAACTATTTCTTTTTATTATAAAATGTGGTTTATAAATATTTATTATCCCATTACCATTACCATTACCATTGTAATCTTAGTGCCAAAGGATGGTCGCAAAACTAGTTGAGGAATATATAACAAATAGCATTTTCCTCAGTTCAAGAATCAAACATTAAACTCTGACCCAAAATTGAACCCCGAGTATTTTCACAAATCTGCGGCTCCAGTTGCGGCAGGTGACTGTGGGGGTGTGGGAACTGACCGTGAGAAAACACGGATTTGGGATTTCTGACCTAAGGTTTGGGGTGGTCAGGTGATGGACTACAAATTCGCAACCCTTTCAAACCCGCCGGAGAAACTGGACCCTGGGACGGACAACACAAATGTTTGGGGATTCTCACACCCAGCGGGGCTCCCGGAACTGGGTCTTTGTTTGCCACCAGAAAGTTGATACTGATCTTCTGCTGAAGTTTATGCAAGTTGTCATTTATCATTGAATATATTATTTGATTTTGTTTAACAAGGCTTATTTTTAGTGTTTCTCACATAATACGAGACTACTACGTAATACTTTGATAAAATCTCTTTACGGAATGTTCTAATTATCCCCTGATTATCTTAAATATTTAAAAACAACAGTATGTTTAAAACTGCTAACCTAAGCTCTTGTTCAAGCCACAAATTCCGACGGCCAACCGAACAACAACAAGCTCTAGAATCCCATTCTAACTACAACAATGACTCAACATCGTCTACCGCAGTCACTAAATCGCGTGAAACAGTCGATTTGTCAGCGAGCAAAACAGTTTCTGAGGTGGCGCTGAAGACGCTCAAGACCGGCGGCATCTGGTGGCGTGACTCGGCACTACTGGGCTTTGTTGTGGGAGTAGCGTAAAACTGTGCCTGCCTCTGGTGTGAATGAGCGGCTCCCCGGGGCTGCGACAACAGCTGATCCTGCCCTCTAGTGGACACCTGACCGCTGGTTCTCACGGGGTCTTGGCTGATGGACGCTATACCGAAGTATCGTAAATCGATTGTATTCATCGTACTGTACTGCTTCAAACCTAGGCTTTTTACGTGTATTTTTTTTTTTTTTTTTATTATTTAGTACTGTAAGTTTAAGTTTTAAACGTTTACGTATATCTCCTATCTGCTTTAACCAATATTTTAGACGGTGAAACTGCTTAAAAAGACTTTAACGGCCCAAATACTGTACAACCAACAAATGTTATGTCCGACCACATATAAAAGCCCACTCGTTTACTGAAAAAGATAAGTGAACGTGGATGTCGATACCAATGACTATGATGTGTCACTGTATGTTTAACCAGTAGCCTCCATTGAAGTTCCACAACTCACCGGTTACTGGGTTATTCACATTTCGCTTGTCACTTAATAGCTCATTACCACCTGAACGTCTCTCGAAACCAGTTTCGCAACAATTTGAACTTCACGTCTTTACAATGCGCGGGGGGACATTAAGAATGCGAATGTACGAGGAGAAATTACACGTAACGGTAGCGGTGGGAACATCTCTCCGAAAATATTTAGTAATTATTCGGGAATACGGAGACGAGGGACCCGAATTGCTTTATGGCCACAATATAGGGAACGGTCGCGGGGCCCTAAACTGCCAAAAGCCGTATTTACAACTGAAAACTGTAAATTTTTACGACCGCCAGATAATAGCGCGCGGGTATAAGCTAAGCCGCGGTCGCGAGATACGAATGTGGATTAGATGTCACGTATTAGCTGGCTCATGTTGTAAAGCGAGAGATTATCGGGAAAAGATTAAGTCATCGAGGAGCAAAACAGGCTAATGTACAGTAGTATAAGTTTATACGTTTGAGAGAAATCACCTGTGACGTCAAAATGACGTAGAAGTCGCGTGCCTGCATTCTTTACCCTCTTATCAGCAATTGACCCCAATTGACCTCAAATTAAAAACCAATTAGATAAGTGATATCAACATTCTTGACCTAGGGTTATCTGTTATCGGGGGGTTTTCCGACCTTGAGGTCAATTAGATAAGTGATATAAACATTCTTGACCTAGGGTTATCTGTTATCGGAGGGGTTTTCCGACCTTGAGGTCACACGTTTGTTTACATCGCTTATCGGGGGTTTTCCGACCTCCGAGGTCGATGATATCAATACTATTGTTTACACTTTTTATTACCATGTGGTTTTGTTTTGATTGCTGTTTATTTATTTTTCAAACAGAGTGTGCTAGTAGTCTTGCTCGACTGTCAAGCCATCTATCGGAAACAAAAGTTAACAATAATAATTAATTATTTTAAATTTTACCGAGCAAAAAGTTTCAGTAAAAAGAGATCAACTTTGAACAATGCCTTTTCCCTACATTGACTTATGAAGCTAATACTTTGGCACTGTACAAAGTTGATCTCTGATAAAATCCGCGAGAAATTGACCGTTGAAATGATTTAGCGTTTATTGTCATGTTGCTGTCACGTGGTTTTAAGCTGTTTTAACAACGATTTTTGCTTTTTACAATTTATTTGCCATTATTCTACCGTAGGGGGAGGATCTATACCGTTGTAAAATAAAGTCATTATGGAGAACGAGAGGTTGTTCACAGTATGTAATAATTTTAGGGTTCTTGTGAGAGAATTCAACAAAGACACGTGGACAGTAGTTTACGTGTCCGGTGCAATCTTTCTTGTCATCTTTGTCTGCTGAGCGATAATATGCCCGCTCTGATTGGTCAGATTTGAATCCTAGAGAGGGGGAAAAAGACGCTATGAGATTTGTAACGACAAAGTTCAGTTCCGCATTCGGCTTACCGGCGAACTCCCGTGTCTCGCGGTTTCGCATTTTCCTACTGACCCACACGTGGTCTAGTTACTCACGCCCGCAATCTCAGTTATCGATTTCTATATACAATTTTCTATATAAATTTAATCAGTTTAACGCTTTTAAAGTTCAGTGCATTTTAAATTACTAATAGTTTTCTTGATAATATCAAATACAGTTTTCTATACACGATTCAGCAAGATCCAACAAGAGTTAGAGGCCATTAAAGCAGTGTTCTTTTGAGTTCTTCATTTTCAAATTAATATTTGATTAATTAATAATATTTTATCTGTAAATATAAGGCATAAGGAATGCCAAGTTTATTATTTTAATTTAAAATTGCAAGTGAAGATTATTTAATCAGCAAGAGGAAAGTGTGTTTTTTAATTAATTTTTATGCAGAAGAGCATTCTTTAAATTTAATTCCTACAAGAGGAAACGGCACACCATACTCATCTACACTTCTACGCATCCACTTCAGCAACCATCAACATCAGAAGGCGCCTTCTGTCCCCCAAGCAGCGAGGCCCTAATTTCCCCATGCTGTGAGGCCCTCTACGCAACTTGGATATGCCCTCGTCACTCTTCACACCTCGTCGGCTGCAGCTTCTCACCAACATCTATCTCCCTGATAGGCCTAATTAAATTGGAAATCAGGTATTCTCAACGTTTCCATTATTTTTTGCCATTTCTCATGTTTATTATTTAATATGTTCCAAAATGTGTTCAAGTACAAAGTTATTTGAATTAGGCCACAGTTCCGGTATTTTGTTCTGTAGTAGTCAAGCGCTGTACAGTTATGAAAGCCCGCACCTTGCATCACTTTTCAAAATTGAAGTTGGTTACTGCTCTTCTAACTGAAGGTGTGCAAAGTACCCTTCATCTTGGTCCTTCGAGCCGGATGTTGGCTTTTTCAGTGACTTTTTAGACCTTTTAAACACAAAATATTAAGCAAAAACATTTTTTATTTATTTTCTGAAAGTTTGGACTCAGAATTGAACAGCAATCATACTCAGAAAAATCCTGATTTTCCAATACGGCCTTTGAAGAAGAATAAATTGTGACTTTTTTGTGTGAATCATAAATCTACATTAAAAATAATTTTTGTAGCAAATTTTTCACTATGCCTTGCAATTGAGCAGTGTTTAAGTACATGTTTTATTTAAGTTTCATACTTTGAAATATTTTCATAATGAAGTTCATTACTTTCAAAAGGCAGGCTACTTTAATTAAGAATAGACTCGAAAAACTATTAGAACATGCAAGTACTTTGTCGGAAATCCCCGATGTTCAAGATAAACATAAGCAACGAGCCCTCTCCTTAAATTTGGACACATCTGAAAAACAGAAAGAATATAATAATATTAGGGACAATGTGTTAAATACTCCTGGTTCTGTCACGGACAATGAAGAATCCGAACTTGCATCAATCGACTCTTCAATAGGAGACATTGTCTTAGATATTCAAACTCTCTTAAGGCCATTACTTCCTTCAGTCACTGAGGACAGTAATGTTAGTGAACATGATGTAACTGTAAGCTCTCAGAGTCATAGCCACTCAAATGTTCGACTACCTAAAATTCAGTTAAAAACATTTAGTGGGGACATTTCTCAATGGATAGCTTTTCATAATGTTTTTGAAGTGACTGTACATAAAAATAAGTCTCTTACAAACATAGAAAAATTCCAGTATCTTCTCTCATGCCTCTCAAATGAGCCCTTTAATTTAATTAAGGCTCTTCCTCTCACTAACAGCAACTATGACATTGCTTATGATGCGCTACTGAAGCGTTATCACAATCCTCGCATTTTAAAGTCTCATCACATAAATCATCTCATTGATATGCCTAGTTGTGTGGACACAAGTGCTAAGCATCTACGGCATTTTATCTCCCAGTTTAATGAACACAGTTCAGCGTTAACCAGTTTGGGCGTTAACATACAAGAAGAAAATCCAGTTCTCATGACTTTGTTGCTTAGAAAATTTGACGTTAAGTTTCGTACCCGCTTTGAGACTAGGCGAGATAAGTCAGAAGATATTCCCACGCCTACTGAGTTTATCGCATTTCTCGAAAATGAATGCTCTTACATGGAAAATGCACATTTAATTCAATCTCCAAATGTGCGTCCCACTGCATCTCATTCTCTCAATACAAAGCCCAAAGCAGGGTTTTCCCGCAACAAAAATGTGACTCTCACAGCTCAAAACACAAGTAATTTTTTGTGTTCATTTTGTAAATGCAATCATGTAATTTATTCATGTAATGACTTTAATAAGCTTACTCCATCAGAGAGGTTCAGTTTTGTTAAGGCCAATAATTTATGTGTAAATTGTTTAGGAACACATAAATTTAGTGAATGTGGCAGCAAAAACACATGCAAAAATTGTAATAAAAAACACCACTCGATGCTACATTTAAATTCAACTCGGCCCAGTAATAATTCCTCTCCATCAAACGGTAAACAGACCGTAGCAATCTGCAAAGATAAGACGGCGGACAATATTGTCAACACAAGTAAAACCGGTTCCAGTGGCGGCGGCGCCGTCCCCCCTTCTACCCAGCAGCGATCAGCTGATGTCAACAATGAGTTACTACCTTCCCAATCTGTTTGCACTGTGAACGATAACAATGAGTCGTTCACTACTCTTTTGGGCACATCACTTGTCAAATTAAGTACAGCAGAGGGCAATACTACTGTTGTCAGGGCGTTAATTGACAGCGCATCTACATGTACTTTTATTAATTCTGATGTGGTAAATAAATTGAAACTGAAACTCACTCACACAAAACACACCAGTCAAGTTAATGGCATTTCTGCTACGCCAGTAAATACTAGGGGCGTAACCAATGTGAATATTTCTACGCTCGGAAATAAAGAAATCTCTGTTAAACACCCAGTGCTAGTTTTAAGCAGAATCACCTCAGACATGCCTTCAGCTAACATTAGCGGCAATGTTATTAAGCGTTTATCTAATTTCAAGCTCGCTGACCCTAATTTCCATTTAAGGGGTCCCATTCAGATGCTCATCGGTGCAGATTTATTTATGCAAATAATCAAGCCTAATAAGTATAGTTTAGGTGAAAACATGCCGTATGCACTAGATACAGAGTTAGGTTTTATTGTTATCGGAAAATCGCCAGTGATCAATGACCTTGACGACACATTAGTGGTAAATCACACCATACTTCACTGCCTTCAAGATAATAATTTAGATAAATTGATTTCCAACTTCTGGGCTTTGGAACAGCCTCCCGAGCCCTCTAAGCTTTCCGAGGACGATATTAAATGTGAAAAACACTTCTCTCAGACTTACAAGCGTGATTTAGTAACAGGAAAATATTCTGTCAAACTCCCCTTTAAGGAAAATACTGAGAAACTTGGCGACTCATCTATAATCGCTAAAAGACGTTTTTTATCTCTTGAGCGTAAACTAAATACTCAGCCAGAGTTCAAACAGCTGTACACGGATTTTATGAATGATTATGAAAGCGCAGGTCATATGTCGATATTCTCAGATCCCTTGCCAGAAAAGCCGTATTATATTTTGCCCCACCATGGTGTCTATAAGGACTCTAGCTTAAGTACTCGATTGAGAGTAGTTTTCGATGCAAGCGCAAAGACCACAAACGACATATCGTTAAATGATATCCTTCATGTAGGCCCCAAACTACATAATGATATTACCACGATTATAACGAACTTCAGGCGTTATAAATATGTGTTTACCACTGACGTAAAGCAGATGTTTCGCTCAATCGAACTTAATGAGGATGACCGTAAATATCAATTCATTTATTGGAGAGACGACCCACAAAAGAAACTTTCTCTTTATCAATTAAATACGGTCACTTATGGTATGTCATGTAGTCCCTATCTGGCTAATAGGGTTATTTTGCAACTAGCTCAAGACGAGGAAATAAATTTTCCCATCGCATCTCAAGTCTTAAAAAATCACATTTACGTGGACGATGTGGCACTCGGCGCGGACACAATACAAAGCGCTTTATCTCTTCAAAATGATGTAAAATTGCTTCTTGAAAAAGGTGGGTTTCATTTACGAAAATGGACAGCTAATCACAGTAAACTTCTCGAGAACATACCGGAAGAATTTCACGGACAACCTGTTGTTTTTCGCACCCCAGATCAACCATTGATTAGTATATTAGGTTTACAGTGGATTTCGAGCTCAGATTGTTTCACATACAAAATAAATGTAACACAGCCCCAAGTCTATACAAAGAGAGTAGTGTTATCTGATATCGCAAAAATATTTGACCCGTGCGGATTCTTATCTCCAGTCGTAGTATGGGCCAAAATATTCATTCAGACATTGTGGACAAGAGGACTCGACTGGGACTCCCCCCTTCCCTCCGACTTATCGCATCAATGGAATTTATTTACAGAACAACTTCCGTTGCTGGAAAATATATTGTTACCTCGCCACTTCAAAACATCTGATGCAAATAACTCACAATTGCATGGTTTTTGTGATTCGAGTGAACAGGCATACTCGGCGTGTGTTTATTTACGTGCAACTGATTCCTACGGTAATACACACGTAACTTTGATTGTAGCAAAAACCAGAGTCGCCCCTTTGAAGCGCATTTCTCTCCCGAGACTAGAGTTATGCGGTGCTCACTTACTAGCACAATTGATGAATTTTTGCACGAGCAATTTCCTGTCTAAAAATATGCCGATTGATTCTATTCATGCTTGGACCGACTCCACTGTAACATTAAACTGGATTCGCACTCAGCCCCACAAACTGAAAACCTTTGTCGCTAATAGGGTGTCACAAATCCAGGAATGGATCCCAGTTGCCGCTTGGTCACACGTACCTTCACAGCATAATCCCGCAGACTGCGCGTCGCGGGGCATTTTCCCACAGGCCATTATTAATCACAATCTATGGTGGTCTGGTCCGCATTGGCTCAAATATGATTCAGATAAATGGCCAAAATGCACAACTCAGGAGATAAATATCTCTGAAATACCTGAACTCAAATCTAATCTCGACAGCGCCTTTGTGACATCATCCCCTCAAAATGAAGTTGATTATGATTTTTTAACAAGATTTTCCTCTTGGAGGAAGTTAACACACACAGTTGCTTTCATTCTACGCTTCATACATAATATACGCTATACGTCATCAAGAATAATAGGAAATCTCTCTTCAGATGAACTAAAAAATTCAGAAATAACTATCTGTCGTGTAGTTCAGCAACATGAATTCAGCTCGGAATTTGAATGTTTAAAGAAAAATAAAGTCTTCACAAACAAACTGAAACATCTCTCCCCCTTCATAGATGAAAATAACTTGATCAGAGTGGGTGGTAGGCTAAAAAACGCTGATATTAAGCTACATGCAAAACATCCAATATTGTTGCCTAAATCTCATCATGTCTCGTCATTAATAGTGGATTTTTATCACATTAAATATCTCCACGCTGGACCTCAGCTAGTGCAATCACTCGTCTCGCAACACTTTTGGATATTGTCTGCTAGGAGCCTAGTTAGATCTCGCATACATAAATGCATAACATGTTTTCGCCAGAAGCCCAAAACTATTTATCCCATAATGGGAAACCTCCCTCACGCTAGAGTTAATGTTTCATCTTGCTTCAAGATATCCGGTCTAGATTATGCGGGACCATTTCAAGTGAAAGTTCACACATTACGCAGAGCCCAGATTGTAAAGTCCTACATATGTTTATTTGTGTGTTTTGCCACAAAGGCGATACATATTGAAGTCGTGTCAGATCTCTCGTCAGATACATTCATTGCTGCCCTCACACGCTTCATCTCACGAAGAGGTATACCTACTGATCTGTATTTAGATAACGCTACAAACTTCGTGGGAGCATCTAATCACTTAGACAAAGTCATGGATACATTGATTCGAAGTCAAGAAACTAAAGGCAAACTACATAATCTCGCCCTTGAACACTCCATAAAATTTCATTTCATCCCCCCTTCAGCTCCCCATCAAGGTGGTATTTGGGAGAGTGGCGTTAAAAGTATGAAGACACACCTCAGGAAAGTTTTAGGCGAACGAATTCTTACTTTAGAGGAATTTCAAACTCTGTGTTCTCGCATCGAAGCAATATTGAATTCTAGACCGCTTTGTCCCTTATCTTCTGATCCCTCGGAGATAAACATACTAACTCCAGGTCACTTCCTAATTGGTCGACCGATGGTCGCAATGCCCGAATTGAACTATGAAGAACTTCCTTTAAATCGGCTAAGAAGATGGCAAGTAGTACAAGCCTTAACACAACAGTTGTGGAAACGATGGAAAACTGAGTATCTTCACACTCTTCAACAAAGAGCGAAGTGGGTTACTCATCGCCCTAATCTCCAAGTCAACGATTTAGTGTTGCTTCATGACAATACTCATCCTCAATCATGGCCACTTGGAAGAATAACCGCTACTCATCCTGGTTCTGACGGTGTTACAAGAGTCGTCACTGTGAAAACCAGTAACGGAGTTTTCACACGTCCAGTCGTGAAGGTGTCACCTTTACCCAAGTGAAGAACTCTGAACTTTTTCATTAATCACAAGAGGTTTTTTGTTTATTTTTTGGACTTATTTAATGGCCTGTAATAATTTTTATTTTTTCACACTTTGTGAATCTCTGTGCGATTCACGGGGGCCGGTATGGACAGTAGTTTACGTGTCCGGTGCAATCTTTCTTGTCATCTTTGTCTGCTGAGCGATAATATGCCCGCTCTGATTGGTCAGATTTGAATCCTAGAGAGGGGGAAAAAGACGCTATGAGATTTGTAACGACAAAGTTCAGTTCCGCATTCGGCTTACCGGCGAACTCCCGTGTCTCGCGGTTTCGCATTTTCCTACTGACCCACACGTGGTCTAGTTACTCACGCCCGCAATCTCAGTTATCGATTTCTATATACAATTTTCTATATAAATTTAATCAGTTTAACGCTTTTAAAGTTCAGTGCATTTTAAATTACTAATAGTTTTCTTGATAATATCAAATACAGTTTTCTATACACGATTCAGCAAGATCCAACAAGAGTTAGAGGCCATTAAAGCAGTGTTCTTTTGAGTTCTTCATTTTCAAATTAATATTTGATTAATTAATAATATTTTATCTGTAAATATAAGGCATAAGGAATGCCAAGTTTATTATTTTAATTTAAAATTGCAAGTGAAGATTATTTAATCAGCAAGAGGAAAGTGTGTTTTTTAATTAATTTTTATGCAGAAGAGCATTCTTTAAATTTAATTCCTACAAGAGGAAACGGCACACCATACTCATCTACACTTCTACGCATCCACTTCAGCAACCATCAACATCAGAAGGCGCCTTCTGTCCCCCAAGCAGCGAGGCCCTAATTTCCCCATGCTGTGAGGCCCTCTACGCAACTTGGATATGCCCTCGTCACTCTTCACACCTCGTCGGCTGCAGCTTCTCACCAACATCTATCTCCCTGATAGGCCTAATTAAATTGGAAATCAGGTATTCTCAACGTTTCCATTATTTTTTGCCATTTCTCATGTTTATTATTTAATATGTTCCAAAATGTGTTCAAGTACAAAGTTATTTGAATTAGGCCACAGTTCCGGTATTTTGTTCTGTAGTAGTCAAGCGCTGTACAGTTATGAAAGCCCGCACCTTGCATCACTTTTCAAAATTGAAGTTGGTTACTGCTCTTCTAACTGAAGGTGTGCAAAGTACCCTTCAACACGTATATAGCTTTTGAAGTGAATGGTTAAACAATAGTGATCAACGCTGATGCTTGGGAGAAACTCAAACCTTTGCTTCATACTATAGATGAGGAATTTGTTTCGAGATTTGATTCTAATAAAGAAAAACTATTTCCGATTAGTGATGATTTCAAAGTGTTAGTCAATGAAGATGGTGAGGATATTTTTGTTAATATAAAACTGAATGATCAGGTTATGCAATTTAAAACTGAAAAATGGATCAAGTTTAAAGACATTTTCACAAAAATTAATGAAGAATTTGATAAGCGGAATTCAAACAAACGTCATCATGCGAGAAAAAGTATGCTTATTTAAGATTTTGCTAGCATATGCAAATATATCTGATTCTACACTATTAGGTCACGTGTTTCGTCAAATAGTTTATAAAAGACTGGGATACACTGAGGGTTTAGTAGTCTAAAAAACGAACAATAACTAATACATTGTTTACCTGTTCACACAATGGAATTTCAAAGAGAAATTATTATAACCTATGATTTGAAAGTAAAATTTGAAAACGTTGGATTAAATACAAAAATTTTACTGACTGAAGATTTGCCTACTTGTAGTAAAAGTGTTTCAATGGATGTAGATAGATGGACCGAATTTATGAAAGCAATCAGTGATATAGATCAAGAGTTTAATAAAAGGGTGAACTACCAGTATCCTGCAGATATTAAGATGGGTTTTATAAGTGAATTTGTTATAACACATAATATGAAAGTTATGTTTAAAAATAATTGCTCAAGTACCGTATTTTTTATTATTGGAGAGTCACCAGATGGAAGAGAAAGTGTTGCAATGGATATAGAGAGGTGGACTGAATTTAAAAAGGTTATCAGTAATATAGATAAAGAATTTTACAAACGTTTCAATTATCAATATCCAAACTTGTAGATAGATCATTAAGCTTAGTCTTTAAAATGTCACGACCACGAGATCATCAACAGCGAGAACAGGGTGAAAGACAGCAAGCATCTGGATCAAGAAATAACCTCTACTTAGATTTTTCACGACCACATGAAGAGTATTACAATCGACAAAGGGGAGAAAGACGACCGGTTCAGAGTGGATTTGTTTCTTCAACCTCGTACACTCCAGGTGATGTCAAATGGTATAAAGCTCAGTCCGTTTATTCTTCGTCACCTTACAGCAGTGGACCGACTCAAGATTCTAAGGTCACGTGTAGTCGTGAAGACATGGATAAACATTTTGTGAGAGAACTATTGAATGACTAATATTTGAATAATTTTTTTTGTTTGAAAATCAAAAGTGTTTTATTTAAGTTATCCTTGTTGATTCAGGTTTTTTTATCTAAATATTTAAACTTTGAACAGAGCTATAAATAAAAATTATGTAATATATTTCAGTAATAAAATGACCTGAAGCAATTATAGCCAGTTTTGATCTTGACACAGCCGAGTGCTGTTCACGGAGATGGAGTTTATAATCGATATTCAAGGTTTTAAAAGTGTTACCAATGAATTTATTGTGAAAGAGCTTGCTCTTATTTCTACCAATTCTCAAGTGTATGAACTTCATCTTTTTCAACCCCCTTGTGATTTTAATGTGTTGCCTTACAATGTTCAGAAGCAGGTATTATGGCTGGAAAAGTTTCATCACGGTATTTTTTGGAGTACAGGCTTTAAGGAATATAATAAATTAAAAGACATTTTTCTTAATCTCAAAATACAGGGCAATGTATATGTGAAAGGAAAGGAGAAAGCAAAATGTATAACTAGTTTGTTATCAGACTTAAATGTAAACATCATCGATCTTGAAGAGCTAGGATGTCCAAGACTAAGTGATTTAAAATCAAAGTTTTACAACATGCACTTACTGAAACCATGCAATTTTCTTCACAATCCACAGAATTGTGCTCATATTAATGTTCAAGTTTTATTGCAATGGTTTAAATTAGAAAAACTGTTTGAACAACGCTTTGAGCTTATAAATACAGCTATAAAAGAATGTTATAAGAAGGGTTATACATATATGAGCACAGATCTCATCAAGTATTTACCTAAGGAATTTATCCTGAATCATTATGAGAATATTGATCAAATTTATGAAAAACTTCCTGAAAATCTTAAAAAAGATGACTCAATATTATTGAATATGAGATGTGTTGAACATTACAAAGATTCAGATGGACCCATCCCTAAAAGGAAACATTGCCCGCCTTGTATAATAGAATTATGTAACAAAGTTCAAAGTTTAAAGTGTAATGATAATGAAATAACGTGCTAAGAATTACACATCGTTGAACAACATTCATTAGATTTGATTGATCACCAATGGACTCTTCATCAGCATCATCATCATCATCATCATCATCATCATCGACATGGTTGTTATCTGACTATGATTCAAGTTGATCCAGTTTCTTTACAGTCTCCAGAGAAGACCTTGTGAACTCCGGATTTTATAGAACAAAGTGTTTTGAAGAAGTTATATGTTGTGGGTGTGGTTGGAAATCAAGTATCGCAAGACTATCTTTAAAACATTTAAATTTTATTCATAAAGTTGCGAATCCTGACTGTAAAATGAATGAATACATTGACGGTGATTATAATAATTATTGTAAATACAAGTCATCCGTAAATGAAACTGAAAAAATGATGAAAGAAACTTTTCTGTCATGGCCAAAAGGATTCCCGAACATTAATGAAATGGTTAAAAGTGGATTCTACTATACTGGTGTTGAAGATGCAACAGCATGTATAAGCTGTGGAATCGTCCTGGATCACTGGGATCCTGAAGATAGACCAGATGAAGAACATAAAAAAGCTTCACCATATTGTAAACTTTTGAAATAACTAAAATTGATGTATCAATAAAGTTTACTTATATAAAACTTAACTAAATAGTTATCATTTCCTTTTAGACTTTAAGATGACAACATATAAGAGCATAAGAGCAGGTATAGCAAATGAGTTACATAAACAAGCACGGAAAAATTTCCCAACAAGATTTGTTGAATTAAAAGGAATTCATGATTTGTATCAGGCTGATTTAGTAGATATGTCACGTTTTTCAAGACAAAATAAAGGTTATAAATTTATATTGACAATAATTAACTGTTTTACTAAATTTGGAATTGCAGTACCGTTGAAAACTAAAAGTGGTCATGAAATTGCAAAGTCACTTGAACCTTTATTACAAAAACATCCCATGAAACATTTCCAAACGGATCAAGGTACTGAATTCTTTAATTCTAATGTAATATCAATGTTAAAGAAATACAATATAAATCATTATCATACTTTTTCTGAGAAAAAAGCATCAATTGTTGAAAGGTTTAATCGTACACTTAAAAGTAAAATGTGGAGAATATTTAGTGAACAGGGAAGTTATCGTTGGTTAAATTTACTTGAAAAGTTAGTTTTCACGTATAACAACACTGTTCATCGTACAATAGGTGTCAAACCAATTGATGTTACTAAACATAATGAAAGAAATATATTGTTAAAAATTAATAAAGATAGAAAAATATACAAGTTTAACAGAAAGTTTAAAGTAGGTGATCGTGTGAGGATAAGTCGAAAGCAGGCAGATTTTTCTAAGGGTTACTGGCCTAGATGGAGTAATGAAATATTTACAGTAATAAAAGTACAGCTTACTAATCCGGTCACTTATATTTTGAAAGACGACAGAGGAGAAATTATTAAAGGTGGATTCTATGAGCAAGAATTAAGTAAAACTCGTTTCAGTGATACATACTTGATTGAAAAGGTTATTAGAAGAAGAGGAGACAGAGCATTAGTTCGTTGGCTAGGATTTGATAAATCACATGATAGTTGGATTGATATTAAAGACCTAGTACAATGAGGTTTATCAAACAAAAAACTACGTTACCTATAGTTAATTTAGATATATTAGGCAAGAGGTGTAAGAAACAAAAAAGAAGACATGGAAAGTTATTTCCCGATAATATGAGATGCATAGTCTGTGGCCCCTCAAATTGTGGGAAAACTAATTTGGTATTGAATCTAATATTTTCTCCACAAGGTTTACACTTTGAAAATATATATATTTTCAAAATCATTATATCAACCTAAATATGTTCTACTGAATTGTGTTTTGAATAAAATTCCAGAAATAGGATACTATTCATATTCTGAAAATGATGAAGTTCCACACCCAAATGAAATAAATCATAATTCAATAATGATATTTGATGACGTTGCTTGTGGAAAACAAGAACATATAAAAAACTATTTTTCAATGGGGAGACATAAGAATATTGATACTTTTTACATTTGTCAAACATACAGTTTTATTCCTAAACAATTGGTGAGGGATAACACAAATTTTATTATAGCTTTTAAGCAAGATGAAAGAAATTTAAATCACATATACAATGATCATGTGATTCCGGATATGAGCTTCACTCAGTTCAAACATATATGTTCTGAAGTTTGGAATAAAGGCAATAACAAATTTATTGTCATAGATAAAACTCGTGAACTTAACAAAGGTCGATATCGATCGGGTTTTGATATGTTTGTTAAGCTATAATGTTATGATGGAGGGGAGGTGTAATAAAGTTTGTTTATTTATATATGGATATTTAGTATAATTTCACACTTGAAACTGTCAAGATGACTGAACAAATTAACGAACCTCCATTTTCTGAGATGACAAAAGAAGATATTATAAAAGAAATCACAGAACTGAGAAAGAATATTAAACAGAAACATCGATCACTAAAACGGGATATATTAGAAAATGAAGAAATGTGGGAAAATAAACTTAAGCCTATCTCTGGACCATTAAAGCTTTTGGTTGAGGAACAAAGAACAACAGATCCAGAGCTAGAAGCATCGGATGAAACTCAACCATTACAACAAGTAGGAAAAAAACTGAAAAGAAAAATTATCAGTATTGATGAAACATTACCTGCTAAAAGGTATATTCCAAACCCATTGCAAGGTGTTAAGAGAAAGCAAAAAAATAACCAACCGCTACAACCCGATTTTGAAAGCGATTATGAGTATGGTGAAGAGAGTGAAAATCAACCCACTCCTAAAAGGATAGCAAGTCATCATTCCAATATGGAAACGTCTGAAATGGAAAACATTGAAGATGACATGATTGTGGAGCCAATATCAGTTCATACTCCACAAAGAGAGGAAGTTTATGAAACTCATATAAGTGGAGAAGAATTAATAAAAACTCCGCAAGGGAAAAAGCAGGCAAGAGAATTTGTTGAAAAAACTTCAAAGGAAAAATTGCAAGAGATTATTTTCTTAAACTAATACAGGGTGGTAAAAATATAGATTTTAACTATGGAGTCCGGGTTGAAGGGGACTCATGGATGATTGGTAATAAAGCAATAGAAATTGACGATAATGATTTAATAATTGATGGAACCCGATATAACGGAACACCCGGGTTATATGAGTTAATATTTATGAACATACCAAACGATTATATTTATTCTAAGGAAGATTTAGATGTTTATCTACAGATTTTGCTGGCAACCAACGCTCACAGAGTAAATTATTCAAGTATGGGAACAATAAAATCAAATAGAGGGATGAAATACAAGAATATAATTTCACATTTGGTAAATAGAAATATTAATCCTGAATTTCAAACCCAGCAAGATATGATGACTTATCCCGATATATTAAGTAGAGCTACTAGTGGAAGTGGGATACTGCTTTCAAACGCTCAGCCTAAATATATATATTATGACGATCCAAATGAAATTGTAGATAGATTACGAGTTTTACTAGCATCTCAGCAAGCAGGGAATACTGCACATACAGATGAAATAAATTCCATAATGGAAGAACTCAATGAAATGAAACCTGTTTTAGCCAAACAGATAAGTAATGTAAAAACTAAATAAATATATATTTTGATGGTATAAAGTTTTGATCATTCTTTTAGTTACCTTTGTTTAGATCATACGTGCATTATGAGTGTTGATAAATTTGGACGTCATTTAAATATTGCTCAGTGTTTAAGAGGACCTAAAGGCGAGGGTTTTGAACATACACCAGATGGCAATTATGATATTGAAAAAAAGAAACTGTGTAATGTTGCAAATGCAACTGACTCATTTGACTGTGTTAATTTACAAACGTTACAAACATCTGTTAGTAATTGTTTGACTACAGTTGATAAAAAGATTGAAGATAAAACAAGTGACATACAACATTTGTTAAGACACTCATTAATAAAAAATGAAAAAAATGAGTTTAATGCAAACAGTGCAACTATAGCAAATTTATCAAAACCAAAACATCTATATGATGCTGTAAACTTTATATATTTTATTGAGTCTATCGCTGAATTAACGTATGCAATTTATAATCAATTGCATAAAAAAAGAAAGAAAAAATCTAAAAAAGAATGGATAGACTTTATAATTGACAATAGAAAAAGGCTTGATTGGAACGATATCTTTTCAGTTAGGGATGAACCAGGGAATAAAGAGCATAATAAACCAGTTGTTGAAGCTCAAAATAAAATTAATATTGAGAAATGAATTCACATAGAGTCAGTAGTGTTCGAGGTCGTGGGCTGTTAGGATCAATCAAAAACGCTGTTGGAAATGTTATTAATCGTGCTATAGACATTTTACCTGTAGAGCTACATATACCGGGGTATCAATATTGTGGACCTGGTACTAATTTAAAGAAAAGACTAGCTCGTGGTGATCCCGGAATCAATAAACTGGATGCCGCATGTAAGGAACATGATATAGCATATTCAAATTTGAAGACACAAAAAATAGATCATTTGCCGACAAGATTTTAGCTGAGAGGGCTTGGGAACGATTCAAGGCATCAGATTCGAGTTTAGCTGAAAAATCTGCTGCGTGGACAATTACAAATATCATGAAAGCTAAATCTAAGTTTGGTGGAGGGAAAAGGCAACAGGCCAAAAAGAAAAAACAAACAAGAAAAAAGAAAACTCAAAGTTTAAAGAAAGCGAAATGTAATTGTAAAAAGAATACACAAAAAGGCAAAGGTTTATATTTAAAACCCTATTCTGGTTCTGGTAGTAAAAAAAAAATGTATTCATCGGAAGTAATTCAGAAACTTCCTGAAAAACCATTAAGTAATTTTGATATTCTTAAGTGTGCTAATCAGTTAAAATTACCTTACTTTAGAGGTGTTTTTATGAGAGATGCTTTGCCAATAAAGATAAATGAGAATGAATCTGCTATTATCAATTTAGATAGTATAAAAGGCGATGGGTGTGTTATTTTAAGGAAGGCTTTGATGTGGAATACTTTGATAGTTTTGGAAATTTAAAACCCCCGATCGAGCTGCAAAAATATTTTAATAGTGGTGATCATAAGGTTTTAATTCGATACAATTATTTTCCTAAACAAAAAAATAATACTGTCAATTGTGGACACTTGTGTTTGGATTTCTTAGCAATTAGAAGATGATTTGTATTACAGGAAATAAATCGCATTTAAAATACACATTATTTCCTCCACTGGATTTATCATCATCAGAAGAATGGGAAATGGGATTTCTTGATTTAATGACATACAACTCTATTCCAAATGTGGAACAAAATATTAACAATATGTTATACATTGGAAATGACATAAAAATATCTTTACCTACAGGATCTTATGAAATATCAGATATTAATAAATATATAACTAAAGAACTTAAAGAGAATTATCCTACTGTAACATTTGAATTGATAGCAAACAACAACACATTAAAAAGTGAAATACTCTGTTCTGAAAAGATTGACTTTGCACAGCAATCAAATATTGGACCATTACTTGGATTTAAAGATAAAAATATACTTGAAGCTAATAAATGGCATATATCTCCAAACCAGGTATCCATTAATAAAGTTGATGTCATACGAATCACATGTAATATTATTAGAGGATCTTATAGAGATGGAATTGAAGGACATGTGTTGCATGAGTTTTACCCTTTAGTTGGACCTGGATTCAAAATTGTTGAAATACCAAAATCCATAATTTATCTTCCCATATTTAAGCAAACTAGTCTTTCAGAATTCACTATTAGATTGGAAGATCAAGAGGGGAATCTAGTAAACTTTCGTGGTGAAAATAGTAATTTAAGAGTTTATATAAGAGAAAAAACACGGTGTTAAAAATGGGTTTAGTTTTCAATACTCATTTGTCAAAAATAAGTTCTTCGAGGAGGGTTCAAGCATATAAGACATCATCAAAGTCTGGAACTCGAGACAGTACTAACAAAGCATTCAAACCGTTAACATTAAGGAATCTTATATTTTTGAAATCATTAGGATTATTTGATAAATAAAATGGCACGAATTTTAGATATAACTGATAATGTAACATATGATGATTCTATAAGTGAACTAGAATATCACAGTCACACACCATATTCATCAAATTCGTTAAAAAATAGTGATGAAATTAGAATACCAGTTCATCAACAAGATGTTTACACTTTACCGAGCAAGAGTTTTTTATTAATTGAAGGTAAAATAGTTAAGGCAGCTGATAATCAAAATGATACTACAACGGAATTAGTTAATAATGCCATGGCATTTTTGTTCGATGAAATAAGATATGAACTGTGCGGGACCGAAATAGACCGAGTTCAAAATGTGGGAATTACAACTACAATGAAGAATATACTCACGGCTCGTCCAGGTGATGTAAACTGGATGGAAAATGCTGGATGGAAAATCACCACTGCATCTGTACTTGATGAAAAAACACAGTTTTCTTTCTGTGTACCACTAAAGTTACTCATTGGATTCGCTGAAGATTACAGCCATATTTTACTAAATGTTAAACAAGAACTAGTTCTGTTACGTTCTTCTACCGATAAAAATGCTATTTTCCAATCAGCAGCATCCTTACATGATATTAAAATTGTTTTAGATAAGGTTGTTTGGAAAATACCCTATGTACGGGTTGAAGATAACATAAAACTCTCTTTATTAAAAATTACTGATAGAGACCAACCATTATCTTTACCATTCAGGAAATGGCAGCTTTATGAATACCCATCACTCCCAGTAAACAACAGTCTTGGACTGTAAAGGCCAGCTCAATGATGGAAAAACCACGTTATATTGTTGTAGGATTCCAAACTGATAGAAAAGACAAATCAAACAAAAATGCTTCACATTTTGATTTTTGTAATCTTGAAAATATTAAATTGTATTTAAATTCTAAATACTATCCGTATGATAATGTAAATGGTAATAAATCTCTTATTTATGATTTTTATTCAAAATTTCAATCTTCATACTACAGTGGAGTAGATGATCAACCATGTCTTGATAAAGAGACATATCTTGCTAAAACCCCATTATATGTAATTGATTGTTCAAAACAATGTGAAACGATAAAAACTGGATCTCTAGACATACGTATTGATATTGAAACATCAGCGGATATACCTGCTAATACATCAGCTTACTGTCTCATTATTCATGATGCTCTTATACAGTATTTACCATTATCTGGTATTGTGAAAAAAATTATGTGATTATAATAAAATGTGTATAAAATTTTATGTTTTTTTCTTTTTTCCCCTTAACTAAAATGGACCAAGGAAAAATTTAAAACTCGAGTATTTTATTGAACAATAACATTTATTTACATATTTACATATACAATTGTACAAAGATGATGATTAACATTTCAATTTTAAGCGAGAAATAAACAAAGCACAGTAATGAGAATTAATTTAAAGTATTTTCAAGTTTAAAATGACCATAGGCTAGTGTGTGAATCCCATCATCACAAATGTAACGTTTGTTGTCATCACAACTCAGTGCTAATTTATTGACAGTAATTGTTTGTACATTGTGCTTTCTTGATCTAAACAGTCTCATATTTTTTCTCATTTTAATATTTTCAAACAAACAAGTCTTGTAATCATTAAATGTAATATGATTTTTTACGACAGGTTTTGTTACTCCTTTAGCTTTACGTAAACTTAGTTTTTGGATTTTCTCTAAAAATTCATCATTCATAGTTTTAAATGTATATAGTTTAGGTCTAAGACCAATAAACTCAACTACAACAATACCCAAACATTCATCTTTAAATTTCCCTAGTGTTTTTTGTTTTTCAAAGAGAAACATTTATGATCTATCGGATAATCACTCAAATCCAGATGAATCCCCAATATTGGATCCTGAAAATCCTTATACAGGTCATTAGTATGTATTAAATAAAAAAAAGAGTCAGTATCAATATACAGAATTGATACCTTATCGCCATAGTACTGTTTTATAACATTATAGTGAAAATTATACATGTGGTATTTACTAAGTTCAAGACATGTGAAGCCAACATATATTGGTTTATTAAACAAAACTTTCTCCCTTGAACATTCAACTGCACTCAACGATTTGTTATATATTATTCTGTTCTTAAAATTAGGTTTTGATATCATCTTGAACAGTTTTTTTTCTGAACTAACTAGTTCTAAATTAGTTCTGTTTCTAACATTTTCAATGGATTTCCCAAACATTGAATTATTTAGTAGCTTGTAGAAATCTTTTTCAAAATTATTTTTAGCAAGTTTTCTTTTTTCAGTGTTAAAATCAATGTAAGGTTTTAACCATGGACTCTGGTTAAAACTCATTACTCTATGTATTTTTTTCAATGCAAGACCATTTTCAAGAGCCTGTTTTAAATTAACATAATGACAAACATATCTAGTTTTATCATGCAATGTAGTTAACAATTTCTTAACTTTAGAACCCTTGGGAAAATCAGAGTTTGGAAGAAATGGGAGATCATTGTGAGAATCGTGAAGATAGCTAGGATAGAAAACATCACATTCAACTATAAACCCGGTGGGAGAGTCATTAGGTACCGAGCATACATCAAACAATTCTATCTGTTTTTTATTCAACCATTTAAACCCATCTTTCGGCATATAACCAGACATAGCCCAACCATATAAATTATTCGCATCTATGTAAGTTATGTAGGAAATGTCATTGTTTTCATCATAATTCTCAACATGAGGATTGTTAGCCTTAGCATATCTTTTTATACATGATGTGATTCCTCCTCTGATACCTCGTTCTATAAACATGTATTTATCATAGGACGTTAGTAACTCAAGTTCTACTTTTGTGAACTTTAACATTGCATCCCAAGTCAATGAAGGAAGAGTAAAATAATGACAAGGATCCAGCTGGTAATTATCTAAACACAGATCACGGAAACTTTCAAAGACATCTGCAAGAATCAATACATCAGTTCTTAAATATAGTTTTGAATAGTCATCCAATGTGTTACATCCAAAATGTTCCCATACTGTACAGGCATGTTCATAATCAATATCACTTATATTTTCTTCAGTCATACTATTATAAAAATATTCCTTAGGTGGTAAAGTCGTGTCTAACAATTTTTCCCATGAGTCTGTATACTCGTACGGATAAACCCCTTTCCTTGTTACCAACAGGATATCGGATTCATCAAAAAACAAACGAGTTTGCTTAAACTTTTCTTTTGGCATATTATTTGCTAACTCAGATAAACTTGCACTTAAATATCTAAAACTATCAAGGAACCTGAGTTTTAATCCCCCAGAAGGTTTCTTTGAAAACGATACATACTTTTCATTTGAATTAGGAATTAAATCGATATCACGTTGGTCACATCCCAATTGTTTAACAATAAAATGATTATCATATTTTGACCCTCCATGTAAATAAACTGGAAGAAACTTCTGATTTTGTCTTTTTAAATTACAAGAGTTACATAAAACAGACCTAAACTTTCCACTTAGATGACAATGGTCTCTGACAGGTGAATTGATTAAAGTAAACTCTGAATTACATAATTCACAATGGGTAGCATTGTTAAATCTAGATTGTTCTTCATCAGTTAGAGGATACATGGATATGTTAACATTTACTAGATCTCCAATAAGATTTGCCAGAGAAATCAGATACTCCATGAATTTTGAAGCTGCATCCCTACCGCTATAAACAATTGGTTCATTAGGTAAACTTCTTACTATGTTTTCAGGGAGCTGACTTTCATCATACACAACATAGTAGCAAAAACTCATTGGAACATGAATTTCATTCACAGTAGTGTATTTCGAATCTTTCTGGTTTACTTTCTCAAGTAAACACTCAAAATCGCTATAAACAACTATTGGCACTTTTAAACTGTGATGAAAGTTATTAAATTTTAATACTGGAGGTGTATCATCATCATTTTTATTTGGCATGACTATCCTAGCTGGTTTATTAAATTTACAGTCTTTTTTATGATCTTCTAGTTTTAACAATTGGTTAGGACCCTGGTAGTGCTTAAAACACTTTTTACAAAATACTGCTTTCTTATGAAACTTTGTTACTTGTGATCGAACCAATCGTGAAAAATTCTTAATGTAACAATAATGTTTAATTCCGTTGCTACTTGTTAATAAAAGTAGATCAAAATGGTTATGTTCCTCACTATCACTAACTCTAATTGGAAATACCTTATTTTCTTTATCTAACCCATATACATTTACAGAAACCCCTGGATTTAACCTTTCAAAAGTACTGATTTGTTTCACAGGTGTTGGAAAACTAATATCATTGAAATTATACTTATTTCTTAATGACAAATATTTTTCATTAATTGAACAACTGTTCACATGTTTAGCAAGGATAGACCACTGAAAACAAAAATTATCATTAAAGTTTTTAGGATTAATTATACAGTATTTATTAGCCAATTCCTTTGGGAGTGGAATATAAGAACTTCCTGATAAAGGTCGATATCTGGAAAGTCGAATCATTAGTCCATCAATTGCATAGAGAGTCCATCCACTTCCTTTACCTTCATATTCACTATTTTCCCTACACAATGTTTCAAACATATCACCTAAGATATTGCTGATGTTTGATGATTGGTACACTGCTTGATTTGAAGTCTTGAAAGTTCTGATGCGTGCCTCGTCACTTAGTGGCTTTATGTAAATGGATTCTGTGATTATATTAAATTTTAATGCTCCATAGTCTGCTAATAAATTTTGAATCAAATTAATAATATTTAATTTGTGAGTTGTAAGCAAAAAACAAAGATCTTTAATGTTTTCATCACCATTTCTTAAGTAAAATGTTTTAAGATTTCCACGGAATGCATTGTTTATCTCAACAAATCTACCACAAACATCACCACACTCTAACGAAAATCTTGAACGTGCTCTTCTAATATCGTATACGTCTTCAGCAACATCAATTTCCATTTTGAAAGCAAATAATTGTACTATTAATAGCAATAATCCTGCTCTGTTCATAATTTAGTAAACTATATAGACTATTAACGAGAATATCTTGCTCTCTTCATTATTTATTCCTGAAATACATTTAATTGTAATTTTAGTAAATTCCAAAAGTGTAGAAAATGTATTTAGTTAAAATTATTAGTGTTACTTGCTTTAAACACCTCTACCTCCATCCCTGGAACTGATTTAATTTTTTCCCCTACATTCAGCATTATTTGGCTAATTTGCTTATACAGATCATCTTTTTCTTCAGTTAAGAATAATGATTTTTTGCTAACCTGAGTCCAGTAGAATTTAGATGATTTGCATTTTTTTAAGTCTTTAACGTCGGTGATCTCTATCTTAATCATGAACCGACCATGTTCACCAGGAGTAATCATTTTCTTAGTTGTCTTATGTTTTTTGGTTTGAAAAATTTGTTTAATAAGAGGTGAATGTTTAGTTTTAGTTTCAAATAAGTTATCAATTTTATCATCCATATCAGACTCTGAATCACTTGATGATGATGAAGATGATGAAGAAGAAGAGGAAGAACTAGAAGAGGAAGATGAAGAAGATTTTTCTTCGCATTTTTGTTTTTTCCCTACAGTTTTTTGAGATCTTTTTCGTTTTAAGGCTTTTGCTTTTGGAGGGTCATCTAACTTTTCATTTTTGTTTCTAAGATAACGTTGTTAACACAGTCTACAGGAAATGATCGGTCCTTCCAAATTTTCTTTTTAAAAACAAATGCACTAATTGCCATGATTTCATTGAAAGTCATTTCATTTTTGTGAACCAACGGTAGTTTATCTTGTGAATCGATTTTTTCATAAATTTTTGCCGAAAAAGACTGAAACACCTGGTTTAAAGCCACAAACAAATTAAACAAATGACTGTCCGAAACAACATCAGGATCCATCTTTAGCTTTGATAGAGTCATGTCCCACTTTTCCAAGGAACATAGTCCTAGCAACACCAAGTTTTCAAATATCTGAATAAATCTCACCATTGAACTTACATTCATTGAAGTTGATTCGTTTCACCTTTCACTCATTCCATCATCATTTAAATCAGTATGAGGAGGCAAATCTTCACGAGAACTTGGTCCTGCTTGACTGGGATCCATTTTTGATATCAGTTTTCCAACACCTGTGAATAACACATTGACTTAGTTATAACTTAATTAATTTACACCTGTAGATCCAAAACCAGACTCCCCCCTTGCAGTTTTAGGAATTTCCCGAATTTCAAAAAGCTCTGGGATTACAATGTTTTCGCATATTAACTGGGCTATCCTATCCCCCTGCCAAACATAAAAGTCTTCATCTCTAGTGTTAAATAATATTACTCCAACATTTCCTGTGAAGTCTCTGTCAACCACACCCGCAACCACGTCAATACCATTTATCAAAGCCAGTCCCGATCTTGGCGCTATTCTCCCATAGCAACCATCAGGCAGAAAGACGGCCAAATCTGTTTTTATTAATGCTTGACCCCTTGCCGGAACAATAACATCATAGGCCGAATGCAAATCCACCCCAGCTGCAAGAGGCGATCCTCTTGAAGGAAGAATAGCATTAGACGATAATCTTTTGAAGCACAGTTTAGATTCCATCATAACTACCTGGAATACATAGTGGTATTTTAAGTTTCTTAAAAATATTATTTTTAGTTATATTTTGTCTAATTACTAACCTGAAACAAATTTATTCAGACTCAATTGTTTGTATTTTTTGGTATTCTGTACTTTATAACAATATTTTCGTAGATTGGATTTATAAAACAGAGTTAATTTAGTCTGCTTTAAATTATTTAATTTTCTTTCCTTGCTTAATATATATTTTGACATTTATAATCTCTGAAAAAAAATAATAATTTCATTAAAGTTTTAAGTGACAATATTAAAAATCGCCTTTATTTAGGATGATTTAAACTTACAATTTATTTAACTGAAATAAAATATTATTATTGGTATTTTAGTTATATTAAGTTAATTTTTTATATTAATTGACGCTAATTTTTAAAAGTTCCCCAACATGACTATAATTTTTCCTAAGTCTTGTAACTAAACAAATACTAATTTGTGTCTTTAAATTAGAAAGAAACTTCCTATATCCGTTACTACTAGCAAGTTTTAAATAAAAGAGAGACCTTTAGTTAACACCGCAAGGTTTCCAGCCTCCCTTCTAGCCTAAGTCTTAAATTTAAAGAGAGGCCTTTAGTTAACACCGCAAGGTTTCCAGCCTCCCTACTAGCCTAAGTCTTAAATTTAAAGGGAAGCCTTTAGTTAACACCGCAAGGTTTCCAGCCTCCCTTACTAGCCTAAGTTTTTACTTACCCAGTAGTGTAGTAGAGAAGACACCAAGCTGTTGATCCCAGAAAACAACTTGGTTGAACTAAAACTCGGACCAGTATATATACCCAGAAAATCACGTTTGCTCTTTGCGTTGCTCTTTGACGCAAATGAGTGATAATCTTAATTTTTACAACTAAAGTCCGATTCACTGTCAGCACTTTAAACTTGAAAAATTTTCCACCCAAATCAATGAAAATAATTTGTTCAAGTATTCAGAGATCAGAAGTTGGTAGGAACCATAAATATCAAACATTTAATGATTTGTAAAAATAAAAAAAAATAAAAGAAAGAAAATAGTTAATAAAGAAAGTTGTTCTAAAGTATTAGGAGAGGAGAAATCGATAGGAAAATATAAGTGGACTTAATAATGCAAAATTAAATGCACGTGGTGACAAAAGGTGAAAACAAAACATTTTACTCGCAAATTAAAGAAAATTATTAGTTAAAGTATTCAGAGATCAGAAAATGGCAGGAACCAACAATTTCAAACATTCATTAATTAGAAAAAAATTACACAAAATAAGACAATTTTTGAAGGAAATTGTTTTAAGGTATTAGGAGAGGAGAAATAGTTAGAAACATATGAGTGCACTCAAACATGCAAGATTAAATCCATGTGGGGATAAAGGATGCAAAGAAAACATTTTACACTAAAAACAAAGAAAATTATTAGCTTAAATATTCAGAGGTCAGAAGTTGGTAGGAGCCATGTAGTTCAATAATTTATTAACTTGTAAAAAATAATAATAATAAACTATCAAAAATGCCAAATTTTAAAGAGAATCTGTTTAAAGTATCAGGAGAGGAGAATACGCTAGGAAAAATATAAGTGATCTACAACAAGCAAGATTAAAACCACGTGGTGATAAAGAGTGTAAACAATAGTATTGATATCATCGACCTCGGAGGTCGGAAACCCCCGATAAGCGATGTAAACAAACGTGTGACCTCAAGGTCGGAAAACCCCTCCGATAACAGATAACCCTAGGTCAAGAATGTTTATATCACTTATCTAATTGACCTCAAGGTCGGAAAACCCCCCGATAACAGATAACCCTAGGTCAAGAATGTTGATATCACTTATCTAATTGGTTTTTAATTTGAGGTCAATTGGGGTCAATTGCTGATAAGAGGGTAAAGAATGCAGGCACGCGACTTCTACGTCATTTTGACGTCACAGGTGATTTCTCTCAAACGTATAAACTTATACTACTTGGAGTGGGTTAGAGGAGAGCAAAGCGAAGCGACTGAGCGACTCGGACAACGTTTATGATAGTGTGCTAGGCGGGATGGTGCAGTGCAAGGAGACGACTTGAGTAAAAATTTGACGGTGTAAAGCCTTTTGTCCCGCTTTTGTTACACTGTACTTGCAAAAGTCCCAAACATTCATATACCTTCACATTTCCTATTCCGAGAAGACGCCTCTGTAAAACTATTTAGGTACCTCTTTCTATAAAGAAATTTGTATATTGTCTTTATGTTAAAATATTTTATGTAAAACAAAAACATACCAGTGACCTACCAACGATGCAATGCTAAATTTCTCCTAATTAAAAAATATACCGACCAGTGTCACCGTTCAATGAAACAATACAGATATAAAAACCATGAGAATTGCTCACACAGAAAAACCAATTAACAGTCAGCCCTGCCGTTCAATTAAAATGCGCCGAAGATGGGAATTAAGTAGAACCACGTCTGAATCAGATAAGTTAGCGGAAGTGGCGAGGTACAAAGAAGTAAGGGGGATGACCACTAGGAGCGTGGGAGTGAGCGCTTGTTATGGTTAGATCTGACCCCGCGATAGTTCGCACACACGGCCAACAGATAGCGCGGCGCACCGCTTTATGGAAATCCCGCGCAGACCTAGTTTAGTTCCGGAGTTTGCAGTTTGCAAATTGCCCTCTAGGAGGCGTGCGGTGACGGTGTAACCCTTGAACCTGGCAATCCGTCCATCATCGGGGAGGCGTTATTGAACAGGCCAGTTTATTGGCCTCGTGATGGAAAGGTTATGGTTCGCTAATTGATTGGTTACAGCAATACTGTATAACATAAGGGTTTGCGAAATTGAAAGACCAGTTGGAATCAGGTAGTGATGTTTTGAATGCTAATTAGGCCTACGGGAAAACATTACTGCGTGAGGATGGTTGTGAGGATTGCATAGTTTGGACTTCCAGTATCAGGATTGTTCAACTTTTAGATTATTGTAGACGGTACCTAGTATATTCTACTAATACCCACAGAAATTAATACCCAGCCACAATTACTCAGAAATTTTCCAATGGATTTTAATGTTTTTCCCCAATAAATACCGATAAAGACTGCTGTTTATGAAAATTTGCTATTAAGAGGGTAATGTAAGTAATTATAAGTCACACCCCATTGAGGAAAGGTAGGCTTATAGCTAATTTTTCAAGTTATGTCAATAATAAGCGATATATGCAATTTTCCTTGTTTAACAAGGACAATTTTGTGGGTTTTCTCCATTACCGGTTAACCTTAAGATTTAAAATCCTATTTATCTTACGGTACGACCCAAAATAGCATTTTTCTCGAAAGGAAAATCTCTAAAAGTGTCCAAATAAGAAATTGGTGATTTAGCACTATAACTATTAGCAAACCCTCAACTTCCGGTTCTAGGAGGACGGACAGAGGCACCAATTACCTCTTGGACGGCCGGCTGCGGCCGCGGGCACGCGGGGCTGGGGAGTGGGTACCAGCATGGGCAGTGTATGTAAATGGACAGTCTGACAAACAGTCGCATCTATAATTGTGATTTACACACGAGCACACCTTTGTTGTTCGCCGGGCCTCGTAAACACGGCCGGCTCACATTTACAAATTGACAATTACCGGCCGATAAGTCTTTTTTCAATTTAGCGCAGCCTTGCGCAATTTAGCGGTCACGTGATTTATTTACTCGCTGTGATTAACGCTAGGCAGCGCTGGCTACCGCTTCCTAAGAGGATGAGGTTGTAATGGAGCTGTCTGCGTTTTAAATAATATCTACCTAAATTAAGGTCTAAGAGGAAACCGAATTGTTGAAAAGTTATTTCTTTGAATGGGTTTCAACCTCTGAGTCGGTTGGAGCAAGGAGAGTATGGACAAAGATATTTGATATGGAGTTTGTTGTGAATGTTAGTAAGTGGTGAATTAAGACGAAGACGTTTTCTCCGGCCATTTAACCATCTTAATGTTTCAAAGTATAATATTGGAACTCCTTATGAGATTCCAGTATCCAACTATTTCTTTAAAATAAAAATGCACATAAAATCCATTAATAAAGGCAAATAGAAGGGTCTTCAAGTGTTTCATCAAGTCATTAAAATTACATAAATATTGAAATACACAGAAGTGTAAAAAACTACGTTCAAAGTAGATTCGATGTTTAGGGTTACATACCATTGACTTTGTACACTAGTCAATGGTTACACTTAAAATACGTCTCTGATAGAACTTAAGATTGATGTTTGTTTATACTAACCAAACATTCCACACAGCTCTAAATTAGCTGAGGAACACCATTAATCAAAAGAGGCTGAAAAACGTAAACGTCCGAAACCAGTCCGAAACTTGACCGGTATTCGGGTGTTCGTAAAGATCAACTTTTACAGTCTGATGCTCCAATAAACACGCCATGATGAGGTATATGGGTTCTACAAATGAAATACTACCGGAGCCCCGACATATACAGGATTCCCCACAGAGTCGGCATTCTGGATAATTAACAACACCGGTCAGTGCGGCAGTTTGCCTCTGCTCTCTACTCAGTTCGCTGACCGTGCGGAAGATACGAGCCTGTTCCAAATCCCGGGAAGGAACGCCTGAAATGCGCCTTCAATTGAGACGGATGCCGCCGCCGCGCCGCCCGGCAGGGTTGTAACTCTCGGGGACATCGTGGGAGCTTATTAGCACTAGAGGAGTTGGTGTTGAGTGTTTGGCAGAGGAGAAAGTACTCTGGGAGTATTTCTATCTGGATTATCACGGTACAATTGAAACCTTACAACTTACTTACTGATCGGACAGTGTTATTATGTAAGTTGATGTTCGTGATTGGGAAAGAAATAAATTAACTGGAAGGTACATAAAAAGCGAGTTATATTGATCAGCTGATTCATCCACCTTAGTAGTAGGGATTACAACTTCAGCACAGCCTTAATCTACACTCTATCCTGTATACCCCCTAGAAAGTGTTAAATTGTTTTACAGTTTATATTTATAACTTGTTAATCTCTTTGCTACTACTATACCAAAGTACAGACCATATTTCTGTTAACAAAAATCAATTAAGCTAGGTTATTTAAAAAAATATAACTGGCAGGACGAAGAACAAAATGCCTGAAGAGTTGTGAAGCCAGTTAGTAAATCAGTTTAGTTTTAACTGCAAAACAATAATTTCAACAATTCCCACAAAACGTTCAAATATTAAATAAAATCCACTCATCGTTTGATCAGCTTACAAAATGAGTCAAGAAATACAGCCGGCGGACAACACTAAGATCTGGAATCCAATTAACCCGCGGGTTTATGGCCAATAAATACGAGCCGTAGACTAGATGCCGACCACTAAACGGCATAGCTTTATTGCACCCATAGATGTTATCGTTGGTGTCCCGTTGACATTTTATTGTTTTTAAATGCATCCGTGTTTGTCAAATTCTATTTCGCAAGGGCTCTTCCTTTATGAGCCACCGGTTTTAAGATCCTGGCCATCGTTTTATGAGAGGCTACCGCACTGCAATTGCACGGGAGTGCATGTGTTTGTGCAGTCGCTTGTTTTATAACAAGCACTCGTGATATGCTGGTTTAGTGGTCTCAACCATCAATTTATTATGGATGTTGATTCGTTTCCCTATAATGTTATCGGTATATACCATGTAAAAATGTAGCTTCCAACAAAGTACAAAACAAGCTAAAGATAAAAATATTTCTACACTTTTAATCTATAAGAAAGTTATTATTTGTTAGGTGTATTTGTTATCGTGTCAAATATAAAAAAACTGCCGTTATTTAAATATTTTGTTTATGATAAAATGATGGATAAACTTTTCATAACAGACAAATAATCCAAACACAAATTTTCCAGCGACAAAAATTATGCTATTATTCAAAAGATTTACAAAAAGTGTGTAAAACTTGCTTTGTTCTTTAAAATTGAGATTTTAATTGTTTTCAGCACACCTAGAGTTAAACATCACTAAATATCAGCAACCACCTTGATTAAAAATCGACCACGTGTCAGCCCCTTGAGCCGTCAATATCTTAATTGTATCACTATTCAAAACAAATCACCAATTTACTCTGTTTAACTTTCAAATCGCCTCTCTGTCAACAATGCCCACCTGGAAAATTGATAAAAGATGCATTCCTGCATGGCAATTATCCTTGGTGGGAGGGGCGGCCCACTACATCCTGTTGACCATTGTCTCCCCGCCCACCCTCCCCCCTCGTCCTTATCCTTAATTAATAAGTCCAGGATCAATCAGTATCCTTCTCACCTCTCCGGAGTGTTCCCGAGGTGGGCGAGTGTCATAGGTTAGTTTTGCTCTGCCTTTCCCGCTTGATGTATTGTTGCATTGTTTGTCGTCCCTGTGTTTTTTATTGTTGCCAATTGATCTTTCTGCAAGCTTCACGCTGCGTTTTGAATGGCAAACACCCAGTGTCCGGTTTTCCCTTGTTAATCGTTTGCGATTTTCAGTCTGCGCGTGGGTCGGTGTCGTTTGCTTTATGTGTTTTTGATTTGTGCTGATTTCTCTTGGGTGAAGCGTTTTTGATACAAGAGTATCTATAAATTCTTAAGATTTTTCCTTTGAGGTTTGAGGTCCTATGAAGTTATTTCCAAGTGTAAAATGATTTTTACCTATTTCCAAAAAGTGGTGCTTTTGAATGTATAATTTGTTATAAACATTTAGTATTCTCAAAATTTAAACACCCTTTAGACGTAGGTAGTGATTGGCTGAAGATGTAAACAAGAAAACAACAAAATTTTAACGATAATTTTGTCACAAAACGTAAATGCAAATTCTTTTACAACACTAAAAAAATCCCCCAACGTTAATGATGTTATAACGGAAAATATTTCGACATCAAGCGGAATCTCGCCACCATAAAAGAAACTATTCCCATCATAAGTCACAAAAATCATAACTTTTACAACCGGCCGTAAAAGACTGCAGGTCGGGCGCGTTTCGAGTGTTTGTTTGAGGTAAGACAAGTGCACGGAAGTGTTTTGGATTCCAAGGCCCCGCTGCAGCTGCTGTGGTCACCACCATTACACTTGCGGCCTTGCCGTTTGACCGCATTACGTCATCGACCGCATGAGGGTACATATCGTCGTCTCTCTCGCACCCACACCGGTGCGTATCGTGCGGTCTCTCTCTTACACGTGGGGAAATGTGGGTTTAGCCGGTAGTAAACGTAGAATGTGTGTTGTCGCGGTTGCGTCGATGATGGTAAATCCACTGTGGACGAAAGGCGTCTCATGGTACCGTATTGTAAAATATAACCCAGAAGAAAAGCACAATTCAATCAATAATTTTTGTATGCTTATACATTTTAAGATTTTCACAGAGCCTGTAATGACGAGGTACTACACATGCACCAGAGAAAAATAAATATATTTTTTAAAATAAACATTTATTCAGACTAAATTTCTAAAAAATGTATTATCATTTATTTATTTAAAATCAAGCAAAACCTATAGTGTATTTATCAGAAATTGTACTGTAAATTCATAAAGTTTAATAAAATACGGCTATCGATATAAACGGCTCTCCCCATAAATGAGAACTTTACATGACATCGAGGAAGTTATTTTAAAGCCAATAAAATCAACTGGAACCAATCTTTCCTGCTTCCCAATTCCCAAAATTCCGTTTAATGTCCCAAATCTGTTTTCGCACTTTGGAACCTCTTGACCTTCCGAAATTTGGCATTCTAACTAAGCCCCTGACACATTTCATACGCAGATGTTTTTATCGCCCGTCACCGTGGGTCATCATCGGATCATGTTCGTCTGAGTTTCTCTCTGGTGGGTCAGCGCCAGAGGACGAGGTGGGGCGGTGTCAGCTTTCACGACTACAATAGACCGGGTTTGCATTTATTACCGGAGAAATTTACACACGTCCGACGTCCTTTACTGCTATTTACTGCAGCCAATCAAACAAATCTCGGTTTCGGCGACACTAAACGCGCGGATTTACTGGCGCGTTAAACAAGAAAGTGCACCGGTCAGAGAATCCGTGGGCTTTAATTGTTGAGAAATAACGTTAATTTATGGTAATTCCGTGTTGGACGTAACAGTATTTAACTTGTCACACCTGTTATATTGTGGTAGTACAGTGGTGTTACCAGTTTAACGATATTTTACTAGTTATATCACTAAAGTGTTACGGTTGAACGATTTCTTGAAAGTGTTTATCAATACTGATCGTTGTTATAGCGAGAATGTAAACTATTGTCAGTAAATTTTGAGACTTTACTCATATAAAAAGTAATATAACAATAGTAAACCTACAGATACAAAGCCAGACATTTGCGGTCCTGCAACTTGCAAGGCAGCGGTGTGCGGCGTGAAGCAGAAACATTTGGAAGGCGCACAATAAAATACTCTAATTTTCATCACGTTTAAGTTAAGGCATGATTGAATTTTGTAAAGGCTTCCGCTGTGTTGGTAAAATTCTTTACGTAAAAAGAATCATTTCACGCGTAAAATAAAAAAATAAGGAACATTTATTAAGTACCGTACTACAGTTTAATTTAGATTAAAATGTAAAAGTGACAGGGTGTTAACGGTTGATACCAAGGTTTGGGCGGCAGAATGGTCGAGATCGGAAACACTTGGCTATCGATTGTTCACTCTGCATAAATCAGTTCAGCGGGGTACCATTAGACGACGTGCATTAGGTCTGGACCTTACCCCAACCCCCCACTGCAACCTACACCACACATGCCCTACAACATGTACTGACTCCCATGTGGCGAGACGTCTAGGGCTTGTCGGTTACAAAACAATGATAAAAATCGTTCATGTAAATTAAAATATTATTTTCCTCCACCTACTATCTAAAGCCGTATTTTACTCCTTGGAATAGAGTAGTAAAGTACTAATTTCTATCCCATGTGACTTGAATAGGCTACTTAATCTTTCTACCTAGGGAAAACTCGAGTTTTTTCGTACCACGGGGCTAAAGTTAGTTACATAAGAATAACATTAAAAGAGAGATTAATAAGAACATGAGCCACAGTCAGCTGTTACTTGTAATTTTTCGTTACCCATTGTTGACTAATAGCAGCTGTAGCTGCTGCTCACCAACTGCTGACCATTCAGTCAGCAGTGGGTGAGCAGCATCTCTAGTATTAGAGATGGCCGTGGCAGTGTAGGTGTTTGTTTACATTTTGCTTGGGTAGGCTATTAACCTAAGAAGTCCAAAACATAAGTGTAAAACCTATGACTAGGCTTATATTATATTTTGTTTTTTTTTTCGTGTTCTTCAAAATTGATATGTCCTACCTTGTGTGTTTTTTATGTTGATGTGACAGATCCAGCTTGACGGAGCAAGGGATAATATGAAGGTAAAGTTAAATTATCTACGGTAGGCCTATTAGGCCTAAATTTTATTCGTGTAGGTAGAGGAAAAATGTTGTGTGCATCAAGGGACTAAAGTACGTTTCTCCCTCAGGGAAATTGTCGCCCTCGGCTTCGCCTTCGGGCGACAACACTTTCCCTTCAGGGAGAAAACATTGTACTTTAGTCCCTAGAAGCACAAATAACTATATTTTTTAATGTAAGGATTTATAAACTCTGATGAAGCTATACAGAATTCAACACCATTGATTTCAAGATGGTCAAGCTGTTTTATCGTGGAATTGTTCGTTTGTTTTGTATATAGCTTAAAAAACGAGTAATTTAAATGAAAAGTGATTCCTCTAACTAATTGAATACGGACTACATATTTCGTGTAATTTCCTTAAAAACCATATACCGTGACTGAAATTATTTATCTCCAATTCTTATCGAGTTGTGCTACGTACTGTGAAAATATACTGAAGGTAAATTGGACCATAGTACAATAGTTCAATGTTAATCGAGCTTTGGTGTCTAAATTTCGTAGTATCGATGGTGTGTAGGCCTTATGTTAAACAAGCATATAACCGTTTGAAATTAGTAATAGTTCAGAAACCAAGAATTCAACTTATTCTCAAATCAAAATCCTTTTTTAACAATTTAATGCTATATATTTTGTATTATTGCCGTCAAAAGCGATGGACAAGCGAATAGTTCCGTCAGAGTCATATTTGCGTCGTAAGATCTAGTTTACACCGCACAGAGCGAGCGAACACATCTCGGTGTGCTAGTGAGGTAGTGCTCACTAGCACTACCTGGCGGCCGCGGGCAGAACTACTGATAACACCGTTGTTATCACTCCGCGGCCGCATGACTCCGTCCGGCTCCTCCTTCACTCGACTCTCATCAAACTCCGCGTCTTGACAACGATCACCGGAGATCCATCTGTTATCAGCATCCGCTCGCTTGTTGAGAGAAAACGATCAGGCCAGGGAAATCCTTTGATTAAAATAATGTTAAAATCATTGACAGACACGAGATTTTATATCAGAAATATAAAAGATGCGCGATGAGGTGTGTGGTGGGCATTCTTGAAATTTACATGATGTATAGGCCTATCATTGAACTGTACATCAAAATCTGAATGTACCTAAGTACTTATAAAATATTAATGAAGAGTGGCAATTTCAACAGTAGGCCTAAGTTTATTTGCTCCTCCTGGTTTGGTATCCACTTGCATATTGTGTATGAAAAGAAAAATTAGGAGCGATAGCAGTCAAGTAAATATTTTTAGAATTTTAGCTTTTCTTAAGGACTGTCTATTATTTTCTCATGAAATGATTTTATCTGCAAATTTTCATGTTACATAGTATTATTGTTGTGTAATTTAGTACAAACAAAATTTAGCTTCGACTGCGTAAAACTAAAGTACTGTGTATTATTATTTAGTGCTGTTGAATCAATAATTATCATCGAAACATCTTAAATTGTTGCAAACATATGAAAAGAAAACTTGACTGTTGTACTGAGAGCAGTTGAGGAGCAGGAGTGCATGCAGTGGTGCGTGATATGCTAGAGAGCCTGGGAGGTCAACAATAGCTGTTATCAGTGCGGCCATAAAGACTTCTGATAACAAGGCCCGTGGTAAATCTTGGTAAATTAACTTAATAAATTACCTCTAGGCCTACCATGACAAGCGCCCCGCACAGTGGCGACACCTACTGTACTGTACCTGAAACAGAACAAACAACATCAAGATAGTGTCGACCATGACTCATCTGATTGATTAACTGGCCTGGTGATAGTGGAAGAATGGGTATACTGAACCATTATGGGGAAAGCTTCAAAATTACGTGCAGTGAGACTGTTCATTACGCTTTTAAAATCACCGTACTTTAAATCTTAGTATAGACAACAGCTAGTTTTATTATTTTAAAGGAAAGTAACTATTTAATAGATGTACAAAGTTGAGTCTAATACTTTTCGACAAAACCGTTATTTATTAGACAAACGTTTAGTTATGGCGTTCGCGTTTCATATAGGCCTAGGCTATATACTCTGTATTGATTGTTGCAAGACGATTGCATGTCTTCAGAGGTGCAAATGAAATCCATAACAATAATGATACACCTTGTAACTCAAAAACAATAAGCAATTACTGCCAACAACCGACTTAAGTGTTTTCCACTGTACCGGCAGCTCCGCAACTCGACGAGGTAGTTGTAGCGAATAACTACAGACCTATTTCACTCCTTTCACACTTTTCAAAGACAATTCAATCGACGAATCATTAGGCAGGAGGAATGCAGAGACAAAGCCACCAGCTATGTAGGCCGCTGACGGCGAATTATGACATAGGAAGGCTTATCTAGACTCTAGCGCTACCTACGGCGATCGGGAACAATCGCAGATAAACTGTGTTAGCGCGTTCTGACGTATGGAATTGCGGCCGGATTCCGATAAATGCATTGTCAAAAGGGGATAAATAAGAAGCGGACAGACAACCGGACGGACAGCGGGAAAGGTGCCAACGGATAAATCTAGAAAAGAATGCGAATTACAAAATGAGAACATGGTTGTTTAGCAATTAGCGGAGTGATACGCGTCTGTTTCTCTCTTCTTTCGACGCGTTCCCTCTCCCTCTGTCTCATTAACTCTGTCTCTCCTTTTGTGGAGTTTAACACCCGACGTCGTTTGTGATAGTGCCGAATCCGTTACATTATTCGTGTCCCTCGTGTGTTTTAAGTGATTCAGAGCGATTGAGACATTTTGATAATCTTTAGGATGAAATGATGGGCTACAACTTGTGACAGTTTTCTCTGGGCAAGGCTTTGAAATAACAAAAAAAGCAGTTGTGTGCAGTGGTAACAGTTAGCAGGTACAAGTGTCAAATGCTGGATGGTGTACGGAACGTTCAAAGGGATTATGCTAAAGGCCATAACTCGAAAATCATACAAATGAGAGCGGCAGTCAACTCTGGGGAAATGCCCGATCAAGATAGCTCCAAGGTGGTCGGCCGCTCGAAATATTGCGACCGGCTACGATAAATATAAAATGCGACTGAGCGAGTGTAGTATAAAGCGTCCTAGTATGAAACCGAGATGCCTAAAAATGAAGCCATTTGTTTGACTCGTTTTTGATTTGGCTGCGGACATGAAATTTAAATGTCTTTACCATTGAATGGGGACGTGTTCTGAAAACAGAGTGTCCGTGCCACCCCGGTAGGTCTAACAGGTTCGAACAGATATTTTAATATCTCCAATCAGCTGGCGCGGTAGTTAGTTTAGTATTCAAAGACTATCTAATCAATAACTCTCCGATTCACCCGCTGGCCGCGACGACGCCGTTTAACGAATTAATTTAACGATTCGACGATTTATTTTCTGCTCCTTTACGAGGCGAGGTGAAAGGTCACAAATGAAGCAACACGCTGGTTAGCGGCGATGGAACTTGGATTATTTTAATCACGTGACAAATTGTTTTGTAATGAGCGAGTCATTTTAGGAATTCTTACAGAATGTATCTTAACAGAATGGGTGTATTTATACCTGATATTGATAAGGAAATTCAGTGACTAAATCGTATAGTAATTTAATCTCACGTTTTATCCCTAAACATTTACAATATTACAGTCTACATAGAATAGAACGCACATTTACTACATTAGAATGCATACCATATCTGCATGGAATGCACAAGTATTCTATGCAAATACGGACACAACTGACAAGAAATCTGCAAGGAACAATCTCTCTCAAAATTCCATCAGATAATTATAAAGTTATACTCAATTAGGAGTTTGATTCCAATCAATTGCGAACTTGGTGTTCAAGTCACGTATTCCAAGAGTGTTGGGTCGACAGTGGAGAGTGAAGGTAGATCGTCCTCGACCCAGTGGGCCCACGATCTGAGAGGATCTTCGTTTACAACCGGTATTAAACGGAGGACAAGCGCCAAGTAAATACTCTGATGGGGCTTGCTCTTTACAAACGGAACAGCTGCGATGAGTTGTAATGTTGGTGCTGAAATAGTTTACTTTTCTTTTACCCTTTCAATGGCCTTGTTTCGAAGTACACGTTCGAATCAAAAAGATATTTTTGGCAATTTATCAGTTGTATCAGTAATTCATCTTGCTTGGTCCTCAACGCTGGATATTCCTTTAGAACAATCACTGGAAGACAATCCTCTAGGCAGGCGGGCTGGTGGGCAGGACCGTTGACCAATCTAGGACCAGCGTAGGACCGGGACCGGGGCGTACCCATGGTTCCCGGAGTGGGCCGAACAGTTCATACACCTGTTGAATTCAATTAGGCACAACAACAATAGCCGATTGCGAAATCGCTGTAATAACTATCTGGGCTAATGACATTCGTCTGGAGCTTCGACTTGAATGCTGGGACATCCGCCGCACGAGTGTGCATTGCATTCTGATTCGTATATGACAAACTTGAAGTTAGGGGGTGAAATAATTTGATAGTTGTTCTAAAGGGTCTTTGAACCAGGCCGCAGCAACAATTTGTTTTGAAAACCATTTATACATGATGTAAGTCAAAGTAATTGGATTCAAGAATATTGAGTAGTGCCTACTCACAGTTAAATTTATAAGGTCGCCCACTACAAGAAAATCAAACAAACCATTCTGCAAGGCGTTCACACCCGAAACTCCAAAGCGGAAGTACAAGAAACCCGTCCGGTCCTCCATTTTGAAATTAAATCATTGCCAATTGGTCAGCCAATGGTGAACTCCGTTGGGGCGAGACGAAAGGATCGGACGCGACAAAAGAGGTTAGAGCGTAAAAAGAGGGAACAAAGAAAGCCAAATACGGGTCCGGAACAATACCGCGTCGCCATTGGCGCATTTGGGCAAAAACCCGCAGGATCCGCGCATGGAGAGTCGGGTCGCACGACGGCGCGGCGGCGGCGGCGCTCTCACCGACGTTGACCCCGGGCGCAAAAACCGCGGTGCGCCGCTTTCCGGAAGACCATCAGATTGTGTTTTTGCGCCGGTCGTGCCGCAGCGAGCGCAAGACTCACCGTGGGTTTCCAGTTATGGTAATTTCATCGATCTTTAATTACCTGGCCATTACGACTGGGCAGTGGAGCGCGAAGATCGTCACACGTAGGTAATTGGAGTTATAGGGCGAGCTGGACATTACTGCTGCTGCTACTTGGAATCTGAACGATCCTTTGATTATTAATACCTGTAATAGGATCTAATTTAGAGATTTCTTCTGTTTCAGGTGTAGGCCTACTACCTAATAATTGATTTGTAAGCAATTTGTGTAGCATTTATTTAATCCAATGCGCAGTAGCAACTCAGCTAGCATAAGCTATTTGACACATTTTGAAACAGATCCTATAGGAAATCAAGTTACACCTATTACCAAGAGTACATTTGAAATGAACAAATTTCATCAGTAATCGAAAACAAGTACACTGTAAAAGGGAAAGTAGATATTTTCACTCTTGTTGAGTCATTTCACCACTTTTCTAAAGAGTTGAAACTGAGCCACTCTTTCAGAGTGAAAATTCACTACCTCAAAAGAGAAACTTTGATCGCAAGCCCACCAAAAGAGTGAACGTTTTCGTCCAAATTTGAGTGAAAATCAATCCTAAAAGGAATGATTTTAATTTTTAAAGGAATGAAATTAACTACTCAAAAGAGTGACTTTTCACTAAATGAAGAACTAATATTCTTTCATAAAAAGATTTTTTTTCGTTAAACCTAACCTAACGAATCTTTTCAAACTAGGTGGTTTAAAGACCCTTGTATAATTCTTGGCTTGGCTCATCAAGCTTGTTATTGACAATTGATAGTAAGATTATAAACATGGGTTATAATTTATGTAAGTTAATTAGACAGACATTGGCATAGACCAACTCATGAGAGTAGTTTATCAGTGAACACCATAAGGCCCTAGGCTACACGTGTGAACTGTACTGGTGCTTATTAAAAGCAAAGTAAAGGTATAGGCTCTAGTGTTCGCGTTTATTGGATATAATCTTCAATCTTCCTTTTTACCACTTTACCACTTGAACCACTAACCAACCACTATAATCATAACGAAGATGGCGAAGGGAAAATCTTACTCCTGTGCTGTGAGAGGCTAGTCACTCATGCACGTCACGTGACTCCAGGATTCATCCGAAATAGAACGAAACCAGTTCTTTTTGGAAGTAAAATTCAGACACTCTGAACTATATCGAATTTTCATTCTTTTAATAAAAGTATATTTCATCCTTTTCAAAATACATTTTTTCTACGCTCATTTTGAGTGAAATTTTCACTCTTTAAGATTTTTTTGAATTCTTACACCTAAAGAACGACCTATTTCACTCTTTGGATTTTAGCGTGTAAGCAATGTGCAAAAATGGTTCCAAGTAGCCCTAAATCATCTTATTCTCGAACTGAAACAGTTGATCTTTCATGTGATGGTATTGGTTAAAAAAATTAAGTAGGCCTAAACTAGATTTGTGGCATTTAAACTTAGTCTTTTACAATGACGTCGTGTGTCTCCGTCTTCGTCCAACAGATGCCAAGGAAGAGTAGCGCTCCGGAGCCGAGCCCTTGCCACACTCCGCAGTTCCAGCACCCGTCACACGTGCCGCTCCCCATTCATAGCCAGGCTTGTGTCCACTTTTTACGACGGCGATCCCCGCCAGGGCGCGCGAGAGGCACGGGCGCGACAGATGCGACCTGACATCCAGGGGCGAGAGACAATGGGAGATAAACTAGGCGATAATCACCTCTGCGATCCGCAGATACATCAACTATATAATAAATCGGCCGACAAACGGCGTTCGCATCCAAAACACCCGACCACGTGGTTGTATTTAACACGAATTAGCATCAGAAGCGGTCGGCTTTGTCGGATTTGCGGAGGTTAAGTTATAACTCTATTTCGCCTTGTTATGAAACCGGGAGAAAGTTTCGAACAGGTGTTTAATATATGAGAGTACATAAACAAATCGCTAATTTTCTATTATTACGTCAACTATAAACGTAAAAATGATAGCAAAGCTAATATTTGCACTACTTGGGCAACAATAACGAAAAAATGACTTAATTGATTCTCGTTACAAACATATAGGTTTTCAATACTTGACATTTGGTAACGCAGATTTAAGAATTTTGGTACAGTAAAATGTCAATATTTTTGTGTGACGAAGGAGCTTGTGCGCCGACCGGCCCATCAACACTTCCGCGGTTGTCTGTGGTCCCTCCGTGGGCAGGTCCAGGTATTTTTAGCCTCCAGCCTCCCATCTGTCAAACCTCCCCAGCGTCGCGACGGCCGGCGTCGTCCTGTAGCGTCGCCGTCGTGGGGCAGGTAAAAATACTCCGGCTGACACAACCAGGGATGTGTCATTTGGAGGTTTTTACTCATGAAATAACAAGTGGAGTCAAGGGGTGTGGGGCTATTTTGGAAATGTATACATGGAATTGGGAAGACGCTGTTATGGTCAAATGAAAGTTTTTGGAGAAAACTTGAGTTCATTAGTACGATTTAAAACAAGTGTTTAAAAAATACGAGTCCAACGATGTTTTACTTCTGTATTGTTAGTACTGTAATTTCAAGAACGCTACTCAAAAATTTCCAAGTCGTCGCATTCAAATAACTATTTTCTTAAGCAATAAGACTTAACGATAAACTAAATAGTTAACTTAAGGATTAAACGTTTTATTACACTTACTTCACGTGTTTCAACATGGTCAGGAAAAATTATGCTAAAATAAATCGTTTTAAGCGAGAAGAAGGAATACGTCATAGAATATAAGTGGCCCCAAAACAAAACCTTGCCGCATTCTCTAACAGCATTAATCGTTTTACTGGCCGATATCTCCAGATCGCTTGAGTGGGAGGTAGCGGCGATGGGCAATCAACAATCAGTTAATCAGTAATCAGTTCACGCGATCCGGTTTCCCGGTAATCAACTGATCAGCGGCAGCGGTCAGAGCTACGCCCATGGCCAGTCGCATGTGCCACGCTATGTTGATGTTGATGTCTGTTATGAGATGTCTCCCGACAGACACGAGACTCGGATTGATTCGAGTCATTACAAGGTGTGGCTGACCCCTGCCGCTTCCTTCCTGGCTCCCCCGCACCCTGTAAATGCGTTCAACACTTCCCCCGCTACCTTAGGGTATCCACAGGTTTTATCTGTAAACGGCAAAATGTGTTGTGACGGTTGGAAAAGATAACTGATGCTAAGCAAGATTGTTGAATGAATTATTTATCAGGTAGTAAGTTCACTATAAACACTAATTTGAAGAGGCCTTCGAAAATAACACTATAACACCAACTAACAACTGAATTGCAGTTCTTTGAATAATCAAACTAGTAATTAATATTTTTATCGAGCCAAAAACTGTACTTGTACTGGATTAATTAACCCACTTGCATAAAAAATAAAGCATCAAGATGCGTTTTACAAGAGCAAATACACTTATTATAAAATACCAGAACAAAAAAAACAATAATTAATTGTATTAAGGTCGCGAGATAATTATGACTAACAATTTATACAGTAGGGCCTACTGCAGTACTGCAACGCATTATGGATTTAAATTATGGCAAGTTAACAATACGTTAATAAACACTATTCTGAGACACAAAAGCTTTTGTCTCAAAAGAATTTAATAGTCTGCGATCAATTTGTTTCATTTTGCACCGACATGCAGACTCCTGTGATGGAGCTGAACTTGGGAGAGTTGGCCAAGCATGGTAAAAGCTGAAATCATACGTTGAAGTAGGCCCACCGGCAATTTTATTTAAAATGTACTTGTTGCATTAGACATATTAAATAATGCTGTTTCTTATACTGTTTTCATAATAACTGTAACTGGATGAGTCATATTCCGAGACTACCATCACGCTCGAGAATGCAAGAGTTTTCATTTCAACGTGTGCGAGTATGGCTGAGAATCGACATGAGAGAGGTGATGTGGCAGTGTACAGTGTACATAGCGTTTATTGTGGGTGTATATGAACAACGGTCATATCTGGCAATGCGACTGCGTCACAGACCAACTGAGCAAACACATGCGACAGCGGCCCGGCCTGTAGCTGCTGCCGTCGCCGATCACCAACCGACAGCCAACAGCGAGTTGGCAGCATCCACACAGTCAGAGGCCACCTGCGCGGCGCAGTATCGCGCCTGGGTATTCGAAATAAACATAGCGTAGTGCAGAAATAAAGTTTAGATGAATTCGTCAACATAGTTAGCTTTAGAGACCAACAGATACCGATTCAATAAAAGCTAGTGAGAACTCCGCGCGACTTAAATACTACCCGGATCATAAACAAAAAGAACGGGGACATTCCATGAATTCGTTCCGGAAAAATTTACAAGGCCGAAACTGCTCTACAAATAATATCCGAACCTTGCTTTGCTCGGGCTTGCATCACCCGAACCTGCTCAAACAAATCAACCGGGACCCGGGACCAGTCCCGGCTCGAACCCTGGACCGCCGGACGCTGATGGGGCTGATTTAGTTGCGCGCCAAGCGAACAAATGGGAGCACCGGGCTAAGTGTTATGGGGCGGCGAGTACATAAGTCTCACAACTTCCCGGTGGCGGTGGCACCCTGCCCAAGGACTAACCATTTCTATTGACTTTCTTCTCGGGTGATAAAGGAAATGTTCCCTTAATGACTCATGGGGCTGGGTTGATTGAAAATTACCGTCTTGTTTGGTATTTACTGCCACAATAAAGTTCACTGTAAACATTCGACGTACTTTGATTAGTAAGGTGTTTATACAATGTATATGTGGGATGTAAATAGTATTTTTCTCTCCTGACTCGTATCTTGTAAATAATTACTATTTGATTAAAAAAGCGAATAAAAAATACTACGCACCTGCAGTACTTGGAATATCCATAACATTTTAATTACAGAAAATTTTATGCTCTAGTTTTACTCGCGTAGTGTGATTCAGTAGTGTAAGGATATTATGTTGAGGCAACTTGAAAAAAACTACGTTTTAATATTCAACAAATTTTTAATTACAACAATTAAAGAGCGTGACAAATACAGTGACTAACTCGCCAATGTTGCAAAATCGTGCACAGTTCCACAGAAGCATACTTGTCCAATGACGCAAGCTGATTAATTACCTTGTGGGCCAACCTTATCAAGACAAACGTTCAACAACCTTATCGCAAGTCAACAAACCTAGAAAACAGCCAGACCTGCAGATATCCGGCTAGAAGGACCAAAAACTATTTCCAACGCGCCGTACATCTCGGAACGCATCTGGAAAAAGTCTAGCTTCATTAACGGGCCCAAATTTGGTCGCGTCGAGAGGGTCGCGCTCTGTGGGGGTTTAAAAAATATAACGGAGATTAGGGGAGGAAACCGGATGGCGACTATTCGAAACTGCATCGACAGTGAGCGACTCGGAGTCGGAGTACGGTAAGTAACATGGCGAGGCGAGACGAACGGCGAAATCGATTTGAACAGTTATGACGCAAGGTCATGCATGAGACTGGGTAAAGCGAGGAACGATCTTAGAAGCAACTTGTGAACATAATACGGACACATGTCGCTCGTAGAGTGGTTAGTTAAGCCTAGGCCTACGTGCTAAACAATTATAAATGACTCTGTCAGGTGTATGAGAAATGCTTTTCTTCTTTGGATAAAGCTTTTCAGAATAAATAATTGAGTAGGCCTATATAGCAATCAGGAATTAAGAAAAATCAATTGAGTCATTTATTAAACGTTTCCGCTAAGTACTTTTTCTATTTCGTTTTAAAACAAGATGACGACAAAAAACTATAAATCAAAACTATACTGCATCACAAAGCAAAAAAGAAAAAACATTTAAGTGCTTCAAATAAAATTCCTCATTAAATCAATCGAAAACTCATAACCGGCGATGAAATCGCTGAAATTCATCACATATAATTACTAGTCGGCAAGCCGTCGGCATGACGGGTGGGTCGAACACGGTACCGTGAAGTCCGTTACCGACCGATCACCTTGCCGACGTATCGGTAATTTCTACCGACTGACGCCGCAGTAATGTGCCGGCGATGCCCTGATGACCGTGATCGGGGCTCCGGAGGTCACCTATTGATTAGGGTTGGGCCAGAAATACGCCTTGTTGGGTACCGGGCACTGCCTGACGAACTAAAAAATAGGGGAATAGGTCTGTTTTAAAGATGTGTCTTAGTTGCTTTTGCATAATTATAATAACACCAATAAATTATAAGATAAGCTTCGGATTAAAATTATTTAAAATAGTATAAGAGTTCATTGCACTGTGTACAACGGAGTAGTATACCTACTAGTTTCAATTTTATATATGGATGATACGAGGGCTAAGCACTATACTGTTTAAATTGTATTGAGTTATTAAAAAAAAGCTTTTAGACGTTTTTTAGTGCTGAGCGCCATATTTTTCATCCATTGCAAAAGATTTTGGATGAAGACATAAAGTTCGAGTTTTATAGTTTCAGTAGATTTCAATTTATCATCATTTTTTGCGCAAAGAACAAAATTTGCTGCAAATAATCTGATTACGTTGTGGCTAGCCAACTACTTCAGTTACTTTTTCCGTAGATTATTGAGTAAGAAAATGGTTGTCCCAAAACTCTCGGTCACCTCTTTCAAATTGGACATGTGAAAGGGATGACGTCAGAATCAAAGCTGACCCTCGATGACCTGAGATTTAATAAATAATTGACCCCTCGCTTGGCCCACAATATAACGTGCAATTACTGAAAACTTCATTTCGATGTGACGTGGAAATGTCGCAATTGGCCATCTCGGGGCCTGGAAAGTAGCCTCGCAATGGGACCGGTCGAGCAAACGGTGTTGCCACCGGGCATAAATGACTAATTTTATGACAGTTTTACTGATAATAGTTCAGTTATCAATGTTGCAAGTTGAATTTTGCGGTTCTCCCACGATTCCAGCAATGGACAGTGGATGTCTTTTGCGTTTCGGAACCTGGGAAAAAGAACATTAGCCATGTAACTGATGGTTTAGTGCCTATTCATGCGATTTTGAATCGAAAAAATACATCTTTATGAATTTAAAACCCATTTTACGGTTGAACTTCTACTTTCCCTCGGCAGGGGCGCCACCATGTGTCATTCGGAGCTCCCAGGGCGCCGGGAAGATTCGAAACCCAAAAATTAATCAACCGAAACGACTTGAGGTCACGACCCGCGTTTTCTAATATATACAGATCGAACAACGACAATGGTTCAGTACCAATCAGTTTGCGGAAGAGTTATATCCGGATTAACGAGGGCCGGCGAAGGCGGAATAAAACCGCATCTAATTCAGCCCCCGGCGACGCCGATTTTCAGAGGACAAAGTGAATTCTAATGTAGCGAGGTGCGAATGTCGCGACCAGGGGTCAGGAGGACGGCCCACACGGGTCCGTGAATATATAAGGCTATCGACTGCACGAATACGCAAATTTGGTCACAAGTGGAATCCCTCGTGGTTTCTACAGGGACCTCTTTTTGACCTTTTCAATCGAAGGGGGCCGATAAAGTTTCTTTTTTCCCGTTGTCGCAACAAGAGTATTCAAACTTCCCAATTTCAAGTTACTTCGTCCGCGAGGTGATGAAACCTCCCGGCTCTCCATTGGACACGAAGATTTAGATAACGGTCAAGTTGTTTGTCAACGTATTGATTGCCGGTTATCATACTTTGAAAGATAATTTTGAGTGTTAGTCCACTCGTGAAACCGTCTTCGGTCACACCCTTCGTGCGTAGTTTTTATTTATAACAGCTTTAAAGTGGCTTAACGTGAATCCCCAACATCATATCCTGTACTAAGAATATCACTAGTAAGATAATTGAATTTTCCCCAAAGCGCACTCTCACAGTTTCCTACCAGCGTGTCAATAAACTTCCGAGGCGATCGAAGGGATTTCAAATTTACGACCGATATCCATCTTCCCGCGACCTAGAAAATGTTAAAAACCGGCATAAATCGCGATAAAGTGGCCGACCGGTTGCTCCGGGTGGCGTACCGGACCGTCTCTACCTTCCCTTTCCACTCTTCCACTTCCTACTTCCCCGGTCGGTCCAGATCGGCGGTGTGGGTCGTGCGACCTCCGACCCTCCGTGCTGAGAACCCGCCGACCCCATCAATTAGACCACTGCAGGCCACGTAACACTCGCGGCTCGCTGACCGATAGTGGAAAATCGCAGGTGGTAAGCTGCCTAAGTGCTAGGGACACAAACATCTTTAATCTGGAACTTCTCGCGGAATGATGGGTGTCAACTAGTTTCTAAATATGAAAATCGGTTAATTTTCTGCGGATTCTCGCTGAAGCAAAGATAAAAAGTCTCACGGATTAAATGTCAACTACATTCTTCCAAAATTATGCAGAAGATCCATTCTATTTGAAAACAGTGTTGTCTTCTTCAGGTCGCTGATGTGGCATTATTACGTTACTATGTGTTTGTTAAAAGGGTTAAAAGTTACCAAACAAACAAATCCGGTTCTCAACATTGTAATTTTTGACTGACACTGTAATATTTTAAAGCTAACTTGATCAAAATCAGCTCATTATAAACCAATAAAATTCTTTAAAACAATTGTCAGTCGATAAAAGCGTTAAGGTGTGAAAGCAACTCGATATAACAGCTTCGTTGCACGCCCAAACTGTCGTAATTAATTAGATATTTAATTCCCCACGACCCGCGATTAGCCTTCGATGGAGTGATAGTCCGTCCGTCCGTCCGCCCGCGGTTCCTTGACGTACAACTTGTTTATTAACACTTGCTTCAGATAAGATCTCGCAGGCGAACATGGAACACGTCTCCCTTTCAACATCTGCATTCGCGTCTCCCAACGCCGCCGCCGCGCCGCGTTCGTGCCGGTTCGGCCAATAAAAACTACATCGGGAGAAAACTATGACACCGACACGTAGCGAGAGGTAAGGTGTTGTATTTTACTACGTGCTGTAAACTCCAACGATTAACACCATGACTGTGAATAATTAATTGTTAAAACTGCATGCGGTGTTGCGAGTGCGAAATGCGGATCCTCGTGCTTTTTACCAGGGCATTATTTTCAGTGGGTTAATCAATCTAATGAAAAGATTCTAAAAAAACTCACTACTGTATGAGTTTGCCCATAAAGTATGGAATATTTGAGGGAAGGGAAGACCGATATTTGGTTATGCTAATGCGATGGCACAGTATAGACCAGGCTTGCCACAGTTAGTCATCACAGGTGTACCTACAGTTGATCTTTACAGGTTAGCAAACATACCCACCACACTTTTCCTATCGATGGCATCGGACTATCTATAGAGCAGTCTAGTCTGTTGCATTTAATTGCTTGCAATATTAAAAAGTAAGAAGCAAGTGGGTGTTGTAGGATAAATTATGCTCTTGATCCGTTAAATCCCAATACTATGTGAAATTACTTGTGAAATTAAGGAATGGCGTCACTATATTTTTTAATAACTCAAGAAGGATTCACAAGAATCAAAATTTGGTGTGTTAGAAAACAAGTAAAATTTCAACGAAAACAATTATTATGACGCAATAATTGTTCTTAAAAGTTCTTCTCGAAAACCCAAAACCGGATGGATACAGTAATAGTAATTGCATTTCAACTGTAGAAGAAGTAAAAGAGAATACAGTAGGCCTAATCATATTGTGTCAACGTTTAAGGAATGATTCGCTAACTTTCCTGCCTCGGAAAAATATACTGGTACAGTTTCACCCATCGTTTCACAAAGAGAATGAACTTGTGATAAGAAATTTACAGTTCGACCTCTCTAGTTCCATCCCTCAGCTTGTCAACTATCATGAAGATTACGCCGTCAAGGTCAACGGCCACTCGAAGGGACGCAGGAGACCGGAGACCACTTCTGACCTGGGTTAATGTCTGAGTAATCGTGGAGAAATCGCGTGGCCAAATCGTGACCGGTGGCGAGCCCTCCGCTGCTGACCGCCGATTTACATCCTACAACTAATTCTACCTTTCTCATCTGGCTCCACTCTTTCTTAGAATGTCCCAAAAGAGAGAAGAGAGAGTGTGTGTTCTTTGCTGCTCAGACATGGTGACCAGTGTTGGATAATTGCGTGAAGGAATCACTGCTGGGTATGAGCAGAACCTTTATATTAAATTGGGCTAGGCCTATCATTATTTGTGTAGATCCAGGTGGTGGAACGGTTTATTATTGAAAGCAAGAATAAGTTTTATCATTCCACCAACGATCAATACTTTGCAGCCTCTTTCTCTTTAATAGACATAACAAGTTGTGTTCGTTTTTCATCATGAAATAAATATTTTTCATATTGACAAACAACATTTTATATCCTACTCGTAAGGTTTTTTTGTTTAAACAATCGATAAACCGCTATATCGGATTCGAATCTTATTATTCGAAGATTAGACAATGCAGTATAGCATACTTTTAAACTATCTAAAAAAATGTGGGGAATACCAGAGGAGAGGTTTTCTACCGCTTCTTCCAGACAGAAATATTTACAATTCCGTGTAAATGGCGAGTGTCCCTCGACCCTCGACCACCCAGGATGGGCCGATGCAGTAAACTGGCAGCACTCGAAATGCAGCGCCAGGGCACTTCAAAGGGACCGACTTTATGGCGTTGTCTGTCCCAAAATGCCCAGACACCCCAAAATTGCTGAAACGGACCATATTTTGACTACAGACAGGCTGGACTTCGCATAGTAGTGTCAAGGTCAGGGGATAGTTTGTATTGTAAGGTGAAAGATGTTTTAAGAATTTCTCTTTGCCAAAAAGTAAAAAAGTAATACCGGTGACCTTAAAGAATTTCCAGAGGAAAACAAGAAAACCACAAAGGCTAAATGTTGCATGTGTAGCTAAAATCGAAAGTAAAAGATATTGTTGTTTTGGTCGTACTACACTATAACTGGCAAGTCCAATCTAGTGGACACTTCCAAATGTTGTTATACTGATAAACCGCCTACTGCCATCTGACCTTTATTATCTTGGACGGTTCCTTATCACAAGGTTAAGGTAGGAATAATTCATATCTTTTTATCAACGTTATTAGTCCAATGGTAATGATTACTATTATACTTAACTTGTCCTTCAACGTAAGGCAATCATAATATTTTCATCTCTTGCGATTCAATTTCTCGCCTTTAATGTTTATGAAGCATTGAATATGAAAAAGGTACTAGGTAGTTCAGACGAAATGAATTGCTGCGCCTTTAATCGTCCGATGCTCGAATGGCAGTAGAGACCAGCGATTTGTTCCGTATAATGTAATTGCCCATGGGCAAGTCGTAATATAATTTACGGGCTGACACAACAGCAATATACCTTTAACAACTTATGAATTAACTACAAACTGACCAAGGACGGAAATATAAGGCAATACAATCAACAAACAGAAAACATCAGGCCTACTTGTTTCAAAATAAATTTACTTATGTAATTATTCTTTGGATGAACCGGAAGAAGACATTAAAATTTCAGCAAGTCAGTCGAGTCGCGCCTACGTCCACAAGGGATTTGCATCCGATCAATTAAACTGCTACGAAAAAACGTGGGCGTAGGCGCACTATCTCAGAGACGCTGTCACAGAATGCGAATACGACCTAGCGTCTAAACTCTCGATGACAGGCAAGCAAATGTGAAAGAAAATCGCCAAGTTGACACTTGTATGGAAAATATCAAATGGACAGGTGCATTCGAGTTGTGTTGATATTTAGAGCAATAGAATGCAGTTAACGTAACGGCGAGATAATTAAGTAGTGTGTTTCAACCTTTTCAATGAAATGAAGGTAGTAATGTTTTTATAACGAGGACTTGCCAATCAAATCAAAAGACATCGACCTTATTATCCGTTGCCACCAACTTATCACCACCTCTTCAAACATAACTTTAGAATTTCCGGCTTTCTATCATCCTCAAGTCTTCAGTACAACCTTGGTGCTGTTTGAACAGTTTTCCAACGATACGACTTTTTTTACTGTGTCCTTATCTCGCAGAGTTGAGTGCAGTGTGGAAATCCATTATGTAAACTTTATGACAGCGCGATAAGGTGATAAGAGAGCAATTTGTCCGCCGAGTGACCGCTCCCAGTGACATCATTATCGCGTGTGATAAGCGTGATAAGCTTATCTCGGTGGAGTGGCCCGTGAGCACGCCCCGGGCAAACAGCCGTCATAACTCCCACAACGGACGACAGGTGTCGCCGCTGCAGCTGAAGCAATCGCTTGTGAAACTTCCGTCCGGCTCCGGCGAGCAAGGCAGATATGGGTCTTTCCATGTAGGATGCACTCTTTCCGGTCAAGCCTACCGTCACCGTGAATAAAGGTGCTTTTGAATTTTGTGGAATAAACATTATTGGTCGATAATTTAGAAAATGATTTGTGACGTTTAACTAAAAGAAACCCAATGATCAAGTTTTGTTCTCCTTCCAGCGCACCAATTCTCGCAGAGTATTAGAGGCACCTCAACCGCTCATCACATTAAGCTCCCTTCAATTTCACTCTACAAATTTCTGTGATGTCCTTTAGTTGACTAGCCATCTTCAATATGAAACCAATATGTCCTAAATTAAGTATAGTGCAACTTCAGACGTCTTACAGAACCATGAAATCATCACAACGTTTGCCTTGCTTGTTGTAAAACGGCTGGAAATTGAACTAAGACCAAAAGTGAACTACGTTGTGGTCATGTAAGCACAACGGTTTCAAACCCCTGACCAAAACTTCCCAACGCAACCCTTAAACACCAACAAAAAACTTAAATTTTTGACCCGGCAATCATCCCGGACAAATTATACCGACCCTTGGATCATCAAAGTTGCTGATTGACCATTATAAAAACTGGGAAGGCCCCGGGTAATTGGGGAGTCCGAGGTCCGAGGCGCCCCGGCCGCCGCCGGAAGACGGAGGGTGGAATGTTGTGACAGGAAGACCACATGTCGGAGTGGAGGCTGAACCACCGTCGTCTGGTAACCACCGTGACCGGTCTGGTCTAGACTGGCTTTGGGTCACGCCGCCGGGTGATTTGTGGAGGAAACGGGAGTCGGGGTGTGATGTGGTCGCTAATGTGGGAAGAAGTTTGCCCGGTTGGGGACAGAAGGGCTTAAAAATGTGCTTATTCAACGTTCATTGAAGGTAGTACAATTCAAACTCCATGAAAAATGACTGATTTTAAGTAAATAGTTTTAAAGATAGAACCCTTTATAGCACAGAAAAATATAAATACCTAAAAAAAGATAAACATCCACCGGTATAAAGTAAATTTTGAACCGGATTTAAAAGGTTCAAAAGATTAATCTGCAAAAAAGCAGAGACGCTCGGACGACAGTCACCGCGCCGTCGGCAGTACCCACCTGAACCCGTTGACCTTTCGTCAGAGACGGTTTCCACGAACCAACGAGTGTAATGAATTGGAATCTGTTAGTTGCTTATTACGACGGCACGCGTGAAAACTGCCAGTGGAATAATATCGAGGAAAGGACAAATAAAAACTGGAAGTAAAAGTACACAGGGTGGATGTTGTCAATTTTGAAGTAATCGCTGCGCAACATTTAACACAACCGTACGGTAAATGTAGCTCTAGCAGAAATACTGTAGTTACAGGTATAACTAATATCTATACAGAATTATCTATCTTGTAACAATAAATTTAAACTGTGTAAAACTCCAGCTGACTCAAAACTTTCACTATGGCAATGAAAATAAAAGTTAAGAAATCTTTGAAGACGCTAAATACATAATTTACAACGGACGATGCAGAAAAAGGTTTAATGGGGGAGAAATGACGCCGGCGGAATAGCAATGTAAGTGGGGTATTTTCATCAGGTAAAGTACAACTGATTAGGCAAATAATGAATTACGAAGTGGGTGTGAGAAGGACGGCGAGAGACGTGAGAGAGAGCGCCAGGGGGTGAGGGGGAGAGAGGGGAGATCAGATAGGTGCTGCCATCTGCGCGGGTGGCGGAACAATCAGCGGCGCCGCGCAATCGCAACTCAAGCTTCGATGGGACGCGAGTTTTACTCCAACTTCACCGCTCGTTTCTACAGGGCGTGAGCTTCTAACTTGGTTATCGCCGGTGTTAAGTTCTTTTGATCTCAATAACTGAAAAAAATAATTTGAATGAAGTAATTCAATAAAAATCAAGACAAGTAACGTTGTATTTGTCAGTTTATTTAAATCACTTAGCCTACAGTAATTTAAACCGATTATAGTGATAAGTTTATTAAACTGTTACAAATAAAATAAAAGAAAACAGTAAAAACTTTATAATAGGATAATGAGTAAAATAAACTGTTTCGTGGAAACTTGTAACTTTATATTCAGTAAGTTAATGGCCCTTATCACAGTTAGTAATTATCACATACTTAAATGTGACAAAGTGTGAAAAACTTCCATCTGTGCTAAGCTATAATATTGATATTAATCTACCAAGATATAATTCAAGTTTAATGGAAGATAATGAATGAAATCATTGTATATCTCTGATACATTGCTTTACATTACATTAATTACGAAAAAAATGTAGGCCTATAGACTTGTTAATTTTGAATTTATTTGGTTTATTGCACAAAATTTGAAAACTTTAATAGAATCGCGTAAGGCATGACCGAACAGTATCGATTCTCTCAAAAGTAGGCCTACACCTAGCGTGGTCACCGATCGCCGGGTTTCTATGGGACAAAGTGGCAGAAGCTTGCATTAATCGGAGTCAAAGAGCGAGCACGGGGAGCGTTGGAGCGTTCAGAGCCCGCGCGCAATCATTCAACAGAGTGTGAGCCGAGAGCCGAAAATCGGACGCAAACTGGTATTTCTGGTCCAGGGGCGGATTTCTCACACCCCGGGTAAACTCACCCCTGGCCGTAGTGGGGGTCGTGGCTGCTGCGACGCTAGTGTAGATAGAATAACGGATTTGATTAAACGTATTGGGACGCGGTTACGAAAATTGAATTCGACAAAAATTTTAGTAGTCTACAATTAATTCAAGGCAGTTTATCTGAATTCAAAACAACAATCTTATTCTTTTTGAATTTTAGTAACATTTTTTAACCGCGCTTTCGATTTTTAATTGCGATCACCACAAACATTCATACAATACTCGACTATTGGTGTCGGTGTAGGTCTTTCCATTTCTCTCTTCAAAAGGTGTGCAGGTTTGCTGCGACGGGAGTATTCGTAATAACTCGTGACTGCGGAGCGCCTTATAATAACCTTATCACGCCCACATCTGTACCGATATCCGCCGTTAACGTTCAACAAAGGACTGTGATAAGACGGCGATAAGAAGGCAAATGGGATCGGCAATGAGAGCGGTATCCAAGTCCACCACAATAGAAGACTTTAATGACGCGTTTCGAATATGCTGATATAGCGCTCGGCACTGGTGGCAACCTGCAACCGGTCATGAAAACAACCACGACGATCACTATACGACTGAACACGTGGAAAAATGTTACTGGGGAAGACTGGAAACCAAATTGTGCAATTGCGTAGTATACGAGCAACTCGTTAAAAGATATGACATTCTGTAAAATATCAGTTGGTTGTAATGTTACTTCAAGCGATTAACTGTCATGTTTTTTTTGTGCAGGGATGGGTTAGGATTGGATTCATAAACGTACTCCCAATTACAGTTTTTAAATTATTTGAATAAAATTAAACATTCTTTTGTAATGATATTTAATGACTTTTTCTCAGACGAACACGGGAAATAACGTATTCACAAATATATGAGACCATTTATTCTTTTTCATATGGAACTTTGTTGAATACTTATCAGAGGTTGAAAATAACAATTTTTAATTATTGAAAAGGAATGAGAAAACAGTAATGACGATGTCAAATGTTGAATAAAAAAGTAAGTATGAACGATTTGTAATATTAAGAAAACTTTCTACCCTTTCACTCTTTCCCAAACACCAAATTTTAGAACTCTGCAATATGCTAAAAATAACAATGTCTTATACCTGGTTATACATCATTGTTTCATGATAGACAACACTGTTCAATACTAATGGATGCTATGGATCAACTAAAAATCCTTAGTTATACGGAGGAATCAGCTACGAACCTTTATGTTTAGATCTACTTTGTCCCCGAGGACCTAATAGTATATACAGAAACAATGTTTTTTAAAACAACATTTTCAGTTTAAGTACCGTAAGTAGTTGGTTGAATGTTCTTTTATAGAAAGATTATTCTAAAAAAGTCTATGCAGGTTGATATGTCCAAACAAATAGTAAAAACTTATTTACTCGAAGCAGTTACCTATTGTAAAATATCTCTCAATGATTTCTATATACAGTGTGGACAAAAGTCTGGAAACAGTAGGCCTACAATATCTTTAAAATTATTCAATTAACAAAACTAAAACTTTGCAAAACTGATTTTGAGTCTCAAAGTCTGCTTATAATGCATATTATATTAGTTTAATGGGTATTTTATAACAATTTACAACAATCTCATGCCTGAGTAAACTCTTGGCCCAAATTTAAAAATGACCAACTTACATTTAAGTACACGCGAAGAACATATAATTAGATAAAAGTAAACAGAATACTCAAAGTTTGCGGAACTTTATGAAAACGGGAACGAAGGATATAGTCTAGTAATACAACTGTAACGAATCTACATGTAGGTCTAAATATTTCCTTTACTAATAATTGGATAAAAATATAACTCAGAAAAATCTTTCATGTGTCACTCTTCTACTCGTGTTATGTTATCGCCGATGCCACAGTAACAATAACCGCAATTCCCGATTTTTCTGAAAGAAATTTGAATACAAAAGGCATTAAGCAAACACACACAGCACATCTTCGGTCACACGTGTAGCAGATCCAGCATTGTTTTTATCCCAGCTAGATAGGTATTTTCACAAGTGCCTGCTACTAAATGGGATTCTGCGCTATCGAATATGGGCTACCTTATTGTCAAACGGGTACAAAGACCTTTTCATGCTTAGCAAATAGTGACCGACACAATTCAAAATACTGTAAGGTAATAACACCTGTAGAAACTTACAGGAAAACACGAACTAAATTCAGAATTTGCTTTATGCTTGGATGCTTTTGAAAGGCTTACGTGTTTTGAAATGTACCCACTACTGTCACTGTGTTTATGTTAAAACTAGCTTAACAGCCCGTCATAAAATGACGGGTAATTTATATTATAATTTTTCAAGAATGTTATTTGTTGTAAGTTTGAATGTTCACGAAATTTATTAAACCCCTGACGACATAATATTAAAAATTAAATCTTTCCATTTCTTTAGCAATGTGAAAAAATATAAAAATGTTAGGCCTACTTTATTGGTTTATAAACAGTTTATAATACGCTACTTAGCTAAATCATATGGTTTTACATTGTAGTAGGCATATGGAAAATTGACAAAAATCAAAATTAATAATAAAATGTTTTTCAACTTTTAGTGACTTAAGAGTCCAAATTTAATTTGCCAGAATCTGGAATTTCTATATAATTTGCTTAACACCCGAGAATCACCTTTCTGACCAAGTGTTTCTTCAATCACTGACAATAAGAATTTTTGTCTCCTTACATTCTTGTTGTTCAGTTTGTTGGATCCAAGCAGAGTCTGACGTCCCCATTAGTTTTTGGTACCACCACAAACACCGAGCACCAGTCCGTAGGATCTTCCATAGGACTTATCACATCTAATTTAACCATGCTTTCATTTCTGACTTGACTTTATCACCCAAAGGTGGAAAGGAGTACATTAATGGGTGTACTTAAGTTTTACAGTATGTGCATTGTCCTTCAAGTCAATCATATACCGGTAGTAGGTTTTTTACCTTCACTAACCAAACACTATTCGAAATGTTTTTTGTTTGCACTTTATTTCCATCACATTTTCTTATTATTGGTATTTCTTCTTGTATATTTCAATATTTATGCATAGTCGCATTTTTTTACCTCATTGTTTGTATCAGTTTGTGGGAACAGAAAGCCAATAGTTAAACATAAGCCAGAAGCCTATATGACCTTAAAAGGTTGAAAAATAAGAATATAAGTAAACTAAATGACTAAGTTATAAAAAAAGTTGTGGATACGGTGGGGAGTATTTTAAATCAAAAGATTTTGTTTATATTTCAAAACATAAAGCTTATTAGTTGATAGTTATAAAAATAAATATTAATAAATAACTCCCAAGTTTAAATACATAAATTCAATCATATATATTAAATAAACTCTCTGTATAGTAAAGCAACCAAAATTGTACTAAAGAATCAGCTGTTAATATTTTATTTTACTGCTTTAAAAGCCACTGCAACATTACGTTTTCTTGATTTCATCTGTATCTGTCAATTATCATAGAGCTGAAGTTGTCTGTTTTGTTTACAAAACACTTTGTAAACCGGTGTCAAATTTCAGCGAAGGATATGGATCACCTGGAGCAGTAAACAAATCGACAAAATCACGTCTTAGATTGGTCTAAATAAGGTCTAATTTTCATTTTGCGGCGTTATTAGGGATTTTCCAAGGTATACCATATTTTTCCTATCATATAGAGACAATAAGAAATCCATTGACACCAAAACGGCCACGATCCGTTCAGTAGTTCTCTCTCTGGACCCTAAAATGCACTCTTTTATTATACAGTATAAGATTGTACCTAAACATTGTAAAGTTATGTACTGTATGGAGGATTCTTACGATGTGATAGTTAGCATTTCAGTTTACCGTCTTAATGCTAAACATATATGCAAAACAATTCATGAAAAAACACTTAAATGTAGGCCCAATATGTGGTAACTTTATAAGAGTGGTTTCGAATCCTTAGTCAAACTTTTACAAAATGGTCAACCAAACATTATTTTTAGTTTGGGTAAAAATAAACATTTATCTCCTTCAACTTTCCTGCAAAGAAAATAATTACAGTAAATTTTGTTTACTGTCTACTGTTAAGGATCTAGTTTTCAAAAACATTTCTATAAATTCAACTACTTTTTTTTTAGTATTAGATTTGATAATCGACAAATAGGGCATATACTTTTTTTCTATTCTTCTAGGAATAGGATGAAATCAATTTTAAGAAATAGTAAAGTCTTCACCATTGTACTATAACGCAAGGTGTCGCTCAGACAACCCCTCAGAAGGTAATCCAAGGGTCAGTTTCCTACTGCCAAGTCGGCGTGACGAGGGAAGGGTTGTTTTTACAGATGGTCAAGTGGTCATTTACGTGTGCCCCCCCCCCCCCAAACAACCCTTTGAGCGCCACAAGGCACGCGCCGCGCCCAAGCCCAAGCGTGCCGGGCCCGGGCCAGACGGGTTCTGGTGTTACTTTTTGTGACGCCCATCATGTAGATGCATCAGATGCCGGGCTAGCTCAAGTTTCGTTACTGTAATTGATAGAACGGAAGAATCGATTATGAAAGTACTTTATAGAATAGGAACACTAGTTATACACGTCCAGAAGTAACAAAAAGGTACTTGTTCTATCAAACTGTGTAAGTTAAAGTAAAGTTATTTTTACATTATTATGCACAAACTAAATGAAATTGTGATGTAATTAAATTGAAAATGAACACTTATGTAAAATTTAAGTAAACATCATATAGGCTCTCAATGAACTCAATACATTGCAACAGCTCTAACCCGACTATACTAAATCACAAATATCTCATAAATCAGATATGTAAATTTTGTGTATAAGCCGGTAAACATTGTAACAATTCTGCTAAAACGGACTATTAAAACATCAATGAATAATTCACAGCAAAACGGCGCGGCGCTAACTACTGTCCAAATTCATACCTTCAACTGACAGCACTTCAATTCAAATTATTTTAAATTAAATCTTTCTCCTTCACTGCTCGAGACTATATTTTCCATTTAAAACTACTATCTAATTTTAAAAAATATGAACGTAGAAACCTACTAAAATTATACAGTATTAAATACATCTCACTAAGCCCATTCAGTTGTAGACTAATACAGTATTAGTAGATCTTATATCAAGAACGCATGCCTCTAAATTTTATCTTATCGTTAAATTTAATAAAAAATCATATTCATGAAATAAAACTTTGAAAATTTTATTTACCTAGATCAAACTCTTGATTATTACACTTAACTTGGACATTTTTTATTTAGGAGGAATACAAAACGGAACTGTTTTCAAATAAATGTTATGGTAAAGATAAAAAACTAATTTGTCAAACAAATTTAATAAATTCTTATCATTATGATCGGTTATAATACCTAATTTATTTAATTTAGAAGGAATACAAAACGGAAATGTTTTAAATGTTATGAGAAAGTTGAAAAATCCATTTTGTCAGAAAATTAAATGAGTCTCTAATATTTTGACTTGCTAAAAATCTACCTTATTTCAATTAATTTTTAAAGGTCCGTTTAGTTAGTCCTTGATATTAATAATAAAACCAAACCCCGGATATACTATGATTATTTAAACTTGGACAAAAAGAAAATGCTGGCATACAAATTAATTTTCAAAATCAACTTAAAAACCATTTTCAACGCGGCTTTAATTAAAAAAAATTCTATTATTTTTTCTCAATTGTCGAGTATTTGTTTCCAAGGCTGCATAGAAAATGTTAAGCAATGAGAAACGTCTTAGATATCCATATTGCATTGATACGATAAGGCTTTCAAGGTAAAATAATCATATAGGATCAGTTGTTATTAATAGTTATTCTTTTATAACATCAATGTCCGTCATGATGTAATGATTGTAATATTTTGAACGCTACACGTGTAGCCGTTGACATTCAATACTGCACGTGTAAAACCAAAGCAAACAAGTGCACATGCCTATGAAGCACCTTTTCTATTTAATTAGATGGTTTCAGTATGTCAAAGAAAAAACCACACTTTTAAGCGTTAAACACTTTCTATACTTAGCGATTTGGATGATGTCGATCTTGCAATGTAGGCTATACAGCTACATCCCAATGGTCTTTGGCCAATTACTTTCTATTTAGGACCGTTTTCCCAAACAAATTTAACTTAAACATTGTTTAATTCAACAAGTACCAGGTTAACCGAGCCTTGCTCGTTGGTTTTTATTCACTTTTGTTATAGTGTCAAGGTAAAAGAGTAATTAAATTTCCACCAACAACCAACTATACCTCTTCACAGTTAACAGCTGTTTCAAAAAGTCTGCTTAACATTAATGTTTCTTTCTTTTTGTTTACATTTCGTTGTTATTTCGTTACCAAAATAGCAACCCATAAGACTAATGTTAAAAATTACAATTTTAAAACTTAATTTTAGACCAAATTCGATTTTTCCTGGGGTTGAGGCTGTTTCTAAACTTATTTTTGGGCCAAAACACTCTTTAATGCAAACTTTAAAACTTAAACATTGTTTAATTCAACAATAAACATTAGGCCAACTTTACCATATGTTTAATAATCCATTAATTAAACTAAGTTTATTTCAAACACGACTGGGGAACGCGTCCCTTAGAAAAACTGCGTTTTACATCTCTATAATCTGGTGGCTTAAAACGAATTTCAAGAAATAAAAGTAGCCTATAAGGCCTGGCTCCTAAATTTTTGCCAAAACATACGGTAGGCCTACTACTATAAAACCAATAAAAAGTAGGCAGATATCGAAAATAGTGATGAACACTTTAACATTACACTGTAGTTAGAACAAAAGAATATAGGCCTAACTAGAGCTAATACCAGACAGTAAACTTAAAATTTAACCACGTTTTGAATTTAAATAATTTGCTGTTACTAATAACATATCCAGATGTACTATCTCAACAGACTCTGTGTTATTTTAATCATAATTGGCCAAAAGGCTGTTACATACTTATAGAATACTTTAACATTAACGCATTCAATTATGGTTGTTTACTACCCCATTTCCATTTAAATTAGCTTGAAATTTTTAATCATACTCTCTCGTTCTACAAAAAATCTAGTCCTAAATAATAATTTAGACTTTAAGTTACTAACATGTTTCATATTAAATCCAGAACGAGAAGATGGGTAAGTAAGAACTATTTTAGTGATACTTATTATTATAACAGTTTCAACTACGTATTGTAGATTATTTAACTTCTAGTTTGTATCATATACCGGGTATAGAGACCCACACTTGTTGGTTATGTTTCTATACATAACTTGTGGCTAACTTAATTAAATGTATACGCATGTATAATATATGTATTATTAAATTTGTTTCTCTGGTTTAGAAACCTCATACACCAAACACAAAATAACACTTTTCCATTTTTTTTGCGTCCAGGGGCCTTTTCGTTAAAATTTTAGTAGGCCTAAGTCTTAAGAAAAAATATAAAAAGTCTATGTTGTATTATTACATCTAAATAGAGATGCGGTGTCCACTTCTACATAATTTTGGACGAAAAATTCGTGTATGACGAAGGGCGAGGTTTAATGTTGTAAATATTTGTATTTAAATCAAAATACAAATACCCAATGATAAATTGGTTTTCTAACTTCAACTCGCACGGTTTTCTTCCTTAGACATAAAAAATGCTTTCATATAGCCTATTGTTGGCTCCATCATTGTTATTATAACATTTAACCTAACCTATTAACTGCGATCGATTTGCGTTATTTGTTGGTATAGGTTTAGATTTATATTGTATGAGTATTTATTATTGTTAGGATTCATTGTGTCACTGTAGTTTATATTGGTTATTAAATGTCATTAAGTTACGATTCATTGACAGTGTTGCATGCATTGTCACATTCGTTAGGTTAATTACTGTAGGCCTATTATATTGCTTAGCCGTATCAACTGATATTGGATGTACTAAACAATTATGTTGTACAGTTGGAAGGATAAATAAATAAACATTGCACAAACGCGCACCAGGCGACGTTGTCGCGGAGACTCGCAAAAATAGTCTACGTTCCTTCCCCCTAATTAGGGGCTGCGCGCTCACCTCCCCCGCTTTTAATAATTTGCATAATTCATTTTTCAAGAGAATCTCCTTCGCTCAGTGGACAAAAGCTTCCTGTAGGGGAAGAACTCGATTTCGCGGCGAAGATTTTTGTTGGAATTCGCAAAATGTCGTGATTATTGACCATGACAGTTTAATTACCTTCAAAAGTGTGATTTTTATAATAATTAATTTTTTAATAAATAACACTTCTTTTTTTAAACTGTGCCGAAATACTGGAAATTATTTTTTAAATGGAGGTATGCCTTCCGTACTATATGTCTTTATGTCATTATGTGGCTATTATGTCTTTAAATGTAACACGTCAATATTTGTATTAGGCCTTAAGCAATTCGTTCTTAATAATTTTGAATCGGGTGAATAGAATCAAGTAGGCTATCAATCATTTAGGTATTATTGCAAATTATTTGTACGTCTTTTACAACACAAATCAAACTGTACGCTAATTTTCACTTTTTACTTTGAGACTTATTTTATAAATAATTTATTTTATGAAGGGGTTACATTCTAGAATATATGGTAAGTAAAATGTAAATGATTTTTTCGCGCGTTATATTTTACAGAAAAATGTTATAGGCTATATTTGTAAAATTAGTGGAGAAATGTTAATAAATAATTTCTCAATTTTGGTAAATAAATAACTAACGGTAGTATTTCCGCAAGTGCGGTACAATATATCATAGTACCTTGGGCAATGCGGACTGCAGGCATTTTAATCCTCATGTTGTATGGCTGAATGTCGCCTCTATCTGTAGCAGGGTCTGGTCTCCATGGTGTGTAGTATCACGCACAGTCCGACACCCGATGTACAGTCACTGTCACTTCACTGATAAGCGGCCGATAAGGTCCGAGGTACACGCATGTCAGGCGTCACTGACCGCTCGACTCCGTGTCACAGTGCACACTGGCTAGCTGCGTTCGTGTGTCCGCGACGGCAGCGCTCGGCTATCATCGGCTACGCTCGGCTCGGCCGACGGACCACTACTGGCCCCGCGACCGCGCAGCATCCCCCTCCGTAGTTGGCGCGACCGCCACCGACTACCGCGGCGCTAGTGTCACTCACTCGCCGGCGCTGACCAATGGCGCGTCGCTGACCGCTGTCCAGCCCCCACCCCTCCCCCGCCCCCCGCGCGCTGACCAATCTAATTGTGCTATATTGATTGCAGAATGCGTCATACTGCACGGGAAATTGTGTGGGCGGGCCTACAACGGGAAACGCTGGTATACGTTGTACTCACTGCGCTACCGCCTATCACTCTGACGATGATTAGTACGTTATATTTACTGAGAGGCGTTTCACTATGTGACATTTCATTTTAATAAACCCAGAAAAGGTAATTAACCACAATATTTATCACTGTGCATAATCTCACTGTCGTATTTAATTATAGAAATGGACTATATAAGTTTAGTAAGTTATAAATGGATAATTATACTATATTTACATATGAATCATAACCTAAGCCACAAAACAAAACATTGTTATACGCAACTATATTCTTTCATAAAATTAATGAGGGAAAAATTAGCCTTTTTTATTTGCTCCCCAAATAAGTACAGCTTATTTGAAAATATTTGATAGCATTCAATCAAATGACGTACAGATCTAAACTAATGTAGGCCTATACGATTTCTATTCTTCAATACTACTGTACATCTGCACAATTATGAAGAACATGTAACAATGAATTACAAATCAATCGAATGCTGCCACACACGCTTGTCGTTAACTTATCGCGGTTTTTTTAAAGAGGGCCTCCCACTATTATTATATACTAGTAAACGTGTTGCTCGAAATCGAGCAATTTACTTTAATACAAATGTTACTTTTATCTCTAAATCATTTACGTCCGACCAATCCAATATTGTGAATATCTGCAATCACCAAAACTACACGTATTTACAGCTGATTATTAACAGATGTTTAAAATGCTTTATTCAATCCCAATGTTATTTAAATGGGACATTTTGAGATTTCAATGGTGTATAACGCCTTTATTTTCCGTCAGATTCTCACCAGTTTTTGGCGGAAACAACTACGGACCAAGCCCTATCCAACGACACCAAAAACTTGAAAATCGGTTGAAAATTGTAGGAGGAGTTCTCAAGACAAAAAAACCCTTAGCGTATTAAATAAGTATAGATATTCTGAAACCGTAATATGTGGGCAACTTTTTTGTGAGTATGTTTTAGTGGATTACAGTTTTACAAATAGACAGAAAACATGTCGATTGCATGTGCACAGCGAATTTCCCTTGCAACGTTTTAACACCTTATATCCTAATCAACAGTTACTAAATCGCAAAAAGCGATTGCCCGAATAGTCGGTTAAACCAATACACTCTACCGTGGTTTGGTTAAGTCAGTTAGGTTAGATTTGATTTTAGAGTAGGCTAGTTTGGTAGGCCTACCAGTAGTAGAGTAGTATACGGCACAATGTTATAACATTAAAGAAAACTAGTATACGTGTTGCTCGAAATCGAGCAATTTATTTTAATACAATACAAAAGTTACTTTTAGCTCTAAATCAATGACATACGACCAATCCAATATTGTGAATCTCTTTAATCACCAAAACTACACGTACTGACAGCTGATTATTAACATATGTTTAATAAACGGTATCAGTTAACTGACACATACTTTCTCCCAACAATATAAAAAAGATGTTAAAAGCTTCAAACATTAATTTCTTGATGACTCAGTCGGATAGCTACCGGCTGAGGAGCGCTCGTTTGACTCTACGCGCGGCTGTGACTTTTAACAACGTACTGCGTTTACCGCTAAACGAAAAATTGAATTTTCTCCGCAACCACTTGACGTAGAACAATAATTTAAAATACTGGATTATTTAGTTTTTTGAGCTTGATTTAATGGTGATAAGTAAAATTTATTTCAAGACAACAGCTATTTTGAAAATCCAAAAAATTGATTTTTGAAACACTTTTTACTCCATAACTTTTGAACGCGGATTTTCCCGGAGATGCGGGTGGTGTCATTTTATTCACCATTTTAAGCTTAATAAACCGCAAAATTTTAATCAAAATCGTTAGAGCCGTTTTTGAGAAATTTTGATTTTTGACGATTTTTGAGAGTTTTTGGGGGTAAAATACCCTTAAAAATCAAAAATTCAAAAAAATGAAAAAAACGCCTGGAATCATCGTGGATTTGGACCTATGTACCAAATTTAATTAAAATCGGACCATTAGGGCATTCTCTAGCTCTGTTTACATCCTGACACACACACACACACACACACACACACACACACACACACACACACACACACACACAGACAGACAGACAGACAGACAGACATCACTCCGAAAACCACTTTTTTGGGTTCAGGGGGAATCAAAATGGATAAATCCACCAACAACTCAAATTCGAAAATTTTGACGAAAACAATACTTTCTCCATATACTATGGTATAGAGGGAGAAAGTAAAATGCTTTATTCAATCCCAATGTTATTTAAATTGGAAACTTTGAGATTTCAATGGTGGATAACGCCTTTATTTTCAGTCCGATTCTCATCAATTTTTGGCGGAAACAAACTACAGACCAAGCCCTATCCAATGCCACCAAAAACTTGAAAATCTGTTGAAAACTGTAGGAGGAGTTCTCATGACAAAAAAACCCTTAGCGTATTAAATAAGTATAGATTACCAGCTTCTTAGAAGTCAACAAAAACCCAAAGCAGGGCCAGCCAGAACAGGTAACACTAATGACTTGAGATAAGATAACGTCTGATAAGATAAGATCTGTCCACCGAATCTGATATTCGATTCGTTCGTTCATTCATTCGTTCATTCATTCATTCATTTATTCATTCTATCGTTCATTCATTCTATCATTCATTCATTCATTCATTCGTTCATTCGTTCAATCATTCTTACATATTTCATTTGCGCATAATGCAAATGTTTTCAATGTATCTACTACGAACACATTTGTAATCTATTAATTCGTTTATGACAATTTTTAATAGTGGAGGCCCTCTTCTAAAAAGACCCCTTATCGGTAATGATTCTCTGAGTGAAGGCGATTTCAATCAAAAACTGATCGATTTAGGCAAGGCATGGCGTAGGTGTTTTATTGCTTGTTGCAAACATTACAGTATAACCAAATGCAATTCGTTTTATTAATTGAAACTTTTAAAAGGCGTATTTTTTTTTTTTTTTTTTTTGTAACTTGTGTGGTTATGAGTAAGGTTTGTACAAAGATCTCTAAAAACAATTTCCTCCAAACTTTGCAAATAACCAAAGGACATATTATTATTAATAAGGGCATAATATCATTAACATTTTAATTTTTTTAATGGGGTAAAAATTCTATATATATATATTATACCGAACAGGTCTCTATCCTAGAAAAAACTTATTTCGCTTTAATAATCTTCAATGGAGATTATACAAATTTTATAACTGGTCTCATGAAGTTAAAAATCAAAACAACCAAATTCAGAAGCTGACTCAACAGTCAAAGTATAGACCGCATTTTTCAGTATAGGCCCTACACATTTTGTTTTATATTGTAGTCAGTTACAATTACTGAATACCGTACTATAATTAAAAAAATTATAATCATTTTTTAATCGGAGGCCTATTTTGTATGGTGATTATAAATGTTTGGATAAATCAAATTTAAGTATAAATTATTATAAACCAACAAAACAATTTGTAAAATTACAATTGATTTGAATACGAAAGAATTAGTAATGAAATCAGCATAATAACCATAATTATACCCCGTTCAAAATAAGTGTGCGGTCGAAAATAGGGGAGTTAGGAAAGGTACTGAGGGGATTTCCCTTATTCTGGGAAATAAAATTTTGTCTTTCGACCGCACATTTATTTTGAACGGGGTATAGTTAGTAGAATCCACGTTACAGATTCAACATGTGGTTCAAAAATTATACCAGAGGGCAGCACCCTTAGCCATACATTAAAACATTACGAAAGGCGCGAGTAAGTTAAGCGAAGGTGCTCGTCGGAATAAAAACAAGCCTTTTTGCACTTGACATTTTAGAACGCACTTTTGTTACTGATATTATTACGAAGAATTTGTAAGATTACCTAGCAAATGCTCGGCAGTAGTGTAAATTGTTGGTGCTGGCCCAGTTCAAGGTCACCTGAGGGATGACGTCATCGAGGTCAATGACCTCACCGATGACGTCATCGATGACGTCATCGATTGCGTCATCGATGACGTCATCACTAATGACGTCATTTCTATGACGTCACACCCATGACGTCACAGAAATGACGTGCTGATGACGTCATCACCCCTTACGTCATCAAAATGACGTCACCGACGCCACTGAGGTCAAGGTCACGCTGAAACTTAAAATTTTTTGGCACTTTTGCCGTTTCTCGCACTACGCTCCGAGTTTCAGTCAGAGTCCCCGTGACCTTGACAACTTGGAGCGAATTTTCGACGAGAAACGGCAAAAGTGCCAAGTTAAACTCGAGTTTCTGACATGACCCTGCCTAAATGGGCAATCGGTTATCCCTCAGGTGACCTTGAACCAGCACAACACCAACAATTTGATATTACTGTGACCTTGAAAACCTAACAACGGAGCGCCGACACCGATGCGCACCCCACGACAGCCACCGAGTGACTGACTGTCAGGCTCTGTGTACTCTAGGTATATGGGGAAGTGGAGGGGGAAATCTCAAGGTCATCCAAATGGAGTTTTAAAAAAGTTGAAGAGTAGAAAGACTACTCTTGTGCTTCCTGGGCGACCTCATCAATTTCCAACGGATCTGTAAACCAATCCGATCTGTAGCGGCAGGAGTCCAGAAAACAGGTGCACCACCCATCAGGTTGTCCGTAGCACTTCCGACAATTGGTAAGATTGGAGAAATGAAATTTAATACACCGCTGCGGACAACAAGTGTAAAAGTAGTTGGATTTGTAGATTTTGAAAGTTTGTAGTACCGGTGGTGGCAGCTGTTGGTTCTTGCATCTACACCTGCAACATCCGAAGCATTCACATTGCCGGCAGGCCAGCCCGTCCACTTGCCATCTTGGTAGTAGGAAACACTTGCCCTCGCAGCAATAGGTTGTCCCTGTCTCTTCCTCCCAAAGCTTCTTTGCACAATGGACGACGCCTTGTATCTCTAAACACTTATGCTCGCAACATGAGACACGCTTAGTTTCCATACTTGATGTTGCTTTGGCGAGGGAGCAAGATGAAGTGATGCCGTGGCCAGCAGGAATGGAGCTTATATAAACTAAGGTGAGTGGAGGGGGAAAGGTCAAGGTCATCCAAATGGAGTTTTAAAAAAAAGAAAAGAGTAGAAAGACTACTCTTGTGTATCTATAGCGATTTCATTGATAGTGAGTGCTTCTGTATGCCAAGTTGATCTGTACTGACAGGCTCCTAAATAATGTTTGCAAAAACCTGCAAAATGATTGTTGCACAATTTGCAGCCAGTTAGCTGTTTTAATGTGAATTCAATGCAACGTTCAGGGCAACAAGTGTACTTATGCCCTCTCATCTGGTACACATGGAATGTCTTCAACTCCGGTTTCGGCTTCTTCCAAGACTTGCACTTACACATGCATTGACCAAAAGCTTCACATTTTCTACACGCCAGGCCATCCGCAACATCAATGTCATTCGGCCATGAAAAACATTTCCGTTCGCAACAGTAGTTGAGTTGACTCTCCATGTTGCTGTGGTGAAGGTGCGCGATGAAATGATGCTGCAGTCATTGAGAGTGCACCTTAAATAAACTCAGTGGAGGGGGAAAGGTCAAGGCCATCCAAACGGAGTTTTAAAAAAGATAACTAGTCGTCCTCCTCCTCCTCCTCATCCGTTGTACTTAGAGAGCTGTCAGACGAAGAGCCCCGTGCAGGTGCTCCCCAGATGAAAAACAAATCAATTTTAAAACGAAGACCAGGATCTTGCATCATCAATTCCTTTAATTTGTCACATACTAAGTCGACCTTGTGTAAGGTGTCAACAACAAGCTTCCAATTCGTTGGTTCAATATAACTTGTAGTAGAGTCTGCCTCGCTGATAACCACATCCTCCGGCCGTATTGGAGTGTAAAGATGTGTAAAGTTCTTTGGCTGTAGCTGAGGTTCAGGCTGGCTGGAAGTGGAAGGTTGAGTGTGGACCCCTGTCGCATCGAAATCCATAGTCATTCTACATTCAATGTTGGGGTTTTCGTTTAATACATACACCAATTTCTCATGCAACATATCCACTTCTGCCGAGTCTTGCAGATGAACATTCCAGGAAAATGGCCATTCTTCATCCGTAGTGGAGTCAACTCGAGAAAGAGTGCTGTCCGCCATGATAGCTAAGCAAGGAATGATGTGAGCTACAGACTGTGGTAACAGTATTGAAAAGTAGAGGGGGTAAACCAAAAGTACGTGGAGGGGGTATTTTCAAGGTCATTTAATTTGGGTTTTAAAAAAAAGGAAATAGTGGAGGGGGAATTCTCAAGGTCATCCAATTTAGGTTTTAAAAAAAAAAGAATGAAGCTTACTCCTCTTCAGCCTCGTTGTCCCTTGCATCTTCATCAGCCTCATCTTCATCGACGTCAGACTCGCCGTAAGGATAGATCGGGGACATGGGCGAATATTGTGGAGATTGTTGACCGTTGTTGTCGTCCCCTTGCATTCTAACTTGGGACCAATCATAATTTAAATTCATTTGTATTATGATCCCAGGGTTGTCCCGCAGTATTTCCTTCATACGTTCGCAAATTGACTCCAAATAGTGTACACTATCGACCGACAGTGTCCAACCTGTACTTGTACCGACATCAGTAGTGAAGTCAGCTTGGCTGATGGTGTTGTTGTCTGCCATGGTTGCTTGTCGGACAAGGAATGACGGTTGATGTGATGCTCATGCAGGAACATGGTGAAGTGGTGGGGGGTGTGGTGGAGTAGTGGGGGAATTTTCAAGGTCATCCAAACGGAGTTTTAAAAAAAGGAAAACTTACAAAGTAACATTGAAACTTTCCAATTGATGGTGGCGAGCGTTTTCTTCTGCAACCTTGCCGACACATGTGACTATGCCGTACAGTATGAAAAGTACAACCATAATAAGGCCGAACAATAAAAGATAGCCGTTGACTATCATGATATTTTCTGAGTGGATCTGTTTTCTTCTTATCGCCCTCTCCTGCATCCTCTTCTCCAACTCGTGGACGAAGTCACAACATGCGTGAGGACACCTTTCATCTGTTGGTAGGTTTGCCATTGTTGATGTTGTCGGTGTGGCTGTTGAAGATGGAATGAGGTTTCCAATCGCGATGTGCCATGTACACCAATAGTCAAGTGGTGGGGGTAACAAAGCAGTGGAGGGGGAAGTTTCAAGGTCATCCAAATTGTGTTTTAAAAAAACCTATCTTGTTACTGAGCTTATATGTCAGTAACAAGATAGGTGTTTCTGCTCTTTTACTTCTTTAATATAATGAAAAAATATACATATTCTACAATGGTTAGGACAAGAAATACAACTGCTAGTCAGCTGAAGTAGTCCAAGTTGTCTGGCTCGGTCTTCATGGACGCTGGTGAGGAAGCCGTCAAGGAGTGTCCAGGCTCTTCCTTTGACTGCCGGGTGTTCCGTATATTGCAAGCGTAAACTTGCACATTTATACGGTAGCCTCGTGCCACCATCAGCTGCAACTCCTTGTATAAGTCGTTTAGCTCCTGCTGAGTCTTGATGCTCACCTCCTCGTAACTTGCGCAACTAACGTTGAGGGACATCCTGATGTTGCTAGGTTGGCTGCTGGAGTAGAAATGAAGCCGAGGCACAGCGTTTGGAGGTACATGGAAAAGTGGTGGGGGTGATGGTGGTGGGGGTATGGAAGATGCAATTAAACACTTCTAAACTTTTTCCATTGATACAAAGGGATGGAACAAATAGCACAGGTGTCCTTGTAGTTTTCAAATCTAAACATTGGTGCTAGAAATCCAAACTGTTTTCTACCACCTTCCTGTACGAACCGTCGAAGGTCTCTGACGGCAGCATTGCCACAAGGCCTACAAAACTTTTCCCCGTCTTGGAACCTATACCAGGAGTATCCCGAATACCCTCTATTATCTTTCTTGTACTCCTCGATATCCTGCTTTACTGTTATAGGGATATTATCTCGTAAAGCCGTCTGGAATAAAGATGCGTCAGTTATAACTCGTTGTAAGCAAAGCTCGTACAAGGTGCTCATCGTTTGCTAGTTGGCAACAGACTGACCGTTCTTTGCACCCAAGCAGGTTTGAATCCTAGTGCGGTAGTGGGGGTAATTACGGTAGTGGGGGTAGTTGTGAAATGCAAAGGTCAAAGGTCAAGGTCACCCGCGAAGTTTAAAAAAAAAATGCAACATATCAATACGTGAAGTCTGTCACATATTGATATGTTGCATTTTTTGTTTTTTTTTTATTTTTTTGTCTTTTATGATTCGTTTATTTATAAAACATTACAACAACAACATATGTACAACATTAAAACTTAAATCTAACACTGCTGCTTGTCAGCGATGTGGATGGTCAACTCTGTAGAATTGCTACCCGTGCAGCCGTGGGACACCAGGTATAGACACCCGGGTTGAATAGAGCGAAGATCCTCGTTTTGTAGAAGATGGACGAATCTCTTGGGCAGGTACACCTGGAACTTTGGTTCATCCCCCGGAGTAAACGGTGCCTCGCTGAGACTGCAGCAGATGGCCTCCCCAACTGTAGTCTCCATCTTCTTCATAGCATGGATTATGTAGTGCTTCTCGTCTTTTAGTTCCGAGCACTTCTTTACAGGTAATATTGTTGACTTGGAGTGAGCATTGAACTGCTCGACCAAAGTCTGAAGGAACTGGTGAGATGCCATGGTCAGGTTACAGATCGTCTTCTTGCTCGGAGATGTTGTCGTCTCGGAATCTCGAGTAATACTCATGCCAGGTCCCTGTCTGCTCCCCACTTATATACTCTCCGTTACCCCCACCACTCCCCAATTCCCCACTTTGAAGGTAAGAGGCGAGTTTATAGGCATTTTTCAAAGCGCAATGTCTATCTTTATCATGTTCTGGGCTTTTTGTACAAATACATATGGTTTCCAGCATGTATTGATAATTCTTATCCAATTCCACATCATTAACCGGAACATGAGTAAATCCTTCGATCCATCTTTTCTTTTCCAGCCCCTTTGTGTAAATATTGGTAAACTTGTCTGAAAAGTGATGCATAATGTGATACAAGTCCGTGTAACTTGTAAAACCATCATACCAATCGATATGATGGAAGTGTTTTGAAATCCATCTGTTGGTAGTAGCGGCTTTACTAGTTAAAGACGAATAAGAACATGGTGGTTTAAATAAAAACGAATAAGGAACACTTGTATTCATGTCCAAAAACACAAGTTCTTTTATAATGAATCTATCATCATTACCACGAAACGCTTGAAACTCAATAATACCAGGCTTGGACTTTACTTGTTGTTCTTCTCCCTTGTCCATTCTGAAGGTCACACGTCTGCTCATTACGAAGTCAGGAGGTCAACTGATTTCCACACCACGGTAGGTACTACTTTTATACCAGGCCGTACAGTTGTTGGCGCGTTGGTGTATATTTAACGTGGGCACCGTCCCCAATAGGCCTAACCCCACAAAATGTTGGTTATTGTTTTAAAAACTAACCATTGTCATTTAAGTTTCCATCTTTATATTTTCCTTATTTTCATTTTCATCACTAACACTTGATTCTTCTCCTCCATCTTCCTCTTCTTCCTGTTTTACTGATTTCTTATGTAGCTGAGCGTACTTTTCCAATTGTCTCCACATCTGTACTTCATGAGGAACTCTATTAAATATAGAAGTATCCACAGGTCCGTATAATATAGGTGCGTCCGGTTGTTTGTCCAATGTGTCTTCCAGATAATCTTTAATAATCGAACTTGAAAACACCAGTTGTCTCAAGTATCTTGTTATAGGTTCAGTAGCACAAGTTAAAATGAAAAACTCCTCTCGATTAAGTTGAATTTTGTTATCATGTCTTGTTGTGTCTCTAAACCGTAGCTGATGATCGCCACGTTGTTTAATGATATCAATTTCCACATTTGAATCCAAAAGTCCTACCCTTGTCTTTCTTCCAAACATGTTACTACTTAAATAGCATTCTAGCAGATGCAAATGTTTCATAAACGATTCCCAAGCACTGTCCGTAAACAAAATCATTTTGGGTCCATGAGTTAAAATTACAGTAGGGGAATAATCTGTAGATTTCATAACACCGATTAAAACACTTTTATCCAAACTGGAAGAGATTGGGTAAAATATTCGCAAAAATACCTCACTCAATATGTTTGGAGAAATATTATCTTCAATATCCCTTTTTCTCTTTTGTATAGTCTTTCTTCTTTTACCTTTTTCTTCAACATTATTACTGGCGTGAAGTTGTCCGCAAACGTTTTGTTCACCTCCTTCCTGGTGACCTTGAGGATCTAAAAACTCAGATATCTCCTTCTCAATATCTACCACATTTTCAGGTGTACCACTAGGAGAAGCCATATTGAATACGATGCTACCCATACAACAGTAGGCAACAAACTGATGAGGAGCGGTCTGTACGCTCTGCTTTTATACTCGCGGAATGAAACAAAACCGGTTCTTACAATACATTTTTAACAATTCCGGTTAAAGGTGTGTATGTTACGATTTTATCATGTAGAATTAAACAGTATGCAGTTGTATTAGCCGGTATAGCATCGTTGAATTCCATTTCTATTTTTATATCCACACTTGAAGACTTTACTGATTCATTTTGTTTAGAACAATCGATTACAACTATTGGGTAGGCATCGAAATATTTGTCAGGTGGTAATAAAGGTGTATTTGTTTTACCGTAATATGAACTTTGGAATCTCGCGTACATATCGTACAATATACTGTATTTCTTCTTAGTGAATGACACATTTAAATTGTCGTATGGAAAGAATTGTGAATTTAAATAAACTTTAATATTTTTCAAGTCACAATGATCAAATTGTCCTGCATGTTTAGTAATGGCGTCTCTTCTACCTGTTTGTAAACCAAATATAATATACCTGGCTCGTTCTACATAATTCGATGTTTTAACAGTCCAAGTGTGTCGATCCGTAGTAGGTAAACTGGGATGCTCATGAAATTCCCAACTTCTAAATGGAATAACAATATCACGATCGGCTTTTAATTTTCTTAAAAGTAGCATTCTATGCTCGTCAGCCAATTTAACATGTGGAACTCTCCATACAATTTTGTCTAATTTTAATTTCCATTCTAAAGTCGCATCTGTAGTAGCATCTGCAGCTTTAATAATGTCTTTATCGTTAGAAGATCTCAACAAAACTAATTCTTGTTTAACGTTTAATATTATTTTCCTATAATCTTCAGCAAAACCAAGCAGCAAACGTAATGGAATATGAAAATCAAAATATCCATTTGGATTTGGAGTGATCGTGTCAATCGTAGGTAATACCCATCCGGCAGGTTTAAGTAAATTGGTTTCATTGGGTGTTATAGATGTTAATCCTTTTAAAGTTGTCGTAATACCTACTTTTTTAGTGGAATCAACTGTTACACCTGATATTTCATATCTAATTTCATCAAATAGGAAAGCCATAGGATTATTTATAAATGGAACTGTTGTACCAACAGTAGTACCGTCCTTTTTAGTAACTTGTCCTTCAATATACAAGTAACTTTCACATGGTAGTGTGTAAATGTCTTGATTTTGTATGGGAATACGGATTTCATCGTTATTGTTTAATTTCGATGAAGTGTAAGGGTTGTGGGTGTGATATTCTTTTTCCCATAGGGTTTCGTCGAATGTTGGACCCTGCGCTATATCCAGTATATCCATACTCGGTTAATTTTAATCCAATTCTCTCTAAGAAACGAATGTTCTCGCGTGTTAACTCCTCCACAGCTGAAGAGCTACTAATGCGGTTTCCCGTAGGTTGTTCGCTTTTAAATGTTAAACCCATGGTTTTGTATTTAAAGTGTCGATTTTAAATGTAATCTAATCGTAATAGGCTCTTCTCTGAAGTCTACCAAGTTACCGTCTTGATCCAATACGCTCAACACGATGTCTGAAATGAAAGTGGTGTTCAACGGTAAATATACCAGGTTTTGTGGCTTTTCAACAATTTTAAATCCAGGTGGTACACTTGGGTAAAAAGTATGTATGATGTGGGTGTTAGCCCCATCCCTGTAAGCACCTTGTATAATGTTACAAGTTATGTCTATACTATTGACTTTTAATATTGTTACTGTTTTCTTACCGGAATGTGTTACATCTGGTTCTAATACAGGCCCATCGTTGGAAAATCCTAATAAATCACCAATTGAGTTTGGTTGAGTGAAATCTATATAATATTTGGAAGTAATTTCAGCTTTCATCGTATTATTATTACCTTTTAATGTTATATTGTCTTTTCCCATTTTAGTTTGCAAAAATTCATTTATATGATCAATTTCATAAGAACCTGTGGGTAACCTGCACTCTTGTAAGTCTGTAAATTTTCCACTGGCATCCTTTCCCTTATAATAATGCAATATGTTATTTTTACCTTCCGTAACATTGGGAATAGAGTTGTACGTTGTAAAATCCAATAGTGCCGCCTCCCAAAACCTTCCTTTTTGCAAGCGTAACGCTGGAAAAAGGATACTTCGTAAAGTGGACGATTTTCCTGTTAATGATACCGTATAGGAAGACATCTCAATAGTGACTGATACTTTTAGCTAGAAATTCCAAACATAAATGGCCGCATATTGAAGTATTATCAGGTTGTTCTCTTTTATAGTTATAATATATGTTTTTAGCAGATTTAAAGTAATTTTGAAGTTCTTTTGGTGGTGGCAAATTACCGAAACTATCAAAATAATATACATTGTTATTTAGTTTCTTATAACAAACCCAATGGGTGCCAGGCCCTTCAGTATTATCCAAATTTACAATTCCAGTCTCATTTTGCCACATTTTCTTTGGTAAACTGTCTTTCATAAACACACCGCGGAAAAATGGTATTTTTAAACAGGAAATATATTTAAATAATTCAATATTGGTTAATGCTTTATGTGGTATGACCAATTGATTTCTTTCATTTAATATGCACGATAAGGTCTTAGGTAAAGACCTGCCCCGTTTTTTACCATTGACCATACGGTGGGCTTCTTCCTGCCTTTTCTTGTAGATCGTCGTCTTCTTTTTATATTTCCTCCATGTTTTCTTGTGGTTGACCTCCTTTTTACTCTCCTTCTCCTCCTTCTTCCACCTCCTACTGCTGTTTTAGCCTTCATACCTGCTGTTACTGCTAAAGCTGCTGCTTTTTCTGCTATGCTAGCGTCACTTGATTTTACTCGTTGCCAAGCTATGTCCGCAAGCTTTTTGTCAGCTATTGATCTATTTTTTGAATCGGCAAACGTGGAATATGCGATATCGTGTTCTTTACAAGCCTGATCTAACTTGTTTATGCCAGGATCGCCTCTTTCCAGTCGTTTTTTCAATTTAGTTCCTGGTCCGCAATACTGATAACCTCCTGGTATATGAAATTCGTATGGTAATGCGTCTATTGCTCTATTTACTATGGATCCTACTGGAATTTGTTTTAAAGCTTTACTTAACAGAGAAACCGCTGTGGACGTGATCCCACCTCCTTTTCTTGCAGTGTCTCGATATGGACTGATGTACTTGAACGTCATTATTGTCCTTTTATAATGGCAATGTGCAACTCATGTGTTAACTCTATGACAGGTTGCACATAAATGAATTCATTTATTGAGTTATTTACTTAAATATCAATATCACCCCAATCTGATGATCTAAACTGTTTCGTTTTAGGGTTAATAAAGTATTTATTATAAATTTCTCGTTTAATATACTCACCTCTCATGGATTCAGCATAAGTATTATGACCTGATTTTCCTTGAAGAATATCTGGTGTAAAATGATTGTGTAAATCAAATATCGCATTACCTAAAACTTTTACAAGAAAATTAACAGTGACAGCATTATCTACATGTTCAGGGTCTTTAAGGTTTGTTATACGTTTATTATTAAAATTATACACTTTACTATCCTTTAATGATGTTGTAATGGTCTGTCCTACAGTTGCAGCATCATTTGCTTCTCTTCCTTGTGCCAAGTCTCTTATCACTCTATTTTTACATGTAAACCATCTAAAATATCGATCTGGATCTAGATGTACGGTTTGTGATAAAGCAGCTGCATCTTGTTTTTCATAACCCCATCCCATATTTGATAACTTTTTATCCATGCAATCCCAAGCATCATTTTTGTATGTTAATAAATTAAACTTTTCATTACCTTGAACAAATTCATCCCCTTGCTTCGATACTACTTGATCTTGTTTTACAAAAGAGGTTGTTTCTTGTTTTAAGGTTTCCATCATTTGACCCACTGTTGCACCATCTGATGGCGCCGAACCATCTTTAACATTTGCTAAACAATTATTAAAACAATCTATAACCCCTACATCACGTATGATGCAATGATCTTTAATATATTTTAGATTTACAGCATCGTTTTCAGTTTTTGGATAGCCTATATCATTAATAACAAATTTATAAAAAGAAAATCCATCTTTTGTCTTTTCAGGTATCAAAGAATGTAAATAGCGTCTATTTACGCTGTCTTTTGCATCTTTAGGGTCATCTACGTTGGATATACGTTTATTGTTGGCACTATACGTTTTCCCATTGAATTTTAACGTATTTTTTAATTCAGATGACAAATAACCTTTGTTTATCGCATCACCATTTTCATTTGGTTTACCAACGTTGATAATTCTATGATTTTCCGCGTCATATGTGTTATTTTGTAGTTTTAATGTTGGCGATATCTTTTCCTTTAATATTTTTAGATTTATTGCATCGTTTTCATCCGAAGGATCTTTTATGTTTTTTAACCTTTTATTACTCATATCATAATCTCCATCAGGTGTTTGTGGTAAACCAGCACTTCTTTTTAAACTATTGGCATAATATAACCCATCCGAGGAGTAACGTCCGAACTTGTCGACACTCATAGTGCAACTGAATAGTATTCTAGGGAGTAACGCATTTTTATGAGATTACCCCACGGTTTCGGAGTTCATCCACTAAAGCCACCCATTCGTTTTCCAATCCAGTATGACCCGCTTCTTTAGCTTCATGTATTAGTTTCATTCTATCAACCAATTTATTGATATTATTGTAATAAATCACATTTGTGTTATACAGTTTCTTCATTAAACCTGTACCTGTAACAGACTTGTTTCTTTTTCTTGGTTCTGTAGCACTTATATCCAAAGTGGATGACACAAACCTTCGTTTTACAGGTTTTCTTGGTATTATTGGCATTGGTTGTCTTCTCGTTGTTGGTATTAACTTGGATACAAATTCTCTATATTTTAAAGACTTTGATCTAAAAACAGGTTGGTCAGCTGAATACTTCCTCCTGTATGCATTAGTTTGTTCCAAAATCTTTTTATATGCTTCCATGTCTTTTTCTTTAACTAACAATTCTAAAGGCTTATTTTCAAATAATAATTCAAATAATCCTCTTGTGCCCTTATATCTTTGATCACCAACAATAATATTATCATGTTCATCAATGTTTACCGGGCTATTACCAACCATTAAACCCTCTTCTGTTAATCTTACTCCATAACTATGGTAGTTTTTATTAGGGTTTGTTCCAGCTAACATTTTTATCATGTATTTCCTTCCTAAAGGTCCTTTGTTATGAATGTTTTCACCCAACAAGCTTATGTTTGACGGACCTTCCCTTGCTTCTTCTTTTTCCTCTTCACTAGCAGTTGATACAACTTCATGTCCTCTTTTGGCTTTTACTTCATATAATTCTCTTATTCCACTATAGTCTGGTGATTCTAGCTCTCTTTCGGGTTCTCCACCGGTAAAACCACTATATGTAGAGGATTCCGGGTCTTCATCGCTAAAATCTTCTGATTTTACATTTTCTCTTTCAAACTTTGTAATAGGTGCAATCGCATCTCCTTCCAATACAGGTTTAGCAAATTTTTTGTTTAATTGTTTCAAGGGTTCAGTAATAGGTTTAAAAGTAGATTCAAGGAATTTCTCCCTCTCGCTAATACCTAGTTTCAATGCTCTGTTTTTAGCCCGAATAGAATCACTAAGTGATTTTATTTCTTTTACTAATTTTTCTTGGTTAACCATGTTTGTAGCAAGACGTGTTGTACAACAATGAATGTGTTATACCACGTTTAATGTATTAATATAAATTTATCAAATCCTATCCTGTATCGACCATTGTTTAGCGGTTGTTCCTTCATAATTGTTAGGAACCCATACTTTTCAGCCCAAGCCTTTCCACACAACTCTTTAAATCGTTCAAATGTCATATCCGCATTTACATGATCAAAATATATATGTTTTAGGTTGGTTTCGTCCTGTTTAAATACAATTAACATGTTTGCATTGTCTCTAATGAGTTGTTTAGGTATTTTGCTGTAAGTTTGGCCAATATAAATGCTATCTATGTTGTTATGTCGACCCATAGCGAAGTAATTCCTTATTGTGTTTTGGTTTTCACAAGATACATCGTCGAATATAAACACGGAGAATGGTTTAGCTTCTTGTGGCTGCATGACACTCTCGCTTGCATTAAACTTTAAATATTTAACTTCAGGCACATTAGTCAGTATTTTTTCCAATAATTGATACTTTGGTTGTTGTAGTGATTTTGAAAATACATATAGATTGTTAAATCGTAATCCTTTAGGGTTTGTAATCAAATTGAATACTACATTAGTTTTTCCACAGTTGGAAGGTCCGGTAACCAGACAACGAACGGTGTTTGGTAACAAATTGCCATGCTTCCCACTATTGAATTCTGAATTATCCACTGTGAGTTCATCTATATTATTAATAGTAAAACTCTCTTTTTGTGGTACTATCTCCATCCTTTGTAATGGTTCAACCTAAAATGATTCTCTATCGTTATATCAAATCCTTTTTAGGTATCCAAGAATCTTCCGTCTTATTAAATCCTAACCATCGTACTTTGACCTTATCTTTTTTCCGTTGCAACACCTTTTCAACTAAATATACATCGCCTACTGTTGATTTTAACATTTCATGTCCATAAAACCCTCCTTCAAGCAATTGTCCTTTATTATCTTTTAAAATATATGTCTCAGGTACTGTAGGTTGTACTTTGAATACAGTAAAAACCTCATTGGTCCAATTTGGCAGGTATCTTTTACTGAATACACCTTTATATTTACTTATTCGCACTTTATCACCCACATTAAATTTTTTAGGCTTTAGTTTTTCAACTTTTGGTTTAGTATTCGTTTTTATACGTTTTAATACAAGGTTTTCATTTTTACTAGTTACTTGGTTTGGTTTCATCCCGATAGTCCTATGAAATTTGTTATTGTAATCGTTTATAAGTTTTGGTAACATATCAATCCATATGTGCGATCCTCTGTTGGAAAACATTTTATACATTGCACTTTTTAAAGTTCTGTTGAATCTTTCGATTATTGAGGCTTTTACTTCTGAATTGGTTGAATAATGGTTTATATTGTGTTTTTTCATTAAATTTGCAAATTCCTTATTAAAATATTCTTTTCCATCATCTGTTTGTAAATGTTTAATAGTATGTTTGTCTCTTTGTATAGCTGTTTCCATTGCTTTTGTAACACTTTTGCCACTTTTATCTTTTAGTGGTAAAGCATCTGCCATTTTTGAAAAACAGTTAATAACAGTCAATATGTATTTATATCCTTTATTTTGTTTGCTATAAGGAATCATTTCGATTAAATCCGCTTGATATAAATCATTAATTCCTTTTATCACCGTATTTCTTCGTGGAAACTTTCTTCTTGCAGGTTTATGAAGTTCGTTGACAATTTGTTGCTTCAAGTCCTTCATATTGCAGGTTTCAATGTTTGTTGTATCACATGTATAATCACAATGAATGTTGTTTTAAATATTCACATCATTTATATGGGTCAAGGTCATCCAAACTTGTGTAAAAAAATGGGGAACACGGCGTTGGACTTGCCGTGTTCCCCATTTTTTTACGGAAGGAGAAAGGAATAAGGTCGTAGTTGTAGAAGGACGAAGAATAGGTTACTAGTTGATAGGGTTTAGAGAGTAGTGGCCAAAAGGAAGAGTGTGGATTTTGTCGGGCATAATGTATCTTTTATCATCCCGAGCTGACAACGCTTTTTTAATTTCGGTGACACTGTAGACTTGATGCTTAAAGCTTCGGATATTGTTGAATGTTGCTGATATCGTAGTATCTTCAAACAAACAAGTCTTGTAGTGGTCAAATGTCACGTGTTTTTTCAAATAAGATGTCTTCACTCCTTTTGCTTTCTTCACTGTCGGTGTGTTGTTCTCGTGGTACATCTTAAATGAATACAATTTCGCCATCAGCGCCACTATTTCTTCTAAAAGCATTCCATTTGCTTCATCTTTGAATTTTCCAATTACTTTTTTATATTTTTCATTAAAATTTGGATGGTTTTTCGGATAGTCAGAAAAATCGAAATCTTCTTTGTATGGAAAAGTCCTTAGGTCTTCATACATGTCCAAAGTCTTTATCCAGTAGATAAACGCGTCCGTATCCATGTATGCGACTCCAATGTTTTCCCTTCCGTAATGTTTAACCATTTTGTTATAATGGAAATCATACATCAGGGTTTTACTTATATCCAAAATGGACATACCTATGTATAACGGACGGTCCATGACTATTGTTGTTTTCTTCATACTGACAGCGACTAGATTTTCGTTTATAATCATGGATGTTCCGAAATTTGGTTTTTGCACTAATTTTTCCAATTTCCTAGGATCACTCACTAATTTTACATTTTTGTGTTTTCTTTTGTTCTCCAAGGTCTTCCCAAAGATGGCATTGTTCATTAATTTATAGAAGTCCTTTTCAAATGCTGTTGTCGCTGCAGCTCTTCTTGCAGTGTTGGAATCAATATATGGTTTCAACCAACAAGACTGGGTGAATTCAATTGCTCTATGAATTCTCACTATACGTAGACCCAATTCAAGAGCCTGTTGAACTACCCAGTAGTGAGCCACATAGCGATCCTTATTCTCCAAGGTCATCATCAATTTTGGCCATCTTCCTGTCGGTGAAACTTCAGTCTTGGCTAGGAGAGGCAAGTCGTAGTGATGGTCATGAAGGTGCTCCGGGTATTCAAAATCACAGTCCAAAATATAGCCTTTTGGACCATCCTTTGGAATCTGTGAGATGTCTCCGATGGTGGCCGGGTCGATCCACTTGAAGTCAGCGTAGGGAAGCGGATTTGACATTGCCCAACCATAAAGGTTGTTTGCATCAAAATAGCCAAGGTAGACCGATGGTTGTTGCTCGTCGAAGCCGGGGATGTACTTGTTGTTGGCTTTGACATGACGTGTTACAGCTTGTGTCAAACCGCCCCGTACACCAGATTCCATCATGAGCACCATATCAATATCCGTTAGAAGTTCCAGTCGACAGTTGGTTGACTTTAGCATAGCTTGCCATGCTAATCCTGGAGATGTGTACGAGTGTAGAGGGTCCAGTCCATAGGCGGAGAAGCAGGTGTTTCTGAATTCTTCCATCACATCGCACAGCAGAGTTACGTCCAATTTTATATAAAAGTCAGAATATTCCCCTAAGGTTTGAATGTTTAGTTGGTTCCAAACATTACATGCATGATTGTAGTCTTCAACGGAGATTTCACTTTCGTTTAATTTGCTGTTGAAGGCTTCAATCGGCGGTAGACTGGTTTCTTCAAATTTTTCTGTAGAAGTTATGTAATCGTAGGGGAACACTCCTTTCCGTAATACTAGGTCTAATTTATCTTCAGGTACAATTTTTCTGGTTTCTTTTAGGTCTTCTCTTCTTAGGTTTTCTGACAATTTGGCTAAACTAGATGCCATAAATCTGTAAGAGTCTACGAAGCGAAGTTTAATTTTACCTACTGTTTTTGAAAAGCTGATGTACTTTTCCAATGTTGTAGCAAGAACATCAATTTTACCATCATCTCTTCCTAACTCCGGGATAATAAAGTGGGAGTCGTAGCCGCTAAGATTGTGTAAAACGACAGGAATAAAGTTTGGCAGTTTGTAATTTATATTGCATGAATTACAAGCAGCTCCTCTGTATAACCCTGTCAGGTGATCGTGATCTCTTACTTTTGGGTTTTCTTCACTGAACATCTTCTTGCATAAATAGCATCTTGTCGCTAAGTTGTATTCTTCTTGTTGATTTTGGTTTAAAGGTTCCATAGGTACAATATTACCGAACAAGCGTTGAACCTTTCCAGCAATATCGTACAGTTGGTCTACAAAATACTTAGCGGCTTCTTCACCACGGTAGAGTATTGGAGTGGATGTTAAACCATAGTCTTGCAATTGGTTTTCAGACAAGGTTGATTTAACTAGTAAACAAAAACTGTTGGGCTGATGCAACTGATATTTTGTTCTTCTAGTCACTTCGCCGTCCGGCAGCTCCTGTGGTACTAACGTTGATTCAAAATCTGCATAGACCACTATTGGAATTCGGTATTGGTGAACTGTCTTGTTAAATTGTATTGAAGCTCGGGTAGGCGGTGGAAGACTTATCTTTACTTCATAGTTCTCGTTGCAAAGTCTTTTATGTTCCAATAACCAGTCCAATCCTCCACGTCTTGAATCTTTCCAAGAAAAGCAGAAACATCTCTTGCAAACTGTAATCCTATTTACTCTTTTGGTCAATTGTTTTACAACTAACGCTTCAAAGTCTTTTATCCATACATAATGGGAAATTTCACCCTTGGTTATCAATAGCAAATCCGTATGGTTTCTTTGCTCAACCTTTACTACCCGCAAAGGATAAACGTTGTTGGAATCATCCAGACCAAAAACATTGACTGAAACGCCAGGATTTTTCTTTTCAAATTTGTCAATATCTTTTAAAGTAACTGGGTAAGTAAGACCTTGAAAGTTGTAGCGGTGTTCATTTTCGTAATATTCTCTACCAACTCTTTCAGGATGATCTTTAACATACTTGGTTAACATTGCATACTTGAAACATTCATTACCCTCATTTTGAACATTTCTACACGAGTTAGTGTTTTGGATTTTCTTTGGTAGAGGGATAAAACTACTACCTCTTAAACCATATCCATGTTTATGAACCCTAACATCCATACCTTCGATTGATGACAAAGTCCATCCAGATCCTCTTCCTTCATGTTCTTGGAGTTTGGTTATAAGTTCCTCCAAGCATTCTTCAATAATATCATCAATGTCGGAGGTGAAGGTAAGGGTTCGGTTTTTGGTAATGAATGCTCTCAATGCTGTTTCACCATCAGTATTGTTAAACATAGCCTCTAACACCATTCCAAATTTAATAAAATTTAGCCTTTGTAATTCTTCCCTCAACGTTTGACCAACAAGTTCCTTAGCCTGGGTTATGAATGTTTCCAATTCCAATTGAACGTTATTAATTTTGAAATGTGTTACAACTCGTCCTGGCAAAGCTGTGGTGCGCAGTTGTCTTACATCTTCCAGTTCTTCTTCTTCCATATCCTCTTCTTCGGTGTCCTCTTCTTCGGTGTCCTCTTCTTCAATAGGTCTTGTAGCAGTAGATGGTCCAGCACCAGCAAATTGGATCACACTAGGTCTTCTTCTTTGCATTTGCTGTAGATAGCTGTCGTAGTAGTCCATCTGCTTCTGATGCTCTTCCAAAAACAGGTCAATTGAGTCTAAGTCTATTTCATCCATGGTAATATCTTCTTTTCTATCTTCGTCTTCATGTAATTCTCTGTGTATGATGAAAAAATCTTCGTCTTGAAAGATTTCCCCACAAATGTCGCAAAGAGCCATTTCAAACAGTTTGGCTTTGAATGCACACTCTGTGAATGTCCACGCAATAATGAGCAGCGCACTCCACCGGGACCCTTTATATCCGAGGCAAATAGGTGGGGAAAGTGACGTCATATGGAAACAGGTTATCACTCATGTGCTAAATTTAGCCTTTACACAACCGTTTGTAATACATTTATCAGTAGGCTTGATAAATTGATGATATTTGGTCTAGATTCAATAATTTGTACAAGTTTTTTCAAAGATGTCTGTTTGAGCAAGTTTATATAGGTCAAGGTCATTTGGAATTATTATTTTGAGCGGGGGATAGAGCACTAAGCAGCATCATTTACTACAAAGTGCTCTATCCCCCGCTCACATTCTTTTTTAACTTTTTGTTTAAACTTTTTTACAAGGGTGAAACATCACCATCAGAGTCGGAATCATCCTCATCACGGAATAGGCAGCGATGACAATACATAATTCTTCTGGCAACTAACATCCTATCCATTGGACGATGGGGAGTGTCTTGTTCTTGTTCTTCTTCTTCGATTTCCAATTGGAATTCCATTTCCGACTCAGATGACGACTCTAATGTTTCGTAGGCGTGCAAGTCCACCTCATTGTCAGTTGAACCAGCTTCGTCAGAGTCCATTTCAATATCCATTATCTCTTCCTCCTCCTCTTCTTGATCAACCGCAGGTAGTTGGTCCTCTACTTCTATAATTTCTAGAGGTATTACCTCCAGAATAGAGACAATTCTGTTGCGATGGAACACGGTGTTGTCAAGTGGAGCCATGGTATGGAAGTGTTGTATCCATCCAATTTGCTTACCCTTTTTATACCCCCACCAACTATACAATTTATGTGGGTCAAGGTCACGTAAAGATACCCTTTGAGCGGGGGATAGACCACTAAGCAGCATGCTAGTCCATTGCCGCAAAGTGATCTATCCCCCGCTCTGTTCTACAAAACCTCAATCAAGTCCAAGTCCAAGTCCTGTTTAACACATTTTATTCTAATTCCATATCCAATTTAAAAATTTCAATTTCACATGGTTTACATTCCTGATGTATCAAACACTCCAGCTCCCTAAACATATCGTCCAGTTCGTCCAAATTATGATGTCCTACTTTTAACACATGAAGGTGGTTCATGCTTTGCATTGTAGCATGACCATCAACAAACAAGTTTCTTTTCCACGCTAACATAAATTGGCAGTTTTCTTGAAAGATTTTTCTCACCAAACAATCATACACAGCCGTCAACATGTCTCTACAATCTTCATAGTGTACCATCACAGAATACCTGTCCAAGTTAGCACCAAGCAGCGATCCACTCATTGTTTCTAGCGTTCCACTGGAAGGTTCAAAGCAGAATGAAGTCGAGATGTATAGACCCCCTCTTTTATACCAGTTAACCGGTTGTCCTTGCTGTAAAGTGGGTCAAGGTCATCCAATGCTACCCTTTGAGCGGGGGATAGACCACTAAGCAGCATGCTAGTCCATTGCCGCAAAGTAGTCTATCCCCCGCTCTGTATTCTACACACACACACACACATGTCCATGTCCAAGTCTTTCATTACATACCCAATATATATTCAGTTCCTTCATCATCACTATCACTCATCACTGCTTCCACAAACTCCACAGGATTAAAGTTAAATTGTTTCAATTGTTCTTTTAAGTTTTCAATTTGTTGGTCCTTTACTTCTAAAACACTGTGAAGATGTGATATGTAGTCCGCTGCCTCGTTGATGCTTGCTACTCTCGGATCGCCTAACTTCAAGCTGGGAACTACACCCTGCAGCCTGAAGTACGCCATACGCCTTTCTTGCTCCTGCCGTTGACCAGGACTGAGCAAGCCTTGTCCGTCTTGGCTTACCTCCAGCAAGGTCCGTAGCATCGGAGCTTTGCAGGCGTTTGCCCGAGCAACAGTTATGCTGTGGAATGGTCGAGCAGGTCCACGAGTAGCAGGCAGAACGTTGGCAGCACGCCTTCTTGAAGAAGAAGAGGAAGCCTGAGAAGTTTTGGAATTGAAAGCCATGTTACAGTGCTGTATTCAGCTAAGCGGTACAAAGCAGAATAACCAAACTGCACGTTAATACCCGTATATATACACTTATCAGTGGTAGGGGTACTAGCTAGCCTTGGTAAAGTGGGTCAAGGCCATCCAAAAACATTACCAGAACGGGGGATAGATCACTAAGTGGCATGTTAGTCCATTGCCACAGAGTGATCTATCCCCCGCTCTGTATTCCGCATTCACACACACACATTCATACAAACACGCAAGTCCCAGTCCGAGTCTTTACCCACACCTATCCACTCTCATCCTCACTATCATCACTATCATCTAACAATCTGTCACACTTCATAATTAGTTTTTCCCATTCTTTCCGGATCAAAAGTATTTCACTGTGTGCACTCTCCAACAACCTCTTCTTTTCCTCTAACAACCTGTTCTTTTCCTCTATCAATACGTTACAACCTTTAATATATCTTATAGCAGCTCTAACAGTGTCTTCCTGTGAAGATGCACCAACCACTACACCCGGCACTACCTGCTGGAGTTCTTCATACAAGCTAGACTCTCTTCTGGAGGCTCCACTGCTGCACAACTCCGTCTTGCTCGGAGTGAATCCGAAGAACCGAACGCGACTCTTTGACAGGCGGCCCCGCCGGATCGGTCCAGAGCTTGAGCCAGAGTTGGATGCGGTCGGGCCAGAGGTAGAGGCTGGAATGTTCATGGCTGACATGGTAGTATTCAGCTAAACAGTGTAAAGCAGAATGAGAAGACGGTTGATCACCACTCCTATATATACCCATTTTTAGTGGTGGGGGTAACCCCGGGGTGAGGGAGGGGGGGGGGGGGGGATAGCTTAAGGACTTCCACTAACTTTCCCTTAGTCCTCGCGGTCATCGGTTTTACATACCTTTAGCACACCCATCATTTTGGTTTCTTCAATAACTTTACACACCTCAAAAACCCAAGCAAACAGCTCATCTATGTTGTTATAATTAATTTTTGTCCAGTGTTCATACTTGTGGGTTTGTTTGTTTATAATACATAGATAAAATGTAGACCCATCTCGTCTTATACAACACTCAACTTCCATTCTATGCCGATTTAGCACTTCCCAAACATTGTGTGGATCTATCAAGAAGTCACCACCTTTGTAATTGTACCGTGACATGTTTACACGGAGTACAGAAACGGACTGAAGCAAATGAACGGCTCATACAAGCTTAGTAAGAGCATTAGAGTGGGGGGTATCACGTGATACACGACATTAGTTGTAAGGTTAGCACTTTACTTTAAACAGTAATTTATATGGGTCAAGGTCATTCAAACTTTGAAAAATTTTTACCTCCAAACACTTGTAGCAAGCTACAAGTGTTTGGAGGTAAGTTTTTATTTGTTAAAGATTTTCGTAACTTAGTCTTCACCCTCAAGGACACGGTTTGAGATTGTCCCAGTGACTTTACATCACCGCCAGGTTAAAGTATTATACAAGTCAAGTATTTTTTTTTTTTTTTTTTATTATTTGACTTGTGTAATACTCCTCTCCCTTACTTTAAGAGGGTTAGGACTAAATTTGGAAAAAATAATTTGGAAGAAGAATTTTTGTTTTTTAAATATCGTCCAACACAACCTAACAATTTAGAATTTCTTTTGGTAGGCCTACATCCTAATCCATTTCCCACACAGATTGGCATCCTTCCCTTCGTATTAGATAGCCTTTTTTATGGATGAAAAATTGTCTTTGTACCATCCGAACGGGTACTTTCATTGTATGAAGGCTGCCATCACCTTTTACAATGATTTCTACTTTGGCATCAAAAGCTCCATAAATTTGAGCAATAAAATAATATTTTTCATCCATTTTAAGTCTTCTAATATCAAGCGGTTGCGGACTGTGGGGATGTCTGGGTTGGGATGTTTTAGACCTAATGTTGTTAAGACTGTAGGGTCTTACTCTCGGAAGATTGATGTTTTTGTTCAAGTGCGTTTGGCAACGGTCTTTATCTAAAACAGCAAACTTCTGACAGCAAAGAATCCCAAAGTCTTTTGACATCCACACGTAATCGCATTTATTACCCTTGCCAGCAGGGAGTTTAACACGCTTACGTTTTTGTGTTGGACGCTTTACTGGAGTGTTTTGGAGCTTGTCAGGTTTAGGCTGGCTAGAAGGAATGGGGGTGGGAGGTGAAGGTTTAAGTAGGTCAAAAGGTAGGCTGCAGACAATTTTGGGTGGGGTAGGTGAACAGGTTAGGTCGATTGAGGGAAGTTCGGGGGAGAAGATTGATTTACGGGGTGGTTTGGTTGGTGTAGGTGGCATGGGGGATATGGGTGAGGGACATTGGGATTTGGTGTAGGATAGGATCTTCTTAGTTCGACTGTAGGGGGTTATCCTCGACCTTGGCGCCTCTTCGAACACCGCAGACTCCGATCCCGAGTCCGATAGCAGAGAGAGTGCTGGAGAGGCTATCAGGACTCGTCCGCTGGGGTTCTTTGAAGATGCCGCAGGTGCGCCAGCCTCTTCCGAAGCCGAAGGTGCGCCAACCTCTTCCAATGTTGGTGGCAATGGTGAAAGGCTGGGCATCGAGGCAGGCTGCGGTGGCGGCGGCGGTGGCGGCATCGTCAGGCAGCTCAGAATCTGCGCTGTCATGAGGTATTCTAGGATCGGAGTGGAGGACGATGAGGGCTGAGGCGTGTTGGCCGAGGTTGAAAAAGCTGGTGGGTAATTCTTGAGCTTAAGACCCATCTTCATGAAGCGAATAAATGAAGAGTAAATATGAAAAGAGTAAATATGAAAAGAAGATTGAAATAAGTAAATAAAATCTCAGGAGCGAGAGAGGACCGTCCGGTACGGGAACCTGGACAGGAATGAGAAGTGCATGCCACCCGGCCGCCTTATATCCCCGCCGGGGCTGCCACGCCCAGGATATCAGGGGTGGGGGTGGGGGTGGGGGTGGGGGTGGGGGTGGGGGTGGGGGTGGGGGTGGGGGTGGGGGGGGGGGGGGGTTCGCACTTTTTGTCGGGGGGGGGGGGGGGGGTTTCGCACTTTTTGTCGGGGGGGGGGGGGGGTCAATTTAAAACAATAAGCCTCACTTAAGGCGTTTATGTTAACATCGCTGAAGCCTCCAAAAAAGACACACTTATAGACGAGTCAAACCTTGTGTGTTACTTGACTTGTACATTTTTTTTTTAAATGAGCTTAATATATTTACCTTGCTAATAAGACCTGACTGTTAAAGAATTTTGAAAACTTTTATATATTTAGGTCAAGGTCACGGTAAAACTTTAAAAAATTAAGCCCCACACCCCCGATGGGGGTGTGGGGCACTTGGGTTGTCATCGCTGTAGCCTCCAAAGAGACCCAACTATGACAACAAGGCAACATCCAATGTCGTGTTCCCTTCGCCACGCAAGACTTGTAAACATTTACTGCATTGTCTTTTCAATAGCTAACAAAACATTTACTTAATTTTGAGAGAGGTTGAGGACAGCCCTAGTGGCTTACGCCCTCGGTCCGAGTGCAGGGGCCACCGCAAATTGGCCACAGCTGTGGTCTGCATGTCAGCATACAAACGGACCGAGTCCCAAACCCAGCCGCAATATTGCATGCCTGAGAGGACCCATGCTAAAATTGGTTTAAAATTGTTTTACACGGGGGTCTACTCCCGTACCCTACCTTTACTATTTAACTTTATCAATGCAGTAAATTTTTATAAATCTTTGTGGGTCAAGGCCACACGGACATTAAAAAAATTTCGGCCCCCGTACATCCATGGCGAACCACGAATGTTCGGGGGCCTTGGGGACTAAAAACACAAATAGCTAACAAAGATTCATTTACATAATTTTGAGTTTCCAGAAGGGAAACAAGAGGTTGAGGACAGCCCTAGTGGCTTACGCCCTCGGTCCGAGTGCAGAGGCCACCGCAAATTGGCCACAGCTGTGGTCTGCATGTCAGCATACAAACGGACCGAGTCCCAAACCCAGCCGCAATATTGCATGCCTGAGAGGACTCATGCTAACGTTGGTATAAAATGCTTTTACACGGGGGCCTACTCCCGTTCCCTGACTTTACAATTTACTTTGAGCATTGAAAAAGCTCAAGGGGGGATTGCTAAAACAAGCGTATACACTTTAGAAACATATAACACACTTACAACACACACAATTGAGCTCAACGTAGTCAATGCTGGAACAAGCACATACACATTAAACACATATAACAAACAGGACACAAAGGATAAAAGACACAGGAGACATAGGGTACAAGTAAAACACTCTCATATAAAACAATTCGCAATACCCAAACGCAAGCGCAATATCTTACAACTAATACAAGTCTTAAAGTTAGAGTAGACTTCGCTAAACACTGAAGGCGCCATTCAATGTTTAGTGATGCCTATGGCGGTCCGTCCCGGTCGTTCACGTTCAACGCGCGGGAGCGGACTGCGAGCTGGCTCTGGCCGGACCCCCTTATATCCCCACCGGGGCTGCCACGCCCAGGATATCAGGGGTGGGGGAGGGGGTGGGGGTGGGGGTGGGGGTGGGGGTGGGGGTGGGGGTGGGGGTGGGGGTGGGGGTGGGGGTGGGGGGGGGGGGTTCGCACTTTTGTCGGGGGGGGGGGGGGTTCGCACTTTTGTCGGGGGGGGGGGGGGGGTTCGCACTTTTGTCGGGGGGGGGGGGGTTCGCACTTTTTGTCGGGGGGGGGGGGGTTCGCATTTTTGTCGGGGGGGGGGGGGTGAGGTATGTTATGTGGGTCAAGGTCACCCACAACACTTGTACTCTAAGTGTTGGCTATACCCCCACCACAACTGGGTCCCTAGGCTACACAACACCGCTTCGCCAGTATGTCTCCGGCTTCCATGCGGTGCGTCTCGCTGTTCTCTAGCTCTCTATATGTAAGTAATTTTACAAGTTATGAATGTAGGTCACTACACTTTAACTCTGGGACGATATCGACTTGTAGTATTTCAGTGTTTTGACTCAAGGTCATCACACTTTAACTCTAACACATCGGTTATCGTACCAGAGGTGCTCAATAACCTAACTTGTAATGTTTAGGGTGGCGTTTGCACGCCACGTGGTATCGCCATGAGTGTCCAGTCCAAGTTTTAAGTTAGATTAATTTTACTGTAATCTTTTCCATTTCCGCTTCGTTTTGCCAAAGTATAAGGTGTCGCTTAATAAAGTGGTATTTCTCTAAAGTTATAGGAGATTGCAGGGATACAATTAGTTTATTTAGGAGACTCTTCATCTTGGAGTTTAACACAATTTCCACTTTGACTTTGCTTCCTCGGCTCTCACAGCCTAAGCTGTACAGAAATGTTTCTTCTAGTGCCAACTCGGGCCAAGAGAACAGTGTGTTGACTGTAGGACAGCTCATGGTGAAGTGATGCGATACTCCAGCGTACCACCTCACCTTCCCCCACCACTGTGACCTTCCCCCACTCCTGCTGTTTCCCCCACCTCTTTTCCCTTGACTCATGCGCTACAAGCAGTCTCTCAGTATTGTGCGAACTTTTGTGAGGTGAAGCCATGTCGCAGGACACTTTAGGTAAGAAACTTAGCCGTGTTAAGACTTTATTAGTTGCTCACTGTCCACCACTCAAAGTTAAGAGAGTTTCAACTTTAGCTAAGTGGCGCAAACTGTTGCGCGGACACCCTAAGTTTTATACCAAACAGACTAATGTCAGTTTTACTGATGAAGATTTGTTTAATATATTGGATGAAATGACTTTTCCTTGCAAAATTCAGTTAGTTACTCCCATTCCTGACAGTTTAGAGTCTTAGTCTCTCAAGCCAATATACCTAGCGTACACAGAGCCTGACAGTCAGTCACTCGGTGGCTGTCGTGGGGTGCGCATCGGTGTCGGCGCTCCGTTGTTAGGTTTTCAAGGTCACAGTAATATCAAATTGTTGGTGTTGTTCTGGTTCAAGGTCACCTGAGGGATAACCGATTGCCCATTTAGGCAGGGTCATGTCAGAAACTCGAGTTTAACTTGGCACTTTTGCCGTTTCTCGTCGGAAATTCGCTCCAAGTGGTCAAGGTCACGGGGACTCTGACTGAAACTCGGAGCGTAGTGCGAGAAACGGCAAAAGTGCCAAAAAATTTTAAGTTTCGGCGTGACCTTGACCTCAGTGGCGTCGGTGACGTCATTTTGATGACGTAAGGGGTGATGACGTCATCAGCACGTCATTTCTGTGACGTCATGGGTGTGACGTCATAGAAATGACGTCATTAGTGATGACGTCATCGATGACGCAATCGATGACGTCATCGATGACGTCATCGGTGAGGTCATTGACCTCGATGACGTCATCCCTCAGGTGACCTTGAACTGGGCCAGCACCAACAATTTGACACTACTCTCGGCCCCTAGGTTCAAATAATATCAAACTGTTTACCCCAACAGTTGCCGATTTTGAGTCTCCGTCTATGTAACCATACATGGACGAGGGAAGAGCTGCTTTGTAAATATTATGAAGTTTTATGTAGGCCTATTATAAGTCGATCATAGTGGTGAGGAGGAGGGATGGAAGACTCCCTATCAAAAGGGAGTGGTTTAATTAATTTTAAATGCGTAAAATGGTACCTCAATATAATTTTGTATAGTCTAAAAATTTATTGGGGGCAAGTGGAGTGAAAAGTAATACGAAATATTTTTGAATCAGGATTAAATAATAAATTTTAGTAATATTTGGAATTTATTGGTACTAGGAAAATGCTGTATATTGTACTTAAATTTTAAGGTTTTAAGAGATCACTTCACCACTGGTCAAAGTTCGACCAAAATTTAATCTGATTTAGACCCAAGTAGTTAAAAATATTTTCTTACTGATACACATTTTCTTCCTGTTTTATCACTTGTCTAATAAATAGATGCGTCTAATGATTCAATTAAACTTCATCCATAAGATTAACATTGAAACTTTAGAAGCCTTATAGGGAGTAGCCCTGGGGGCCGATGTAAATTATCTTGGGATTCTTTCTTTAACGGTATGCAACAGAATTTATCTTAGGCCTACTATGCTCAGAAGCTGAGAAGAAAGGAGGAAAAGAATCACCCTTGCCTGGATGGAATTTAACGTAATTCGTAGACCATATTTCTGAACAGTTTAAAGAACTCTAACAAATTAAGTATTTAAGTATTTTATAACAAATTTTAAGTAGATAAACTAAATGAACTGCGTTAACCAATGGGAAATAAACATAAAATATAAATAAAAAACGCTTAGTTTTTTGTATTACATAGTCTTCATTTTTCAACCGTATTTTGACCAAATATTTTCAATTTAATAATTTAATATTTTTAATTCAAAATAGAAATAAACAGTTTAAAAAATGATGTCACATTAATAATCAAATTAATAATTCCGATAGCATATTAACATCAGCTATGCTTGAATAAATACAATTCATTAATTAGTTGGTGGGTAGGTATTTATGAAAAATGGATTTGAAGAATTCATAATTTAGAAATGTAAAACGTCTCGTCGCTGCCAAAGCAACAGGTCGGCCACTTTATTATAGGCGTTAATTTGTTTAAAACTGCGCCAATCACTTGCACCTTTCCTTATTAAAACTTTAAAATGCTTTTACTCATCTAATGACTTTCCCGATCTTTTTAACAGATCATCTCTCATCGCCATTTTATAAATTTGTTTCTTATTTGACATTATCGCTGGAACTCATCGCGACCTTCACTTAAAACACGAGATGGAATTAAAAGTTTTTTGTGAGTTTTAGTTCTAAATTTGTTTTGCGTGTTTTTTAATGAAATTTTTCTCTTTTTAATGCCTTACCTATAAGATTATGCTATTTGTAGGCCTATACTTATATGTAAGAACTTTTTCAAATGAATTATGTGAGTTATTTTGTTATGTGCAATGATTATATAAGTTATGTATAAATAATTATTTTTTAATTTTTTAGTTGCTCAGATTATACCGGGTGTCCACAAAAGAAGTAAACAACTTTGCACGTCAATTTAACATAAACTAATTAACGAAATCACCGTGGTTAGCAACACTAGTTCGGAAAACACTTCAAGTTTTTTTTCACAAAGCTGACTGTTTTCAAAAATATCAACAATGTGGCGAAAATCGCTGTTTTAGTGAATTGGACTAAAATGGTCAATACATACCTACGCTTACTGAAAAGACTTTCTGTTTGTTGAAATTTAAAAGGATTCTATCTGCTACATTTGTTCAACGTCATTTTTCGGACAAAATATCGTAAAACCCCTCTAAATAGTAAATCAATATACAATTGGCATCGAAAATTCAAAATGAGTGGTTGCTTGAGAAAAGGGAAGAGCCCCAGAATACCATCAGCGACTGATCTCTCCAGCGCAAACAGTGGCTCACATATTGAGCACTTGTAATGTACAGGAAAAACCTTGAGGTTCTTATCTTCCTAATGGTGTATCTTACTCTTTATAAATTATTAAAACTTCATTGTATTGTTTACAAAAAGTTGTTTAATTCTTTTGTGGACACCCGGTATAGTATCAAATATGCAGTTCTGAAAGGTGTCCCACACGTACGCCTATACTGATTTAAGCACAAGTCATTGTCTTAGAATTAACGAATGGCAGCTTAAACGATGTTAGAGAGCAACAGTCAATCAAGGCAATTTTTAGTCCCATAAGAATAACTTGGGGCAAACTTTATTTGCATATATCACCGAAACTATTAGGTAAAATAAAAAAATACTCAACAGTAAAATGTTTTAAAATAGTGTTTTAACAACATGTAAGTCATAAAAATTATAATTTACGTATTAGAGCTTTAAATTGCGTAACAATAGAAAAATGACATAAAAATTGGAGGTCCGTATTGAAATTTGGTGTTAGAGGTTGGAATGAGAAGGTTAATGAGGAGATGAAATTTTTATGTTAAATTTTCTTCCAAAAATGTTTATAGACATTTCCACAAAACTGAACGGTAATATTTATTTTAGTTTATATAGTAAATTATGGTACAAAAAGCAAGTAAATATTACCAATATGTACTTCTACATAAACATACCTGTGTTCCATTTCGGACGAACGTTAAGCCTACTGTAACTCCAGCGAGTTGTCAAAATATCGTTGTAGTTGCACATGTAGCAGTAGCGCGTACTTCCCCACTTGTATTATCTTGACACCACATGGACGCGAGACGCGAGACACGGCAGTTGCAGAATGGTGGCGAAAAACTCAGATAAACCTACGTCACCCACACACGTGGGTCGACTGTATCTGTTCTGGGCTGCAAGCTGTAAGCTGTTGTGTCGTGTCGTAGCTTATGTGACTCATCGCCAGCCATGCTTCAATAATAAAAATTTGGCAAAAGTTATTAAACAAATCAAACTACAATTCATGTTATGGTTCAAACACAAGGAGGGGGAGAGCACTCAATTGCTATCGATTATAGGCTTTATTTTACGGAACAAATGTTGAGTTTTGGTTTGGAAAGCTTATATTTAAATTATGGGCAACTTCAACTTTCTTAAGTGAAGGCAATACAAGATTATTAGAGCAATTAAGAGGGCAATGAGAATTTTATATTTTTAGTGAATTTCCCTATTGGGAATACGTACAGTACACATACACTCATAACTTTTGAAAGGGACTTTAGATTTTGATGAAATTTGGTATGAAGGTGGAGGACCAGCTCTATTTTCTTGAGTTCACGAACTAGAGTAATCTGGGCACCCCTACATACTCACCCCCCTTCCCTCCATAAGGTTTACGGAAAAATGAAAATACCAGAATTTGTTTAATTTAGTATGTACAGTACCTACACTGTAAAGGGATTATAATAAATTTACTTACGGTACAACATTTCCATGACAGAAAACCTACATCATCTTTCCAACGGTGTTTATAAGGGATAAAATTGAATCGTTGGAAATTCGCTCAGTATAGGCCTAGCCATGCCTGCTGCAACCGGGATATTCATTTATTATTTAGTTAGGTATAATGTTTTTAATGTAAAATATTTGCAGTTTTTAAAGAACCTGCTTAGCGTTTAAGTCCGTTATCCCAAGGCAATCATTATAAACTATAGTTTGTTTAACAACTTAATAAAACTACTAAAATAAACAGAAACAAAAATATATTTTAGGATGGCATACCAGATTTATTTATATATGGTATGGTAAACTGGGTGTTATGTATGAAAACTTATATTTGATGCGAATAAAACGAATATAAATGATTGATTACTTTAAAATATTCTCAAAACTTAAAAGGTCAACTTAGTTCAAGGACAAACATAAAACCGACACCCCTCAACAAATTAAATTAAAAGCTACTTATTGAAACGCGAAGAATGCAGTGAACGACACTAATAAGATGCCTAAAGGGTTAATTCGACTAATTAAATTGAAAAGAGAAAGAGCCGTAATGAAGATGTCGGCAAGGACACTCAAAGAAAGCAAATTAGTGATTCACGTAAACAATAAGAGCGAAACAAAACCTCGGGTAGAAGTTTGAAGAGTAGCTCAATTCTGATTGGTCGTTACAAAAATTACTCCGCGCCAATTCATCAAACTGGCACCTGTTGAGCGTCGTCTCGCCCTACTTTAAACACTTGCACTCTTTTATATTGCATATTACACTCATCGCTTGAATTATAAGAACACAATAAAGTGAAAAATCGTGTTGTATGCAAATTAAATAGTTTAAAAATTATATACAAAAACAGATACTTCAATAAATAAAACATTGTTATGTTTTCACAGTAATAATATTATTTAATTTTTTAGACTTTCAAAGAAATTTGCTAGTTCATTTGTAACATGTATGTGATGACTTCAGCATTAAAAACCTCAAAAAATTATATTTATATTATATTTAAACAACTACCCATACATCGCCTTGCAAAAAAAGAAAAATAAGTTTACACACGCACCCAACTTCAAGTAGATATGTAACTCATGCATTCACATAGATGTTGACTGCAAAATATTTTGTTGTTAAATAGTACAGATAGATTAGTTGTCGGTTCATTAGTTAATGTATGTAGATTATCACCTCACTACATGCACTATAATTTCAAATTGTCATTAACTGTTAGTAAATAACGAATGAGCAGGTAAGGATGTAAGGAAAGAAACGTAGTGACCTCTTTTAATCACTAAATTTTGATTTATGTATATTTTTTATCATAAGTTTTTGTCATAACGGGTAATTATCTACATCAATAAGCTACAGTTTGGACTCTTACTAGTAAGGTTGTGCCACTACAGTGAATAACGTCTGGGGAACCGTGACTTGCAGATGTTTGATAAATTGTGTGCATAACTACACGTTCCCTGTCAGTTATCGTCCAATGAATCCATACGATTTTTCCTGCAGTTTCTCGAGAGTTATACCGATTTATTCATAATTTAGCTCGAACCTCTTTTGCATAAATTGTTGTAAAAGTCGTTAATCCTAAAAATGAAAACCCCAACCCCCTTAAGGGGTTCAAGAATAAAATTATTTGCTGGTTATATACATTGATTCAATTTTATTACAAAAGCATCACATAGAAATATTGTTAAGTTTATACAAAATAGAATAAGAATATTCAACATTTTACTAACAATATTTAGGTATTCACAGTCGAATTGCTAACAATATGATTTTTCTTTGAGTTACGTATATGGTTCGAGTTAGCCTATATAGTTCGGAGTGCGACAGATATGATTTTTTATTAAATTCGAATTACAGACATAACGTACCAGCGAATGATCGCATAAGTCACAGCACATTATAGTGATAGAAGACAGTTTCCATAGACCGGATATTTGACCGACTCGTTGCTACGTGTGAGAGTGTTACGACTTAGAGAGGTCCGTGTAAAAAACTTCAAAATAGAGGTAAATTTAGACTTTAAAGGGTAAATGCAAATTGAAATAAACTTTTGTACTTGAAATTCAAGTAATAGTGGTAATTTGTTACCTTATCGACTTATAGTGCTAAAATATAACCATAAAATTATTTCAAGTCATGTATGTTTTTTTTTCGACTGAGGTAGGTTTTTCCAATTAAATTGAAAATCATTTTAGATTGCGAGGATTTCTAGTTACGTCAAGGATCGAATTTGCAAGACTCGACTGTATTTTACAATAAATTTGATAAAAATGTACAGCGTTTTTCGAAGTCCCTGCATTTCGCCATGCTGTGGTCACTACCGGCTCCCCACAGTTCCCGGGTCGCGCGGAGTGGCGCAGGCCCGGAGACGACCGCGCGGCGAGAGTACAGTCTACAGTCGCCGCCAAGGTCCCGTGGCGGTCATGTAATGATGGGTCGAGGATCAAGGATGTCGTGGCAATTCAACTTGCATTTTAAATGTGACTGTCCGAGCCGGGCGCGTGTGCGACCGCGGGACGAGGACGTTGCGACGAGCGCCGAGCGCCGAGCTGTCGCCGTCGCGGTCGGCACCATACAGACTCTAACTAACCGATAAGATGACTAGATCTCCCTAGGGAGATAAAAGTAGCGTTCCTACATTCTGTGAAGGTTAGAAGAGAATTTTGTAAAAAATATATCACTTTTTAAAAATTAACTTTAACATTTCATCAATTAAGCCAAACACTATTGACCTTGTACATAAGACAAGGTATATTAAGATTTTGGAATTTGCCATGAAGGTATAGAAAATCCAAAAATATAGCCTACATTGAGTAGAAAATTATCCTTTCCCCTGAGAAGTTCAAGCCTCCTTAGGTGGGACATAGATAAAATTGTATTGCTGTTGTACTCCATTATGGGTGTTATATATATATATATAACACCCATATATATATATATATATATATATATATATATATATATATATATATATATATATATATATATATATATATATATATATATATATATATATATATATATATATATATATATATATATAAGTAGATAGTATCATGTTACTTCTAGGACACTTTTGGAGACAATCAAAAATCAAACAAATTTCACAGTTTTTTTATACAATTATGCAATATTTTTGCCACTTTTTGGCCAATTTTCAGCTTTTGTCAAATTGTCTGAAAAAATATGCAAATTTATTTTTTTATTTATTTTTTTTTAATTTATAAATCAAATTATAAATTATATTATTATCTAAAAGACAAATTAATAAACTAAATAAACATAAAAAATTAAATAAAGGATTAAGATTTGAATTTTCATATAATCAATTAAAAGAAATAAAAAATGGTGGATTACTAAAAGAAATTTTAGATTTTGCTGATAATATACCTATAGTTAAAAATTATACACCAAATGTTAGAAAGGGAGCAAAAGTAGTAAAAGAATCTATAATTCCTAAATTTAGAAATTTTGTTGATTGGTTAGATCATGAATTAAAAAATGTAGAAGGATCTGGTTTAGATAAAAAAACATTAAAATATATGAAACAAAATTATAAAAAAATTTTGAACCACTAACATTAGGTGAATTAGAAAAATTGTGTAAAAATAAAAAATATTTTAGAGGTGTATTTATGAGAGATATATTACCTATTAAAGTTAATAAATTTGAATGTGGAATTATAAATTTAGATTCATTTGATGGAAATGGAACTCATTGGGTTTGTTATTATAAAAAAGATAAAATTAAATATTATTTTGATTCATATGGAAATATAAACCACCAATAATATATAGTTAATAAACCACCAATAGAATTAGTTAAATATTTAGGAAAAGATAATATATTTTATAATGATAATCAAATTCAAAATTATAATGATCCACCAATTTGTGGTCATTTATGTATTTTTATATTAAATGAATTAAATAATAATAAAAAATTTGATAATATAATAAATAAATTAATCCTTAATAAATATGGATTCACAAAATATATTTGATCTGTTTGGAAGACAGAAAAAACATCCAATTAATATTAAAGAAGATTATATAAATTCTAAATTAAATATATTTTTTAATAATTTTAGTAAAAGTTTTAAAAGTCATGTAAAAAAGACTGAAAATCTAGTAAATGCTATTGGTTTATCAAAAAATTATATAAGTATTAATGGTAAAAGAATTGTTAATGTTAAACCAAGTATAAATAAATATGATGTTGTAATAAAATCAGAATTAGATGAAGTTTTAGATTCAATTATTAAAATTGGTAATGATCATTCAGAAACTAAAAAGGATTTAAATAAAATTACAGACTTTTTAATTAATATTGGAAAATATTTTGAAAATTTAGAAGAAAAATTAGAAAAAGAACTAAAATTTCTATTTGATGGAGTCAATGAATCCATAAAAGAATTAAATGCTGAAATAATACTAATTAAAGATGATATAGATAAATTACAATAATTATTTTATATAAATGGAGTTGATTTATTGTCTTAAATGTAAACAAAAAACTAATTCTAAAGATATTCAGATAATAAAATTGAAAAATATAAATGTAATTAAATCAAAATGTTGTATTTGTAATTCAAAGAAAAGTTGTTTTACAAAATTTTCTCCCTAATAAATGGCTCTATACAGTTCATTTGATTTATTCATTATCAGAAACCAAAATCAATTAAACAAAGATGATTGGGATGATATTTCTGAAAAATATGAGTTGAGTATTAATATGATGAGATTGTTTCAAAATAAATTAAATTGGCAAAAAATTGCTCAATATCAAAATTTAACTATAGATTTTATTACTGAATTCATAAATTATCAATTAAAAGATTATATTGATTTGATTTGTAAATATCAAGATTTAACTGAATATTTCATTCATGATTATGCATTTACATTAAATTGGGAATTAATTTTAGAACATCAAAAAATATCAGCAAAATTTATACTTGATCATGCTACTGAAATTGAATATTTTAAAAGTAAAAATGAAATTGATACATAAAAATTATAAAATTTGACATCATAAAATTATAAAAATTTTACTTGTTTTAAAAAAGCTTTTGATTTAAAAAATTTATCCTTAATAAATGGCTGATTACAAAAAATATGTAAATGATATTGAAAGAGCTGAATACAAAAATTTCTATCCATTATCTAAATTACATTTAAATGAACCTAATAAAAAAACTGAATTTAATATAGATTTTGGAGATGGATTTTGTACTTCTAAATTTCAATTTTATATATCTGGTAAATTGCCTAAATCTGATGGAAATGCATATGATAATGGTGCTAATATAAAATTAATTGATAATTTTGTTCCATTTTTATTTTCAAAAATTGAAGTTAGAAAACATAATAAATTGATTGATGAAATTGAATATCCTGGTCTATTAAGTACAATTAAAGGTACTATAACTTATTCAAAATCAGAAATAAATCAGATAAATAATGGTTTTGAATCAAATTTTAAAAATAAATTTGAAGCAATTGGTAATTTATCTCATTTTTGATTAGGATTTTTTGAAAATGTAAATATTCCAATATACAAAGGAGGTTTTAATATAACATTTATTAGATCAGAAGATAATGATGCAATTTTTAGATGGAAAACTAAAAAGGCTGATGGATCTTATGATAATGCTACATTACCAACTGAAGGTAAAATAACAATTGATGAATTTTTTATTAGAGTTCCTATAATTGAATACAAAACAACAAGTAAAATTCAATTAATTAATGAACTAAGCAAATTTGAAAAAGTAAATTTTCATTTTAATCATTGGCAATGCATTGAACAAAAAAATATTACAGGAAAGAATTTAAGTTTTGATATAACAAATATCTATAGAAATATTTATAATTTAAAATTTATTATAATTGGATTTCAAAAATCAAGAACAAATGATCAGTTATTTGATACTTCTAAATTTGATAGTATGTATGTAAAAAATATAAGAGTAAAACTAAATGGTCATTATTACCCTGATGAATTGGAAAATTTTGATATAAACAATGAAAAATTTAGAATTATGTATGAAATGTATCAAGATTACAAAAAAGTTTATTATATTAGTAGTAAAATGTATTATAGTCCAACAGAATTTCTAGATAATAGACCAATTTATGTAATTGATACTACAAAAAATCCAACAAATATTTCAAGTTCAAAAAATGATATTATTATTAATGCAGATTTTGATTATGATATAGTAGCTACTAGTAAAACAAATTGTTATATTATTATTGTATCTGAAAAATTACTTGAATATAATATAATCAAAAATGATATTACTGAAATTAATTAGAATGAATTATTACTATTTTAGTCAAATTTATTGAAAAAATACTATTAAAATTTTAAATTACCTTATGAAAAGTCGACTATTAATTTTATTGAAAAAATACTTATAAAATGTGATAATTTTACTTGTTTTTAAAAAAAATTTATTTTGTAGAAAATTTAGGCATATTTGTTAAAAATTTCATTAAAATTGCATATTTTTTAAGACAATTTGACAAAAGCTGAAAATTGGCCAAAAAATGGCAAAAATATTGCATAATTGTATTAAAAAACTGTGAAATTTGTTTGATTTTTGATTGTCTCCAAAAGTGTCCTAGAAGTAACATGATACTATCTACTTATATATATATATATATATATATATATATATATATATATATATATATATATATGTACTTTTAAAGGTATAACCTTCTTTGGAATTTGATTTTCTAAAATACTAGTTCTTTATCTAGTAGTCAGAAAAAATTGGGGAACATCAAATTAGGGAACGATTTTGGATTCTTTGATGCATGAAATGTAAAAATAATAAAAAATATTTCTTGATTCAAAGCAATGTACAAACACAGCTCGAAACACAAAACTATGTAAGTTGTGGTTTATTTATTAGAGACAATTTTTTAAATAGAGAAGCCTATTTTAGTGAACCTTTATTGAGCGGAGCTCCTATACTACACTCTGGCTTTTTATTTACACGTACTCCTCCGGAACGGCTGGAGTGATCCTCACGAAATTTTGCTCGGTCATAGTAACCATCCATGGGAAGATATTAATCTGAAATGGTCCAAATCGGACATAAGGGTTCTGCCCTACGGTCCTTTAAAGCTATCATGTTATTTTAATAGGAGAAATATTTTAGGCCTATTTGGTTTGTTTACTGTCTGTTGATTATACAGCTGTTATAAGGATCAAATTTAACTGCAGACTGTTACCATCAGCTGTTTGTGAATTGTGAATACAGTAGTTTTGTTTATTTTAGTGGTTTGTTTACCTTTGTACGTGAATGAAATGCCACGTTTACGGAGAGGAGGTGCAAATCTTTGACGACGTGTAGAATGTGAAGTATTGAATTACATGAGTCCAAATTAAAGAACTATGAAAGAAAATGTTTTGTTCAAAATTATATAGATTTATTTTACATTAAGATATGTAATACGGAGTCAGGAAATACAACATTAGCAGTCTTAAAGAACTTCATAGAATGACTAGCTGACTTATCGGTGCTTCGCATAGTACTCAGATTGTAATGCCAACCCGAGAAAGTTTTTGCCCATCAAGTAAGCTCGTTCTCTACGCTCACTCGCCTCAAGTTAGTGATATCATTGACTATAGTGTATATATAGTCAAAGGTAATCATTTAGATATTTTTTAACAGTCTTCCCTCAATACTTTAAATTGGAACACCTGTTTAAAAATTAATATCCCTAAATGTAATCATGTGTTCAACACTAAAATGTTGCTTCCACAAGAATAACATGGTAACTTTGAATACGTCTGGGGCGGAGCCCTATGGAGGTTGGGTGGATATCGTAAACTTTTCTGGAGTAGGCCTATCCAGGTCAAGCGCTTTCAATCAATTACTTTATATGGTTGTAGTGTTTTTGACTTGGGAATACTTAAAACTTGTGTTACATCCTACATTATACATCCTACTTCCATTTATATATATAGAAGTTTATTCTATCTTTAAACATAAAAATATATTGTATAAACTATGACTATGATTATGACTATGATCATGACTATGATCTTTAGGAGGTTGGGTCGACTGCATTTGTGTGCAAGTGATTAAGGGTCTCCCAATATCCTAGGTGCCACGATGAACGGACTTGGTATAGTAAGTCGAGAATAACTTTATACCTAACTTGTCCTAACTTGCACCTAACTTATACCTAACTTGCAATTATCACAAAGTGCAATCCATAATCCAAATTGGCTGATCTTCATCAATCTCTGTTTCTTGAGCTTCAAAGCGGCAGCGACGGCAGCGTCGGCGGCGACGGCGGCAAGCGGCGAGGTCGTGGGGCAGTCCCGCACTATTTACGCGCAGGCCGGAAGCGCCCACAGGAGTCTCAGACGCTCGCTGTTTACTCAAAACACGTCTATTTTATAAACACCCGAGTCCCCCGGTCTGACAATGGCCGACAAAAACTGGCCGAGTATTTCGGTCTGGGTGAAAAAGTGTAGACGTTCGTTATGGGGAGGAAGAGTTACCACATGTGCGGCCTGACCACCGACAGCTAAAAATACGGCGGGCTCCCACATTCGGGGACAAAGAGGTCCGACGGTGGATGGTTCGTCTGTTAGGCTACACAGGGTGAATGAAAAGTCGCTGACTATTTTTTTGTTCAATAAAAGCTATATAGGATTTAAAAATTTACAAAATAGAAAACTGTAGGTCAATTTTAACGACGATGGAGGGGATAAAAATCTATATTACTAAGTTATGCTCTAAACAAGCAGTTAGGGATAATTTGGAGCAGAGAAAGTTTAAAATGTCTTTAATACTTGCAATCTTGTAAAAAGTTTGATAGTTTTTACCTTGTTTGGTGAGTCTAACCACTAGTTATCGTGGTTTCCAGTTACCATGGTTTTGACATTACACTGAACAGCCATATAAAATCATGCTTGATTTAAAGAAAAGTTCATTGATTTATAGCAAAATACGTTGAACGGATTCCTAAAACATTTCTAAAAGCCAAACCCACCAGTATCAATATTAATTGTAAGTAAGATTATTTCATAATCAATATCGATTGTAATAATCAGTATTAAATGTTAACTGCAATATTTTAAAGTAGGCCTATTAATAGTTCCTATGTCCTTTCTTGACTGACTGGTGCTGAGAAGTGGTATTGACGAGAATATATTTTGCTGAAGGTTTAAAATCATATATTTTTACTAACCACATATTTCGAATACTTTGTCAGCCGTCTGTGTTTTAAAGTCAGGATTGTAAGGGACTTTTTACTACAAGAAATAACTGTAATTAAAATAAGTTTTTAGGTTTCGATATTTTAATTTTCTAAGAGGAACGTGCCTAAACAATAAGAATTTCTACTTTAAATGATGAGTTGAATTTGTTTTCCAGCATAATCACTAAAAAAAAAGGAAAGAACAAATAATAAAAACAGGTTGTTATATTCTTATTTTAATTACGAAAGTAACAGATGCTAATTACTACCATTATTTGTAAATACCACTAACTCAAGTATTCTAAAACCATTGGGGTGTACAGGATTCAATTGGGCATGGGCATTCCTTTTAGCAAATTCAAATGTGCTCACAACGAACCCATTTCGAGTTATTTCCTTCAGGGCTCCGTCCCTTATGACTTCAAAATGACTTCAAAATGTTTATCTAATGTTATTCCACCAGGGCTCTACTGGACGGGACATCAAAATTTCTATCTAATGCTAAAATTTATAATTAGGATGTAAGAAACAATGAATCTGAAAAACCATAGGATTAAGGGTACAATCTTTGTTCATAGGTACAGTACTCACTAAGAAACGGTTTTGCAAGCTTCAGTAGGACTCCGCCCCACAAGACTTAAAGATCACTATAGGGCTTTGGCATAGACGTTCACCTTTGCTCATAGATGCTCGCTCTATGAACAGTTTCGCAATTTCCTTCAGGGCTCAACCTACAAGACTTTAAAATTACAATATCTCCTTCGATATTTAAATTTTGCTTGAACGCTTCTCTTTCCTAAGTAGGGATCACCACTTTACTTCTCTCAAATTTATGGTACTCACTAATAAACGGTTTAAAAAATTCCTTCAGGGCTCCACCCCCACAGGATTAAAAAAATACCATAGAGCCTAGGGGATTGAGGTTTGGGATTGCATTTCTCTTTGCTCATACGTGGTGCTCTTTATAGGAAAAGGTTTTGCAAAAATACTTTAAGTCTCCATCCCACGACACCTTATTTAAAAGTATCAATATAATTCTTATGGAAGAAGATTTCTTTGCATTTTAAAGAGTAAAGAGATTCCATTCTCTAATAAATTAAATCACAATCACTGGCAAAACAGTGAAGTGTATGTAACAGCTAGTTTATAAGTCGGCCTTTTACTATGTAAAATCAGCATGGTTAGAGGCGAGAGCGAGCGGAGCGAAGGAGCATACAACAAACAAGTGTAATGTTTGAACAGTTAATTGAAGACATAAGGTCATCCACTTGAGCAAACCCAGTAGTAAAAATTATATAGTAGATTAAACATTTAAACAGAGATGATCAATTTTACCAGGATCACACGGCAGACAGCAGGTATTTAACCTTTATTAGAGATGATAAATTTAATTACTCAGCCTTTTGTTTTCATTAAAACTTTGGTTGCTAAGAAACGATTAAAATATTCAAAAATGTATCATACTTATTGTCTAAATTGAAATAATCCCGTTAAAACTCGAAGTGATGGTCCAGGAAGAAGCTTATAAGACGTTACTAACACTGTTTGTTTATAAAGAAGCCAATACGTAACCAAAGGAACGTCATATATGTTCCTAGGTCATCATATCCGTGGAGGACTGACGAGAGAACCACGGACCACGGACCATGGCGTAACTGACGGTAGCGAAGGATGAATCTCATGCCCGGGCTGGCTACAGTAGCAGAATACAAGAATGCATGTCCGTTCGCCGTGACGCCGCCGCCAAGATACAATGTCCTGTCTCAGTGCCAATGTGAGTACTTCATTTTACCCTATTTTATCTGTTGAAATACTAGGACAAAAAAAAAAAGGATCTGTGTAAGTCATAATAGGCCCATACCCTACTAGAAAGTAACATAAAATTAGTCTATTTTACGGTACCCATACCATATTGAGGTGAAGACAAAAGCTACTCTTCTGTTAGTATTTTAACAAATAAATTACAATTGTAGAATAAACTTAATTTTCGGTTTGCCAAAATTCGATGTCATCCGAGATTTATCGCCGAGATGTCGACCGATCTACTCGATCTTTTTTTCAATTTTTCTTTTGATTATTGACTATTTTTACTTTCACGTATCAACCAGATCGTTTATACTGGAGAAGAGCAACATGAGGTTCAACAATTAGTTTAAAAAATGTAGCTGACATTTAATTATCAATAATTTTACTCACTCATTTTAACTGTTAAAAGAAACACCTAAATTAAAAGTAAAAAATCTTGTAAAAATTTACTAGGAGTTGGGGAAATAATTTTTATTTTACTTTCATCCCGGATTTCGCTTGCTGGCTACTAAAAATTGTTAAAACTGTGATTAAACTTTGAACGGCATTGCCCCCTTGCTTTCTTGAAGTTAGTAGTAGTTAAAACCAAAATTTTCAATCATTAGCCTACGTACACCATTTAACAAAATTAATCAATTTGGGAAGCAGCCCGATAAGCATGTATAATACCCCCCGTCGCAGCAGACCTGCGTACTCAGCGAATTTCCAAATTAGTAATATTAATTTTGACCAGCTAAACTTGTAAACAAAATTTCATCACGTGCTCATAGTTAGGGAAATAAATGTCTATTCTCCTTAAGATAAATATAGGGAAAGAGTATGCAGGTATGCTGCCATGGGGGACACTAAAAGTAGGTTTTTAGCATAGAAAAAATTTATTTCGACCATATAAAGCCATATAGTAAGTTTCATCAATATCTGTCCATAAATAAAAGAGTTTGCCTATTCTCCATATGATTAACATGGGAAAAGAGTATGCAGGTTTGCTGCCATGATAAGTACAAAAACCAAGATTTTTTTCCTTAAATGGATGAATCTTAACCAAATGAAGCTAAATACTAAGTTTCATCCAAAAATATTGGTTAATAAGTGAAATATTAACACATCCTTATTCTCCATAAGATTAACATTGGAGCCCCAAAAGACAATGTACTGTCTTTAGACTTTGCAATATCTCGGTAACAAATGGAGATAGAGCAAAGCTTCAAAATACTGAATTGTGTGTTTTTTGAGCTAAATCCAATGGTCAAAATAAAAATATAAATTTTTTAAAATTTACATATGAAAAATGCAAAAAACCCATTTTTGGGGTACAAAACCCCCCAAAACTACCACTTCCGGTAGGTCGATATGTCTGGTTTTCAAACTCATCCAAATAAACGTAGGACTACACATCTCTACCAAATTTTGTGTCGATCGGACCATTTTTACGAGAGTTATCGTGTCTAGGGACACATACATACATATATATATATATATATATATATATATATATATATATATATATATATATATCTATACATAAATTTTAATGACTATTATTTTTGGTCTCTGGGCACCTCAAAACGAAAAAGTAACATGGTCCCGGGCATAGGTCTTACCATGAGACCTACGGTAATAGCTTATTCCCTATGGGAAATTCGCTAAAAGAATTGTTCATTGGCATTATAGTATAGACAACCTATTGCCAACATCCCTATAAAATTAATATACCTACCGTAGAATGCCAGAGTGAAATTTCCTACCATCGGAAAAATGTCCATCCACCATTCTGAATTCTCCTATTTTCTTTATGGTCAGTTTACTTTTCATTTTAATTTCTCCGGGGTTCAAAGGTATATTAGAGCTGATTATCATCTTTTTTTTATTCAGGTCCAATAATTATCTGATTATCATCTTCATTATCCTAATTGCAAACCCTTCTTTTTACATTTCAGACACCAATAAAAATATTGGTTCGCAGATAAATAAAACCAGTGTCGCTTAAAACAACATGATGCAATAAACATCTGTACTAGTGCTCAATGATAGTGATTGGTGGGATTCTTGGTGAAACGGGAGGATCGAATAACAATTGGGCAATTAAAATCCATTTATCAAATAACGCACAGTATTTTACAACGGACCATATTTAGCAAAGTAATAGCATTAGCATTGACAGATACTCTGACGTGAATAGACTTCCTATACTGTATCACAGATTTGTTTGAAACAGAATTATTGTTGGGGTATTATCTCTGGACGAACAAGAAGCACCGTACAAAATATAACATTTTATAGGTGAATTTGTTCAACCACTTTTCTTGGCACTCCATTGAGGATTTTGTGTATGTTGTGATACTGTAACATTTTTCATCATACTGCACACAGAACAGTAGTTTTCTGGCCTGTAACCTTAGCCTTATAAAAGTGTCCTTTAAAATTTTATAAATTTTTCCGTGTGCTAAACTCAAGAGCAAAAACAGTTCTAATTAAAAAAAAAAAAAAAAAAATAATAATAATAAAATGAGGCCAATGTAAAAATAACTACTTACAGACTATATTTTTAATGCAAGATTTTTACTTTTCATTCTGTTCAGTTACATATTAGTGGTTTCTGAGTGTTGTTTTAACTGGAAGTCAACTACTGAATTTTAAGAAAGTATTATTAATTCAATTTCAAGATATTTATTGTTTTTATATTCGACATGGATTATGAAAAATGTTGTTCAATACTCAGACAGAGTGTTTTTTGCTATATAGCAATTTCCAAGTTAAAATCGATTTAATCGCAAAGAAAAAGCCACTTTCCGTAGTGATGAAAGCTATTGCAGTTCTGTAAAACGAGCTGAATAATTAAATCATCGACTGCGAAGACCTTGGATCGACGACTATACCGTCCAAACTTCTGTACAAACAAATGCATTGGATCATAAGTCTATTCACGTTCGTTTTAATAGTCGATGATATATTTAAATCGCTGTTGTCCTCAAGTAAGAGAAACAACTGGCAGACTTTGCAGACAGTAACTGATATAGCAAGAAGAACAATTCACAAAAAAATTCCGAAGATGGCAAGTTTTATCAGTTTACTTATGATTAAAACAAACGAGATATTTTTAAATAAAAACAAATATATAAAAAATTTACATTAAGCTTACACTATAGAAAATATAGCAAATATTTGATAAAAATCTGCAGTATTCATAAGAATAGTGCAGTTTACATTTTTGAGTATTCGAATTATATCAGTGTAAGGATTAAACTCATGAACCATCCTCGATGATGTACTGTGATGGCAAAGGACGAAAGCTCATATAGACATACTGCAGCCAACCGGCCAGTACTGTAACTGCTTATAACTTTTTAAAATCAAGCAAAATTATAACAGTTAGTTGAAAGACATAATCTATGGAATCAAAGGTGATTATAAGTTTTTTAATTAACTGGTGTTGCTATGTAAATGAAACTTTAAATAATGCATAAGTTTCCAGAACATGAAGAGTTTATTCACAAATTACTATGATCATCTAATGAATTCTTTGGTATGTTTCATGGACCGTCTGCAACTGAATTCTGAGACTGAGTCACAAACTGCTGGAGGCCCAAAATTTACCAGTTTCTGAAATTTCTCATCTCATTCTTAAGCTTCGACCTGGACATCGGACTTGACATGTCATCAATCTGAAAAATGAATTTAATAAATTCTCAAAAATGGTAAGTAGACGAATTAAAAGAGAAAAGATTAATTACTACTCTCAGTTAGTGGAAAATTGTAATGGGGATGTAAAGAAATACTGGAATGTTGTAAAGAAATTAATAAAATCAAAAAAGAAAGGTATGGAAGTAGTTGAAATTTCAAATAAGGAAGTAAATGTGCCAGGAAATGAGTTTCAAGTGGCAAATGCCTTTAATGAATATTTTAGTAGTGTAGTGTCTAATCTGAGATATGATGAATTTGGGGAGGACATATTTTTAGAAGAGTATAATGAATACGAGAGCATTTTTAATCGATTTGATATTACTTACAATGATGTCACAAATAAAATAAAGAGTTTGAAATCTAAGAGAAGTGCTGGGCATGACGGAATTAATATGGAAATATTGAAAGATAATATACCAGTGCTTGCGCCAATATTATATGATATTTTCAAAAAGTCTTTGAATGAAGGGAAAATGCCTGATGAGTTTAAAATTGCTGTTGTCATTCCTATATATAAATCAGGAAATCCTAAAGAAATATCTTCATATAGACCTATATCACTGATAAATACAATTGCCAAATTATTTGAATCCATAGTGAAAGATAGTTTACTTAATTATTTTAGTGATCGATTCTTATTTTCTCCAAACCAGTATGGATTCCTACCAGGAAAAGGTACAGATATGGCTGTGGATAAGCATGTTGGCACGATTGTAACAAATGCAGATGCAAATAAATACACGTTAGCAGTATACTTGGACTTCCAAAAAGCATTTGATGTAATAGATAATAATATATTATTTACCAAATTTAAGAAGTATGGAATTGGAGGGAAAGCTTTGGATTGGCTCAAGTCTTTTTGCACTAAAAGAAAGCAAATTGTCAAAATTAATAATGTGCAAAGTGAAATTTGTGAGTTAAAATTTGGCACTGCACAAGGTGGAGTATTAGGCCCTGTAATATTTCTGATATAATATATTAATGATCTGCTTAACTTAGAACTTCACTCAAAAATATTTGCATATGCTGATGACACAGCTATAGTTTGCTCGGCATACAATAGAGAAACATTACTGCGGAAAATTCAAGGAGACTTGTCAACTATAGCGAACTGGCTAATATGTAATAGGCTTTTAGTAAATGCTTCAAAGTCAAAATGTGTTATATTTTTTGATCAACAATTAACCACCCATGAATTGCAAAATCAGTATAATTTACTATGTCACAAACACAGATGTATTTATCAATGCAAGTGCACACCTATTGAAGTTGTAGAATCAGTGAAGTATTTGGGATTGATCATCGACAATCGTCTAAAATGGAATCACCATATTGACTATTTGCTAAAGAAACTAAGGAAAATCAACTATTCATTATACTATATGAGAGGTTGCTTAAAAACTGAACACTTAAAACAAATATATGTATCTTGGTTTGAGAGCACATTAAGATATGGCGTTATACATTACGGAGGTACTTATTCAACAATCCTGAAACATATAATTATGTGCCAAAGAAATGCTCTACGTACAATATTTGGAATAAGGAGGAGAGAGAGAATCAGCCACATGTTCAATGATCACAACATCTTGACATTTAAGGAAATACATATTTATAGTTGTTTGATGTATATCCATAAGAATTTTTCCCAGTTCCCACTTAAACAATTTAACCGTTTGACTAGATCAGCACAATACATTACAATTGACTTGCCAAGAATAAATAAAGAAAGTTCAAGACATCAGTTCTGTTATGTGGGACCAAAAATGTTCAATAAACTCATTAACTACTATGGAAATGAAATTATATTTGAGAAAAAGCCTAAATTTAAAATGAAGGTAATGGAATACATAAAGCAGATGATTGATTTTTAAGATATTTCTATGTGACTTAACAAGTTATATTATGTCTGGCCTGATAGTGTACATAATTAATATTATTTGCTTATTTGAATTATTTATTGTTGTTGAGTATATTTGTTTATGTGGAAAAAATATATGCAATGAAAATAAGGTAAAAAAAGGATGTTTGCACGTGTGCATGAAATATAATTTATATAAATGTAATTAATAGAAGTATATTTAAATTATTAGACCTCCTAGGGTATGCATGTATAAAAGCAAAGACATTTTAAATACTGCTGCACTCTAATAATCTTCTATGATTTTGTAATGCGTATTGTAAGTTCCCGCACGCGCCCTTTATGGCGCATGGGATTTTGTTATTGTAATTGTGAAAGTGTTTGAATAAAGTTCTTCATTACTTCATTACTTCATTACTTCATTACATGCTGGAGGAGCTGCAACCTGAGTCTTATGGAAATCGCTTCACTTTGGTATCACTAATAAATTTGATTTCGTCAATTTTTTATTGTTTTTTCTGATTAAATTCTCCCAATAAATTTAATCCTTGTCGTAAAGGTCCTTATTTATCGCAAGGAGCGCTACATAGGAATTTAGGAGGCAATAGTGTCAGGTACCCACAATAAACATCAAACATTACATTTGTAATTTTGTATTTTTGGAAAACATAAAATGAGAAATAAAATACAACAGCATTAAACTATTTTTGGAAATGTTCTCGTATCTTTAAGACATACAACCTTTTAATTTTAGGCTATTTAGCTTATGTATATACAGCATTGGTTTACATTTTTTAGTAAAATAAAAATTCATAGAAATAGGATTATATGAAAGCCTTTTGGGGCATATATACATCCCCCACTTCATAAGGATAAGTAGGAGTAACCGATCCTTAGTAAAATTGTCTTAGACATAGTAGAAATTTAACGATGTAAATAGGGAAAAATAAAAAAAAACTCGTTGTTCACAACGAACACGATACAAAAAGTATTTTCGTTCAACACTCCATCCAACGTCACACGGGCAGCTCTTAGGCCTACTCATAGGCAGACGCATACTCAGAGCTCTAATATACAAGGATAGACCTGCAGTAGTGTGTTTCTTTTACAGAGAGACGTACTGACGTACTCGAAGGTGAACGCATGCAACGAGCCAGTCATGTACCAAGTAGCAGATCCCATTAAACATTTCGATGCACTGGCATTTCATCACTGAACAACACAGAAATACGTGTTATCCCAATATGTGTCGAATTTTTACTTCAGGACGGAAAAATAGAGAGCGAGGATTACTAGGGCCATGTGAGTTTTAACACTGTATTAAGGATGATATTTATGAACAGTATTTTAGATGAAATGATACATTCAAAAGGACAAATCAGAAACATAGGGATAAGTTACCGCATAATGTGTAAGGCTACGCATCAAACCCTATATTGCAGTTTGGATTACTTTTTAAGACCACGGATTGTCGACCATACATTTTTTATATAAAGACTTCCTATCGATTTCACTGAACAAAACTACCTCATTGCTACTATAATCATCAATTTGAAGAAAAATTGCTTTCTTGCCAATCCTTTATATAGGGTACTGTGGGAACTCCCACATTGATATTAAAAATCAAAATCAACAAAATCAAAAAATACTCCAGGACGATACCTTTAGCAAGACCGGAGGACAGTCACAGTGACCGGACATCAGGTGACCCTGACCTGCCCTCAGCCCTGACCTGGGCACCGGCCTCTACCAATCCACCTTGCACTCACGTTCGCAATTAAGTACACAACGCTTACAATCGCATCACTCATTGTTGACAGTAACAGGTTTTAATTAATCTTAAAGTGGGATTTTAATCCACCTTGACATGTATAGACGAATCACTGGAACAATTGTAAATTTAAGCATATATAAAATACTATATGTTTCGTCTATGCAGCCAAGAAAGCATACCAGTTCCAAAAACGTTTGGCGAAAACAGTACTTTCGCAATACACTATGGTAAAGGGGGGGGGGGGGGGGGAAGTAATATATTTTTGTATATTGTTGATCCCCTCGAAATTCAACAATTGAATCATTACTTTAATTTACATGCCTATGCACGAAGTTATTTTTCATTATGAAGCCCTTACTGAAAATCTTAGGTATGTCTCCTCTTGTTCCATCATGAATTGAGAGTAATTTCTAAGTTACACAAAGGAAAATAACAATTGGGATATGTATGTAGTGTTTTCCTTTACGACGAGTCGATGCCCGTCGTGTCAAGCGGAGCGCTATGCAAATGTTAAATGATTGATACATGTATAAAATGTACTTTTGAACTCACTATATTCTTTCAAATATTCAGCTGTTTTACATAATTTATTGTCTTTAGCTAATAAGCCTAGTACTAAACAATTCAACAATCAAAACTTATTTACTTTTTGATCCACCATCTATAAAACTGTATAGTTTACATTACAATTGTATACCTTTTTAGGTACTGAGCATTAAAAACCAAATCATTACTGAGCTTTTGCTCTCCTACTATTTTTAGACAAAATACCTCATCTGTATACAATTAAATGATTGAAAGGCTGTAAAATAAATTCATTGCACGGGTTTGAAATTTTCTTTTTAATTTAGGGAAGTAAGAAGTAGAGTTTTCTAATATACAAAAGTTTTGCTACAAACCAATTTGTAGTCTGCTTTTATTTGCTACAAACTGAATGTAAATTAGTCCAGTGGAAACGAGTGAGACGAACTGTCCAAGGGATTGGGCAAGTTAATTTTTTTCTCCATGGCTACATGTAAACATCTTCATAATAAAAGTTTTTTCATTTGTGACCATTTTAAGGTCAGTATTTTTGAAATGCAATTAAAACCTGCTAATGTCGGATCCATTCTTTTATTTTTGTTCAATCCGCACTAAATAACCCCAATAAAAGTCTCACACTACTTGTCCAAAGGTAATTTTTCCCGTACTGTTTTAAATATATAAATTCTTGACTTCACAGAGTCGCTTTCCAAAAGTCTGTTTAATCTTAAATTCAAGTTTAAACTATGGTTGATCTTTACAAGATGTTGAATAATGCATTAAACTAAGATTAAGTTATACGTGCTTCGTTAAAGCGGCTGAAAAAATCATAATTTAAACCTAAAACCCCTGAAAAGTCAGATGTCCACACCTCCCCAAATAAATCCAACCTGACCATCCCCAGATTACATCTTATGTGGGAACATTCCGGGAGGACAATAACGAAGGTCCCTCGCTGACCCGGGCCTCTGATAACATCTTGATAAGGGCCGAGATACCACCCCTGCGGAGGGGCGGAGGGGGGCGAGGGCCAGGGGGGGTGACCAGGGCTGCCACCCTCACAGACTCAACATCCCGGTCAAAGACGCCGCCTACAAGTGTTTGTGGTTGTGCCAGCAAACTTTCTCAGGGTCTTCACAGTTCGGCTACTTGTCATCGATAGGGTGGGAGGTTTTTGGAGAATAGGCTACACTTGTAAGGTTGTGGTTTCATGGAGATCGCAATCTTGGGACGTGCAATTTGTTGATGCGATAAACTCAGAATACTGAAGGAGGGTTATTTGTAGGGGTTTCTTCTCTCTGAGTCATATCCTACTTAAAAAAAAAACATCGTGACAGCTAGCATAATTTGTGATATTTTTAACGAGACGTATGCAGTAAAACCCAAAACCATAGATGTTTTCAGATGTTCACAAATTAAAAGTTTTAATACTATCTTTGAAATGAGACGTGTTGAAAATAGGCCTACAAATTAAAATTATGTTTATGCCATACCAATATATTTGTTAATTTTATGATTCCATAGTAGCGAACCTCAGTCAGCCCTATTGGAAATTCACTGAGTGTGCAGGTAAGCTGAGTTGCTTTTATTGTCTATAGACCGATCTCCCTTGTTGCCTGCAGTTTCTGCCGCCGGTACACGGTGTACGCGATCCAGATACAGTTAGAGCGCATTATGATGATTAGTTTGGAGAGGCCGCATTAGAGCGCGCCAGTGCGGCGACACGCGTGAGAGCGTGAGGGGGCCTAAACACCTGACGACACCGGCAAGGTGACACCTCCGACACCCGAAACAAACAACGCCCGGCGCACCATCACCTTCATTCATACTACTGCGAAATAAACTTGCGGAAGCAGACGCGAAATTAGTAAAATTTCAGTCATTAACCTTATACCATTGACTATATAGGCTACATAACGTGAATAGACGTCTCATATAGCAGGCGTGTTTGGAACCAATTTACGGTGGCGCGTACATGGAAGTACAAGAGACATATGATAGGTAAATCAGTACTACCACTCCTCTCAATCAAGGAAGAAACGTTTTATAACTAAGGGTTATGTTTATGTTGTGATAAAATGGGTTTTCATTACTCTATACACGAAAGTACACTTTCTAAACGTAAAATGGGCTAAAAAATAGGTTATTTCCGCTACTGCATGGCAAAATTATATATAACGTTAACTTTCTGTACATTTGTGGTGCACGGAAAGTAGCCGTTATGGGATTTTGCTGTGCAGACCGATCAGCTGTTGCTGCATTACTCCGATCAGCTGTTTCAAGTGCACGGTAATAACTCATAACCCTGTATGCATACCTCGACAAAAGCACGGAAACTCAGCCTTATGTGTTCGTTCTTTTGCTTGAAACTAAGTTGGATAAACAAAACTATTCATGTTGTGTATCAAAGTTTTTTGATGTTGCAATGAAAAATAATGTTCAATAATCGTCTCAAAAGTGTCATTGCAGGGCTTGCTAGCCTTTTCCCTGCTCGACTTCGCGCGTAAGTGCAATCTCTTTTCGCAATAAGTCACTTTCGAGACTAGTAATGAAAACTACTATTGCAGCACTGTAAGTAAAGCTGAATGACTACAACATCGATTACAACCAATCTGTGGTGCACACGAACGTTCCAAATTTTTGTATCAAACAAAATGCATCGGATTAGAAGTCTATTCCATTAGTATGTATAGTTAATGCTTATACCACTGACTTTTTTCACTCATACTAAACTAAAAACCTAATGGGGTGTTAACTCAAATCAGACGTACTACTCTATTAGACCAACTAGCTATGCCTAGCAGTTTTTGTGGCGAGAATCAAGTCTAACATATATGCTATACTATCACTAGCCAAAACATGCCCTACTGCAGTAAACCTACGCGTTTAGGCAGTGTTCTTCTTTTAAGGAAATCAATAAAGGTAAGTTAAAATTTGCTTAGCTTGGATGATTAAAAGTAACCAAGATGCGGAAAAATTAACATATTAAAAACTGTTAAAAGTTTATAAAGAGTTTCCGATTACAGTAACAGTATTTCCAATTGAAAGTCATTTTGGCATTGACTGAACACAGTTTTTTAAAAACTCCCATGGTATGAAAATATGTTTTCTTCCGCCTCACTTACTGTACACAATTTTAAAATTTGTACTAACATTCAAATATAAACCAAGTTAACACAAAATGAATGGCGTATTGCTCACAAACACTGATGCAGACGGTGACTAAAATTGTGACGTTAAATGATATGGGCTATTAAAAATCAAACAATACGATTGAAAAATAATTTATTATAAACAAAACAAGTGGAATTCAGCAGTGCCAATAGTACCTATTGAATTAGAGAAATGGTTGAAACATAATATGTTTTCTTATAGGTTAGTACAGTAAGAGCTAAAAAGAAATAATTTTTTTTTAGAATACTGTGTCTCCTTTTTGAGGATAGCATTATGCTTAGTATTAGGAAATAAATCCTTTGCAAACAATTACAAACCTTATTGGAGCCAATGTCGTACCAACTCAAAATGTTGGATCACAACGTAATCTATAACACTTAGACCAAACCTATAAATTTTAATTTTAAAAAATACATTTCTACGTTTAGGTATTAAATATTCTGTATTTAATTTCAATGTAGGTCAGTGACTGTGGACGTGCAAACAAACACTTGCATTTGATAGGGATTCCCGCTAGAGAGGATGGAGCTTCCGTTTACAGATAACTGGCATTCCGCTTCTTGAGAAATCTGACTATATAATTTGCTAGTTGAAATTCTTAGTATTAAAACGTGCAATACAACGTAAAACGTACGTTCTAGTAAGTAGTGGGGGCACAATCATGGGGAGACAATGCACTACACGCTTACATTCGCGGTTGAACGGCAAATAATTAATTGGGCCTTTTGGGGAAAAGTTTAAATATACGAAATACGACCACTTGCACTAAATCGAATACTCTAATTTCAATTCCTCATTGACACATACTAGGTAAAAAGATATTGAGAAAATAATCAAATCGCATTAATTTAGTTTCAATAGTTTCCAGTAGTGCTAATATTATTCAAATTTTAAGATTCGCATTGTATGAATTGGGTGACCAATGCAGGCTAGTTAAAATGCATTTCTATAGATGAAAACTAATAAACGTATGCATGCATTACTTTAGTCACCGACGCACACTGTGTATTATTTATGCACTGTGTATTATTTGTATAGGGAGAATGTTCAGTTATATAATTTAGTTGGTGCCAATACTGATCTTGCTTGTCCCATGATAAGATTGAAATTACAGAGAAAGTGTGTTTTGGATCTATTTTTTTACTGTTCAGAAGATTAATCTCGTACATTTTAATTAAACACAACTTTTAGACCGTTCTACAATTGCCTTAAATATGTCTAGACAGTGACGGCCTAGTGCGGCGTTCTGTATCAAATAAAGGTTTAGAGAGATACTTAAGATTAACGAAGGTGATAAAAATGTCTAGAGATTTTTGTATAGATTAGTATAATGATTGCAGCGGAATAGATAAATCTGGGATTTTTCTAAAATCAAAACTTTTTTGCGTAAAAGATATATCTACAGGAACCATTTAATTACTCCTAGTTCTATGGCAATGTAACGAAATAAATGTAGGATAAAAGAATTTTAATTGTAGTTAATGAAATTATAAAAAAAATACTACTATAAACGGAAGTTGTACTTCATCAAGATTCAACGCCTGTTCTATACAAAGGGGTGAATGATTGCAAAAAAGGGGTTAAAAGATTAGAGTGGTTCCACCTGCAGAAGGGAATGGATTGTTTAGGCAAGTGTTCTCCTGGGGGATAGCGTTAATTCTCGGTTTGAGCACTGGCGGAGTTCTTAATAAAATTCTACTTTGTACATACGTTTAAATTGAAATTGTTACACTAAGAGAGAATGATTGTTCAACACAGTATGTATATCCATTCACATGTATTCGTTTATAATATTTACCTTAATTCAGTCATGGAAGATATGAAATATTTTTTGATAAAACAAATATTGTGTTAAATAATTCATCAATGATTAATATTCTAGCTTTTTATTAGTTTTATGCACAAATTTGTACAAATCTTGTTTCGAACCATTGAAATTCCCCCTTATTCACTCCTGTAAAAATAAACACTAAGGCATGTCTCAATATAACTCTGTTTTCGGTATTTTTTATTTTAATTATTTCCGATTTTTTATGGATACTGTAGTCAGTGTCTTTACACATTATATACAGTGAAGTATCAGTAAAAATAAATAATAATAAACATTTTGTTAATTTCAATAGCACTGACAACTATACCTTCACATTGTCAAACTTTTCTATAGTTTGAGAACTCTAAAATAACAATTCAATTAAATGACAAAGAAGTTTCAAGAAAATCTATATGAAAACGGTGTGCAAAACAGGAAAATACAAGATCATGTCTTACCCAAAAGCTGACTGCGTTAGCCCAAAGGTGAAGAAGACGTTGTAATTCTCTAAAAAAATATATGCCCATGTATATAGCAAACTAAATCTTTTTATTGAATCTCCCCGGTAGTTTATCTCTGTATGTTTTTTTAGATAATTTATGAATGCTTCACTGATCGTTCCAAAACAACCATAATTCGAACAGAAAAAAAATACTGTTTTAGTTAACAAACATTTTAAATCAAACTACACACATACGTAAAACCTCCCCAACATTATACAGTTCACCAACTTCATCCTTCCGATCCGAAAATAGGTGGAGGTCCGTTATCTAGCCAGAGGGGCGGAGGCGAGAGGTTATCCGCAGACACAGGCCCAGGGGAGTGACCCTGGGATATCTGTCTGTCTGGGAGTTATCAGGACCGCCGTCCAGGAAGGGCAGTAAATCTGGCGGCCAGACGTCCAAGGTCGACGGAGGGTCCGTTACCCAGGGTTGGGGGAGGGGGAGGGGGATGCAGGTGGTCACTCCGAGACAGGTAGGAGAGAACTACCCCCGGGTCGACAAAGAGTAAGGAAATACTTTAGCCGGCCACAATGGACCCGCGCCTTTATAAACTTCACGGATCGAAATTCACGGGGGCGTAGCATTTGATGGGCCGATTCGGATTGGAATCCACCCGATATCAGGTGGTCACGGTCGGGTGGGGTGCAGGTTCCTATTGTGTATTTTTATTTTTTATTTTTCTATTTATTTAAAATAGAATTAGTGTTCTTCATACGTATTACCGTACTTCGTGTGTTTTTAGCGAATTTTTCCCATAAGGAATACGCTATTACCGTACATGGTGAGACCTAACCATGTTACTTTTTCCTTTTTTGGTCCCCAAAAGTAAAAAAACCGGGATCCAACTCTGTTGGATACTATCTATCAATAGTACTGATAAATTTTGGAGGAGACCTCCGATTTTGATGAAATTAGGCACGGAGGTGTAAGACCAGGTATACGTGTATTTTCATGAGTTCATTAACCAGTATCGTTGAATTATGGGAAAGGGGTTTTATGGGATTTCAAAGGGGTCAAAAATGGGTTTCTGGCATTTATGGATATAATTAATTATTCAAAATTATAAACAGTTATCTGGGAGTTCAACTAAACTTCAAATAAAACCGTTTAAAAAAGCTAAAAAAAACGAACAAATTAGTATTTTGAACTTAGCAAAACAGATTTACAAAAAAAGCCAAAAAAAAAACATGTATCTTGTTTATGTATTGATATAACTTGGTAACATTTGGTATGCACATTCATTAGGTAGGGTTTAATTGATATTTGCTTACAACACCCATATGACAGTAAACCTACATACTCACCCCCACATGGTTCATGGAGAAAATTAAAAAGCCGTTACATTCCCCAACAACTAACAAATTTAACAACATCACATGGCAGTAAACCTACATAGTTACTCAGTCCAATGGTGTATATGGGAAAAATACAAAATCTCAAATTCCTATATGGAAATTCGCTGAGTATGCAGGTCTGCAGCGACGGGGGTATTTATAATCTTGTAAACAATATACGGATCTGAGATCTAAGTCAGCTTATCAAAATATATTGAAAGTTTTATGAATGAGCTACCACGTTATTCAAGTTTTTAAAACTAAGTTTATCTATACTGGCCTTTAAGTTTGACAATCGTTTTATTCTACATCTCAGGAGATGAAATATTCTAGAAAAAATTTGATTGTTAAAACTTTACAGATGAATGATTAATGGTAAAGAGGGGTACAGGTAAAAGAGGATGCACGGGTCTTAGAGAGGATTTATAAAAATCAGGAATAGAGAATTTGGAATGTTTGTTAAAATTAAGTAATTGACCTTTAAGTATGGAAAGAAAATATATATAAAAAATCATATTTTCATTGTCTAACAGTAAAACTCGGATATTTCTTAGATCGTTCTTTGAAAAAACAAAAACTAAAAATCTATGATTACAACTTTAGTCTTTCAAACAGTTTTTCCAGCCACGATACACCTTCAAGAGTCGAAGGATAAAGCAAAGTTATACTGCATCTTTCTTTCCACGTCGAATTCCTTTTGCTTTCAAGTCCTCCGTCACCAACGATTCTGTTTATCCCCAAAGGGTTGACCCCGACGCCTGACGGCCGAGTCTCCTTGTTTGTATACTCGTCAGTCTTGAGGACCAATATGTTGCTGCAGACAAATAAACCGTGGAAGGACGATACGCACGCTGGCGTCCCACAAGTGGGCAGACGGGACACCCTCGGACCCGAAATAACGACGAGGGGCAGCGAAAATAGCCGAACATAAGTCTCCGTGGGACACTTGACTTCCATCCCCGCAACACATGTCCTGCCACCAGCCTCGCAGTCTCGGGGGCGTTTGATCCTTTCTTGTCCGGATTCTCACTTCACTTTAGTGACTTGTAGGACACACCTCAAATGTCCCGTGGTGATATGAACGAGTAAAAAAAAAAAGAAGTGGAAGGGCCTGACTAGAAGAAACTTTGAGGGGGTTTATAATAATATACCAAAGAATCTAACCCCATCCATCACTAGAGCTTTGTAATTTCATTACTGGAATTTGAGATAACTGTTAGAATTTGAGTTTATTGGCTAAAAAGAACTTTTATGCACTTGGTATGACTGAGAAAATGAGGCATAATTTATGCCTCTTACCCACCTGGTTAAAGATTGTTCGATTTTACTGAAATTATAACTCTGACAAGGTGTTATGTTGTGGTACCGTATACACTTATTTTAATATTTCTATCATTATATACCAACACTTTTACTTTGATTATTATTTAATGGTATACAAGGTTTACAAATAAGATTTTTTCTGGACAACTATACATATTTAGGCTATGGATTTATCTTTGTCCTTGCATTAAATGTAATTTATTAAAAAAATATATGGAAAAGGAAAACCGTGCATTTATTAAAATATTGACTTTTTAATGTATAAAGGCTATCCCAAAAACTAATAACCCAAACTTAACCATTTTATTCCCTATATTAAAGAGATCAATATAATGTTTAGTCAATCTGGTATAATTGCCCATAATGCCTGTCAGTTTTATCTAAAATAAATATATTCCAGATCACTTGTATTTTTAAGGTTAAATTGAAGCATTGTATATCAGTTTGTGTTGGTAATTTACATTTAATTTAGAACCGAACAAAAATAATTTCTCAAAATACTACTATATCTCAAAATTAATTTTGTAAGAGGATAAAAAGTTTTATAAAAATTAAGAAAACTAAGTTTACTTGTGGTGATTTGCCCCTGAACTGGTGGAACTTATATTATGGTTTTAAACTTTAACTTCTCCTCCAGTTGGTGGTTGGTGGGTTGGTTGAGTTTACACCACAACCCGGTTTCAACGCGTTGTAACTGCGCCATTCACAAGTAGCTCGTAATGGGTAGAAAAGGAGTTACACATTTTCAGTAAGGTAGACGTCGCCAATGATAAAACATTAAAAGGCACATGAAACATGCATACACATTTCTGTCATAACACAAACTACCAAATACGAAATTTTAAACTATTATCATTGACGACGTCTTCCCGCGACTCAAAATGTGACTCTTTTGTTATATGATCCTTTCAACCTATGACGACGGTGCGCGGAAATCCGGGTTGTAGAGTAAACTCAAATAACTATTGACTAAATGGATTGGAAGGCAATTAAAAACCATAACTTAAGCAAAGTTCTATAATTAAAATAGTTATACTGTATATAAACAACAGCTAAGATTACAAATATTGTAAAAAACCGCAGAGTTGAATTCAGTTTTTGGAAACTAGCTTATTTTCATTGATATATTAATTGTTTGCTGTAAACAAATTTGTTTGGTCAATTTTGCCAATCATGTTAGTACGTCAGTATATACTAAAGTGGTTTCAATCATCGTGTAACTATCTTACACCATAGTTTCAATGGGAAATCATTATCTGGGGTTATACAGGGTGTCCCTTAACTCTCTGGACAACGGTTTATAACATTATTGATCTGGTCATGACAATCACATTTCACCTTAGGAACATGGGTATTCTCCTTAGGAAAGTGCCTAGTTTCTTTTCGGTCTTATTTTTTACAAAATAAAAAAAACCACAACTCAGAAACGATTTGAGGCACAGCGTTGTCATTTTACACAAATGTTTTTCATATTAAGATTTGTTTTTGTGCAAAAATTTTCTAAATATTGTTATCCATTTCAAAATGGTGGCCATTAAAAATATTTGACTCTAAATTCCATGAAAACCATTAACTTTACAACAAAATTGCAAAATACATACAGGCTAGAATATTTTATGTAGATTTAAATTATACTATATTTGTTAAGGTTTGATAAAGAACAACAGAAAAATTAACAGTTTTCATATTGCATATTTAAATGTATAAAAGCAGTCATGTAGGTATTACGAAAATAATAATGTTTCTGTTGTTATTTATCCAATAGTAACAATTAAGGTGTCATTGAAATTGACATTAAATGAGCTAACTTTTATGCGTTTTGCAATCTTTTTGCAGAGTTAAGAGTTCATGGAATTTGGCTATAAAACTTTAAAATGACCGCCATTTTTGAATCGGTTAATGTTAAGATATATATTTTGCAATAAGGCAAACATTTGTGTAAAATGTCAATGTTATACCTCAAACTGTTTCGGAGTTATGGATTTGTTTGTAAAGAACACGCACAGGCAGACAGGTAAAGAAAGTAGGAAATAGAGACCCATTTTCAGATGTTCCTATGGTTTAATGTTTGTCTTGATCTAATCAATAACGCCATATATACTGTTGTCCAGAGAATTACGGGACACTTGAGCTCGTTCGTTTCGCCCGTACTCACTTTCTGGATGAGCTCGTTCGTTCGCCCGTTCTCGCCCTCAGGATGAGCTCGTTCACTTCGCCCGTTCTCACCCTCAGGATGAGCTCGTTCGTTTCGCTCGTACTCACCCTCAGGATGAGCTCGTTCGTTACGCCCGTTTTCGCCCTCAGGATGAGCTCGTTCGTTTCGCCCGTTCTCGCTCTCAGGATGAGCTCGTTCCTTTCGCCCGTTCTCGCCCTCAGGATGAGCTCGTTCGCTTCGCCCGTACTTTCCCTCAGGATGAGCTCGTTCGCTTCGCCCGTACTTTCCCTTAGGATGAGCTCGTTCGTTCAGGTCTCTCGCCTCTACGTTTAGTAAAATAGTCCTGCAGATTAAAAACTATCATTTCTGTCCTATTAAACCCGATTCTGTAAGAATAACATCAAAACTTAAAAAGTCAGCCTGGCAGAGCCCTTTCGTACTGTATTTCTTAAACAAAAACAAACCTATATCAATCTCTGATTTTTATCTCTATATCAAGTCTAGCGATTTTCGCATTATGGCGGAACAAACCAAGAAAACTTTCCATTTATACGTTAGTAGGATAAAAAAAAAAAAAAAAAAACTCAAATGATTATGTGTGATGGATGATAACATGTTTGTTATTTGTTTCTTGATACGGTACAGATAGGCATACTCACTATGAAATTCTTATACATGATATTTAGGCCTGTTATGAATCAGCAGTTTTAGTTCCATTGAAATTACAGAGCACCCTAGTAGGAAATTTAAAAGAATATTTTTTTATTAATTTTAATTTTGAATAATTTAGTACGAGTGTAATGTAGTCTACTAAAATTTTACTTTCAAACAACAAATGTCAGCTAAAACAATTTTTCCTGAAACACCTGTTTTGTTTCTTTAAATTCCTATCAACGTTGAAACTAATAGGGTTTCCAAAATAAATCATGAATGAAAGAAGCGGATCTCGGGGTCCAGTTATTTATTTTTTCCATTAACATCCGTTACAACAACAGCGCCCAGCCTCTTCATAACGCGGCCCCGAGATGAAGACAATCAGGCCCCAGCCCTTATCGAATTTCTGGGAGAAAAGACTCGCCAATCTCCTTGTTTGATCCTGGCTCTATAGATGACCATCCGACATCTGCGCGGAAAAAATCGATCGTGTTTTTTAGGGCCGTGAGAAAGCTGGTTTTTTTTGGCCCCAGGGGCAGGTAGGCTCTCGTATCTCGGTCAGCCTGGACAAACACCTCGGCCCTGGGGTGAGTCCGTTTTTTGAGACCCTCCCTCCAGCGGCCGGCAAACCCTTCGTTTTTGAGTCTCAAAAAATTTAATTAAACAGTAATTAAGAGCAGGCCAGTCCTAGAGAACCCTTGGAGGCCGCCGAGAGTCCTGGAGGTTAGACCGAACTCAGACCGAGATTAGTTTTTACTTCCGTTTTTGTTTTACCCTTTGCCCTACTTTTTACCAGAGGGGGTATTCGTTGTTTGGTAAGGCTCGTTTGAAATACATGTTCTCATATAACGTTGTTGTAGATTTTAGTTTATAACTGATATTCATTATACATAAGGTTAAAATTTCGAGCATAAAACAAATCCTCGAACATCGACACATAAACTCACAAACCAATTCGAGTAATTTTAATGAGAGTTTAGGCACTATATGCATATTTCTTGACTGGCGAGTAAATTACCTTATTGAGGGAAAACAATGTGAAGTGCTAGTAATGTTAATTCAAGTATTACTTACGCAAATATTTTTTGTAGAAATGGAATTAAATATTATGAAGGTTTGTGATATTAAACAAATCAATACGTCCCAAATGTCATCACAAAGAATTTATAAATAAACATTAAAAAACAACTTTTGGGGTTTTCACGCTTTCAAAAGATCATACAGTAGTAAAACTACATCAGTAGTAGACTATTTAAATCATTAGTGAACAACACTTAATGAAGACTCTCCTGAAATTCTTGATAAACGCCTGTCCAAGATGGAATACAATGACAAAACACTTTGTTATACACGTCTGTCATTGAAAATCAAATGTTTACAGTATAGGCCTACTAATGTATTCATTGTCAAATATCTTATTCTAAAAACTCTCTTTTAAGAGAGCGAGATGGCTCGCTTGGTAATAACATGCAACATCACCGAGCAACCTGGAATGATTAATTTCTTCATTAGTCTCTGAACGGGCAGTTCGAATCAATCTCGCGGCACTGTCTTTGATGGCGATATCTTCATTGAGCCCGCCTGAAAAATGGCTTAATTTCATTGGCAAGATTACACCTTAAAAACTGGAGGTATAATTTGATAGAGGCACTGTTAATATTCGCCTCTTTCAGATGCCGCCTGTTCCAAATTGCGGGTGTGGTAACAAGAAATGCATATTGTGCAAAAAATCTTTTTAGATTTGCAGTTGATCATTTTCTGTCTGGGATGAATTGAAAGCGGTTTTGATTTACAAACTCTTGAGAAGTAATGTTTCAATTTTTAAGTCGTCACTTCCCCAGTGCTCTTGTGAAGCCCTCGCGATAGAAGATTCAACAGACCCGGTGTCCAGATCGGGCAGGTTTTTTCTCACGAGGCCCAGACGACGGACAAAGGTGCTCATTAATTCCTCGGGACAGCTCTCCAGGAGAATTAAGAATCGAACCAACGCGTGAGATGGAATCAAGACCACCTGACCAACGTAGGTCCGGCTATTAAAAATATACCTGGCTGCTACCCTTTGAACAAAACATCATCGCGAACTCTCACAGGGATGAAAAAGATCGTTTTTTCATCTTCCTCCGTCCCCTCCTCTTCCGCCCGGGTTTTGTGTTGGAGTTTTTTACCGCTCTCACGGAGGGGTGACCCCGGCTTGCAAAAGGTTGACCGAGGAACTTAACATAAAAAAGGAAGGGGCTTACTGGTAGCCATCTGTTTTTTAAGGGTGAGATGCCCGTGGGGTAGGGCTGCTGGGAGGGTTAGGCCGTCTCCGCTGCCCGGGATGCCTACACTCTGACAGTTACTGTCCGCTTAGCATATTCGTGACATTGATTTGCAAATTGTGAACCTGTATTTGAATGTTTATGATCGACCTTAACGGACCGTTGTGTATGGCCACTCGCGAGGTGATGGGAGTTTACTGCTGCGTCACATGTTCGATTATCTTTGCCATTTGCCGAGATTGCCTCGGTAAGAGCTGGCCGGCTCAACCGTCACGATGAGAGATTTCATGAATGAAGTGTAAAAACACGCTTCCATCTCCTCCAGCCTTTACCAATTTACTGGCATACCTTATTTCTTCTATTTGTTTACATATAATTTGTCCTTTCAGAGGTTACGAAAATAAATAAAGCAATATGAAATGCCGAGACTATCATTCACTTGGAGGGTTTGATGTTCTTCCGTCATAGAAGGAAACTAACTTCTCTGCCATAAAAATATTTTTGATTAGTAAAATTATTTTAGTCTAGCCATACATCGATGGCTATAACATAGTTAAAATAATTAGTGATAGTTTTAAAATATTTTCCATGAGTGTCAACTTTTCGATTAGATGACGTTATACAATGTTATGATCTACACAGTAAATAATCCGACTCCTTATTTTTAAATTGGCCCTTGTTATTTCACTTATTAGCCTACATGTCTTATACTCGTCTCACTTTCTTTTATTTTATTTATTTTTATTTTATTTTGGGTGTATCTACGCCAGTGGCAATATTATGGCAATATTCTTCAATATATTATGATCTTTTCTATACTAGAGATTTTTTTCTACACTAGATCCACTGTTCGAAATTCAAAAAAAATTTCACGTGATCTGGACCCAATTAGTTAAAAAATTCAGGACATATCCCTGGAGGCGTATGTTAATTAATTGTCTTAAGATTCTGCTAACCTACAGGACGCATATCTTACTAACGGTATGCGTGGATTTCTCCTACGATAAACACGAGCTGAGAAAAAGGAAAAAGAATCATTCTTGGCTGTATTAATATACTACAAATGTTTTTATTTGTTTTTTACATATCTCCAAAGTAAATAACCTATAGGGTTAAATCTGGAGACCTCGAATGAGGGTACGTTTCCATTAGTCAAACTGAATAATTAATAACATTGTTCTTCAATTAGTCTACCCTATCACTTTAAAAATAATTTTAAAAGTAAATACCTACCTTTCCCATTTTCCAAATCAATATTTTTTGTGTAGGTATTATTTCAATGAATCAAGGAAATTAGTTCTCTAAAATCTTTAACACTCAATTTTCTAACGTAATTAAAACGCCAAATAAATAAAAATCCTCGTCAGCCTCTCCACATGGCCCTGTAGCCTGTACCAGACCGCGGGTTCCCATGTACCTGAGCCCGCGGCCTCAGCAAACACCGGACAATGAGGTCCCCGGATTACGCCTTCTCCCAGGATTACGTGTGTTTGGCCAGCAACACAAAGACCACACAGCGGCGGCCGAGTTCGCGATGAATTAAATTTACCAGAAAATCAACCCCGAAGGCCCTTTCAATGGACACTATAACTCCGGCCGTGTTTGTTTTCCAAAGGACTGCATTGTAACCTTCTGCCGGGATGTTTAGAAAACCGCATGTTTCCTTTTTTACATGGGTAGAAAGATTGAGGTGCGGGTGTGTTAAGTTTTTATAACTTGGTGAATTCAAAATTGTACAACATATTTTTTCAGGGGTATGGTTTTGGGCAAAGGGCATAAAAATGTTCAAAATGAAGTTTAAATAAAGCTATCGAGAGTCTTCATATGAAATATAAATGTTCTTTGATGATTGTAGAAGGTATTTAGGATTACTTTAACTAGTCTACTTGATGCTCAAAATCGAGCAATTTATTTTGACACAATACAAAAGTTACATTTAGTTCTAAATCAACGACATCCTACCAATCCAATACTGTGAATATTAGTAATCTACACGTATTTACAGTTGTACATTAACAGATGTTTGTAATGCTCAATCCAATCCAATGTTACTCAAATGGGAAAATTCCAAATTTAATTTGTGTATAACTCTTGTGTATGGTTCTTATTTAAGTCAGACTTTCATCAGTTTTTTGCGGAAACAACTACAGTCCAAGCCCTATCCAACGACACCGAAAACTTGAATACCGGTTGAAAATTGTAGGAGGAGTTCTCTACACAAAAAACCCTTAGCGTATTAAATACGCTATGGCTTAGGTTTACTGATAGACATGGTAAGGTTTACTGAAAAAGAATACCATACAGTTTTATTGAAACTAGAAACTAAAAACCCTGCAAATTTTACAGTTACATTCAAGGGATATATTGCATTATCATGTTAAATCTAGAGTGGCTTCTCTTTCTTAATTCAAATTGAGACACTCATATTAATGAGTGGCTCAATTTCAAGTGACAACTGAGTTAAAGGAGTGATTTTTTTTCTTTTCTTTTTTACCATGTCTTTAAAAGTAAGTAAAAGATAAGTAAGCATATAGATACGATCCCTTATCGTTTCGTTTCATTGTCTTGTTGTGAGAAAAAAATTATTTTCACGTCCTCAGAGGAAAAGCGAAAAATAAACATCAATGTTTATTCCCTTAAAGGTCATATTTTATAAACAAATATGTCACAGAGTTATAAAAAAGAAAATAAAATATAAAAAATTGTAAGTGAAATTTAGTTTTCTTTAACAATTGGCCTACTTAAATAATTGATTCTACAAAAAGAAAATAATTCAACTAAAACCATCCATCTTCTTATTTCTATAGGGTTTCGTCTGTTACGTAACTTTTTCAATTAAAAAAAGTATTTTCTTTTCCTATTTTTATAACATAATAATATAAAAGACGAATTACGATACTGCAGCATCTTTCACATAGGCTACTAAAATAGTTTTATAGCGTTGAATTGAAAGCAGAATAATTTTATACTTAAAAAAACTGCATCCATTACAAAAAATATACAGGGTGGTTATAAAGTCCCTTCCCCCCTAGTATTTTTCTACAATTTATATTTAAAGTGATTTTCAATGACGGGATTCATTGTATAGGTACATACTCTAACTTTTGTAGTAATTTAAAATTTTGGGAGTTACCTGAGGTCTAAGATGTAGGAGTCAACTTCAAAATTCCTTATGAGAAGCTAGTCATGCGACATGTCAAATAACACTGCCTTTTCCCTCTGAAAACAGTGGTGCAATCTAAATTAAAAAGGGTTATACCGTTTTCAAGATATCTGTAGGTCTAAGATGTAGGAGTTGACTTGAAATTTTTAACTAGAAGCTAGTCATGCGACATGTCAAATAACACTGCCTTTTTCTCCTGAAAACAGTGGTGCAATGATAGTGCAAAAGGGCAGTATTTTTGTACTGTAATACTTCATTAAATTAAAAGTTAAATTTTTACTAGTTTCTTACTCTAAACATTATTATTCTAATTGAAGTTTAATTAAAGGTAATTTTGATAATAAATAAAAAAATTACAAGAAATAAAAAAGCATTAGAAAATTAACCAATAATGGTTTTTTTACATAAAATAGCAATAATAAATTATTACCTACCTACAATACAATAACTGTTCGAAGTGTTTTCTATTTAAATTTAGATTGCACCACTGTTTTCAGGGGGGAAAGGCAGTGTTATTTGACATGTCGTATGACTAGCTTCTAGTTAAAAATTTCAATCGACTCCTACATCTTAGACCTACAGATATCTTGAAAACGGTATAACCCTTTTGAATTTAGATTGCACCACTGTTTTCAGGGGGATGACGCCTCCCCTAGTTTTTTAAGGGCGCATGACTAGCTTCTCATAAGGAATTTTGAAGTTGACTTCTACATCTTAGACCTCAGGTAACTCCCAACATTTTAAATCACTACAAAAGTTAGAGTATGTACCTATACAATGATTCCCATCATTGAAAATCACTTTAAATATAAATTGTAGAAAAATACTAGGGGGGAAGGGACTTTATAACCACCCTGTATATGGGAAATACTACGTTTTCCATTTAGTTTGTAACTACATGTGACTAATTGTATAATGCATTTTATAAAACAACGTACTTTCAGATATTGAAATTATAAAATTATTTAAAAGGGTAATCGACATATTTACTCTATATAAACCTCTCTCCCACTACTACTACAAAGAAAAATGCCTATAAAATGTACATTTCAATATCTTGGGCGTTACTTTAACCTCAACTAACGTCTACAAACGTTACCTTAAACTTCAAAACAAACCAAAACTAAAAAACTCAAAATAACGGAAACAGCGACCCGAGGTCTCCGAGATGTCCGATCGGGGGAGAACGCCCTCCAAAAAACCACCCCGGTTCCGGTTCGGCCGCCCAAAACACACACAATATCGGAAACGTTTTTCACCGGCGGGTAAAAAACGCCTCCCCTAGTTTTTTAAGGGCGCAGGATTTACGTTTACGGGAGAGCTACAAGTCGTGTTATATCGTGGGACGAGGAGTTCCCACGGCTGCTGCCCGGATGACCGATCGCGGGGCTACGCGAAAACTGGAGGGTCATCTTTTTAACGGACAAGGGTTTTTATGGTAAAATCTTCCCAGGGAACAAAGTAAAGTGTCCAATATAGAGTGGAGTTAGAAATAATTTGGACGTGACGTGATTAAAAAATTATTTTCGATGGAGATGTTTTTAGGCGCTAATTATTGTAGGGCCAGTACCAGGGGAATATTGTTCAGACAAAGCTCGTTCGCTCCGCTCATTCGCCAGGCCACTGGGTGCAATTTGGTATGAATTTGTTGAACCACGGGTTAAATATAACACATATATGTTTAACTCTACAATTATCAGCAGATTTTCCTGTTCAATTTAGTAGCTAAATCTCCATAACGATAACATGGGAACTTTTAAGGGCTCTAGGACGAAAACCGGATTTTTTCCAGACATGGGACCAGCTCCAATCGATTTCTCGTGGCAAAAACCCCCATATTCTGTAAAAAATAAAAAATCTTTGGACAGGACAAAATTTTGCCCAAAGAGTGCTTGTTTTAGAGTATAGTATCAGGTGGACCGAGCTTAAGCTAGGTAAAATTATTAATTTAGTCCTCACACAAAGCTCGTTCGCTTCGCTCACTCGAAAAGCCGACGTGTGGTGCACCACAGAGTAAGGAACCTTTAAGCTTCTTTACTCTGTGGCTGCACTTTGGTATAATTTTCTTAAACTACAGGTTAAAACACATTGGTTTATAATTACAGGTATCAGCTGATTTTTGTCCAATTAATAAAACCTCCTTAAGGATAACATGGAAACTTTGAAGGGCTTTAGAATGAAAACTGGATTTTGCCCGTACAAACATTGCTTTAATTATAGTATAAGACATTAATTATAGTATATTTCGTCACTAGTCCGGAAAGTGTTCGTTACCGGTGAAAGATTGAGTTTAAAGCACGAGGCGAAGCCGAGTACTTGGATTAGATCGAGCACCGGTATACCACTTTCGGACGAGTTACGAACAGTACTTTTCATCATACTGTACCACCTTATTTAAAAATTCAGTTTTGATAAAGAGTTTATACATTTTGACTTATAATACCGCCTCTTACGTTGTTATTTGTGTATCTTGTATTTGATCTGATTTCAGCTGTTTAGCAGGCGTCTATTATTAAAATTTCCTTTAAAATTATAGAGGTGCTGTGTTTTTGTTTGCATTTGTTTCAACAAGCAAAACAATCTGATGTTTTAAAATTGTTCAATGAAATTAGTTACTGTAAGTAGACTGGTATAGCGCTCGATGTGTAGAACCTTTGAAGTATTTCTGACCTAATCCCGAAAACTACTATTTTTCGGCGTAGTTCCGAAAACTGTTGTATTTTTTTTTTTTTTTTTTTTTTTTGAGGGAGAGGCGGAAAAATGCATTACGCACACAGGTGGCCAGCCTGTAGTGTGGGGCTCCCCTAAAAAACGGGTTTACCCACTAAAAAACCTCCTCTACTCTTTAGGAATCTAACCTGGAATTGTTTATCACATTACGTCAGGCTAGGCCTAAATTTGGCTTACGCCCGTCGGGCTCGCTCCTTATCCAGCCGCTCTATCAAGGGATCTGGGCCACTTCGCGGTCCAGATCGGTTTTCTTTTCCAGGAGGATGCCCCGGACGAACTGTGACAAACAATCCCAGTTGCCCTCATCCTCCAAAATCTTTTGGCAGACCGAGTCCACCGAAAATGCACCAAATATTTGTGTGGCCTCCAGGCGGGGCCCTTCCCAACGGGGACATCGGAAGAATGTGTGTTCCGCATCGTCGGGAACACCCGGGCAATAAATGCAGTCCGGTGAACCGGTCTTTCCCATCCGGTTCAGGTACGACCGAAAATAGCCGTGACCTGTCAAAAATTGGGTCAGGTAGTAGTCCAGCTCCCCATGCCGCCGTTCCACCCATGGTTGGACCTGCTTGATAAGTCGCGCAGTCCATCGTCCTCGGGTGTCGTGCTCCCAGCTGTGTTGCCACTGCTGGAAGGTTCGGGAGCGCTCCTCTGTTCTTGCCGTGTCCTTGCCGATCTCGCCTTGTCTCTGATAAATCGCTTTCCTCTCCCCTGCCAAGAGCTTGACAGGGATGACTCCGGCGACCACCAGGACGGCAGGCTCGGACACTGTCCGGTAGGCGGAACACACCCTGAGCGCGGCTTGACGCTGAACCCGGGCGAGTCGCAGCCTGTAGCACTCCTTATCTAGAGCGCCTGCCCACACCTCTGCCCCGTAAAGGAGCACGGACTGGACCGCGGACATCAACAGACGTCTTCTGCTGGATCGGGGACCCCCGACATTGGCCATCAGCCTACTAAGGTGAGTAACTACCTTAGCGGCCTTGTCCGCCGTACGGAAGATCTGATCCCTCCAGCTTAACTTGGTGTCCACCATAACCCCAAGGTATTTGGCGGCACGAGTTGATGTGACCACCTCCCTTCCCACTCTAAACGGGACGACGGTGTCGATCCTCTTCTTCGTGAGAATCACGATCTCCGTCTTACTAAGAGCAAGCGAGAGACCGTGATCGGACATCCAGTTGTTGACAACCCGCATAACTCGGTTCAACTTTAGTTGGGCCAGCTCAACGTTGCGTGCAGCAATGAGAGCTGCGACGTCATCGGCGTACCCAACCAAAGTGGTTTCCTCAGGCATCTCGGACCTCAGGAGGCTGTCATAGGCAACGTTCCAGAGATCCGGGCCGAGTATTGAACCTTGTGCGGCACCAGAAGTGACTTCCATCGTCCGCGTTCCGTCCCTTGTGTCATAGATCAGGCTTCGAGAGCGTAGATAATCCTCGATGAGCCGCAACAGATATGCAGGAATACGAAAGGTGTTGCAAAGCGCATCCAACATATCGACCCACCTCGCCGAGTTGAAGGCATTCTTGACATCAAGCGTAACAAGAAGCACTAAGCACAAGAAAACTGTTGTATACCAGACCGTTTAGCCAACTCATCGGGAGTCGACTAGTTTCGATCAAAGCTTATAATGTTTCTAAAACAACGTTTATCGCAAGGGCATGATAAAAAAGATCTAATTGTGGGGATAAATAATCTATTTAAATAGCCTAGATACTATCTAGTAGATAGTTTTAGTTTTATGATTATGTTTCATGGGTTAAGATATATGACGGGTTTTGTATATATTTTCGTGAATAATGTAACACTGTTGGCTTCAACAAAAATTATTGAAACAATTGATTCTCAAATTACGACTAAAAGTTGAGTAGAGATACTTTATCAGCCGTATTCCTTAGCAAATGTCCGTATCAAGCAGTAAATCACTGTTAGCACACTATAAATTCCGTTTATACATATATATAAAATTAGAGTGCCTCCTGTGAGGATCGAACTCACGACCGCTGGTTTTTCAAGACCAGCGCTCTGCCACTGAGCTAAAGAGGCCATGAATATGCAACTTTGTAGCCTACCCTCGGCCGGCACGGCGCATAGCGGCGCTTCTAAGCAAATTGGCAAATCAGTGTATGTCAGGTCAATACAGTAGTTGTTTGTTTAGCCTTATTACACAGAATACAAACAGAATCTTATGGCATCTTTTTGGGCTTTCTTCGGGTTTTCGTTGGTCTTATGTCAGTTGGGATCAGTTGAAATTGTTTATGTTTCATTTTACAAATAAAATCAAGGTTAAACAATTTCTTTCTGTCTACCAATATCTGTAAACTAACTCTCATTGTTATCCTTACAATCGATAGCGATCCTTATAGATAATAAACACTGAAGGACCTTGAATAATATCACAATAAACCATGGAAAATAATTGTTTTGTAGAACAGTGCTCATTAGGCCTAGGCCTACTGTTGTATATTTTACTTGGACCACCACGCTTTTTGACCAATTATCAACGTTTGTCAACTTTGGATCTTAAGTTAATTTTACAGTACATTACCAAAAAATTAATACGATATTGACGAAGCCAAATGTTTAAAATTATAGTTTCGAATGGTAAAAATGTATCTTTTTACATGTCAATGATACTAAATACAGAAGCTACATTTTGTGAAACGTTTGCACAATAAATGGATTTTTATACATTAAATACTTGGATTCTCAAATATATGTAAATTTTTACGCAAAATACGTTTTTTTTAAGGATTCAATTTAAAATTTCAACTGCAGAAGCAAATAAAACAGAAAAACGGTTTGATACTAATTCATTCGACAGATCAGGGGAAAGGAAGCGCTGACTGATAGTGCCGGCATCACGATCTGGCGAGGAAATGATAATTGAAAGGGAGCAAGAGAGAGAGAGAGAGAAAGGAAGGGGGAAGCGAAGGAGAGCGAGAGAGAGAGGAGGAGAAATAAAAACACAGGTCACGCACGCGCTGATTATGTGGACACAGTTTATTAAACGCACGAACTACCGTTTACGTCCGGCGCGCGTCATAACAAGCCTCTAGTTATCCGGACCGTCACACCTACAGCAGTACAGTGGCGATCAGGTGCGGATAAGAGGGGTTGTCCTACTACTACGGTGTCGATAATGTAGAGAGGGGAAATTAGATAAGATGACAACTCTGCAGTAGATAGGCTAAATTCATTGTAGAAAGGTACCATACGAGTAAAAGCTTCAGATCCTATTTTTAATTTTCTTTATAGCGTTCACCCGCGTATCATCTCTCGTTGATGTTTATAATTATTAACTTATTAATTTATAATATTGGTCCCTCCACTATTTCTTCTATACTCATAGTAAAATATCAATAAAATAACTTGTGTTTGTAGATTAAGCTATCATCTCTTTTATTGGTGTTATTAAACCTGTGTCCATAACAATGTGAACTTGCAAAGTCAGCGAGGCGGAGCCTTCATTCATTTTACTTTCTCCCCCTATACCATAGTATATGGAGAAAGTATTGTTTTCGTCAAAATTTTCGAATTTGAGTTGTTGGTGGATTTATCCATTTTGGTTCCCCCTGAGTCCAAAAAAGTGGTTTTCGGAGTGATGTTTGTGTGTGTGTGTGTGTGTGTGTGTGTGTGTGTGTGTGTGTGTGTGTGTGTGTGTGTGTGTGTGTGTGTGTGTGTGTGTGTGTGTGTGTGTGTGTGTCAGGATGTAAACAGAGCTAGAGAATGCCCCAATGGTCCGATTTTGATGAAATTTGGTAGGTAGGTCCAAACCCACGATAATTCCAGGCGTTTTTTTCATTTTTTTGAATTTTTTATTTTTAAGGGTAGTAAAAAAACCCTCAAAAGTCGTCAAAAATCAAAATTTCTCAAAAACGGCTCTAACGATTTTGATTAAAATTTTGTGATTTATTAAGCTTAAAATGGTGAATAAAATGACACCACCCGCATCTCCGGGAAAATGCGCGTTCAAAAGTTATGGAGTAAAAAGTGTTTCAAAAATCAATTTTTTGAATTTTCAAAATAGCTGTTGTCTCGAAATAAATTTTACTTATCACCATTAAATCAAGCTTAAAAAAACTAAATAATCCAGTATTTTAAATTATTGCTCTACGTCAAGTGGTTGCGGAGAAAATTCAATTTTTCGTTTAGCGGTAAACGCAGTACGTTGTTAAAAGTCACAGACGCGCGTAGGGTCAAACGAGCGCTGCTCAGCTGGTAGCTATCCGACTGAGTCATCAAGACATTAATGTTTGGAGCTTTTAACACCTTTTTATATATTGTTGGGAGAAAGTATGTGTCAGTTAACTGATACCGTTTATTTAAAATAGAAGTAAAATCTCATAACAATCACTAGGCCTAGTGCGTTTTTTCTTACTTGCAAAGTTTTAGCTTATTATGTCCAGTGTTGTTTTTTAATAGATTGCGTTCGCTCTCTTAGGACTTTATGGTTCCTGTACATAAAAACTCGCCTTTTAAACTTTATTTACTGATTTACTTTGTTAAAATTTCAATCATGCACCTGCATCTTATTTTACTGTTTTATATGTTTATTTTTTATTTTAGGTAGTACTCACTATTGAAAAAATATATTTTGTGTTGCTTGACGTGAAGTTGTCGTCAGAAGATTGAAACACAAAACACGAACACAAACACAGAGCAGGCTTTACACACTTATACGATATACAAAACGAGGAACAATAAAAAAACGTTCAACGTTTTCAAGTGCCTTTACGACGAGTTTTTTGGTCGCACAACGGAGCAATTTCTAATCCCCGTGATATATTGGCCTCCTCGCTAAAACAGTATATAATGTCCTTTATATTTAGAACGCTTGCATGTTATCATGCGTTGGACACGTTGCAATAGTAAGTCTACGTCTAGTTAGTTCCCAGCTACTTTCCCGCTTCAATTTTATGTTTGGGCAGATTATAAAAATATATTTCGTACCATGCCACTATGTACTGTATGGGCATGACTAAAATATTAGCAATTATGATGTAACAAAATTTATGATGAGCGATGATTAAGAGGGCGTTGAAGTCAATCCAAATTCCGCCTTTCCTCCATAAGAGCAATGTTAAACGGGATGTCAAATAACTCTTTTATTTAATCAGAAAATAATGGTTTATAGCTCTAAATAAAAGGTTCATCAAGCCGGGTTTGGTTTGCGAGAGGAATTTTTTATAAAAATTAGTGTTTTTTACTACGTAACTTGAAATAATAAAGCAAGTTTTTTACTACTTTTAAAACATTCTCTACAGAATTTTATAAACTATTTACCAAGAATCGATCTCGCAAAAGAAACGGGGAATTTAAATGTGATTCAAACGCTATTTATTCTGAATGAATCAGACAAAAAATATAGAAATTATATGACAAATGCCGGGGACAAGTTTAGCATTGCTCTTATGGGAAATAAATCTAACATGGCGGCACTCCAACGCCAATCTCAATTCTTTAAAAGTTGATTAAACAATTAATTCTCAAAGTGTCATTTGCCAGGAAATGGCGTGTTGACCAGTGTTAATCCACCAGGGAAACTCGTATCCCAGATGTACATTCATAAACATGACGACGTACTCGAGCAGTAGCAGCAGCAACCGGTCTTGAAACGAACCGCGCGGCGATGCGCGGCGCGGCCGAGTGGGAGTGCGGTAGTGCGGTATACCGTAGACCTGGCAATTACCGCAGTGAGTCACACTCCTGCCGTGACGTCATCGGAGGAGTGGGAAAGATGGGAAATATCATATTGGTAACTGGCGAGGAGAAAGCTCATTCATTGGGATTTCAACGATTTGCATTCACTCCGTTTAAAAAGAATTAGGTAAATTTAAATGTACCATTTAATCTTCTAGTTGAGGAGAAAGGATCGCCTATACACCGTCTCATCCACAGTTTGAGGTCCCTAAAAAATACCTCTTTATCCATGAGTTAGATTGAGCATAAAGAACCATTAGTAGCCCTAAATTGGAGCTGCGAAAATAGACCATTTCATCCACCACGTCCCACCATTGCAGGGAATGTTTGTGGGATATTAGTATGGGGAGAAGGGTTACATAAAAATAATTTTACTAGAAACAACAAATATTTCACACCAAGAAATTAATCTTGTTCCAGCATATTTTTCCAAAAAACTTTTCGGCTTAAAAAATATAAAGGACTTTCAATTATGTAATGACACCTGTAAAAAAACTGGTTATTTATTTTTCCGTTCAATAAATAAAATAGTATAGTTGAAAGATGACTGGTTGGCTAGTGAAGGGGAAGATACCCCCACCACTATTAGATGTTAAATAGCATTGAAATCAAATAAGACATTTAAAATTAACTAATAGGAGATCTAGAAATCACTGCTGAGGTGAAGGTAACATCCCCTCAATCCCTTTTTCCCTAGCTGGCCAACAAGTAATATATTACATACAAATATATCACATATATATTACATATATTAAAATATATACATACAATACATAAATATATTAAAATATATTACATACAAAAATTATTGCACTGCCCCAGAAAGCACTCTATAAAGCCATAAGGTGTCAGTTTAAATGCTCATTATGCAGACAAGCAAAGGAGATATTTGTAAGTGGGGGATGTTACTAGAATTAGATTAGATGAAATGGTACTGGTATCTAAAAAAGGGCCATGCAAAATCACTGAATATTAGAAAAGATATGTAGGAGGTTTATAACAGTTTTTAAATTGTCAAATATAGCGGTTTTATCCCTTGCAATAAGTATCGAAGTAGGTTCTGAAATGATGAGAATGGAGTATTGAACTTGTTTGAAAATATTCAAAGAGAAAACAATAATTGATGGTAACTTGGATTTTAAAGAATAACCTATATTATAGGCAGGCAATATTCATGAATACCAAAACTGTACACAAATTTCCATTAGATTCTTACAATTTATTCCATTAATTTTTACACCACCAATTGAAACTTAATATTTCAAACTGTCCCAAAACACCAACATGAAAGTTTGATTGTTATCGCGAGCTTTCGCCTCCCACCGCTTAACGGTGTTCAGTTAGCCCTGGATGCAAATGCGAGGATGGATGGTGGACGGCGGCCCTGGACGATTTGTCAACAGCGGTGAGGAGGCGGGAGAAATTGGCGCCCCGCGGGCCACGCAGCGCCCCTGGCGGAGGAAAGAGGAAGTGGGCCGTGCGAACACACACGACTGTCATGCGCAGTGCTGTGCGCAGTGACGAAATGATTAATAGCGACCTGTGCGCATGCGCTGTACACGGTGACCCGGCGCGGCGTGGACTGCAATTGTTGCTTTCTCCGCTCGTGCATACTGCAAGATGAAAGCGGGTGAGGGTTCAATGTAAACTAAACTTGCTGGGTAAAAGTCCTGTACTACAATGTAGGACGTTAAAATAGAGATTTTTTGTCTCAAATATTACTAAAATAAGGAATTCCAAAGCAAACTAGTGTAGAATTTATGGTTTTAGTTTGGCCTTGAGTGATAATTGTTACTTTGGTTTAATATCTAATGGTTTGTTATTAACTAATAATTGCATTTTTTACTATATGGAACATAGAGTATAAAAATTCTTTTAGATCGACTTTAAATTTCTTTTAGGCGAATTTTTGACCCCCAAAAGGCTTTTTTATTACTAATTTGATTTCAATGAAATTCTCAGGTTAGATTTTAAGTATTTTAAACTAGGTAATAAACTATAATCGAGCAATTATTTTCAAGTATTAAAAAAGCTTATTTTCCGGAATTTTTGACAGAACTTTAGTTGTTTAGGCTACATGGTTTGACTAATGTAGTTGCTATGATCAGTTTATTTTCCCCCATCGCAGCTGAGTTGTCGCTGTATGCTGAAAACAACATAACATAACCTTTTCTTGTTTATATTTGCTCGCCGTTATGTTACGTTTTTAAATAAAATTTAATTAATATTTTGACAGACCTGTTTGTTAAATTAAATAGATCAACATGTTTACTTGTTGAAGTTATAAATTATACCAAAAGATAGGCATGATGATGTGGAATGAATTGATGTCGTACGGAATTATGCGATTAACTATAATTTATGGGATACAACTAATATCTATTTGGGAGAAAGATTTAAATTGAACAACTAATTTGAATGTGTTGTGCCATTGTAGCCTATGTCTCAGGTAACAAAATATGCATTAAGTGTTAAGTAAGCGTAATTCTACAATACTTACATTACTTGATTTTTATTAATTTTGATTAATTAATCATGGATTTTAAATTGTATTGTTTTTTTCGCTCTACAATCTATTTACCTTTAATATTGTAAGCATAATTATTATTAAGTTACTTGCTTGTTTTGAGGTCTTAGCTAAAATCATTCTTTGTATGTATTTATTTGTAGGCTAGGCCTAGGATGTACGCCGGTTGACTTCGGACGGTTAGATGACGTTCCACTCTTCACATTCGAGGAGATGGAAACCTCCGTTCTCTCCCTAAAGAGCAACAAGGCTCCTGACCCGGACGGGATTCCCAGCGAGGCTTTAAAGAAAGTATTTTCAATTAATGCTGACTTGTTGTTGAGAATGTACAACGCCTGTTTGGTAGAAGGGGTGTTTCCGGCTCCCTATGGAAAACCGCAAGACTTGTACTGATCAGCAAGGGCAAAGGTGATCCCGAGCTGTCGTCGTCCAATGTCGGGGTTCCACGATCCAGCAGAAGACGTCTGTTGATGTCCGCGGTTCAGTTCGTGCTTCTTTATGAAGCAGAGGTGTGGGCAGACGCTCTCGATAAAGAGTAGTACAGGTTGCGACTCGCTCGGGTTCAACGTTGAGCGGCCCTCGGGGTGTGTTCCGCCTACCGGACAGTGTCCGAGCCTGCCGTCCTGGTGGTCGCCGGAGTTATCCCTGTCAAGCTCTTGGCAGGAGAGAGGAAGGCAATTTATCAGAGACAAGTCGAGATTGGCAAGGACACGGCAAGAACAGCAGAGCGCTCCCGAACCTTCCAGCAGTGGCAACACAGCTGGGAGCACGACACCCGAGGACGATGGACTGCGCGACTTATCAAGCACGTCCAACCATGGGTGGAACGGCTACCAATTCTTTATTTATTGCTCGGGCGTTCCCGACGATGCGGAACACACATTCTTCTGCTGCCCCCGTTGGGAAGGGTCCCGCCTGAAGGCCACACAAATTTTTGGTGCATTTTCGGTGGACTCGGTCTGCCAAAAGATCTTGGAGGATGAGGGCAACTGGGATTGTTTATCACAGTTCCTGCGGGGCATCCTCCTGGAAAAGGAACATGATCTGGACCGCGAAGTGGCCCAGATCCCTTGATCGAGTGGCTGGATAAGGAGTGAGCCCCACGGGCATAAGCCAAATTTAGCCCTACCCCTACGTAATGTGATAAACAACTCCAGGTTAGAATCCTAAAGAGTAGAGGCGAGGTTTTTTAGTGGGTAAACCCGTTTTTAGGGGAGTCCTACACTACAGGCTTGCCACCTGTGTGCGTAATGCATTTTTCTTACCTTTCCCTAAAAAAAAGCGTCACCTAATAACTCAAAAAGTGAGTAAAAAATTCTTGTACGGGACGAACATCGGAGCGTATTCCTAGTATAAACTAGAGATCGCCTCCTGGTTGAAATTCAACCAACATTTTTTCAGTTGATCTGGAAAGTCTGGACTCATTACTCAAACCGTGTTATAACTGAAGCATCTGTTTTTCCTGATTTGCTAACATTTGTTATTACAACAGCTGTCTAATGATTCAATCAACTATCCGTCTCCCATAAGATTAACATTGACACTTTGAAAGCATGTAGGGCGTACCCCCGTGGGCCGATGTGAATTAAAACGTGATTCTGCTCATCTACAGCACAATACCTTTCTAACGGTATGCGCGGATTTATCCTACGATGCACACGAGCTGAGAAAAAAGGAGGAAATGAAACATGCTTGCGTATTAATATATTAATATAAATGTAAAATGGAGTAATATGGTGTCGTTACGATAAATATCGTATCCGTGGCAAGACTGCTTAATTCTCTTTTTCAATCAGCTTTGTAATGGTTAATATTATAACGTAACTTGACTTCCGTTTTAATATTGACGCTTCATATCCGGAACACAAAAAATAGCTATTCAGCTGACCTTAACACGTGAGAGTTTTTCACTCTCGGAGAGTAGTTAGCAAGGCAATTGCCTTGGTAGTTATTTACTCTCATAAAAATCTCAGACAGCTGTTGATAGTACTCTAAGAAAACTGTCTGGGATTAACCATCTTTAAAAATTCGCTGGTTGTGTAAACAAACACCTCTGAGAGTACCTGCTGAGAGTACGAAACTCTCTGAGAGTGAAAAACTCTCACGTGTAAACCCATTTTTAGGAAGAAGTTATGCTTTTTTTCTCTACAGACATTGATATCAACTTACACTATTTGCAATTAAAGCACTACAGACCAAAAACTCTTCGGGTGAAAGTAGTCGCAAGGATCATGCCAGTCTAGGTGATCAGCCAACGAACCTATAACGAACTGAGCTTAGTTTTCCATAATTTTACTCACTAAAACCATCGTTTAGAAGGCCTAAAATAATCATTTTTAAATAGAAAGTAGATGCATGCATCATACGTGCAACTGTTGCTTTCCAGAGTGTTCTGTGAATAAAGGAATAAAGTAGACCCTTTCTTTTAGATCTAAAAAAGACGTTTTTAAATTTCTAAGTTAGAAGTATCGTGCTTTAATAGGTTATACTGTACACAAATTCTTCATGAGAAGAATCCCTTTTCTAAAGACATCGTCTACAATGAACAGCATTTAAACTTCAAACTTCTTGAAGGACGCACTATGTCCAAACTACGAGTGTTCCTTTCAGAGCTAAGAGTGGTCCAGAAAGAGAGAAGAGGACGGAGAGGAGGTGGACAGGGAGGCCAGATAGTCCCATCTTTGTTCTGCGCCCGCATAAAGAGAAGCGACAAAAGCGAAGTTTCGGCCCTTATTTCACAGCGCGCTGCTGCCTTTGTCGGACTCTGGAGCTTCAATCTTGATATCAGGCCGAGCCTGACAACACAATTTGCACAACAAAGAGTTTTTTCAAAGTAAAAAATATGTGGACTCTTTTAATGCCCTTATTTAATTTTCTCCGTCCCTCATTTAAAAGCTGCAAAAACATTCTCAATTTTTCTGATTTAACTTAAATTTATAAGAATAATAAAGATTTAATTACACAAAATACCCCACTTTATTTAATTTCTTATACATTGGTAACGATATTTTTTTGTAAGTTGCTTGTAAAAGTATATTTTATCACCGGTACTGTTCCAACTGGGAGTGTGTTATCACATAACTAAAACATTGGAAAACTCTGTTTAAAACCTGCAGGTTATGATTAGTAAAAGATGCATACAATCCAAAAGATATTTTAGAAGAACTTGAAAAATGTATGATAGAAAATGCCTAGATTTCGTTTGGCATTGGCCGATGCGAAGTTTTGAAATATGAATTGGGCGAGTAAATTCTTACAATTAGAAGCTGCAAATCAAATTTTAATCTAACTGTACACTTTAATTTGTCTATCGAGAATAGATATTTAAAATCATACTTCTTCTCTATAATATTGACCAAGCATGCAATAAAAATGATTTAGTCGCCATACAGTATCCAACAAGGACACTTGTGCACACAGGAGGGGTCTTGTGGCGAGCGGCGAAATAATGACAGGTTAAAAGTGGACCCCACAAATGATACGGCCAAGCTAGGCGCCGCGCCGCGCCTGCAGACCCGATCATCAACATTAGCAAGGTATTTGGGCGGCGGCGGCGGGGCGCTGTGCTTGACCACCATTCAAGTCGTTTGATGAACTTGGTCATCCAAAACGGTTTTCTAATAATTTAACAAAAATTCTATATCTTTTGTTTTTTTGTTTTCAACAAAACTGAATATTTCTAAAGAAAATCAGCGTATGAAATTCGTTTTTTTCTCGATAGTTTTTCATCCTCATCCACATCCCACATGATTTTGCCTAAATAATCCAATATACCTTTGCTTAGCTGTTTTTTTTTTCATTGTTTAAGGCCAGAGTTTTTCCTTAGGTAAGAGAATGATAATGATGATGTCCATGACACATCAACAGATCTATATACTGTGTAGATTCAGCTCCAGAAAAATAAAATCAGACTCAAAGCAAATTTGTTTCGCACGCCATATGTGTTGAAAATCCGTGTAACTGCAAACCGAATAAGACAAATAAAACATATTACTCACCCTTACTCAACCGTTGAGGAATGCGTGTTTGATTTATCTCAAATTAAATGGTTGTAATTCAATTTGACGAACACCCGTGTAGGGTAATTACCGGGCGGTTTTATCGCTCGTAACCGCGTGGCTACATCCACAACAGTACGCTGCCGCCACTAGCGCTGCACATGGCCAAACCACCAAACCTGCGCTCGGCTATCACTACAACCATTCTGATTTATTTCCTAGTTGGTAAAAAAAGAGCCTGTTGATTTGGGCAAACGATTCTCTCCACAAGGTTCCACTTACAGTTTGGTATGGTAGGGGAAATGCTTGTTACCTTGGGTTCTTATTCATAACTCAAAAGTTAGTTATGTTTTAGTGTGTTTTCAAGTTTATTGAATTAAATGTGTTATTAGAACCTCGTGAAATTAATTTAGATTAATTAATTAATTTATTAATTAATTAAGATTAATTTTATCTTAATATTTACTGTTTTAAAGTAATTAAAAAAAAATCCTTGTACCTTCGACCACCTATGCTTTGGGCCAACCCGTATTGTACCTTGGGCCCAGTGGCGGATTTACCACTAGGCCGACTAGGCCCTGGACTAGGGCCGCGGGCTGAAGGGGGCCGCACGGAGTCCCAAATATACATATATATTTTAAGGATGTACTTGCACGATAAAGATGAACATCAGCTTTGAGCCCTGATTTTTTAGCAGACTATTTTAGTTGAAAACCCATAAATTCACAACACAACAGAGAGACTTTGGAGAAGTCATTGTGGCGTCTGTCGTTTTCCATGTCATTTTCGGGTGATCATGAGCTACCTGTAGGTTTAGTCACATTCATATTGGTGGCAACACTGGGCGACGACGCAGCGGCCCCTTTGGGCTTTTTATTATAACTAACTGAAGTTACCTCTCTGTGTCTAATAAGTGCAACGCTTTCCCCTTTATATTTTTTTGTTGCCAGTTTGCTATTGGTGAGACGCTGTCAAAATGCAAAATCTAGATGACGTTAAGACTAATATTAGTTTAATTTATAGATTTTCTAAAACCATTAATATTTTTTGTAGTATCAAAATTGTGTCAAAATTGTGTGTACCATAAGTATCAAAATTCAGAAAGAAACAAATTTGTACCAATTTAACAAAGTGTTTCAGATCAATAAGGACCCTATTATTGCACCTACACTATTAAATACAGTTTGGTAAAATTGAGTACTTGTAGCCATCTTGACTATTTTGATAGCCTCCCACCAACAGTAATTTGACCAACATAACGGACATAACATCCCTTAAATACAGCGGCACGCTTTTCACATACGTTTGAACAGAGAGTAGTGACTCCAGTTATAGCATAGATCCATTGACTACAGATATATATAGTCAATGATAAATAAAACATAATGGGCCCCATTCCCCACCCCCATTTAATAGCTGGATAATCCAGCATCTTTTCAAGACGAGCTCGTTCTCAGAGATCAGAGTGTACACATACAATTTCACTTTACTCGTAGGCCTACCAGAGCATAGAATAAAACATTAAAGACGATTTTAGCTTAATTTGAGGGTTTTAGTATCATACTTCGGTCAGTGGTGAGTATCATACTTCGGGGGCCCCACAGAAGAGTTGGCCTAGGGCCCCAACCTTCGTAAATCCGCCACTACTTGGGCCATCTTGGGCCACAACGTAATATGTCACAGGAAAATTTAAAAATATAAAAAATTGAATAACAAAGTTTATTTACATACACACAATACAACATTCAATACAAGTACATTGTATATTAGACATTTATAAAATAAAAATGAGTACCTTGGCCGGCACAAGGTACAAGGTATGTGTTTGTGTTGTGATCCATGGTACAATTATAGTATAGAAATATTTTTCAGGTTATGTTATCTCAACAAATAATTTGTCTACTTAGAAACCTAACCATGTCTAGACAACAACTATAGGGGTAGAAATTGGAGTGTCAGCTGAAAATTGTTTCAACAGGTATATAAACACTACACTGATACCTTAAAAATCTAAATTCCCTGCTTGGAGATACCTTGGGTAGCCCAAGGTACAAGCATTTTCCCTAATAATAATCGTAGGCAAGGCGCCTTATGCAATTGATAATAATTTATTTCACTTCGATAAATGTCGATACAGTACAATTCTCCTACGATGTGGTCTCATCTCTAAATCTCTCGTTGACAATGATTGTATTGTTAACTTAAAAGCCTAAGTTCTTGAATGCACCAGTCGAAGTGAACTTAATAAAATCTGAACTTAATGTTAGTTTCTCGTTCTCCTAAAATATTATGCGTTTTGAAAAGTACTAATTCATAATTTGCAATACAACAAATATTTGAATGAAGAAGTACGTTTTACATAGAACAGAGATGATTAAACTCAGAACAATACTTACTCTAAAAACCATTAAAAGCCTAGCTCGTTGTTACATCAGCAATGTAGAAGTGCAGATTGCTTTAATTGTACAGTCCTATGAACATTTTTACAAGCACGCACTTTACTTTCTTCTTCTCTCTTTTATTAGTCGGCACCATTTTTCCCCACCACCCGCGCTCCGTACACAGTGGTTGTCCGGAGGCTGGGCTGGATTATCCTAACACGATCACCAGTTGTTTGCGCAGGATCGGTGTAATCACTTTACTATCGCCACCGTGTCGTTCGGAGCCATTCGGCTTTATTCGGCCCTAATCGGCTGAGACCGGCTACCACCTTTGTACACCCAGACCTTTTGTTGACCGCGGGCCCGAATTACATGGACTTTTCGGCGGCGATTTTTCATAGATGACATTTGATCTGCTTCTCCTCGCGTTTTAACGAAAGTGCAACTCATCCGCATCTGCTGGAGATTAAGAAATGGCGCGAGGAAGTAAATGCGGACGACGGTGAAAAAATTCAACTAACAGTTTTTTTTTCAAATTTCAGGAGAATTCACCTTTTTTTTATGCAGCATGACCTCCAAACTTCTGGCAAATATATTTATGACCATTCTTGGTAAAAATCTGGACCGTAAAAGTGCGATTTCACTCCTAATTAGTTATGATTTTATACACAAATTTATTACTTACATACACATACAGTATTTATTATTATTGATACATATATTTATACTTCCTGGTTTAAGCAGGTATTATGGGCTCCTCTAATAAGAAAGTCGATTTTTATGTATGTTATTAGCTGGAGTGTAAGGTGAAAAGACTAAGATAATAGTATGTATTTCACATTAATTATTCGCATTTTTTAATCTAAAATATTCCAGTTTAAGCAAAAACTACATTATTTTACTTGAAGTATACAAACTACTTTAGTCGATAAACATATGTAACAGAAGTTTAAATGAACGGTAGTATAACCTTAAAACAAATTAAACTCAATCTCGCTCAGTATCTTTAGTTCAAGACTGCTTCCCCAACACAGACTGTTCATTGCAAGTAGAACGACAGCTTTAACAAAGTTGACATGTTCACTTTGAAGTGAGAGAGTCACTTACCGGTCGGCCACAAAGGTCACTTGCAAGTGGCCAACTTTAAATTGACTTGGACCGCGAACTCGCCGTCGCATTGCAAAGTTCGTCTCTTAAAACAAACTTTGGTGTCCTTTGTTTGGCACGGTCAATCGTTTATTATTACGATATAAAATCTAAAACTAAAGTCAAAGAGAGGCTAAGAAAGTTTACTACAAGAATATTGCTTCTATTTAGAGATTTTACGTTGTTGAGGGTATAAAAAACTTGTTACTCGTATAATGTTAATTAGTGTGTGTAGTTATGACGAACGAATACAAGTATTTTAAAATGTGCTTGCCTAAGTTGAAAGTTGTTAACAATGAATTATCTGCAAATGTATTTTTAATTAGTTGATTCAAATGAAAACTTTACATATTGTACTCACTACATATGTAAAGTGAATTATACGTTAATTAGTGTGCCAATTTGAAAAAATAAGTAACTTTTTCCAAATATTGAATCCAGCTCCTTTAAACTTCAGTTGTAAGCCCAAACAGTTGTTCTTCTGAACACTAAAGATATAGATGTTATATACTGTCTCTGTGTTTGAATTATCACTATTCAAATGTTTTATTTTGATACCCTTTACCAAATAAATCAGTGGCCTAATTGAAAAAAAAAACATTCTCTGTATTTTTTATTAGACTATTTTTAACCAATAATAAAATGACACAACACCTAAATGTCTGAGAAAACATCGAGTCAAAAGTTTCTAAACAATTCCTTGGGACTTGTTCCATGTCAACTTTAAAGTGGCATGCCCATTCAAAAAAATACTTCATTTTCCTATATCTTATAAATTAATTGTAAGTAATAGTTTGAATAACAAGTAATTAATAATACAGTGGTTTAATTTAATTTACGAGAGTGTTTGTGCTAGTTTTTTTTTTTTTTTTTTTTTTTTTTTTTTTGCATTTTTCATACTCCCCTGTTGTAGTTTTTCATCTCCCCTGTCAGAGACAACATGCTTGTGAATAATGCAGAATCGGCGTTGCCGGCCAGGGAGATGGATGTGAGGTGGAGGGTCAACGGACAGCGCAAGTGGAGAATGGTCCATCGATCATCCCGGCTTACTGACCATGACTGGCCGCCTGCCTTCGCACAACACAACACGGAACACCCGGCTCCATGACGCAAACATCTCCGCCAAGGTACGCGGGGGCGAGACGCATGGGAGCATGGGAGTACTGGCGAGAACAGCGTGTCAAGGTGTTGCTTAAACTCTCCAAGCTGTGGATGGAACCTCAGGAACTTCGTGTGGATGCTGTTAAATGTGGTAAATTGCCCAGATAAAACAGTTTTTATCTTACTGAAACTGTAAACAATATAGGAAAAAGCTTTAAAATTGTTCAAACTTAGAAACCTTCAATAAGAATATGTATATTATGAGTTCATATTGCAAACACTATTAGGAGAGTATAAAGCTACCTTTACCTTTTTATTGAAATGGCGACCTAACTCAATAGGTAGTTTAAAGCCAAGTATGAATGAGGGATGAGTAACATTATCAGAAATGGTTGTGTCCCATGTCCCCCGGTTATCCGCACCTCCCCGTGGACGGATGTGCGGGACAGGTCTCGTCATAGGACAGGATCCTCCGATCCTCCGCTTTGTCGATGGCCGCATTGTCCTTTACACTTGTAGGGCGGCGCTTTGCTAAAAAATCGCGGCCCCATCAAACATCTGCAGATAATTTACACGCTTTTCAATTCTTTTTTAAATCTAGAATCTCCCAGCTGGGCTTCGGAAACCGGCTTATGAAATCGGACCCTTTATTTCCGTTAAAAATCTCCAATGTCCAGATGTTTTATGTAGAGATTCTATCCCTAAACTTCAAGTTCCGGTGTAAACTTTTTTATTATTTTTTAAAAGAAAAGAAAATAAAGTGCAAGGATTGCAATCGATGGACCCGAAAACCACTGGACCGTTTGCCATGAAACTTAAATATCAAAAATTTCACGGATTAGGTTTTAAGACACAATTGTTTAGGCCTACGTAGCCTTCAGGGCTTAGTCCCAGGTCCGTCATAAAGGTATACATGTCAGGGTTTTGAGAGTTCTTTTTTTCTTATTTGTTTATGAACACAACATGAGCATTTAAGTTGTTTGTTAATTAAAAAGCAAAACAATAAGAAGCTTTCGACAAATGAATCAGCCAGCTGTTGAGCAAAACTATCAATATACAGTTGAAAAACAATTAAAAACTATTATATTGTAGTCGTACACGTACATGAACTTATAGTATATAATTCGTATAAACAAACTACACATACCCCATATACGAAGAACGGTAAACAACCACAGTATATAATTCCATACATTGTTAAACAATTTCAAGGAGTACCTATTATTATGATTATGAAATTTCCCTCAATATTCTCCATAGTTTCAATTAATTTTTCCTTGTCATTTACCTCTCATGGTTCCTAATAATCCCCTTTTTTAGTGGGATGTTATAACAATGCTGATTTAGAGCACCTATTAGTAACAAAAGGAAGTTAGAAGAGTTTTTTTCTCTTTTGATATAGCAGGATCCTAACCTTCCTACTAAAAGTATTTGTACATCATCCACAAGTAGGCCTATTCACAACCAAGTGTTAAACTATTTCTGCAAAAACTGACATTTAACCTTAAGTTTAACTACGCATCATACAATTTCGCTCCCTGTTTATTTTCTTAACCTGAGTTTTTAAGATACATAGTGGGGTCCGATCCTTTTACATCACATATACGAAAAACACACTTTTTTACTCCAGAGTGATCATTAAACACAAGGAATGTACACAACGCGATTCAAATGGACAATCAGCTTTTTCCGCACCTTCACCACCGCCTTTCCGGGCACCACAGACATAGATAGCGTCGACACCTCCGCGGTGGATCAAGATTTCCTCCGCGTCCGCGAGGTGTCGTCCGCATCGGTAGACAAAGGTCGAAGGTCACATGACCGCCTCTAATGACCAGGCGGGCCTTGTAAGGCTATCTGTCCGGCAGCGGCCCTCATCCACATCGCACACTCCCGCTAATGCAACCTTTCCCCGCGACTTGCCACCCGATGACGCGGCGTTTTGCCGCTCCGGGGACCGAGCTTCGCTCTGATGAAGGTTGTGTGGCCGATCAAAGAGTTGTCGGATAGGTTAATTATCTGGTGGTAAAGCTATCAGTGCTGTGCGAGTGATAGCGGATTGTTCTGCATTGGTGAAGAGGTATATTCGCGAGAGAGAACGCAGGGTTTTAAAACGAACTAGCGCTCGCCCACTGGTCGAAATTCGACCAAACATTCTGTTGATCTTGGGCCAATTACAGAAGTTTTAAAATGTTTTACTGAACATCTGATCTTCCTGATTTGCTAGCATTTCTCATTAAAACAGCTGTCTAATGATTCAATTATCCTTTTCCCATAAGATTAACATTGAAACTTTGAAAGCCTGTAAGGCGGAGCCCTGAGGGCTGATGTGAATTACAATGAGATTCTGCTCATCTACATGACGATACTTTTCTAACGGTATTTTCGGATTTCTTCTACGTTGGGCACAAGCTGAGAAAAAAAGGAGGAAAAGAAACATGCTTGCCTATCTATCTATATCTATAAAAGAGGAAGTATGTATATATATTTATATATATGTATGTTGCCTATAGACTCCGAAACCGCTCAACAGATTGCAACGAAACTTTCAGGCATTATTAAGCATTATTCAAGGATGGTTTGTGTGAAGTTTAGTGCAAACCTGTCCAAAGGGCTCTGACCCAGAGGGCATACAATGGTGCAGTGTCAGGTTTTAGAAATTTAGTGTTTACAAAATGAACTGATGTAATTAAAAAATTTGAAAGTTTCATTCAAGCAGATGCTTATAATCATAGAAGTAACCAGGTGAGGTATAATGTTGATGTTTGTGTTGTCTTTCTGGCTCCGCCCTACGGAAGCTCACAATTACACTAAAAGCCTACAGGTGGTGAAATTTGGCATGGACGATTCTCTTTCTCCATAGGTGCACCATATTTCCATAGGTTTTGCAAATATAGTTTTTTAAGCTATTTAGGGCTCCACCCCACTGGACTTAAAAATTACTTTAGGGTCACCGGGGTTGAAATTTGATGGACGATTCTCTTTACCCATGGGTACACACTAAGAAACGATTTTGCAAATATAGTTTTTTTAAGCTCTTTAGGGCTCCACCCCACTGGACTTCAAAATTACTTTATTGCCACCGGGGTTGAAATCTGATGGACGATGCTCTTTACCCATAGGTACTCACTAAGAAACGATTTTGCAAATATAGTTTTTTAAGCACTTCAGGGCTCCGCCTCACTGGACATTGAAATTACTTTATTACCACCGGAGTTGAAATTTGACATGGACGATTCTCTTTGCTCATAGGTACTCACTAGGAAACGGTTTTGCAAATATAGTTTTTTAAGCTCTTTAGGGCTTCACCCCACTGGACTTCAAAATTACTTTAGGGCCACCGGGGTTGAAATTTGATGGACGATGCTCTTTACCCATAGGTACTCACTAAGAAAAAATTTTGCAAATATAGTTTTTGAAGCTTTTTAGGGCTCTGCCCCATTGGACTTCAAAATTACTTCAGGGCCACTGGGGTTTAAATTTTAATGTACGATTCTTTTTGTTCATAGCTACTCACTAGGAAATGGTTTTGCTAATGTAATTTTTAAGCTCTTTAGGGCTCCGCCCCACTGGACTTTAAATTACTTTAGGGCCACCATGGTTGAAATTTTATTTGGACATGCCTCTTTACTCATAGGTACTCACCAAGAATTGTTTTGCAAATATATATTTTTAGTAGGGCTGTGCTCCACTGGACTTTAAAATTAATTTAGGGCCTCCGGGGTTGAAATTTGACATGGACGTGCCTCTTTGCTCATAGGTGCTCTTACATTTGCAATTACGATCACTAAGATACAAGGCAAACTTTGACTATTCTGGGTTTAAATTTGCAAAATGCCTGTTTATCCTTTGGCCTTACGGTAATATTAATATACTTACTTTCTATGCCATTGACTTTTTTTGTTATATTAAAAAACTTAAAACTTAACTTATCTTTTTTTATATTAAAATAGCTTTATTTATGTAAACAACTTAATGTGAGCGCAGCAACGCGCGCTGGGTAACTGTTGCATTTGGTCTTTTTATGTGTAAATTACAACTTATTAATGTAAAAAATTGTTTTACATAAAGATTTTAAAATTATTTTATTATTTTAATACTCTTTGATTACAAAAGGATCAATCTTGTTTTTATACCATTTTTAAGGGTAGCCCTAACTCTGTAATTTAGTTATTTTAATAAGAGCTGATACTAGACATTCAGGTTAAAGACGCAGTCTTTCACCCCAATATGTTGGAGTACCAAATTATTGGAAATTACAAATCGAAAAATTAAGAAGTTTTTTTTCAAAAACCTGATAAAGTTTCTCCTTTATACACTTTGTTGGTATGAGCATTTGACGTTTGCAAGCAAGGCTTTTACGATAAAAACCTACTAATATTTTCACAAGTTTTGACAGAAAAACATCATCAGCTTTCTTCATATCATGGGAGTATGAATATTGTTTTAATATTCTTGGGAATGCATAAAAAAGATTAAGTAGCTGTATATCGATAACCGTGCAAAAAATTAAAATTTTATTGAACAACATTTTTTCAATCAATCAATTTATTTCAAAAAAGTTTCCTAAAGATATTTACGATTGAACTTAAAAACAACTTTTTTTACTTCTAAACTGTTAACAGCCATTTTTGCTGTTGGTACGTTGCAAGAAATATATTCTAGATACTTTGGTACGTTGAAACTTTAAAAAAGTCCCAAAGAGCCGCCACGGAATGAGCGTTCACAAGGCAGACCTGACACCTGAAGAAAAAGCGAGCGAATTCGACACCGATTTTTTCCACCACGCAAGGAAGATTTATGACAAAGCGCTGAGAAGATGGATGATGGATAAACCGGGGAGGGAGGAAGGAAGTAAGGAGCGCAGGGGGCAGCTGGCGGGTGTTTTAACAGTGACCTAGAGCTAGAGAGGGCAGCGCGATCGAGACATGAGGGGCAGCTGCGTCCGAGACTCGAGATTTTGGGTAATTACTCGAAAACAGAAGGACTTGAGTGTCAGGTCAGTCATGTCACTAGCGAGCATTGTGCGTCAGTCTGAGGGGTCCATTTAACAGCTGCGATCCGGGGGGTGAGAAATTAAAGATAATTTTGCAATGGACAGAAAAGTTTTTTAGAAGTTAGTAAAAAAATATTAGAAGAGAAGATGTTATAATAGTTATATCAACTTTATAAAATTAAATTTGGGGCGGGGGGAGGTCTCAAATCCATACTCCCAATATCATCAAATTCTTGTATATCATTAAATTAAATATTTAAATAAAAAATACAAACGTATGAATAATTTTTTGTATTATTAACCTACCCTATAAATTCAAATCATTCAAGTCCTAATTTATAGAAGTGATTGCAACACTCAGAACTGATTAAATCATATATCAGCTTAGGTAAAGGTGTTCTCACCAACAAAAACTTTTAGTTTGAAAAAAGTGCATAAGTAAAAGTGCAATTTGTTTTATCAGTGCAATTTGTTTTACCGCCTATCAAATCAAATTAAAAAAAATTATTTATTCCAACAACAAAAACATTAAAATTTTTTAATATTCAATTTTTATCTGGAAAAGTTCCTGCATGGGTCAGAGCCTGTGCGCGGGGGCTGAGTCCACACAATCTCATGCACCTTGGAATGTTTGAACAAATTATAACATTATCTATGTTATTTGAATTATAAATTCCAAATACGTTTTCGTCTTGTAAACTTTTCTTTAAATTAAATCAATACATTTCTGATTGTCGTCTTACAGAAAACCTTCAACAGAACTAAAAATGTTCATATATTCTTCTTTTTTTTAAAGAAATAATTTATAATAGGTTTCCATAGATATATTAAATTTAAAAGTAAGTAAAAAATATACCAATGAGTTAAAGTGAAGTCACACAATATTTTTTTTAATTGGATTTGAATTTACGTTTTTTTTGTCGTGGGCTGGAGTGTGTGGTACTGTTCCTCTTTATCCTACCCACCTCTGGACCACTTCCTGAGAGCTGAGCCCCATCACACTAAAATGTGAAGAACCGGGTTGACTCTATTTGAGCTGAAATTCGTCACTTAAATCAATGAGTTTTATGATTTCAACTCAAATAGTGTGAAATGCAGAAACAATAGTTAGTTATTTGTTGGTTTCCTATTACGGTACAGTGAAAATTCCTTCTGCTGGGGTCACCGAAGAATCAGCCTTCCTAGGAGGCCGGTGATGCCAGATGTAGCTTCGATCACTGAACTATTTCGGTGAGTGGCTACAAATAATTATTATTTTTTTAGGACAACGCACATTTATCATGATACAAAGAGCACATATATAATTTATTAGTTCATCACTAGGAGCAAAAGTGGGTTCTTTTTGGTGCGCAATCGTGTTTTAAAAACAAGGCGCAGACGAGTTTTTAAAAACGATTAAGCATCAAAAAGACACTTTTGCTCCGGGTCATGAACAACGTTTTTTTATCATAATGACTTAAGATAAAAATAATTTAAGACTTTTGATCGTTAAAAATATTAACTATAAAAATTATTATGTTAGTGGAAAAATATCATCAACATTGTCATTGAAACCTGAAGAATAAGTAGCGTACATTAAAACGACCCCCTTGATTATTTTCCAGGAAAAACTATTGTATCTTAAAATTATAAATCCATTAATAAAGTAAAACTACATTTTTGTCCAAAACATTTATTTTTTTTTACATATCGTTTGACAATTAAAACTAACCACTAAGCAGTGTTTAGCCCACTACAATTAGATTAGACGGCTATATTAATTATTACCATCATACCTTTAATAAAAGAGAGGAATAAGATTAAACCACGCATTAAAAATATCAAAATTATTCCTTGCAATTCCGTAATTCTCGTAGTTATTACTGTACGTGTATACAAATTATGTTTAAAAATTAATAGGCCTACTATCGTCAGTTGTGATATCTACCTAGTGAGGCATGTAAAACATATATTGTATAACACCCATGGAAATATTACCATGGAAGTTTTTGTCATTTTACATCGAAACATATTTGAGCGAACGCTGGTTCAGTTCAGTGAAGCACGTCCGGACGGAGGGGACACCACAGACGGATCTGCAGCTTTAGCCACGGAACTCCAAGTTTAAATTAACTTTGTACCTCCCTTGTCCCCGGGATAATTCAACTCGCCGTCTTATCTAGCCGTCGTCGTCCCGCCGTCTTTTCTATTTTATACTCCGTATAGTGAGTAAACATCCTCATATAAAATATTATGTTTTGGAGGAGTATAGAAACCGATATTGTTATTTTACTGATATTTATTTTTGTATGCCCAACCGTCTGTGCCTGACGTCTGTCTCCATTTATTTTTAGCATACGCAAACAAATTTAAGATCATATGAGTTTATCATCAAAATTTATACTTTCTAATTAACTGTAAGTTTTTATCTCAGAAAAATTGTCAATGCACCTTGGTTTGTATCCAAAAGAACTCTACATAAAGACTTAAAAATCCCGACAGTGAAAGAAGAAATCGTCAAAATTAGTACAAATTACATAATTCGACTTGAAAACCACCCAAATCACTTAGCCCTCAACTTGTTGGACAATTCAGAAAGTGTCTACAGGCTGAAACGAGCTACAATTCTGGACTTACAAAATAGGTTTATATAACTATTTTTTAATGTTTAATTAGTGTTGGCATAGGTCAACATCTAATTCATGTTTTCATGTTCAGTTTCATAATTTTCAACATATTCTTTACTTATTGTTCAAATTTTATTGTAACAGATTGTAAAGTAAATAAATTTGTTAAAAAAAGTTTTTATCTCGTGTGTAGCCTACGCATTTATTGAGGACCAATATAAAAATGAGTTGGGTACTTTACATACCAAAAGTGATCATAAAGTAAACAAAAAATAAAAATATATAAAGACAACAAAATAGTCTTTCATTTTGAAAGAGCAGTCAAACGCTTATTGGTTGGCTGTGTTTTTCTGCTGATTCAAACTTTGTACCACATTGCACATTTATGTGTTTTTGGTAAAAAAGAGGTGTACTTGAAGTCTCTTGATCGATATTGAAGGCTGTATTTTATCTTCGACAATTTCACCGTATCAAAATGATATTTATTGCATTTAGGAATGATTTAAGTAATTTGCAATGAGAATATGAGAGTTCAATTCTTCTTATTGGCTTGATATAATTTTAAGGCTTGATATAAAAAAAATCCCCACCGACAATTGAAATTATGATGAAATATTCTCTAAATTTAATTTCTTTGAATAAATATGTCTTCTACAAGAGGGATGATCTTGTTTCCAACTTGGTCTTTAGCTTGGTTCGCTTTGCGTGACGCGGTCACATGAGGAGCAGGATGTCAATACCCATCAGAGCGCGAGTACAAGGGTGAAATGGCGCGGTCGGACAATGGCCTCAAAAGTGGTATAATCGGCCCCGCGGATTGTTTCCGACCCCCCCCCCCAAACTCTTCCAACATGGAACCACCCCCTCTCATTCTTCATCTCAAGCTCTCCGTCTTCTTTTAATGACCGCTTCTTCCTTCACTGGGTCACATATTTCTAATGACATGAGATATGGAGGATAAGAGACAAGAGCGAGTCCACACGCTCCGCCTGGCTTCTTGGTTTCGTTTCATCCTCGATTCTTTATTTGTTTATTTTAATCGATGTTAACTTTAGCTGCTGTACTGCATTGTCAACTTGTTCGTGCTATATGTGTCTTCCAGAAAAAATGACAAAATAAATAGATTAGGTGGTAACAACCAGTGACCGGGATTTTTTTTTTTTTTTTTTTTTTTTTTTGCAAATTTGACTAGTTACGAGAGTTTAGCTTGTCAGTAGCTTTAAATCATGGAGGAAAAACAGTCAAAGTAAAATTAACTATTCAGCTTTTAAATCCTCTCCAGCCTCTCCATTTTAGCGAATTTCCCTATAGGGAATACGCTATTACGGTAGTAGCCATGGTAAGACCTAAGCCCGGGACCACTTTACTTTTTCATTTTGAGGTCCCCAGAAGCTAAAAACACCATTCGTTCATTTTCATATATATGTATATATATATATATCTATATATCTATCTATCTATCTATCTATGTGTCCGTGGTACTGATAACTTTTGAAGGTGACCTCCGATTTTGATGAAATTTGGTATGGAGGTGTAAGACCAGATCTATTTTCATGAGTTCGCGAACCAGCATTCTCGGGTTATGGGAACGGGGGTTTATGGGGTTTCAAAGGGGTCAAAAATGGGTTTTTGGCATTTTTGGACCTTAATTTTTAAAATTCATTAATTTTAACTGAAACCATTTAAAAGAGCTTAAAAAAACAAACAATTTGGTATTTTGAATTTTTATCATAGCATAACTGGTTACGGGGCAAATCAAAAAATGTGTTTTCCATGTTATTCTTATGGGAAATCAAGAAAACCCTATATCTTGCTTATTTATTAACATAACCTAATCAAATTTGGTATGTACATTATCTATATAAGGTTTAACTTATACTTGCTTACAAAACCCATATGGCGGCAAACCTACATACTCACCCCCATGGGGTTTATGGGGAAAATAAAAAACTGCCAGAGTTTGATACAATTTTGTGTTTACATTCACCAATTATTGATTACCTTAGATTTTCTAACAACACCCAATGGCAGCAAACCTACATACTCGATCCTATGGTGTTTTTATGGGGAAAGTAAATAATCTTAAATTCCATTGGAAATTCGCTGAGTACGCAGGTCTGCTGCGACGGGGGTATTTTTTTCATTTAATGGCTTCCATTTGAAAAGCATATAGGCTATATTCTATCGGATGCCCATTTGATAGAATTTGTTGATAGGCTGAATCATTTCCAGCACAAAACCATGTACCACAAAATCATTTCTAGTTCTCCAAAGAATATTAGTAAGACAATTAATTTGTCATCGTTTTTTGATGGATTCTGAGAGGGAATCAATCTCATTTTAAAAAGAAAGACATTTTAAGATTACAAAATTACTTTTTCATAGAAAATATAAGAACAAGCTAATAGATTACTGTAAATTTTCTTTATACATGTTTACGGTTCAAACTGCCTAATTACCTTATCAACACTTTATGGTTTATATTCATTGGCTCCCCAAATCCTTCCATTGTAATGAATTGCATGCAGATAGCTAACACTAGAGTGGCGCGAAAGTAATATTTTATATTTTAATACTGTCTCGTACTGCGGTAGCAGCGGTTACCGACGGCCAGTATGCCACGTGACCCAATATCCCGCGGCGCGGAGGCGGAGGCGGCGCATGCACGAGGGATGTGTACCCAAGTGTGTGCCGTGTGTTCAGGTGTACCGCACACCGCGACTCGTACTTCGCGACTCTAGCCTCTTATCTAGCTAAAAACCAATGTACTCTTTCCATGAACTTAATAACGCGGATAATTTTATGGTAATGGATTGATTGATACGCAACAGTGACTGTGTGGATATAGTTTTTTTATTTAAAAATAAAAACTAAGCATGCTTAGTGATACTCACACTGAATTTATGTCTCTGGCGTCCACGATTTTTTCGCACGTAATAAACAAAGCAAAACTATAGAATATCATTGGAAAATAAAACTCTTAAGGGATTATTTACTTCGCTCATGAAGGCTTTAATATGTTTTATATCTTATTTCTGATAGTAAATTTTAATGGTATTTTTAAAAGTTTGAAGATTCATTGGATCATTTCCTCTTACAGTATTTATGGAATTCTTGTACTGTTCCCAAACCATTATCTATTGCAATTAATCTCGAAATTAAAAATTGGGAATGAATAAAATTATCGGGTAAAAAATTGTGAATACATGGGATTTAGCATAGTGCTCAGAACTAACTGTTTTTGTCCTATGTCTTGGTTATTACTTGCATTTCTCTACTTATTTGGGTTTTATTTGGAAAATAGGAGTATATTCTCCCAGTGTGCTCATGAAGAGTAACGATTTGACTGTTTTTCTTAAATAAATTAATCAAACGTAAAAATATTTTAAGAAACAAAAAGAGGTATTCCCATATTATTATTATTACTATTCAAAAGTTTGTTTGCAGTATATTTTTTGTCCTATTTTAAATTCCTAATTAATATGCTCTAGGGACCATTTCATCAGCGCCCGAGGCACCCGGCACCCACCTGTCTTCGGTAATGCACAATGCATTGATTTTTTCACATCCTGTCTCCAGGAGGGAGGAACAAGGGATGGCGGGGGAGGTCCAGATGGGAGTCTGGGCTAATTTCTGGTCCCGTTGGGGTGGCATACTCACCACCTTGCACCCCAGATCACAATCTCACCGCAGGAAGGCGTTCTTCTCAGCCAATCTTGATACCAACATCAAGGTCAGGGTGGTAATCTTTTTGAGAAAAATGTGACGCTTTTTGTTACATGTGGGGATGGGATGACCTTGATAGACGGGTGTGAGAGATATGGTTTTCGTTGAGCTGATTGTTAGATGGCTCACTTTTAAATTATATTTGGCCATTAGAATGTTTATGACCAAGTATTTGTTCATTAATGATTCAGAATTTTTGAACATGGCATGTTTTTGGTTATACCACTGTATTTAATCCATGTCAAATTTTGCTCCGGGCAAGTTTACATCAGAGACGCCAAGTTTATATCCATTTACGTTGCGACTAGTTTAAAAATACAAAACCATTAGATCCCATGGGAAATTCCAAAAATTCCGTGGTGGTTTAAAGTGACTTGGTTACACCACAGGTAAGCGTCAGTAAGTATGACCCATCACAATTACCCCCCTGGAGGCTGCGGGGGACCGATAACCGGTACAGTAGCTGCGGCAGCGAAGGCGGGTATCGCCGCGGTATTGGAGAGCGGCACGGCCCCCGGTTGTTTGGTTCACAGTCTGTAATCAGCATTATTACGGCGACTGCGACGGGCACGCGCCGTTCCACCAACTGAGCGCTTATTGTCACAGGTTCCCGACTGTGACAAACATCCTCAGCACGGACCTAACGAGCACGTGAAATAGGCTAACGTGTTGGAGCTGTTTATCGTCTATCGCGCTATTGTCATTATCAGTTATAGTCATTATAGGATATAGACTTGATCTGATGGAAAAATAAAATTCATCCATTGCAACTATAGTAGGCCTACTGAATGTCAATGGATTCAGCTTTACAAAAAAATTATGTACTTTTGCCCTAGCTGCGAGTACTTTTGCCCTATCGATGACCTACACAAATGGAAACATCTTGATTCGTCGAAGATCGATGTAACAAATTCATTCTGTGAAACACCCTGTACAGTATATTCAGTTAGTGAATTAATTTATTTTAGTTTATTATACTGTAAAACATTCTTCTTGGCTGAAGTAGGGCCTGTTTTGGATCCTTCTTTACACCGAAGTGTTCAAAACATTGATAATTTAGATACTCTCTTGGTATATCAAGGAGTAGGCCTATTAGTTAACGATTTCCTACCCATTGTATGAAAATTTCTTCTCGTAAAGTATTTTAGTTGAAGGATTCAATATAGAATTTCTTGTGTTGTGTGATTTTTACTATTGTGTCCATGCATATCTTTGCCACATATGATTAACATAGACTGAACATATTTCTAATAAGTCAGAAACAATATTTTAAATACTTTGTTTGGATATAAAAATAATATGAATTAAACATACTAACAAACACACAGCCACGAAATTGGTATAATTTACTCACTAGATAAAAAACCTTATTTGATTTATTTTGGAACTAAAAATATGTAGCATAATATGCAAGGTTTATAAAAAATGTCAATGCAAATCAATAAAAGAAAAAAAATCATTGTAAAGTTAGAGGTTGTATTTGATAATTTAATCTTTCCTGTACACCCTTAAAGGTAGTATAAACCTCTTCTTCCGCTGTGTCCACAGTATTTACAACTGTCTAATATAAATACCGAATACCAACATCTAGTATAGGCTCTCGTATAGGCTATGTAATTCAATATACAACCAAGATTAGTTCCATATACACAAAATATGGACTGTAAACGTCGCCAGGGTCCAGCAAACATAGTAAATTCGACTGGTTTAACATTAAATAAAGATGTCCGAGCTGAGATAGACCAACCTGAAATCAGAATAGTCATCAGGCTGCGAAAATGCCTTTAGTCGCTAGCTCGGGGAGAGTGGGGGCGAAGCGGACGGAGGGCGATGAGAGAAAAGAATAATAGTTGTAGTTAAGAACAAAAGGTATTGGAGAAAGGCGTTAACATGAAATGCCGATAAAGATGGAGAGGAATGGCCTTAGGTACACTGAGTAGTTTATAAAGGTGAGTGGCCACTTTTTGAGTGCTCGATTGGATCTATTGCTTTCACCAGTTGACCAGTAACAAAACCAGTATGAACGATTAAACTATTCTCTACTTTAAAGTTTAAAATTTCCAATAGCTTGGACGGATTCAATTAACAAGTGGAGAAACTGAGGAATACACTCAGTGGAATGGACTCAAGAACGGAATTAAGGAACCGAGGAACCGACTCACTAAAGTTGGGCTGTTGGACGACGAAGTTTCATACGAAATAGACACTGGTAAAGATGAAGATAGAATCTATATTGATAGAGGTGGGGAGAGTGGTGCAAAAATCAATGTACAGTTGATGAATCAGCATTGGAAGTGGAAACGGAAGTCGGTGAAGATGAATGGAAGTTTGTAAATGTTCATGAGTACCATAGATACAAGTAAATTCGAAGGAGTAACGCGCTTCGGCAAAGGTGAAGGAAGAGCGAATATCGGTGAAGGTGAAAAAGAAATGTGTATTGGTAAAGATGAAGGGGGAACGAACATTAGCAAAAGTGACGGAGGATAAAGAGTGAAGAATATGAAGGATAAAGGAACATTAGAGAATGTGAAGAAGAAACGGATATTAGTGGGGTAGAACGAGGAAAGAAAGTTTCCAAACGTGAAGAAGATGCGTCCATTTGTGAAGGGGAAGGACAAACGAACATTGGTGAAGTAGAAAGAGGAACAGAAAAGATACCGTACCAAGTGTGAAGAAGATACAGACACTGGTGAAGATGAAGGATGAAAGTACTGGCGAGTGTGAAGAAGAAACGGATATTGGTGAAGGTGAAGGAGGAAGGGACATTGATAAAGATGATGCGATATCTGGACGCTCGGACAATGCAAGATTGATGACGGCGGGGACATGACTGGCGGGACATAGAGGTCAGCGGGTCAGATGGATCGCTAGCGGCTCTAAACCGCAGCGAAGAATTTAATTGCGAGTGATGCCCAGCCGTAAAGTCTTTTGTACGAGGCAGTAAACCGCCGAGTCATTTGTTCAGCTCGGGGGGATCGAACGTTGTTAACTACAAGTTAGAGTAGGAGTGAAAAGGTTCCAAGTGTGTCACATTATAGTATTAAAACGATTCCGAGACTGTGAATTAAACACCGCTAATTTTCATTACAACATTATTATAATTATATCATTTTTATTTTATCTAAATATTGACAAAGTATACCTGATTGTAATTCAATAGCGAATAATTAGAATGTTTCATAAATTACCCATTATTTCAAAAGGCTTTAACGTATTTTTGTCAAATTATTTTTATTTGCAAGTACAATTCAAATTACGTTACACAGAATACATGACTACTTTTTTATTTGAGTAAATACTAAAGTTTATGGCCACTTTCAGACTTATCATTGAGTTATTCCAATTTAGGCCTGTAAATCTTATGGAAGTTCTATTTTTCTTACGTCCGTGGTTCTAGGCTAATTATTTTGAGGACAACCATGTGACCTATTTATGAGAGGCATACAAACGCATATATGCTTTTCACGATTCCAAAACTATATTCATTAACATAGATATACCAGTTAAAAAATTTAATAACAAAAACTCTATTCCTTGTATTAAAACTATTTTTACTTGGCGTTTAATAAATTTTTTTTATAAGAAATACTTTCCTCAACATCAGCTGTTTTACATCTAGGTTCTGTAACAGAATATTATGTTTTAAGTTCTATTTCAAATTAAAATGAACTATTCCTATCAATTAGATGTCCAACGGCTTCAGAGGCTGCAACACCCACGAAGTGTTGACAAATGACAATTCTGTGTCTGGTGCCAGCCGAGCTGATAGCCCCCAAGGTCGCGCGGGTGGTCACTGATAACGGCCGGTGGTCTCGGATGCTGATAACAGCTAATTATCACAACTAATTATACTTGCATGATCCCAGCAGCCGGTGCCTACATGCAGTACTATGCCACTATCTCGGCTGCTGTTGCGTTTGTGATTTGTGCGTGATTGATTTATGCTCCGGTAGGTAAGGTTATGTTTCACGCTGGATTACGGTAGGCTTCAATACTGTTTTCGAAAGGTTCCAATACCTGCGTGTAACGGTTTGTTGCAGATTGGCATTAGAAAATGGAACACGGTATTTGATGGACGTAAAACCGGCGTAAAGTTTTGATGGTAGGGGGATATAAACTTATGTAATTTATGTACAAAATGTGGGATATTCAGTTTAAGCTGATACTATTACCATTGACTTTGTACACTACGTGAGTAGACTTCTCATAGCATAGGCGTGTGTGAAGCATATTGACGGTGGTGCGATCTCGTGCGGTGTCCATTGAAGTACACGTAACATATGATAGATAAATCAGTATAACCACTCTTCGAAACCAAGGATGAAACATTTTATAACTGAAAGTTATGTTTATGTTTTGGTAAAATGTTTTGGCAGCACTGTAAATTCAGCTGAATAATAACAACATCGATGGCAGCGACTCTGGTGCGGTGTCCACTAAACCTCCAAATTTTTGCCTCAAACTAAATGCATTGGATGAGAGGTCTATTCACGTTAGTGTACATAGTCAATGCTATTACATTATAGCGAATTTCTCTATAGGGAATACGCTATTACGGTAGTACCTAGCCATGGTAAGACCTAAGCCCGGGAACACTTTACTTTTTCATTTTAAGGTCCCCAGAAGCCAAAAACACCATTCGTTCATTTTCATATGTATGTATGTATATACTCGTATATCTATATATCTATGTGTCCGTGGTACTGATAACTTTTGAAGGGGACCTCCGATTTTGACGAAATTTGGTATGGAGGTGTAAGACCAGGTCTATTTTCATGAGTTCGCAAACCAGCATTGTCGGGTTATTGGAACGGGGTTTTATGGGGTTTCAAAGGGCTCAAAAATGCGTTTTTGGCATTTTTGGACCTTAATTTTTAAAATTCATCAATTTTAACTGAAACCATTTAAAAAAGCTTAAAAAAACAAATAATTTGGTATTTTGAATTTTTATAATAGCATAACTGGTTACGGGGCAAATCCAAAAATGTGTTTTCCATGTTATTCTTATGGGAAATCAAGAAAACCCTATATCTTGCTTATTTATTGACATAACTTAATCAAATTTGGTATGTACATTATCTATACAAGGTTTAACTTATAATTGCTAACGAAACCCATATGGCGGCAAACCTGCATACTCACCCCCATGGGGTTTATGGGGAAAATAAAAAATTGCCAGAGTTTGATACAATTTTGTGTTTACATTCACCAATTATTGATTAACTTAGATTTTCTATTAACACCCAATGGCAGAAAACCTTCATACTCGATCCTATGATGTTTTTATGGGGAAAGTATATAATCCCATTCAAATTCCATTGGAAATTCGCTGTGTACGCAGGTCTGCTGCGACGGGGGTGTTCTGGCTATATAAATAAAAGAAATATATCTGAACTAACAATTTTATTGCAGATTTTTACTTAGATTTTAAGTTAAAACAGGCCCTACTTTCCGTCTGTTGTGTTAAATGCAGTTAACTTTTTTCATATAAAGATATTTTGTACATTTGTCCCCTAACTCCTTACACAGTATATTGGTAGTTCCTTATTCTCTCAAGTTAATTTGGAAAGTTTATCCAAATACATGCAGTAGTTTAAATACTTTATTCACTTTTTGAACTTATTTCATTAGTGTCGTAACGAGACAATCAGTCAATAATTAAAACACCATTAATAACCGGACCATACAAGAAGAATGGATCAAACAAAACTCATATAAAGTATATAGAAGGAAGTTGGGTTTTGAATGTGGGATATAACACAAGTTGTTTAAGAATTCCCAGAAGTTAAACCTCATACAAGCATTTACTTGATTTAAAGCTATTTAAGTGAAAACTCCAGAAAATAATGAAAGGCCACCCTCGTTAACCTTTAAAAAAAGATACCTTTAAAAATTGCTGCGGTGGCTGCCAAGTTGAGTTACTTCCTTAGTTTTAGCAGTCTAGGGCGTCTTGGGTGTATCTGATCTGAGATCTGATGGAAAATAGTTACTGAGGAATTGAGATACCTTTCTAAAACTTTTGTACATGAGATTTGGCTCTATTTTTTACAATTTCTACCAAGGTGCAATGGATTGGTATAGATTTAATTAAGAGTCTTAGCTTTCCCTAAAGCAGATTACACTAAGTACTCAATTCCTCTATAAAATGGTGGGACGCTCCAGTCCAACACCAGCTTTGAAATATTTTTTCCGGACTTATTTCCCATGTCAAGGTTCGCAACGGTTTGCCCAACCACAATTTACACAGAATGGACATCATTTTGCGCAATGACTTCCAGAAGAGCTCCCGCGCGGTGACCGCCCGCCGAGGGAGAAAGGTCCCGCCTCAGAGGCCGCCGACGCCGCCGTAGACGACGATTACTCTCCGAATCATCGCAATTCACAACCACTATCAGGATTTCTTCTTCCTGCTCAGGGCAACGTCCAGGTGTCGGACGAATAATGGCCAACCGCGCGCTGAGTCACGGGCCATTGTGGTCCAGGCGGTCATAGCGCGGCGCACCGGTCAGTCGTTAGGGTACGGTACCCAGCATCCAAGCATCCAGCTATTGGGCAACACACTGCTACAGATCTGGCAAACCGGGAGACGAAAGTCACTTTGGAATCTACAAACGAAACCCGACCAGGAAACTGCTTATGGACAGACAATGTTTCCATTGGCTTTAGTTAACATTATTGGTTAATTCCCGGAGACATTTACTGATGGATGTATATAGGCTTATAACAGTGTTATTTTCAAATATATATAAAAAACTATGCTTATTTAATTTCTGGTGGATCAAATTTTAGAAAAATTCTGCATATTTTGAGACGAATTTGTATAATTAAACCACGCTTTACAGACTGTCTTGGTAAATAATTGGAAATATCCTTATTTGAAACTAAAACATAATAATTTGTATGTTACAGGTTACTGGGTTTCAGAATTTAATGCACAAACACAGTTTTTGAAAATAAATTTTAAACGACTAAATATTAGTCTATAGGTATAACAAAGTCAAAGGGCGCAGCTAAGATTATATTTGGGGGTGCTGAAATATACTGATAGAAAGGCAGAAAATCTAAGGTATTTTTAAGGAGGTAATTTTTTAGGTTTTTGAAAGGTACTAAAACCCCTACAGTGCCCCCTTGGCTACGCCCTCAAACAAAGTTTTCACTGTTGTTAATTGCTTAAAAAAAAAGTAAATACCACATTCTTTTCATTTTAAGTATTGTATTCTCTTAACATATTGCGCTCTGTGACTGTTATCAATGTTAAGTTTACAGAACCAATTATACGGATATCCATGGGGAAATGAAAATGCCGTCCACGAAACAGATCGCGCCACCGTGTATTGGTTTCAAACACGCCTATGCTATGAAAAGTCTATTCAGTGTACCACATAGTCAATGGCAAAACTATTTTTTGAACATGGACTGTCCCTGCTTATTTGTTTCTGTATACATTGGTATTATTCTGGCTACAGTGCAACCAACCAGTAGCGGCGTAAACGAGCGAATAATATATTAGCCCTATTTGTTTGTGAAGAACAAGAAGAGAAATCTCTTTGTTTGTATCTGGTGTTTACACCAGGGAGCCAAATCGGACCGGCTGCTCAGTTGTAGTCGTTGGTCATTTTATCTCTATCAAGTTAGACAACAGTTAAGACAATGTTGGGCACTGGCAACACTCCGTCTGATACTATCCAGAATATCCGCGCGAATACACAGAGCAAACAAACATCAGTGGACTGTAGCATTAATACACAGTTCTGTTGGGATCGGGGAAGGGTTGGCTGTCGGACTATCGGTTATATTAATTTTTTGAAGATCGAGTATGGTCAACACCTGCTACTAAGACAAAGCCGGAGCGCTCTGACGTCAAATGCCTTGTGACGTCACCTAAAAGGCAATGTCAAAACAATCATTTGTTTTTGTTTATATGGGTTGTTTTTCGTAAACTTCAATAAAATTTTCTAGTGTTATTTGTAAAATTTGTAATGTATAGTGTATGGTGTTTTAAAACTGATTATTTTTCATTCAATAACAATTTTGTTCATAAATGTGGTTATTTCATATTGACTCGAAGTTCAATTTAAATATCTGAGTGTTCTGAATGGTTTTTTGTGTTGTATTACGACCAAGCTCAACAGTTTTTACTTTGGAAGATTAGAAAGATTGTAGTACTAGCAACAATGAGGAAGAGAGAGGCGTATTTAATTTAGCTAATAATCAGAAAGTACCTTCTAGATGGTTGGGCTAAACGTTATTCTTAACATCAATTATATCAACGAAGCCATGGTTGACTGCTAGCACCTTTTCTTTCAAAGGTTCATGGGTACCTAGATTGAGCGTGTGAAGATTCATTTCCAGCCTACTCATGAAAATTAATTGAAAGCTCCAGGCGCTGATTTATAAATTTTAATGAAGAAACTACAATCAATGATGTTGCTGTGAAGAATTAAGATGATACGCCAATAACCTAACTCAGAAGTGACGAAAGTAGTATTCAAAAACAGACATTTTTCAATCTAAATCTAAGCAGCACAAGTTTTAATTGCATTTATATACAGTATTTCATTGATTATAAGGAATAGCCTATCAGTTAATATGTTATTTTCAAATAAAATGTTTGAATCGTTGTAGTTAAATATTTGTACACATTTCATACTCATAGTTTAGGAAAGTAGGCCTACCGTGTGTAGGCTAATTAAATGGTATTGCCAACAATTTCATTAGAGGCCAAATAATAGTTAGGCCTACTGCTAGTCAACTATTCTAATTTTTTAATTCGTGTAAAAATTAGTATCACTTTGTGTCCGAAAACATTATTATTATATATAAAATTATTTGAGTTAGACAATTGTTTAAACTTTTTCATGAAGTGAAAGCAAATAATTCATAATATTCATTACAATTGGTACCTTTTTAAAAATCAAATATTAAGAATGAATACATTCCATTGTGATACATCTCTAGGTTAGTTGTTAGGGTTAGGGTTGAGCGGAAAATGTTTTTGTTTTCTCTTTCAGCTGATGCTAAAAGGCAAACAAAAATGGCGCAGCACTCCGGCTTTGTTTTCTAGGTGGTGTTGGTATGGTAAATTGCATAAAAAAGACTGATTGTAGATTGTAACAGCTGGGTCCACCTCATCCCCTCTCGGCCTGCAATGTTGTAATTTATTGGTTTGTTTACCAAGTGTAATAACTCTATCCTAGGACACAATAGTATATCTATATTAATAAAATTAGAGTTTTGTCTGTACGTTGCTTAGAATTTTGAAATTTTTGGTTATTTTTACTTTTTATGCATCACAGAATCCAAAATCGGTGTCATCTAAATTTCTTTCCCTCTGTCTGTCTGTCTCTCTCTCTGTCACTCTGTCTGTAACGCTCATGGGTCCTATTTTGTCCTCTTTTCACTGGATAACGACTTTACCTAAGGGTCTAAATTTTTTTCATGTCATAGACTAGAGTGGTGTGAAGGTTCATTACAACTTTAATTGACTTAGCGACCTTAGGGCTTTGCCCCATAGTATGTCAAAGTAGCCAAGTTGTGCTAAAATACCAATCTTTAATCTCTTTTCACACGACAAGGGCTTTAGTAAATGATATGAAAATTTTTATTATTGTTAAATGTTGCAATTAGAACTATTTAGCTGCTCTAAAGCATCGTTCGTCAAAAAGGCTCTGCCTTATAGTAAAAGAAATATTCAATGTTAATCTTATGGGAATATTTAATTCTACCTTTTTATCTATGCTGTTTAATCAGCTGGATTAGACAGTTTGTCATTTTCACCACAGATGGCAACACTTAAAATTTTAAATACAGACTCTTTCATATCTAACCCTTTAACTTTTCACTGGCCTAAATACAGTGAATAAAGTCAACTAATTCTTGGTTCTAAATATGAATATTAAAAAAATTTATGGAAATTATTACAAAACGAGTTTTGACCCTTAAATCTCAAAATGTTTCTTATTATCATTACAAACTAATTTTAGTTCCCAATTTAGCTTTCATTGCACGTTCTGACAAAAAGAGGTTTATTTCATCAAACACAATATTATGTAGTTAATACCAATGAGGTTTATAAATTGCTCAATCTTTCAAGTAGTTCGGGTATAGATGGGGCAGTATTAATGTGTAAGAACTTAATGAGAAGGGTTCTTATGAAGAAGTGAGAAAGTCGCTCAAAAAACACTCATAGTACCACAGTAATTTTCATTCAAGGATCATGCTGATTGGTTGAATGGAATCAGATGGTTTAAGAACATATTTGCAGAAGTTTGTTATTGTTTTTTATTTTGTGTAAACAAACAAATATACTTATTTTGACATTTAGAAGGTAAAAAGAGCGCTTCCCGTGGCAATAAGGAAAAGTAATCCCACCATCAATGCTTAATTTTTCTCCGTTTTTCGACATAACTTTTTAACATGGGATGTCACAATTTATTCGGTTTTGTATACATTGGCAACACATGAGGTTTTAGGTAAAAAGGTAAAGTCTACTAAAGACAAAAAAATTGAATTAAGTACACTGCGGTGCGGTGCCTATACGTTACTGACAGATGTTGCGTTGTTTTACTTGGTTTGGGAATTAAACTTTTAACTAATTTTGAATTTAGATTTAATATTGTACATGTCTGTACATATCTTTCATGGGTAGAACAAGATGCAGGGGTGGAATACATTGGATTTGGCATATAGCTATCGTCACACCCAATCAAGGATTCAATATTAGATTTCATAAGAATCTATAATATTTTTTTACAAGTCTGAGTTTTCTTAGATCGTCTATGAGTTTATACTCATATAACTATAAAGTAAATCACCATACAAATATAAATGTTTTATCAAACTGCAACAAAATCATTAGAAATAACTTCTAGACTAAATGAGAAATGGATTTAACAAGATTTTGACAAATGTACCTGGTAGCTATTAAGCATAAAACTTGATATTTAGATACGTTAGTATGAACCAACTGAAGGTTATATATTGAATTTGTGAAATCACTAATATCATTCGTTTAATAAACTGTACACACACCCCGTGCGAAGAACGGGTACACAGCTAGTTTCGTTATAAAGGCAGAAAATGGGGTTTTGCCGGTCTAGAGATCATGTTCCAAGTTCGAGACGAAGTCTAGTTCATAGCAAAATATTTGAAAATACAAAATCCCAGAAATTTTTATGTTTGTGTCATTATAAAAACACGTCTAGCATACCTCTAGCAAGGAAACGATTAAACAGCAAAACTTTTAGTTTATAAGAGAAAAAGTTTTAAGAGACAAATTAAAACTTATTTCTCGCACAGAATAGATGTCTATAGGTATGTGTGTGGGTGCGGGGCAGAGGCAGGCCACCAGAGGTGGTACATGTTATCACTGGCCTCTTATCACACTGATAACAGACCACTCACTCGCTCACGCCCTCCAACTCACCTCCGCCTCACCAACTGTTACACACGGCCACTGAAGGCACAAGTTTGATTCGACAAAACAACATGTTACATTGATTCAAGATTCAGAATTTATTGAGTCGTTCAGTAATTAGCAATAGGCCAAGTCACTAAAACTAACTTAAAACTAACAAACAATAAAAGCTTGTCCTCTAGACTCCAACCAGGCAAGTCTATACAAAAAATGCAGCATTCAAGTACAGAAAAGTCTATAAAAACATCACACCATGAAAAAAGAGAAAAAATTCTCTCCAAAGCAAAGCAAAAGCATGCCACTCGCATACCTCGAAGCCAGCATAAACAAAAGCCTAAACACAGTATAAACACTTGTCTCCTGAGGGTAAAACAATCCTTACATAGGAGAGCACAACGTCGAAATAATACAGAACATTAATAATTAGTCTAATTACTAAATAATTGTTGTAAGTCTATTTAAGTGTCAAAATTGTAAATAGTCTAAACGTCGTGTAAATAATATTTAACATTTTGAAATAGAAGTTACATTTTTTACTCATGAGAAATAAAGATGCTTTAGTGATGAGTTTTTTTATAAGTATGATCCCATTACTTTTAGATATAATAAGGTTTGTCAATATATAACCAATGAAGATGTATTTTTTAGTTTCAGACTGAAAAAGTCCTTTGAACCTTTAGTGAATAGTATTTTCTAGTTAGTATAACACCTGTGTAATACATGCACTTAAGGTGACACATTGTGGATTAACAGATGGCTCGGTGTATCTGTGCTGATGGCTTTCGATGAATATATTCTAAAATTGATTTAATTTTCGTTTAGACTCAGACCAAATACAACATTTTTGGATCTTGATGACGACATAGTTAAGACAGGCCGATGTTTTTAGAAAAGTAATCCCGCCTCGTCCCTTGTCCATCTCCTTTTCTCAAAAGCCATGAGCACAGATACACCGAGCCATCTGTACTTGGTTGGATTTTAGAATGTTAAATACAGGTGAATACACAACAGTAAACCCCCTGTGTAGCATCAATGCGTTTTACTATTTTATATATTAATTCATGCATGATTATTTGACTCATTCTTGTGTTGGTTACGTTTATGTTTGAATGAAAAAACAAATTATTATTGCAGAAGAGGTACCACCATCTTCAGAAACCTGTTTTCAGTAATTTCTAAATTTTTCGTAAATTGACAAGTTGTCCTTTATTTCCAAAAACACCCCTATGAAACAATATTCACCACCAGTATAAAATTTTTGTGGAAACGATAGTACAACGAAAACGTGTAGGTCCCGGGTCGTTGCCCTCCTGGGGAGATACTGAACGTTCAGGTGGCATGTTGCAATATTTGCCGGTGCCGGTGTCTAGTAGACCAGCTGATTTCGTTAATTGCATCACAGGTGTGCTATATCTGCGTTATCAGCGCGCCGACAGTTAAGTCAACATCCTGGTCGTCGTCCGCTTGATAACAGCAACACACCACGCCACGCATCACCTCCGGCTGCGTATAACATGGGTACTGCCGGAGAATTAGGTGTGAGGGTGAAAAATGAAGATGAAATCCGTGCGGAAGTAATGGCGAATCATTATGTACTTAAATGCACTGGCTCGATGGTACACAATATGATTTTACGTAATTTTAATTATCTTAAGCCGCGTTTACACTGGAGTTGCAGACTTTTGTCTGCAACATTTTGTTGTCGACTTTTTGTTGCCGACTTTTTGTTGCATACAAAATTCATTGTCAATTGTTCCACTGCAACTTTTATCGGCAACAGAAAGTGACACTCGTCCAGTCAGTCAAGATGGCGAGTGTTGACGTAGGGGATGCTGTTATAGCAGCAGCATACTGTTTGATATTGGCAAAACAACGTGCACCCCGTAGGTATTGGGTAAGGCCTTTATTAAGAGCAAGATGCGTTTACAGTGGAAGTGATTTGTTGAAATATTTTTAATACGATGACAGTGACCCGTTGACAGGTGAACTGAGAACGGACGGAAGTCTGAAGAATTCTTTAAGGATGGACAGCAGTGATTTTGAATACTTAGTAATGATTAGGACCTAAAGATTGTAAAAAGAGAGACCAATTGGAGAGCAGCTATACCAGTTAAAGAAAAACTCGCAGTGACATTGCGTTTTTTTTGCAAGTGGAGATTCCTATACTAGTTTAAGCTACCTTTTTAAAATATCAAAAAGTACAATGTTTGTATTCAGGCAACGTTGGGTTCCACAAAACGGGCATTTCTTGATATAGCTCAATCGATGATACAATTTGATCCCTAGACAAAACCATATTAACTACAACTATGGACAGTCTCAATACATAGGTCTACACACAATAACAACTCAAGTGCACCGGCACACGGCGCGGCGTACAGACAAACGACACTTTGAACTGTATCTGCCTAGTGAGCGATACTGATTGCGGCATCACCAGCGCCAGGACAGTCACGTGGTACTGGCAGGTGGAGCGGGGGGCTGAGGGATGTCTGCAAATTTTGTTGCACCGTTAATTTGTCACTGCAACATTTGTCGACAACACTTGTTGCCAACATTTATTGCAATCCTTTGATCTTTACCGACTCTCAGTGGAAAACAAAAATTTAGTTGCCAACACGCCAAATCTGTCTGCAACTTGAAATGTTGCAGACAAAATTAGAGCTGTTTACATCTACGCAACAAAAATCGGCAACTTTTTGTTGCCAACACGTGTCTGCAACTCCAGTGTAAACGCGGCTTTACATGAACACATATAGAACACAGAATAAGAAACACGATATAGGTAATAAAAACAACAAAGAGCTACATAAAATAAATAAAATGCACATGATTATTAAAGTTGCACATGATTTTTTAATTTTTGCTCCCTGTTGATTTTCGTCATTTTACCCTCTATTCCCGCCGTTTCCTTAGTAACCATCCCACACTTCCACGCCATCCAACAAGCTTAAAAAATCAGAAAGTGAAAGTTAAGAGAAATTTAACGACTTAAAAAAAATGGTAAAAGCTTACGATTATACTTCTAAAACATCAGATCGTTGTTTGTTTTTAAAGCCATATTGATTTTGTGGCCTGTGAACAAGCAGTTAAGTTTGATTACCATAGAAACGTAAAAGTAAAATGAAAGATACCAAATGGGAAACTGTAAACAATGGTCTGGTTACCAATGAAAGAGCGGGATTGTGGGTAAAATATCACCAATCAACAGGGAGCAAATTTCCCTATCCTCGTAGCACTCTATATGTAGTTTAACCTGGATGGTTACGTTTTTTATTTGGTGAAGGCCTATAACTTGTACATTTTCTACATTTTTGTTATTTTATTTTTACAGTGATTTGGCAAATTAAACTTGGTAGTTGATAAAGTAGAGTATACAACGATTGTTTAGCCTTTAGGCTACTGTGAGATATTTAGAGCACTCGTAACTTAGAGGCCTTTATACGCAGTCATTGAATAAACTCCTATTGTACTATTAATTTGATTGACATAAAATGAATGTAACATAGCATAAAACAATATGCGGTAGTTGAACGTTTCACCTCAAAGCCATATTTCTCTCCACAAACCACACCGTTCAACACTTTCAATGATCAACAAATCCACAAACACTATAAACAAACCTTCCTTTTGTGTCACTGTTTACAGAGCTAATCGCCCTGAAAGAAAGCCACCCCTATCTTTTGTCCCAGTGTCCGAATAACAGACTGGCAGCAAGTGTGTAAATCACAGGGTGGACAGCGGTCAGACAGGCCCTTGGTGGGCGGGAGGGGGGGGGGGGGGTGATGCACGGCCGGGGCGGCTTTCATCGCCAAAGGGTGGCGGACTTTAGGGCTGTAGGACTGGAGGGCAAGCGGCTAGCAGGTGCCGCGTCTGGCCTACAGCAATTGACCCCACCTGTTTCTAGTGACCCTTTACGTTTTAATGAGTCCGAAACAGGTCCTTTGAAGTCGAGGGTTAGGGTGCCAAGTCGCCTTAATTGCGTTTTCAAAGGAGCGTAAAGGGTGGACAGTGGTTTTCTTTTCATTTAACCTCGTAACGTTTCATATTGCAGTACACTAAAATAATGTGGTGGAAATACCTGCATTAATGAATTGTAATGAAATTATAGATCAGTAATAAGGAATTTTCCTTTGAGTACAATTTTTTCTTCTGTGCCGGTGCTGTCTAGATCATTAAATTATTTAAATCAAACTATGGTGAATAACTTTATTTTAAGGCCATGTACCATTATTTTATACTAAAAGTGCAAACTATTTCTCTTTAAGGTTTTTTATACTTTATGAGTCTTATATAGTATCAAAACATCTATATATATAATTCTGTAAGCGATATTTCTTGAGCAAAATTGTGAGCGTCATACAGATCGCAGAAAGATGGGAGGGGTCTCAAATTAAAGGTCTCGGTCCCATGCACGAGGGAAAACTATCGGCGTGTCCATAATGTTAACAGGAAATAAGAAATCACGTAAAACGTCCTCCATAAGAATAACAGGGGGATTTAAAAAACGTCTGCTTTGTATACGTTAAAACATGTGTTATGGTTTAATTTCAAAATTATACACAGATGATAACATTGAGTGAAGATAACAAAATAATTCACACCAAGAGAAGCAATCTGTAGAATAATTCTGTTAGCAAAATTTCTTATAGTCTCAAATTAAAGGTTTCGGACTTATAAAGCGTATCCATAAAGTTACAAGGAAATGGGAAATATAATAAAACGTCCTCCTTAAGAATAGCATGTTGATTCGAAAAATGTCTTCTTTGTGTACATTAAAACATATGTTTTGGTTTTATTTCAAAACGATAGACAGATGATAAAATTGAGCAAAGAACTATTCATAGCCAAATGACAAAAATTAACCCTAGAGTGGTAATACTATAAAAAGACTTTTTGTTGCTTTGAGCTACTAAAAATTCTACCAGGAGAGTTAACCTTACATACTATTACAAATTGACTGCTGATTTTACTGTTGTTACTATAATTTAAATTGTAAAAAAACTGAGCGTGTATGCAAATCATAAAATGCTTTCTGATCGTTAATAGTCATGCAATGGGCGATGAATTGTGGCTTGAGAAACACCTACATTATTTCCATTGTTTTGGTTTTATTTTAAGACGAAAAGTCAAATGATCATATTAATTGACGATGACACATTAATTGATACTTAAAGTGTATCACTCAGTGAAATTTTGGTATTCTGTTAGCTGAATTTTCCGAGAAACCTTTTAGTCATTTCATAGATTGTAGGATTATAGAAGACGAGTTAAAATCAAAGACGTTGGTCCTACATACTAGAGGAAAATGTAGCAGATAAAAAACTTTACAACAAAATGGGAAATATATAAGAATGATTATTTCCTGAAAGGTTCTCCTTAAAGATTCTCCATGTAGTGATTTTTAAAAAATCTGCTTTGTTTACACAAAATTAATAGTTTTGATTAGGAGGGATGAATATTCACAGAAAGTGTAGATGCACTTTGAGATGCTGTGTTTAAATTTTGTGACTAAAACATAAAAAATCAAAAAAACCGACAGGAGTTAAAAAATAATGTTTTTTCATTGCCGCTTTTCCATGTTATATTAAAAAGCTGTCATAGCTCAATGAAGGGACTACGATTACTTTCAAAACTTATTTCCCATAGATCGATATGAGTTTAACAACCGACAAAATAGATCATTTACAAACGGGTGACCTAATAGTACAGGATTGATAAGAGTACTTGGGGTCGAATGCCTCAAATTAAAATTAAATTTTCTGGAAACCTTCGTTGTGGAAGAAATGGTAATACGTTATGGTTCATGCTATTTTAATTTTATGATTAGGGGCTTTTGCCCCTATGAGCCACTAGTATCTTACAAACATATATCTTAGCAAACAAATTTTACTGTTCCACCATGTGAGAGTGACCTTAGTTAAATAGGAAAAATTGACCAATTCTTCTCATCTCTCATCGATTAGTATGATAAACAGTTAAAATCTTTTTTATTTAGATAAGATGCATATTTCAATAAACAATACGAAACTTCGCATTAAGTTAAGAATTTTCAAGTTAATTTATTTATTTAACTCTTAGTACTACTATTATTACATTTTAAATTATTTTGACATAAAATCGAGCTTTGATTACAATTAAAATATTTAATGAAAAGTGTTTGGGCTTTAAAAATACCTATTAGAGTGGGTGTTTTACATGCTTCAAACACATTATTTTATTAACATTGCTCATTGAATAACAAACTATAAATAACATCCTTAAAAAGTTCAAAGTTAATAAAGATACCAAGTAACATTATTTTTTTGTCGTCAAGCAAATTTATCACAAACTTGTTCCAAACCATGAAACAATACCCAGCCTCTCATCTGAAGCCAATTAGACCAAAATAAACCGCGGGCTACCGGATGGAGACTGAGAGGGCTTCTGACCATAATTCACTTTTAAAAAACGTCCCAGCGACGCCTCGCGACGGTGTCTGATATCGCCGCAACCCTTTTGTGGCGGGGGGGGGGGGGGGGGGGGTAAAAGGTCAGGGGTAGGTCTGATGGCCACATGTCTGGCGAGACAGACACACATGTCCAGACAGGATACACCTCGCGGTCACCAGGACATCTGTCTGGAGCACAGCACACGTGTGGGGAGCCGGTGACGCAGACGGTCTGGACTCGCCAGGATACGAGCGGGACTACCGGGATCATCCGGGAGGAACTCGAGTTCTGAGTTCAATTATTGAAAACGTGTAGGCCTAGTGATGATCATGCTGTAATCTAAAATAACACAAATGGTAGGATAACATTGTCACTAATTGCAAAAGTCGTAAATTTTTATTGCAAGATTTATTAAGGTATCTGTGATACTGCAGTCAACTTTTTGCATTGCTTAAAGGTTTTTATTAATGCGTTTAGCTACTCCTTGTCCTTTCACAGTAGGGCAAAATTTGATTTAATCGCCTTCTGACTTTCCTCCGGTGCTTTATCTTCTAATGTGGGCTTCGGTATCGGAACTCACAGTCGAACGTTTTCAGTCAGAGAATAATTTTTTATCCTTGCTGGGTGACATGCGTTAATGCTGGAGATGCATTGTATCTCTAGCTTTACCTATTGTACCTTTTACAAATAGAAAAATTTAATTTTAAACTCATAAACATACGTTTAGAACAAATTCTTACTTTAGTAAAAGTAACCAACAATTTGTATTTGCTCATGCTGAAACATTTGGATTTATTATTTAGTTTATTCTATCAGATTTTCAATGATTATTTATAGATTTTACTAATTTTTACACTCAAACATCATCTGAGTCAACAAAACTTCACTTTTCACCCAATGACTTTCCTTTAATGAAGGAACGTTTGAATCTTCACTTTTCCTTGCTGTTTTAGTCAAAGAAACACGATTTAAAGGACTCTCTGTCTAGCGCCAGAAAAATCATCTGAAACCAAGGTGTACCACTCATTCACTTCAACTCTGCAGGCAAAATATCCACCACAATCAAAAACCTTTTTCAATGTTAGAAATCCTTCCAAGAATTTCATCAAGTTTTTGCCCACTGGAGACTTCAATCCACTAATTATGGACCGGCGCGTTTCACAGTGTTGGCGGGTTTTCCGGTGACACCCCGGGATGGTCAAGCGGTTCCCGGAAGCAGTTTTTGCGGCCGCGGCTCCTCGCGAGTGTTGTGAGTCAGCGTGGTGAGACAGAGTCAGAGGGTGACCGCAGGAGCGCGCCGTGACCGGAGTGCGGGAGTCGCGGCATGTCCGGGCCGCCAGGGGTCAGCACCGAGGCACACGGTCACTGTGGGCGGCGCGGGAACTTGCATAGAGAACTGGAGTGCGGTTCTGGTGGTAAACATGTTTGTGGTTCTTCTGGAGATTGAAAGGACCATTAGCGTAATTCGGAAGCTAATTTTTTATGAAAAAAAATTAAAATACAGAAAGACAATTTTAGAAATGTTGGTTTAATTAACTAACCCATGGTAACCGGTTAGCATTTCATTGAAAATATGTTATTCTTGTGTAATGTATTAGTATAGAGTTGTTTAATCATTTGAGCAATTGATTTTTTTACACTAGTGTAGGATAAAACGACGCTGAAAATAGAGCGATTTAGTTTGGATATTTATCAAAACAATTAACTACATACATATGCGTTTTAGACATATACAACTGTATATGCGTATACGGTTCGCCTGGTGTGTTTTTACTATGTTATTTATGTTCTACGTAATTCCTCCACCTGAAGATGGGATCAGATTCAAGATACCGAAAACTCGCGAAATTCTTTTTTTAATCAGTGATGGAAAATGTATGCAATAATTTACTAAACAATAACCTAAACTCACCATCACCAAAAATGAACTTTAAACAACGAATATACGTTTTTAGTTAATCAGTGAATCTTCCATGGTTTAACATAACCCCTTCGGCTATTTTATACACATAATCTTAGATTCCTTGATCTTACTGGTGTACTAAATTTACTCTTTACCTGTATTAAACTTAAAAATCAATTATTAACATACCATGTTAATCTAATGTGGAAATGAAGAACTTGGCTTGTAGCACCTTTCATTTGGATTGATATTTTTCGATTTTCTTTAAAAATATAATTCACGCCGAGCTCTATCTATTGACTAAATAATACTCATAAATTAGGGTAAAAACTGTAGGAAAAATTGCACAAAAAATACTATAATATGTATAGATTATTATGCCTAATACCCATCGATGCTGAATATGCACAAATATTATTGTGCAGGAGTGTCAGAAATTGTTTATTACAAGGAATGCATATCTACAACTTGCATTCAGTGTAAAAAACATAATTAAAAAAAATGTATTGAAAAAATAATGTTTGAAGGAATACTGTACGTCGTAGGACAAAGTCTTTTTTATCAAAGCTTTAACTGTTTTAAATGAAAGGATTTCTATATGTCATATTTTACAACCAATCAAAATAATATTAGAAATTTACAAATAATTACATCGAGTTTATGTTTATTCAATTGTATTTCCCCAAATTTTCTCCCCCGCGCCAGTCTCCACCCCGAGGGAACTGATGTGACAGGGATGTTCCCATATGACATTCACGCGTAGGTGACACCGTCGTTAATATCCCCGACAGACAGCCAGATCCTGCAAGACGAATGTGATGACGTTGGTGCGGTGACGGCGGCGTGAGAACCGACCACATCTGCCAGCCAAACCGGCGCCCGCCGCCACCGCCGGACACCCCAACACCAACAACGCTTTTTACACCGTTTTTTTAAAAGCTTATTTAATGAAATCGAAACCGCCACGTGTTTTCGATAAGATGGACCCTGGGGAGGTCTGGGTGAATGACCCGAGTTGTAGAAACAGTGTGTTTTGATACTGGTTTGTTGAGTTACCTATATTGGAGTATCGCCCCTTTCACACATCACGGTTTCCAATACATTCCAACGGCGTACATTCCACGGCGTACATTCCAATAGAATCTTATGAGACCTTTCACACAGGCACGTTTACGGTTTTTAACCAGCTGACAATTACTTGTACGGTATTTTGGACGGTTTTTTTAAATCGTGCGGTTTTTTCCCGCACGGCTAAAAACGGATGTGTGAAAGGAGCGTTTGTGTTAACCTGACGAAATTAGCAAAACATAAAAGAATTTAATATCATTTTATAGCAAATTAAAATTTTATAGTATTTTTTGTGTAATTACTTGTATATTTTCACACAGTTTTCTAACAATTAATTAAAAATTGCACACAATTTAAAATTTGATGTATTTAAATATGGGATACGTAGCCCATTTAGAGGTTCATCTAACTTTGAAATAAAACATCAACTTACCATCATACGAATCGCTTTTAAATGGAATTCTAACAGGTTTTTAAGGGCTAAAATAAGAGTCACTCCGACAAAAACAAAGAAAAGGCACTTCTTTGGTAAACAATTTGAAAATTTCAAAATTGTGAAGTGGATCTAGGTTACTATTTTGAGACTTTCCTCTTATACTACCAGGTTCTTCGGGTTTACACATCACATAATGTTTGTATGACAATTCCCTCCTCCGAGACACCGAGGTCTTCCTCCTGAACGACACAGGCCGAGTTGGCCGCGGCGCTGATAAGCCAGTGATAAGCGGCGTCCATGTCCGTGTCCAGGTGTCGTGTACCTCCCAAACACGACATGCGGGCTGGGGGCCGAGCCCACCTGTCGTGGCCGTGACCGACCCGTCCGACGCTGCCGGCCACGGTCACTACGGCAGAGCTGATAACGGAGTGATAAGGGTTGGAGAACTAGGCAGTTCAGCAGCACGGCACGATGAGGTGAGGGGAAAATACAACCAGCCCCTTCTTCAGGTGGACTAAGCATATGGAATAACATTTCCGGAAGCTTGGTGGAGCGTAGTTCATTTTCGTCCATTCATAAATTAGAAATAATAAGAAACAGAGTGCTTGAGTCTTTTTACAATACCCACACCTGGCAACAATGCGCAGTCGCGACGCCGCATCACCCGGTGAGAGGATATGTCGCTGGATTCGAGTAGTTTGAAACCACATCGAGCTTCTGAACTTCCGCTAGAGTTTCTATAAGTGGTTCAAGCCATTAAATAGCATACAAACAGATTTTTAATGGAATTCTTCTATTATTGCTGTGCCGGCCAAGGTCACTACAGCAGTGGTTATAACAGAGCTGATAACAGCTGACAGGCAGTGGGTGATGCAGCAGGAGAGGTAACAGAGCTTATAGCAGTTATAACAGAGCTGATAACAGCTCACTGGCAGTGGGTGATGCAGGAGAGGTGATGAAAACAGTTCACTATTCTATAGTTTATGAGCCACCGGAGGAGGTTATATAACATTCTCCAACAATGATCAATACAAAAGATATTTAGATAAAAAAAAAATACTATGATTTTTTGAGTAGGACTATTCTAATCATCTTTACGATAAACGTATCAACTCAGAGAGCCATAACTTTGACACAGAGCTCAGCTTCCATGAAAAATTTTAAATTGCTAGTCGAGTGGCAAATCAAAGAATATCAGGACCAAACATCAAAGAGCTAGCTGTAATAGGTAGAGTAACTCGAGTATGATTTAAACGCAATCACCCACAGGAAAACCATGTTTACAGAATTCTTTGAATCCGTTTAAGGCATGTGTCCATGTAGCAACTCCGTAGTAGAAATTCCTTCCTCCATTGAACGACCTGGGTCAGCCAATATCCAAATAAATCGCGAGCACCGGCGCTATACGACCGCGACGTTCAAGTGAAACGTCCGGGGAACATTCCGGTCGATGGTGAATTGACAGTTGAATGTCGAGATGAATGTAATTATGTTGGCCGTGTGCATTATTCAGGTGCCGCCCCCGGCGCGCCCTCGGAGACATTGTCCGGTGGCATCTTTATGTCACCGCACCTGCCGAGGCCCCGGAGTTATGCCCGCAGGACTCTACTGTCTTCATCCGCTCCGGGAGAGGGCGGACACGATGGAGTTGCAGAAGATGGAATTGAGGATAGGGATGGACGGGTGAGATGACAGAGAAAGGGCTTTAATTTCCTGACTATTTTTGAAAACTATTCTGACTACAGTTATAGGAGTCAAATCAAACGCTTTCTTGATTATGTGTTTATTAATTTGCTAGATTTTCAGGAAATTCGAAATCAATAAGTTTTCTATATGGTACATAAAGAAATCATATTGATACCTCAATGATTGTTTACTGAGGTATCAATATGATTTCGCCCTAAAAGAGAAATGTGATTTTCAAACAATGAATTTAGCGGGAGAAAATCCCTATTGTTTGATGATTTTGATAAATTATTTTGTGAGAGTTGGATTCTTCAATAGGTCCGTTTTCATTTTCGATAAGTACATATATGAAGATTTTGCATCCCATCCAGTTTGCACATTTCCGTTAATTTCGGTTGTATTGAAAACTACAGTATATCTCTTCTAAATATCCTCAAAAGTCTTCAAGAAAAGTTTTGGTACCTAGGTCACCAAACTAAACACAACATGAGTACATGAGTACAAGAGATATTTAGATACAAAAAATACCATGATTTTTTGTGTATTCTAATCATCTTTATGATATACGTATCAACTCAGAGACTCATAACTTTGACTCAGAACTCAGTTACACTCTTCCATAAAAAATGCTAAGATCCATAAGATACTTTGTTTAAAATAAATTATTTTGGCAGTCATGCTCATGTTGACAACTATAAGACTGTTACCCCTTTAATAACTGTTACCCCATGACACATAAAAATACCCAAGTTCCCATATCATTATTGGTGATAGTAACCTACTTATCAGAGCCTCAACTGACAAGTGACTAATCTGGGGGATGGCCCACTGGGCCGACCATAGGAGTCAGTCGAAAGTTTTAAACATATAGACCTAAACATTGTTGATATGTTCTTGTTCAAAAATTTATTCACACCCTCAATCCCAAACCCGATCTCAGAAGGACGATTCTATCGGAAGTGTAGGCCTACGGTTTGGTGTATTGAAATCTATTATGCACAACCGTTTATTTGATTTCTTATCAACCGATGTTTACTTTTAAGATTTTCGACTGACTCCTGGTTTTTCAAAGGTTCCCCAGAGGGACACTTGGTTAGTTGTGTCGCAGATAAGTAGGTTACATCAGTTGCAATGCTAAGCGAATTTGGTATTTTATACGTATTGGGTTCCCGAGTTGACACCCTTGTATAACTTCAGCACTCGACTTCCAACTCTCCCCCGCAGACCCTCGCCCCGATGGGACGTCCGACGCGCGGCACGGCGAAGGCTGTGACTGATCAGTCGCCTTGGCCAGTTCCCGCCTGTCCATCCTTGACGACCGGAAACACAGATGACAAAGGCAACTCGGTTTCACGCGTTGTTTGACGCCTCCGCCTCCACCGCCGCCGGATGGGCTGGCCACGGTCCGTCGCCCAGGTCCGGTGTTGGCATAGGGCTCGTGCCGTCTGACCGCAGCCTCTCCTCTGACCGCCGACCGCCGACCGCCGACCGCTGTCCCGGGTCGCCGCAGGTTCCTACTATGTTGGAGAAAATAGTAATAACAAAGAGGGCCAAGCTAAAAAAGTGGACTGGTGTTCCATTTTTCTTCAGAGATGTTCTCTTATGACGGATAATATTTGCCGTCCCCGATTACCGCCCAAAAACATCCGATATATTATGACTTTTAGCCCTACCTGGGATAAAATATGAAATCTTACAAGAAACCCTTTAATGTACGTTAGATACTGTTTTTGGAGGATAATCCCGCAATCCCTACCTCAAATTGACGTTATAACCAGAAATATCACTCAATCAAACTTTACTGAATTAATTTACCGAACTTTAAAAATAAAATAACTTGCGACATAAGACTTCTTGAGGTAGATTTGTGACGTATATCGTATCATGTTCATCTACATTCAAGTACCTTTTCAAAATATACATAATGTTTGCATACAGTGTCCTCTAAGACTTCTTTTAGTAAGTGAGCTTCAACCATGTTACTTATTGCACTTGAAAAGTGCAACATACATTTTTCGTCTACTAAATGTCCCCATCAACAGTAATCAAGAGTAGATTTGATTGGATTTTCAGTTCTTTCTCCCCTCCCCACCCCTATTCAGCACCTGACCAATATGGTTTTCGTACAGATCATATTTATCATATTTGTAATTGGGGGGATGATTGCAAGGATCGTGCTTCCACATAGACAACAATCTTATCTTAAAACGTTGTTTTAACGTTAGTTATTTTTTCCTTTTCTTTTTTTACAACTTGAACTAGTTCGTGTAATTTTTATTGTTTAGATCTACACAAGAAGAGCAGTGGGTGTCTCTATGGCTAAGCGCACACGGGCGATTTTTTAATTGACCGATTAAAAAATCGGCCTATTAAAAATCGCCCTCGATCTATGTGAACGCGCACACGTAGCGATTGTTTTCGCGTGGTAGTTCTCATTCTGTGTGACATAAAAATGGACTTTGTAGAGCTAACGTGTGTTTGTGCACTTCTGATGCGGGCTAAAAAAAGAAGAAGACATCACCGTAGGTATTGGGTACACCCTATTGTAAGTCAGAGACTTATAAATGGACAGTTTCATAAGATATATAACACCTTACGAGAGGACGAAAGGAAATTCTTTAACTATTACAGAATGTCAAAAAATGTTTTGATGCTTTGTTATAAAAATCTGCCATTGCACAAAATGACTGTATACAAACAACACAAATATACAAGACAAACAAGTCACCGGTGACTGCGGAGTAGCTACTGACGGGCGAACGGCCGATTTTTCAATCGCCTGTGTGCGCGGACAGGTTACAACCTGTATGTTTCAGATTTCCGGCCGACTATCGCCTCGCCCACAAATCTGTGGCTTGCCACAGATTTTAAAATCGGCGCTATTTTTGATCGCCTGTGTGCGCGCTCAAATATCTTCCAATGATGCACAGACTGTGCGATGAAATAATTGCCTTAAAATAATCGCCCGTGTGCGCCTAGCCTATGGTATTCATGAGGTTTAAAAAACGGTTAAAACTAACAAATAATCACCGTTTATTTTTTATATACGGTACACCCAAACCATAAATATATTTATTCGTGTATAAAAACTGCTTGTGAAAAAATTCATCGTTGATTAATAGATCCTTCTTGCTCATTTAAAGTGATACATAGGAATATGTGATCATAAATCTTATGACCTTCTGGACCTTACAACCTCATGATCATAAAACGTTATGTGTGTTCATATAATTGGTATTGACCTATAAACAGAATCTTCTCTTCGCTGACACAGTACATGAATATATTCTTTTAGGGCAGTTTTCGAAATATAATTTTGAGATTTTAAAACATCTGAGCATTAAATCTTATGAAACTTGATCAACTTTCAGCAAATTAATACCTTTAGCAACCGCAAAGCAGTAGCGCACAATATTCCTAAAACATCATGTAACAACAAGTTTTACTGCAGACCGTGAAGATCTCTAGACCATGAGACTAATTTAAAAGATAGGTCTATTTTCATGCGTGGTTTTAAAGTTTAAACGGGATAAACAAAATGACACAATATATCTATATCTAATATAGACAGGAAACATGGTTTAGAGACAAGCTTAGTCTACCAAAGTCATAGATACCATCACAGGACATTTTTCTGAGATTTCCTCTAACTCTGATTTCCTTACCCAACTCAATTGACACCCATATCTCCCACTGCGGACTGGCACGTTGTGATGTCACACGACATGGCATAATTATCGTGGCAGTGGCGGTCACAGTGGCTGGCGAGATGGGGGCGATGCCCCGCCGGCGCTGGTCCGGAAGGTGGCCGAGGGGCAGCCACGGCCGTGGAGGGTACGCACCGTGGAGGAGGCGGTACAACGACCGGCGACTGCGACAGTTACCTCGTAAAAACTGCACAACAGCGGTGACACCTCGTCCGCAAACGCTAACGAGTCGCCTGCTTACTTAGCCTGGGCGGTCTTGTGGACAGGCTGTCTGATATCCGCACATTGGAGTAGGTCGAACGTTGTTCAATTGAACTTTATGGTTGTTCATTCTCGTTATCTGATAAGTAAAGGTGATTCTACACCAGAGGTTAACAACAAACAATTGTCAACTTCAGCCATATAAAAGGATCAGTAAAAGTAGACAACTTCTGGTTATCATTGGTGTAAATGCTCCTTATGGTGTAGGTTGGTGTGAAATTTATGTTTTAATTAGTCCCTACTTGGTTTCATTAAGTCGTTTGCATGACCTTCTAACTCGATATTCTTCTGTGCAGTCTTGTTGATGAGCCGTCAGAGTTTTTCAGGTTCGGGATCCAGTCATCGAAAAAACTGTCGCTACGGAGAAAAATAACAACTCAATTAAGCAAAGCCATTAAATGATTGGATAATGATGTTTTTGACACAATAAAATTTAGACTATTGTTTTAATTTATATATTTTGAAACACATTTATACTTTTGAAGTAATTTTTACCTTTGCGATCTCATTTTGTTGGTGAGGTGAGCTATATACTTCCAGGATTACTTTGTTACTGCCTTTTGTTACTTGTGGCAACAGCTATAAATCTTCAAGTAGATTTGTCAGCATGTATTTAAAAGCCATTTGCATATTTTTTTCTTGTTCTAAATATATTACGAATCTTATGGATATAACCTATGAAGATTTGTCAATTGTTAGAATAAAACTATAGGCTAAACGCTTCTACAATTACAGTGAAAGCATAAAATTCTGTTAAAGACTCATGGAGAGTTTTTTGTGCATAGAAATTGTTGTTGTAATAGAAATTGTTTTGACCGACAAGTTTTATCTTTTTTAGGGCAAAATCAAAACTGCCCTTTAATATGTTACTGACTATTTATGATCAATTCCTAATCATTATTCTGGCAGTGTTTGGTATTAAGTTCTTTGTTTCAAGTTCATTGCTGGTGATGGTGAGTTCATGTTATTATTTAGTAAATTGTTGCGGACATTTTCCATCACTAATAAGTCAAACAAATTCACGACATTTCGGGATCTGGAATCTGATCTCTTCTTCAAGTGGAAGAAATATGAAGAAGATAACAAAGTAAAAACAAAACACACCAGGCGAACCTGGAGAAAAGGTATTTCTTCCACCGTTCCACCTGAAGACGGGATCTGGAATCTAATTCCGAAACGCCGTGAATCTGTTTTACTATTCAGTGATGAAAAATGTCCGAAACAATTTACTAGACAGTATCATGGTATTTAGTGTTAAAATTCATTGCAAAGTGTTGCCAGTAATTGTTACTGTGATTCATTATTATTATTATTATTATTATTATTATTTAATTATTGTCTAATCTGTATTTTAACAGGCAAGCATGCTTCGTTTCCTCCTTTTTTCTCAGCTCGTGCGTAACGTAGGAGAAATATGCGCATACCGTTATAAAGGTATAGTGCTGAAGATGAGCATAATCATATTCTAATTCATATCGGATTACAGGGCTACGCCCTATAGGCTTTCAAATTTCCAAGGTCTGGAGAAGGGATAATTGATCGAATGATTTAGTCAGCCGTTGTAAAAAAAAAAAAAAAAAAAAAAAAAAAAACTGATAGAAAAATAGGAAGAACAGTTAATAGGAAAAAGAGGATGTATCAGTTATAAAATGTTTTTAAACTTTTTGGGTCCAGATGAATTGTAATTTTGGTCGATTTTCGATCAGGAGGCTATCTTTAGTTTTATTTATTTTATTGTTGATATTACAATAGTGATATCAACTCTATCAATGGAGATGCTGTACATTATTATCGTTGCATCTGATATAGCTCAAATATCAATATTAATTATATGATAAATATATGTTAAATATAAATTAAATGTGCATAGGTTAAACGTTATTTCACATAGTGTTTGTAACTTCTTATTTTTATTTTGTATTTAGAGAATGTGTAGTAAAAGAATATTAACCTTCGATGACTTGTAGTGTCAAAGGTAAGTCGTAGTTTAAGACCCATTGCAGAAAATATTTTAAGTTTTTACCATTTACCCGCCGGTCACCACCGTTGCCAGAGGATGCGGCGTCGGTTTCAACGTTTTTCGGCAAACCACGATGTTATCTCGTGTCAGCGACATCCCGGTTTTTATAATTATACGGGCTCGGCGGCAATGTCGCCGTGTCGCTGAGTCGCTGTGTCGCTGATTACCTGCATGTGCGTTATCACTCTGTTATCAGGCTGCCCAAACCGCGTATCGCGCGGAAATGGGGGCGCTATCGCCGCGCCGGCCCTCTCGAATTTGGAAACCGTGCAATTACCGCAAAAAGGTGGTGGAATTGTAAACTATCTGGTGTAAGTTCAGTAAACGATAATTAGATCACAATACTTTACAATAATGATCTGTACATTTTTAAACGGAGCTATTATTTTTTACATTTGACTTATATAGATACTGTATTGTTTGTAATCATTATAGCGATTCTTATTCGTCAATACGGATTGTATAGATTGATTAGTACTCCTTTTTCTGAATCAAAACATAAAATTTTGGTGGCATTGTATTTTAGGTTCAATTATCTTTATTATTTAACGTGAAAAGTACCAGGTTAACCGAGCCTTGGTCGTTGGTTTTAATTCACTTTTGTTATAGTGTCAAGGTAATTAAGCTATTAAATCTACCAGACTCTTTACAGATAACAGCTGTTAAAATACTGCTTAAAATCAAGGCAAATAGAACCCTACCAGGTAGCGGACATCTGCAGACGACATGTGCAAGCCACGCCAGTGTCGTCATCTTTGTTTACATTTTGCAATTTTGTTTACATTTCGTGCAGCACTTTAACCTCAACGAAACGAAGAGGCTTTGTTGAGAATATCAACAATATTAACTTAATGATTATTAACCAAACTAATATTTTCAACAGGATGTTTTTATGAAACTCTGTTTTAATAAATTAAACATACTGCATAGACTAATACCAAGTTTTGAATGTAGAAAAATCTATCATTCAGTCCAGTTAAGTGCTTGGTGAAATTTAACATTCCTAGATGAATTTCACTGCAAATTTCCTCGAAAGTTATTTGAAAGTGATCTAACTCACAAATGGATAGCATAAAACTTAGGCATATACTAATTTTTCGTTATGTCAAATCATCATTAGGCCTACTGAAAAATATCGCCAATCTTGTGTCTGGAAAATAGGGAGTCTACAGAAATAACCGCCAAGCTTTTCCAGAAAGGCAGAACTTACCTACGAGAAATTTCTTCCAATTGCAAATTATTTAAGTTGAAAAAAAAAATACTTTCTCGTCCAAATGAATTGAAAATCATTTTATGGGTGGGGAATGGCTATAGGTCTACTTGGATCAATAGCCTATGATATTCTTTCGGATTAGGCTTAGGCTGTTTCATTTAGCAAGGCTCAAGATTTAGCGCAGGACTTATGAAATTGGACTCAATAAAACACTAATTAAGTTGGATCATTAAACCTATTCAAACCACCCCAATGACCACCAATTCAATGATGTTTCAAGTAGGCCTAAGCCACAGAATTTGCTTCCTTAAATAGTGAAGCCGATTAAGGCTAGGGCCTTCATACCTGATACATCAGTAAAAACAAATGGTAACTTACGGTATTAAGTCAGTAGAAAAAAATCTAAAAGTAAGGAAAATTGAGTTAGTTTGCGTTGTCACAGGGAGTAATAGTTTCACATTTTTAATTTTCAATAAAGAAAATTTTTAAGTTAAATAACGGCGTCCTAAACAGTAAAATAAAATGCCATGTTTTACCCAAAAGCTGTAGAAAAGTGGCTAACATAACCAACTGTGCTACTACTCCAGTAGTGTCAAATTGTTGGTGCTGGCTCAGTTCAAGGTCACCTGAGGGATGACGTCATCGAGGTCAATGACCTCACCGATGACGTCATCGATGACGTCATCGATTGCGTCATCGATGACGTCATCACCAATGACGTCATTTCTATGACGTCACACCCATGACGTCACAGAAATGACGTGCTGATGACGTCATCACCCCTTACGTCATCAAAATGACGTCACCGACGCCACTGAGGTCAAGGTCACGACGAAACTTAAAATTTTTTGGCACTTTTGCCGTTTCTCGCACTACGCTCCGAGTTTCAGTCAGAGTCCTCGTGACCTTGACCACTTGGAGCGAATTTTCGACGAGAAACGGCAAAAGTGCCAAGTTAAACTCGAGTTTCTGACATGACCCTGCCTAAATGGGCAATCGGTTATCCCTCAGGTGACCTTGAACCAGCACAACACCAACAATTTGATATTACTGTGACCTTGAAAACCTAACAACGGAGCGCCGACACCGATGCGCACCCCACGACAGCCACCGAGTGACTGACCGGCAGGATCTGTGTACTCTAGGTATATGGGGAAGTGGAGGGGGAAATCTCAAGGTCATCCAAATGGAGTTTTAAAAAAGTTAAAGAGTAGAAAGACTACTCTTGTGCTTCCTGGGCGACTTCATCAATTTCTAACGGATCTGTAAACCAATCCGATCTGTAGCGGCAGGAGTCCAGAAAACAGGTGCACCACCCATCAGGTTGTCCGTAGCACTTCCGACAATTGGTAAGATTAGAGAAATGAAATTTAATACACCGCTGCGGACAACAAGTGTAAAAGTACTGGGACTTGTAAATTTTGAAAGTCTGTAGTACCGGTGGTGGCAGCTGTTGGTTCTTGCATCTACACCTGCAACATCCGAAGCATTCACATTGCCGGCAGGCCAGCCCATCCACTTGCCACTTTGGTAAGAGGAAACACTTATCCTCACAGCAATAGGTTGTCCCCGTCTCTTCCTCCCAAAGCTTTTTTGCACAATATGTGACGCCTTGTATCTCCAAACACCTATGCTCGCAACACGAGATGCGCTTACTTTCCATAGTTGATGTTGCTTTGACGAGGGAGCACGATGAAGTGATGCTGTGGTCAGTGGGAATGGGGTTTATATAAACTAAGGTGAGTGGAGGGGGAAAGGTCAAGGTCATCCAAATGGAGTTTTAAAAAAGAAAAGAGTAGAAAGACTACTCTTGTGTATCTATAGCGATTTCATTGATAGTGAGTGCTTCTGTATGCCAAGTTGATCTGTACTGACAGGCTCCTAAATAATGTTTGCAAAAACCTGCAAAATGATTGTTGCACAATTTGCAGCCAGTTAGCTGTTTTAGTGTGAATTCAATGCAACGTTCAGGGCAACAAGTGTACTTATGCCCTCTCATCTGGTACACATGGAATGTCTTCAACTCTGGTTTCGGCTTCTTCCAAGACTTGCACTTACACATGCATTGACCAAAAGCTTCACATTTTCTACACGCCAGGCCATCCGCAACATCAATGTCATTTGGCCATGAAAAACATTTCCGTTTGCAACAGTAGTTGAGTTGACTCTCCATGTTGCTGTGGTGAAGGTGCGCGATGAAATGATGCTGCAGTCATTGAGAGTGCACCTTAAATAAACTCAGTGGAGGGGGAAAGGTCAAGGCCATCCAAACGGAGTTTTAAAAAAGATAACTAGTCGTCCTCCTCCTCGTCTGTTGTACTTAGAGAGCTGTCAGACGAAGAGCCCCCTGCAGGTGCTCCCCAGATGAAAAACAAATCAATTTTAAAACGAAGACCAGGATCTTGCATCATCAATTCCTTTAATTTGTCACATACTAAGTCGACCTTGTGTAAGGTGTCAACAACAAGCTTCCAATTCGTTGGCTCAATATAACTTGTAGTAGAGTCTGCCTCGCTGATAACCACATCCTCCGGCCGTACTGGAGTGTAAAGATGTGTAAAGTTCTTCGGCTGTAGCTGAGGCTCAGGCTGGCTGGAAGTGGAAGGTTGAGTGTGGACCCCTGTCGCATCGAAATCCATAGTCATTCTACATTCAATGTTGGGGTTTTCGTTTAATACATACACCAATTTCTCATGCAACATATCCACTTCTGCCGAGTCTTGCAGATGAACATTCCAGGAAAATGGCCATTCTTCATCCGTAGTGGAGTCAACTCGAGAAAGAGTGCTGTCCGCCATGATAGCTAAGCAAGGAATGATGTGAGCTACAGACTGTGGTAACAGTATTGAAAAGTAGAGGGGGTAAACCAAAAGTATGTGGAGGGGGTGTTTTCAAGGTCATTTAATTTGGGTTTAAAAAAAAAGGAAATAGTGGAGGGGGAATTCTCAAGGTCATCCAATTTGGGTTTTAAAAAAAAGGAATGAAGGTTACTCCTCTTCAGCCTCGTTGTCCCCCACATCCTCATTAGCCTCATCTTCATCGACGTCAGACTCGCCATAAGGGTAGATCGGGGACATGGGCGAATATTGTGGAGATTGTTGACCGTTGTTATCGTCCCCTTGCATTCTAACTTGGGACCAATCATAATTTAAATTCATTTGTATTATGATCCCAGGGTTGTCCCGCAGTATTTCCTTCATCCGTTCGCAAATCGTTTCCAAATAGTGTACACTATCGATCGACAGTGTCCAACCCGTACTTGTACCGACATCAGTAGTGGAGTCAGCTTGGCTGATGGTGTTGTTGTCTGCCATGGTTGCTTGTCGGACAAGGAATGACGGTTGATGTGATGCTCATGCAGGAACATGGTGAAGTGGTGGGGGTGTGGTGGAGTAGTGGGGGAATTTTCAAGGTCATCCAAACGGAGTTTTAAAAAAAGGAAAACCTACAAAGTAACATTGAAACTTTCCAATTGATGGTGGCGAGCGTTTTCTTCTGCAACCTTGCCGACACATGTGACTATGCCATACAGTATGAAAAGTACAACCATAATAAGGCCGAACAATAAAAGATAGCCGTTGACTATCATGATATTTTCTGAGTGTATCTGCTTTCTTCGTATCACCCTCTCCTGCATCCTCTTCTCCAACTCGTGGACGAAGTCACAGCAAACGTGAGGACATGTTTTATCCGTTGGTAGGTTTGCCATTGTTGATGTTGTCGGTTTGGCTGTTGAAGATGGAATGAGGTTTCCAATTGTGATGTGCCATGTACATCAATAGTCAAGTGGTGGGGGTAGCAAAGCAGTGGAGGGGGAAGTTTCAAGGTCATCCAAATTGTGTTTTAAAAAAACCTATCTTGTTACTAAGCTCATATGTCAGTAACAAGATAGGTGTTTTTGCTCTTTTACTTCTTTAATATAATGAAAAAATATACATATTCTATTATTGTAAGAACAAGGAAAACAACTGCTAGTCAGCTGAAGTAGTCCAAGTTGTCTGGCTCGGTCTTCATCGACGCCGGTGAGGAAGCCGTGGAGGAGTGTCCAGGCTCTTCTTTTGACTGCCGGGTGTTCCGTATGTTGCAAGCGTAAACTTGCACGTTTATACGGTAGCCTCGTGCCACCATGAGCTGCAACTCCTTGTACAAGTCGTTTAGCTCCTGCTGAGTCTTGATGCTCACCTCCTCGTAACTTGCGCAACTGACGTTCAGAGACATCCTGATGTTGCTAGGTCGGCTGCTGGAGTAGAAATGAAGCCGAGGCACAGCGTGTAGAGGTACATGAAAAAGTGGTGGGGGTAATGGTGGTGGGGGTATGGAAGATCCAATTAAACACTTCTAAACTTTTTCCATTGATACAGTGGGATGGAACAAATAGCACAGGTGTCCTTGTAGTTTTCAAATCTAAACATCGGTGCTAGAAATCCGAACTGTTTTCTACCACCTTCCTGTACGAACCGTCGAAGGTCTCTGACGGCAGCATTGCCACAAGGCCTACAAAACTTTTCCCCGTCTTGGAACCTATACCAGGAGTATCCCGAATACCCTCTATTATCTTTCTTGTACTCTTCGATATCCTGTTTTACTGTTATAGGGATATTATCTCGTAAAGCCATCTGGAATAAAGATGCGTCAGTTATAACTCGTTGTAAGCAAAGCTCGTACAAGGTGCTCATAGTTTGCTAGTTGGCAACAGACTGACCGTTTTTCGCATCCAAGCAGGTTTGAATCCTAGTGCGGTAGTGGGGGTAATTACGGTAGTGGGGGTGATTGTGAAATGCAAAGGTCAAAGATCAAGGTCACCCGCGAAGTTTAAAAAAAAATGCAACATATCAATACGTGAAGCCTGTCACATATTGATATGTTGCATTTTTTTTTGTTTTTTTATTTTTTTTTGTCTTTTATGATTCGTTTATTTATAAAACATTACAACAACAACATATGTACAACATTAAAACTTAAATCTAACACTGCTGCTTGTCAGCGATGTGGATGGTCAACTCTGTAGAATTGCTACCCGTGCAACCGTGGGACACCAGGTATAGACACCCGGGTTGAATAGAGCGAAGATCCTCGTTTTGTAGAAGATGGACGAATCTCTTGGGCAGGTACACCTGGAACTTTGGTTCATCCCCCGGAGTAAACGGTGCCTCGCTGAGACTGCAGCAGATGGCCTCCCCAACTGTAGTCTCCATCTTCTTCATAGCATGGATTATGTAGTGCTTCTCGTCTTTTAGTTCCGAGCACTTCTTTACAGGTAATATTGTTGACTTGGAGTGAGCATTGAACTGCTCGACCAAAGTCTGAAGGAACTGGTGAGATGCCATGGTCAGGTTACAGATCGTCTTCTTGCTTGGAGATGTTGTCGTCTCGGAATCTCGAGTAATACTCATGCCAGGTCCCTGTCTGCTCCCCACTTATATACTCTCCGTTACCCCCACCACTCCCCACTTCCCCATTTTGAAGGTAAGAGGCGAGTTTATAGGCATTTTTCAAAGCGCAATGTCTATCTTTATCATGTTCTGGGCTTTTTGTACAAATACATATGGTTTCCAGCATGTATTGATAATTCTTATCCAATTCCACATCATTAACCGGAACATGAGTAAATCCTTCGATCCATCTTTTCTTTTCCAGCCCCTTTGTGTAAATATTGGTAAACTTGTCTGAAAAGTGATGCATAATGTGATACAAGTCCGTGTAACTTGTAAAACCATCATACCAATCGATATGATGGAAGTGTTTTGAAATCCATCTGTTGGTAGTAGCGGCTTTACTAGTTAAAGACGAATAAGAACATGGTGGTTTAAATAAAAACGAATAAGGAACACTTGTATTCATGTCCAAAAACACAAGTTCTTTTATAATGAATCTATCATCATTACCACGAAACGCTTGAAACTCAATAATACCAGGCTTGGACTTTACTTGTTGTTCTTCTCCCTTGTCCATTTTGAAGGTCACACGTCTGCTCATTACGAAGTCAGGAGGTCAACTGATTTCCACACCACGGTAGGTACTACTTTTATACCAGGCCGTACAGTTGTTGGCGCGTTGGTGTATATTTAACGTGGGCACCGTCCCCAATAGGCCTAACCCCACAAAATGTTGGTTATTGTTTTAAAAACTAACCATCGTCATTTAAGTTTCCATCTTTATATTTTCCTTGTTTTCATTTTCATCACTAACACTTGATTCTTCTCCTCCATCTTCCTCTTCTTCCTGTTTTACTGATTTCTTATGTAGTTGAGCGTACTTTTCCAATTGTCTCCACATCTGTACTTCATGAGGAACTCTATTAAATATAGAAGTATCCACAGGTCCGTATAATATAGGTGCGTCTGGTTGTTTGTCCAAAGTGTCTTCCAGATAATCTTTAATAATCGAACTTGAAAACACCAGTTGTCTCAAGTATCTTGTTATAGGTTCAGTAGCACAAGTTAAAATGAAAAACTCCTCTCGATTAAGTTGAATTTTGTTATCATGTCTTGTTGTGTCTCTAAACCGCAGCTGATGATCACCACGTTGTTTAATAATATCAATTTCCACATTTGAATCTAAAAGTCCTACTCTTGTCTTCCTTCCAAACATGTTACTACTTAAATAGCATTCTAGCAGATGCAAGTGTTTCATAAATGATTCCCAAGCACTGTCCGTAAACAAAATCATTTTGGGTCCATGAGTTAAAATTACAGTAGGGGAATAATCTGTAGATTTCATAACACCGATTAAAACACTTTTGTCCAAACTGGAAGAGATTGGGTAAAATATTCGCAAAAATACCTCACTCAATATGTTTGGAGAAATATTATCTTCAATATCCCTTTTTCTCTTTTGTATATTCTTTCTTCTTTTACCTTTTTCTTCAACATTATTACTGGCGTGAAATTGTCCGCAAACGTTTTGTTCACCTCCTTCCTGGTGACCTTGAGGATCTAAAAACTCAGATATCTCCTTCTCAATATCTATCACATTTTCAGGTGTACCACTAGGAGAAGCCATATTGAATACGATGCTACCCATACAACAGTAGGCAACAAACTGATGAGGAGCGGTCTGTACGCTCTGCTTTTATACTCGCGGAATGAAACAAAACCGGTTTTTACAGTACATTCTTAACAATTCCAGTTAAAGGTGTGTATGTTACAATTTTATCATGTAGAATTAAACAGTATGCAGTTGTATTAGCCGGTATAGCAGCGTTGAATTCCATTTCTATTTTTATATCCACACTTGATAATTTTACTGATTCATTTTGTTTAGAACAATCAATTACAACTATTGGGTAGGCATCGAAATATTTTGAAGGTGATAATAAAGGTGTATTTGCTTTACCGTAATATGAACTTTGGAATCTCGCGTACATATCGTACAATATACTGTATTTCTTTTTAGTGAATGACACATTTAAATTGTCGTATGGAAAGAATTGTGAATTTAAATAAACTTTAATATTTTTCAAGTTACAATGATCAAATTGTCCTGCATGTTTAGTGATGTCGTCTCTTCTACCTGTTTGTAAACCAAATATAATATACCTGGCTCGTTCTACATAATTTGATGTTTTAACAGTCCAAGTGTGTCGATCCGTAGTAGGTAAACTGGGATGCTCATGGAATTCCCAACTCCTAAATGGAATAACAATATCACGATCGGCTTTTAATTTTCTTAAAAGTAGCATTCTATGCTCGTCAGCTAATTTAACATGTGGAACTCTCCATACAATTTTGTCTAATTTTAATTTCCATTCTAGGTTTGCATCAGTCGTATTATCTGCAGCTTTAATAATGTCTTTATCGTTAGAAGACCTCAACAAAACTAATTCTTGTTTAACGTTTAATATTATTTTCCTATAATCTTCAGCAAAACCAAGCAACAAACGTAATGGAATATGAAAATCAAAATATCCATCTGAATTTGGAGTGATCGTGTCAATTGTAGGTAATACCCATCCGGCAGGTTTAAGTAAATTGGTTTCATTGGGTGTTATAGATGTTAGTCCTTTTAAAGTCGTTGAAATACCTACTTTTTTAGTGGAATCAACTGTTACACCTGATATTTCATATCTAATTTCATCAAACAGGAAAGCCATAGGATTATTTATAAATGGAACTGTTGTACCAGCAGTAGTACCGTCCTTTTTAGTAACTTGTCCTTCAATATACAAGTAACTTTCACATGGTAGTGTGTAAATGTCTTGATGTTGTATGGGAATACGAATTTCATCGTTATTGTTTAATTTCGATGAAGTGTAAGGGTTGTGGGTGTGATATTCTTTTTCCCATAGGGTTTCGTCGAATGTTGGACCCTGCGCTATATCCAGTATATCCATAATCGGTTAATTTTAATCCAACTCTCTCTAAGAAACGAATGTTCTCGCGTGTTAACTCCTCCACAGCTGAAGAGCTACTAATGCGGTTTCCCGTAGGTTGTTCGCTTTTAAATGTTAAACCCATGGTTTTTGTATTAAAGTGTAGATTTTAAATGTAATCTAATCGTAATAGGCTCTTTTCTGAAGTCTACCAAGTTACCGTCTTGATCCAATACGCTCAACACGATGTCTGAAATGAAAGTGGTGTTCAACGGTAGATATACCAAGTTTTGTGGCTTTTCAACAATTTTAAATCCAGGTGGTACACTTGGGTAAAAAGTATGTATGATGTGGGTGTTAGCCCCATCCCTGTAAGCACCTTGTATAATGTTACAAGTTATGTCTATACTATTGACTTTTAATATTGTTACTGTTTTCTTACCGGAATGTGTTACATCTGGTTCTAAAACAGGCTCATCGTTGGAAAATCCTAATAAATCACCAATTGAGTTTGGTTGAGTGAAATCTATATAGTATTTGGAAGTAATTTCAGCTTTCATCGTATTATTATTACCTTTTAATGTTATATTGTCTTTTCCCATTTTAGTTTGCAAAAATTCATTTATATGATCAATTTCATAAGAACCTGTGGGTAACCTGCACTCTTGTAAGTCTGTAAATTTTCCACTGGCATCCTTTCCCTTATAATAATGCAATACGTTATTTTTACCTTCCGTAACATTGGGAATAGAGTTGTAAGTTGTAAAATCCAATAGTGCCGCCTCCCAAAACCTTCCTTTTTGCAAGCGTAACGCTGGAAAAAGGATACTTCGTAAAGTGGACGATTTTCCTGTTAATGATACCGTATAGGAAGACATCTCAATAGTGACTGATACTTTTAGCTAGAAATTCCAAACATAAATGGCCGCATATTGAAGTATTATCAGGTTGTTCTCTTTTATAGTTATAATATATGTTTTTAGCAGATTTAAAGTAATTTTGAAGTTCTTTTGGTGGTGGCAAATTACCGAAACTATCAAAATAATATACATTGTTATTTAGTTTCTTATAACAAACCCAATGGGTGCCAGGCCCTTCAGTATTATCCAAATTTACAATTCCAGTCTCATTTTGCCACATTTTCTTTGGTAAACTGTCTTTCATAAACACACCGCGGAAAAATGGTATTTTTAAACAGGAAATATATTTAAATAATTCAATATTGGTTAATGCTTTATGTGGTATGACCAATTGATTTCTTTCATTTAATATGCACGATAAGGTCTTAGGTAAAGACCTGCCCCGTTTTTTACCATTGACCACACGGTGGGCTTCTTCCTGCCTTTTCTTGTAGATCGTCGTCTTCTTTTTATATTTCCTCCATGTTTTCTTGTGGTTGACCTCCTTTTTACTCTCCTTCTCCTCCTTCTTCCACCTCCTACTGCTGTTTTAGCCTTCATACCTGCTGTTACTGCTAAAGCTGCTGCTTTTTCTGCTATGCTAGCGTCACTTGATTTTACTCGTTGCCAAGCTATGTCCGCAAGCTTTTTGTCAGCTATTGATCTATTTTTTGAATCGGCAAACGTGGAATATGCGATATCGTGTTCTTTACAAGCCTGATCTAACTTGTTTATGCCAGGATCGCCTCTTTCCAGTCGTTTTTTCAATTTAGTTCCTGGTCCGCAATACTGATAACCTCCTGGTATATGAAATTCGTATGGTAATGCGTCTATTGCTCTATTTACTATGGATCCTACTGGAATTTGTTTTAAAGCTTTACTTAACAGAGAAACCGCTGTGGACGTGATCCCACCTCCTTTTCTTGCAGTGTCTCGATATGGACTGATGTACTTGAACGTCATTATTGTCCTTTTATAATGGCAATGTGCAACTCATGTGTTAACTCTATGACAGGTTGCACATAAATGAAGTCATTTATTGAGTTATTTACTTAAATATCAATATCACCCCAATCTGATGATCTAAACTGTTTCGTTTTAGGGTTAATAAAGTATTTATTATAAATTTCTCGTTTAATATACTCACCTCTCATGGATTCATCATAAGTATTATGACCTGATTTTCCTTGAAGAATATCTGGTGTAAAATGATTGTGTAAATCAAATATCGCATTACCTAAAACTTTTACAAGAAAATTAACAGTGACAGCATTATCTACATGTTCAGGATCTTTAAGGTTTGTTATACGTTTATTATTACAATTATACACTTTACTATCCTTTAATGATGTTGTAATGGTCTGTCCTACAGTTGCAGCATCATTTGCTTCTCTTCCTTGTGCCAAGTCTCTTATCACTCTATTATTACATGTAAACCATCTAAAATATCGATCTGGATCTAGATGTACGGTTTGTGATAAAGCAGCTACATCATGTTTTTCATAACCCCATCCCATATTTGATAACTTTTTATCCATGCAATCCCAAGCATTATTTTTGAATGTTAATAAATTAAATTTTTCATTACCTTGAACAAATTCATCCCCTTGCTTCGATACTACTTGATCTTGTTTTACAAAAGAGGTTGTTTCTTGTTTTAAGGTTTCCATCATTTGACCCACTGTTGCACCATCTGATGGCGCCGAACCATCTTTAACATTTGCTAAACAATTATTAAAACAATCTATAACCCCTACATCACGTATGATGCAATGATCTTTAATATATTTTAGATTTACAGCATCGTTTTCAGTTTTTGGATAACCTATATCATTAATAACAAATTTATAAAAAGAAAACCCATCTTTTGTCTTTTCAGGTATCAAAGAATGTAAATAGCGTCTATTTACGCTGTCTTTTGCATCTTTAGGGTCATCTACGTTGGATATACGTTTATTGTTAGCACTATACGTTTTCCCATTGAATTTTAACGTATTTTTTAATTCAGATGACAAATAACCTTTGTTTATTGCATCACCGTTTTGATTTGGTTTACCAACGTTGATGATTCTATGATCTTCTGCGTCATATGTGTTATTTTGTAGTCTTAATGTTGGCGATATCTTTTCCTTTAATATTTTTAAATTTATTGCATCGTTTTCATCCGTAGGATCTTTTATGTTTTTTAACCTTTTATTACTCATATCATAATCTCCATCAGGTGTTTGTGGTAAACCAGCACTTCTTTTTAAACTATTGGCATAATATAACCCATCCGAGGAGTAACGTCCGAACTTGTCGACACTCATGGTGCAACTGAATAGTATTCTAGGGAGTAACGCATTTTTATGAGATTACCCCACGGTTTCGGAGTTCATCCACTAAAGCCACCCATTCGTTTTCCAATCCAGTATGACCCGCTTCTTTAGCTTCATGTATTAGTTTCATTCTATCCACCAATTTATTGATATTATTGTAATAAATCACATTTGTGTTATATAGTTTCTTCATTAAACCTGTACCTGTAACAGACTTGTTTCTTTTTCTTGGTTCTGGAGCACTTATATCCAAAGTGGATGACACAAACCTTCGTTTTACAGGTTTTCTTGGTATTATTGGTATTGGTTGTCTTCTCGTTGTTGGTATTAACCTGGATACAAATTCTCTATATTTTAAAGACTTTGATCTAAAAACAGGTTGGTCAGCTGAATACTCCCTCCTGTATGCATTAGTTTGTTCCAAAATCTTTTTGTATGCTTCCATGTCTTTTTCTTTAACTAACAATTCTAAAGGCTTATTTTCAAATAATAATTCAAATAATCCCCTTGTGCCCTTATATCTTTGATCACCAACAATAATATTATCATGTTCATCAATGTTTACCGGGCTATTACCAACCATTAAACCGTCTTCTGTTAATCTTACTCCATAACTATGGTAGTTTTTATTAGGATTTGTTCCAGCTAACATTTTTATCATGTATTTCCTTCCTAAAGGTCCTTTGTTATGAATGTTTTCACCCAACAAGCTTATGTTTGACGGACCTTCCCTTGTCTCTTCTTCTTTTTCCTCTTCACTAGCAGTTGATACAACTTCATGTCCTCTTGGCTTTTACTTCTTATAATTCTCTTATTCCACTATAGTCCGGTGATTCTAGCTCTCTTTCGGGTTCTCCACCGGTAAAACCACTATATGTAGAGGATTCCGGGTCTTCATCACTAAACTCTTCTGATTTTACATTTTCTCTTTCAAACTTCGTAATAGGTGCAATCGCATCTCCTTCCAATACAGGTTTAGCAAATTTTTTGTTTAATTGTTTCAAGGGTTCAGTAATAGGTTTAAAAGTAGATTCAAGGAATTTCTCCCTCTCGCTAATACCTAGTTTCAATGCTCTGTTTTTAGCCCGAATAGAATCACTAAGTGATTTTATTTCTTTTACTAATTTTTCTTGGTTAACCATGTTTGTAGCAAGACGTGTTGTACAACAATGAATGTTTTATACCACGTTCAATGTATTAATATAAATTTATCAAATCCTATCCTGTATCGACCATTGTTTAGCGGTTGTTCCTTCATAATTGTTAGGAACCCATACTTTTCAGCCCAAGCCTTTCCACACAACTCTTTAAATCGTTCAAATGTCATATCCGCATTTACATGATCAAAATATATATGTTTTAGGTTGGTTTCGTCCTGTTTAAATACAATTAACATGTTTGCATTGTCTCTAATGAGTTGTTTAGGTATTTTGCTGTAAGTTTGGCCAATATAAATGCTATCTATGTTGTTATGTCGACCCATAGCGAAGTAATTCCTTATTGTGTTTTGGTTTTCACAAGATACATCGTCGAATATGAACACGGAGAATGGTTTAGCTTCTTGTGGTTGCATGACACTCTCGCTTGCATTAAACTTTAAATATTTAACTTCAGGCACATTAGTCAGTATCTTTTCCAATAATTGATACTTTGGTTGTTGTAGTGATTTTGAAAATACATATAGATTGTTAAAACGTAATCCTTTAGGGTTTGTAATCAAATTGAATACTACATTAGTTTTTCCACAGTTGGAAGGTCCGGTAACCAGACAACGAACGGTGTTTGGTAACAAATTGCCATGTTTCCCACTATTGAATTCTGAATTATCCACTGTGAGTTCATCTATATTATTAATAGTAAAACTCTCTTTTTGTGGTACTATCTCCATCCTTTGTAATGGTTCAACCTAAAATGATTTTCTATCGTTATATCAAATCCTTTTTAGGTATCCAAGAATCTTCCGTCTTATTAAATCCTAACCATCGTACTTTGACCTTATCTTTTTTCCGTTGCAACACCTTTTCAACTAAATATACATCGCCTACTGTTGATTTTAACATTTCATGTCCATAAAACCCTCCTTCAAGCAATTGTCCTTTATTATCTTTTAAAATATATGTCTCAGGTACTGTAGGTTGTACTTTGAATACAGTAAAAACCTCATTGGTCCAATTTGGCAGGTATCTTTTACTGAATACACCTTTATATTTACTTATTCGCACTTTATCACCCACATTAAATTTTTTAGGCTTTAGTTTTTCAACTTTTGGTTTAGTATTCATTTTTATACGTTTTAATACCAGTTTTTCATTTTTGCTAGTCACCTGGTTTGGTTTCATCCCAATAGTTCTATGAAACTTGTTATTGTAATCGTTTATAAGGTTCGGTAATATGTCAATCCATATGTGCGATCCTCTGTTGGAAAACATTTTATACATTGCACTTTTTAAGGTTCTGTTGAATCTTTCAATTATTGAGGCTTTTACCTCTGAATTGGTTGAATAATGGTTTATATTGTGTTTTTTCATTAAACTTGCAAATTCCTTATTAAAATATTCTTTTCCATCATCTGTTTGTAAATGTTTAATAGTATGTTTGTCTCTTTGTATAGCTATTTCCATTGCTTTTGTAACACTTTTGCCGCTTTTATCTTTTAGCGGTAAAGCATCAGCCATTTTTGAAAAACAGTTAATAACAGTCAATATGTATTTATACCCTTTATTTTGTTTGCTATAAGGAATCATTTCGATTAAATCCGCTTGATATAAATCATTAATTCCTTTTATCACCGTATTTCTTCGTGGAAACTTTCTTCTTGCAGGTTTATGAAGTTCGTTGACAATTTGTTGCTTCAAGTCCTTCATATTGCAAGTTTCAATGTTTGTTGTGCCACATGTATAATCACAATGAATGTTGTTTTAAATATTCACATCATTTATATGGGTCAAGGTCATCCAAATTTGTGTAAAAAAATGGGGAACACGGCATTGGACTTGCCGTGTTCCCCATTTTTTTTACGGAAGGAGAAAGGAATAAGGTTGAAGTTGTAGAAGGACGAAGAATAGGTTACTAGTTGAGAGGGTTTAGGGAGTAATGGCCGAAAGGAAGAGTGTGGATTTTGTCGGGCATAATATGTCTTTTATCATCCCGGGCTGACAGTGCTTTTTTAATTTCGGTGACACTGTAGACTTGATGCTTGAAGCTTCGGATATTGTTGAATGTTGCTGATATTGTAGTATCTTCAAACAAACAAGTCTTGTAGTGGTCAAATGTCACGTGTTTTTTCAAATAAGATGTCTTCACTCCTTTTGCTTTCTTGACTGTCGGTGTGTTGTTCTCGTGGTACATCTTAAATGAATACAATTTCGCCATCAGCGCCACTATTTCTTCTAAAGGCATTCCATTTGCTTCATCTTTGAATTTTCCAATTACTTTTTTATTTCTTTCATTAAAATTTGGATGGTTCTTCGGATAGTCAGAAAAGTCGAAATCTTCTTTGTATGGAAAAGTCCTTAGGTCTTCATACATGTCCAAAGTTTTTATCCAGTAGATAAACGCGTCCGTATCCATGTATGCGACTCCAATGTTTTCCCTTCCGTAGTGTTTAACCATTTTGTTATAATGGAAATCATACATCAGGGTTTTACTGATGTCCAAAATCGACATACCTATGTATAACGGACGGTCCATGACTATTGTTGTTTTCTTCATACTGACAGCGACTAGATTTTCGTTTATAATCATGGATGTTCCAAAATTTGGTTTTTGCACTAATTTTTCCAATTTCCTAGGATCACTTACTAATTTTACATTTTTGTGTTTTCTTTTGTTCTCCAAGGTTTTTCCAAAGATGGCGTTGTTCATTAATTTATAGAAGTCCTTTTCAAATTCTGTTGTCGCTGCAGCTCTTCTTGTAGTGTTGGAATCAATATATGGTTTCAACCAACAAGACTGGGTGAATTCAATTGCTCTATGAATTCTCACTATACGTAGACCCAATTCAAGAGCCTGTTGAACTACCCAACAGTGAGCCACATACCGATCTTTATTCTCCAAGGTCATCATCAATTTTGGCCATCTTCCTGTCGGTGAAACTTCAGTCTTGGCTAGGAGAGGTAAGTCGTAGTGATGGTCATGAAGGTGCTCCGGGTATTCAAAATCACAGTCCAAAATATAGCCTTTTGAACCATCCTTTGGAATCTGTGAGATGTCTCCGATGGTGGCCGGGTCGATCCATTTGAAGTCAGCGTAGGGAAGTGGATTTGACATTGCCCAACCATAAAGGTTGTTTGCGTCAAAGTAGCCAAGGTAGACCGATGGTTGTTGCTCGTCGAAGCCGGGGATGTACTTGTTGTTGGCTTTGACATGACGTGTTACAGCTTGTGTCAAACCGCCCCGTACACCAGATTCCATCATGAGCACCATATCTATATCTGTTAGAAGTTCCAATCGACAGTTGGTTGACTTTAGCATAGCTTGCCATGCTAATCCTGGAGATGTGTACGAGTGTAGAGGGTCCAGTCCATAGGCGGAGAAGCAGGTGTTTCTAAATTCTTCCATCACATCGCACAGCAGAGTTACGTCCAATTTTATATAAAAGTCGGAATATTCCCCTAAGGTTTGAATGTTTAGTTGGTTCCAAACATTACAAGCATGATTGTAGTCTTCAACGGAAATTTCACTTTCGTTTAACTTACTGTTGAAGGCTTCAATCGGTGGCAGACTGGTTTCTTCAAACTTTTCTGTAGATGTTATATAATCATAGGGGAAAACTCCTTTCCGTAATACTAGGTCCAATTTATCCTCAGATACAATTTTGCTGGTTTCTTTTAAGTCTTCTCTTCTTAGGTTCTCTGACAATTTGGCTAAACTAGATGGCATAAATCTGTAAGAGTCTACGAAGCGAAGTTTAATTTTACCTACTGTTTTTGAAAAGCTGATGTACTTTTCCAATGTTGTAGCAAGAACATCAATTTTACCATCATCTCTTCCTAACTCTGGAATAATAAAGTGGGAGTCGTAGCCGCTAAGATTGTGTAAAACGACAGGAATAAAGTTTGGCAGTTTGTAATTTATGTTGCATGAATTACAAGCAGCTCCTCTGTATAACCCTGTCAGGTGATCGTGATCTCTTACTTTTGGATTTTCTTCACTGAACATCTTCTTGCATAAATAGCATCTTGTCGCTAAGTTGTATTCTTCTTGTTGATTTTGGTTTAAAGGTTCCATAGGTACAATATTACCGAACAAGCGTTGAACCTTTCCAGCAATATCGTACAGTTGGTCTACAAAATACTTAGCGGCTTTTTCACCACGGTAGAGTATTGGAGTGGATGTTAAACCATAGTCTTGCAATTGGTTTTCAGACAAGGTTGATTTAACTAGTAAACAAAAACTGTTGGGCTGATGCAACTGATATTTTGTTCTTCTAGTCACTTCGCCGTCCGGCAGCTCCTGTGGTACTAACGTTGATTCAAAATCTGCGTAGACCACTAGTGGAATTCGGTATTGGTGAACTGTCTTGTTAAATTGTATTGAAGCTCGGGTAGGCGGTGGAAGACTTATCTTTACTTCATAGTTCTCGTTGCAAAGTCTTTTATGTTCCAATAACCAGTCCAATCCTCCACGTCTTGAATCTTTCCAAGAAAAGCAGAAACATCTCTTGCAAACTGTAATCCTATTTACTCTTTTGGTCAATTGTTTTACAACTAACGCTTCAAAGTCTTTTATCCATACATAATGGGAAATTTCACCCTTAGTTATCAATAGCAAATCCGTATGGTTTCTTTGCTCAACCTTTACTACCCGCAAAGGATAAACGTTGTTGGAATCATCCAGACCAAAAACATTGACTGAAACGCCAGGATTTTTCTTTTCAAATTTGTCAATATCTTTTAAAGTAACTGGGTAAGTAAGACCTTGAAAGTTGTAGCGGTGTTCATTTTCGTAGTATTCTCTACCAACTCTACAAGGATTGTTTTTAACATACTTGGTTAACATTGCATACTTGAAACATTCATTACCCTCATTTTGAACATTTCTACACGAGTTAGTGTTTTGGATTTTCTTTGGTAGAGGGATAAAACTACTACCTCTTAAACCATATCCATGTTTATGAACCCTAACATCCATACCTTCGATTGATGACAAAGTCCATCCAGATCCTCTTCCTTCATGTTCTTGGAGTTTGGTTATAAGTTCCTCCAAGCATTCTTCAATAATATCATCAATGTCGGAGGTGAAGGTAAGGGTTCGATTTTTGGTAATGAATGCTCTCAATGCTGTTTCACCATCAGTATTGTTAAACATAGCCTCTAACACCATTCCAAATTTAATAAAATTTAGCCTTTGTAATTCTTCCCTCAACGTTTGACCAACAAGTTCCTTAGCCTGGGTTATGAATGTTTCCAATTCCAATTGAACGTTATTAATTTTGAAATGTGTTACAACTTGTCCTGGCAAGGCCGTGGTGCGCAGTTGTCTTACATCTTCCAGTTCTTCTTCTTCCATATACTCTTCTTCTGTGTCCTCTTCTTCGGTGTCCTCTTCTTCAATAGGTCTTGTAGCAGTAGATGGTCCAGCACCAGCAAATTGTATCACACTAGGTCTTCTTCTTTGCATTTGCTGTAGATAGCTGTCCCAGTAGTTCGTCTGCTTCTGGTGCTCTTCCAAAAACCGGTCAATTGAGTCTAAGTCTATTTCATCCATGGTAATATCTTCTTTTCTATCTTCGTCTTCATGTAATTCTCTGTGTAGGGTGAAAAGATCTTCGTCTTGAAAGATTTCCCCACAAATGTCGCAAAGAGCCATTTCAAACAGTTTGGCTTTGAATGCACACTCTGTGAATGTCCACGCAATAATGAGCAGCATGCTCGACCGGGACCCTTTATATCCGAGGCAGATAGGTGGGGAAAGTGACGTCATATAAAACAGGTTATCAATCATGTGCTAAATTTAGCCTTTACACAACCGTTTGTAATAAATTTATCAGTAGGCTTGATAAATTGATGATATTTGGTCTAGATTCAATAATTTGTACAAGTTTTTTTAAAGACGTCTGTTTGAGCAAAATTTATATAGGTCAAGGCCATTTGGAATTATTATTTTGAGCGGGGGATAGAGCACTAAGCAGCATCATTTACTACAAAGTGCTCTATCCCCCGCTCACATTCTTTTTTTTAACTTTTTGTTTAAGCTTTTACAAAGGTGAAACATCACCATCAGAGTCGGAATCATCCTCATCACGGAATAGGCAGCGATGACAATACATAATTCTTCTGGCAACTAACATCCTATCCATTGGACGATGAGGAGTGTCTTGTTCTTCTTCTTCTTCAATTTCCAATTGGAATTCCATTTCCGACTCAGATGATGACTCTTATGTTTCGTAGGCGTGCAAGTCCACTTCATTGTCCGTTGAACCAGCTTCGTCAGAGTCCGTTTCAATATCCATTATTTCTTCCTCCTCCTCTTCCTGATCAACCGCAGGTAGTTGGTCCTCTGCTTCTATAACTTCTACAGGTATTACCTCCAGAATTGAAAGAATTCTGTCGCGATGGAACACGGTGTTGTCAAGTGGAGCCATGGTATGAAAGTGGTGTATCTATCCAATTGGTTTGCCCTTTTTATACCCCCACCAACTATACATTTTATGTGGGTCAAGGTCACATAAAGATACCATTTGAGCGGGGGATAGACCACTAAGCAGCATGCTAGTCCATTGCCGCAAAGTGATCTATCCCCCGCTCTATTCCGCAGACCACACTCAAGTCCAAGTCCACATCCAAGTCCACATCCATATGTTACACTTTATTATTACTGCCACCAAGTAATTGTCACTCGCACATTTACTTGGTTTTGATAAAGGTACTGCACAAACTCCATATTGGTTGTTTGTTCGTTATACAAATGCATCATGAAATATGCAATCTTATCGATTGCGGCATTGTCCAACGGTTCGCAATTCACAAGTTCCAATGTGCCCTGGCTGGTCTTATCCTCTATAAGTTCCACCACTTCGTTGATGTCTTCTTCCAAGAGGATGAACTCAACACTGAAGCTTTCCATTGTTGTTGTTGATAGTGTCTAGACAAATGCTTGACTAAATGCTTTATTCATCAGTCCTACATATATACCAATTTCCCCCTCCTATTACCCATTCCCCCTCTACCTTTATATAGGTCAAGGCCATCCAATAATACCCTTTGAGCGGGGGGTAAACCACTAAGCAGCATGCTAGTCCATTGCCGCAAAGTGATCTATCCCCCGCTCTGTATTCCACACAAGTCCTAGTCTTTACACACACACATAAGCCCCCCAGTCTTTTACACTTACTCATATACTCTGTCCTCCCTGCCAATTAAGAGTTCCCCATGTTTGCCACTATTTTCAATTAACCTTTCCAAGTCCCAAAACACAATGTCCAAATTAACCAAATTCGCTCGTCCAATTTGAAACACACTATTCCCCCCAAAGTCACTTGCTCTCACTTGTTGTCCTGTATACTGCTTCTTCTTCCACGCTAATATCACTACCCTACCTTCTTCAACAACCATTCTTTTAACATTATCATACACCTTCTTCAACATCCCTCTACAGTTTAAATAGTTTATGGTTACATACTCCCACTCCTTACCAATGATCAGTGATCCACTCATTTTCTAGCGTTCCACTGGAAGGTCCAAAGCAGAATGAAGTCGGGATGTGCAGACCCCCTCTTTTATACCAGTTAACCGGTTGTCCTTCGTTTTAAAGTGGGTCAAGGTCATTCAAAAGTACCCTTTGAGCGGGGGATAGACCACTAAGCAGCATGCTAGTCCATTGCCGCAAAGTAGTCTATCCCCCGCTCTGTATTCTACACACACACACACACACATGTCCCTGTCTTTTCATTACATACCTAATATATATTCACTACCTTCATCGTCACTATCACTCATCACCGTTTCTACAAACTCCACCGGATTAAAGTTAATTGTTTCAATTGTTCTTTTAACTTTTCAATTTGTTGGTCCTTTACTTCTAAAACACTGTGAAGGTGTGATATGTAGTCCGCTGCCTCGTTGATGCTTACTACTCTGGGATCGCCTAACTTCAAGCTGGGAACTACACCCTGCAGCCTGAAGTACGCCATACGCCTTTCTTGCTCCTGCCGTTGACCAGGACTGAGCAAGCCTTGCCCGTCTTGGCTCACCTCCAGCAAGGTCCGTAGCATCGGAGCTTTGCAAGCGTTTGCCCGAGCAACAGTTATGCTATGGAATGGTCGAGCAGGTCCACGAGTAGCAGGCAGGACATTGGCAGCACGCCTTCTTGAAGAAGAAGCCCGAGAAGTTTTGCAGTTGGAAGCCATGTTGAAGTGCGGTATTCAGCTAAGCGATACAAAGCAGAATAACCAAACTGCACATCAATACCCGTATATATACACTTATATACGGTGGTGGGGGTACTAGCTAACCTTGGTAAAGTGGGTCAAGGCCATCCAAAAACATTACCAGAACGGGGGATAGATCACTAAGTGGCATGTTAGTCCATTGCCACAGAGTGATCTATCCCCCGCTCTGTATTTCACATTCACGCACACATTCATACATACACACAAGTCCCAGTCCAAGTCTTTACCCGCACACCTATCCACTCTCATCCTCACTATCATCACTGTCCAACAGGCTTTCACACTTCCTAATTAGTTTTTCCCATTTACTCCGGATATGAAGTAGCTCCCTGCGAGTATTCTCTAGCATTCTGTCCCTTTGCTCTATGACTTCGTCGTACCACTCGATGATGTTTAGTGGAGTCTGAGTTGATGCGTCCGTCGTGGTTGGTTGAGAAGCTCCGCTGCTCCGCAACTCCTTCCTCACAGGACCAAAGCCGGAGAATCGGACACGACTCCTTGACGAAGGCCCCGATCGGATTGGTCCAATGTTTGGGCTGGAGTTGGAGGCAGCCGGGCCAGAGGTAGAGGCTGGGACGTTCATAGCAGACATGGTGGTGTTCAGCTTAACGGTGTAAAGCAGAATGAGAGGACGGTTGATCACCACTCCTATATATACCCATTTTTAGTGGTGGGGATAACACGAGGGGGGGGGGGGCCAAAAGAAATTTTGCTTAGTCTTCCCGGTCATCAGTTTTACATACCTTTAGCACACCCATTATTTTGGTTTCTTCAATAACTTTACACACCTCAAACACCCAAGCAAACAGCTCATCTATGTTGTTATAATTAATTTTTGTCCAGTGTTCATACTTATGAGTTTGGTTGTTTATAATACATAGATAAAATGTAGACCCGTCTCGTCTTATACAATACTCAACTTCCATTCTATGCCGATTTAGCACTTCCCAAGCATTGTGTTGATCTATCAAAAAGTCACCACCTTTGTAATTGTACCGTGACATGTTTACCATGGAGTACAGAAACAGACTGAAGCAAATGAACGGCTCATACAAGCTTATTAAGAGCGTTAAAGTGGGGGGTATCACGTGATACACGACATTAGTTGTAAGGTTAGCACTTTACTTTTAACAGTAATTTATGTGGGTCAAGGTCGTTTAAACTTTGAAAAATTTTTACCTCCAAACACTTGTAGCAAGCTACAAGTGTTTGGAGGTAAGTTTTTATTTGTTAACGATTTTTGTAACTTAGTCTTCACCCTCAAGGACACGGTTTGAGATTGTCCCAGTGACTTTACATCACCGCCAGGTTAAAGTATTATACAAGTCAAATGTTTTTTTTTTTATTACTTGACTTGTATAATACCCCTCTCCCTTACTTTAAGAGGGTTAAGACTAAATTTGGAAAAAAGTAATTTGGAAAAGACTTTTAAATATTGTCCAACACAACCTAACAATTTTGATTTTTTTTTTTTTTTTTTTTTTTTAGTGGGCCCATGTCCTAGTCCATTTCCCACACGGTTTGGCATCCTTCCCGTCGTATTAGATAGGCTTTAGGGATGAAAAATTCTCTTTGTACCATCCGAGGTGGTACTTGCATTGTACAAAGGCGGCCTTCACCTTTTACAACAATTTCTACTTTCTTATTACCCGCTCCATAGGTTTGACCAATAAAGTAATATTTTTCATCAACCTTTAGCCTTCTAATATCACGCGGTTGCGGGCCGTGGGGATGTCTGAACTTGGACGTTTTAGGCCTAATATAAAGAGTGTAGGGTTTGAATTGCCGAAATTTGACTGTACTTTTGAGGTGTCGTTGGCAGCGATCCCCTTCTGCACAGGCAAGGTTCTGGCAACACAACACCCCGAACACACTTGAAAACCGAGCGTAATCGCATTTCTTACCCTTGCCAGCAGGGGCTTTAACGCGCTTACGTTTCTGTGTTGGACGCTTTACTGTAGTGTCTTGGAGCTTCTCCGAATTAGGCTGGCTAGAAGGAATGGGTGTGGAAGAGGGTGGAAGAGGCAAGGATTGGTCAAAAGGAATGGAGCAAACAATTTTGGGTGGGGTAGGTGAACGGGTTAGGTCTATGGAGGGAAGTTCAGGGGAAAAGATGGATTTACGGGGTGGTTTGGTTGGTGTAGGTGGCATGGGGGATATCGGTAAGGGACATTGGGATTTTGTATAGGATAGGATTTTCTTCGTGCGACTGTAGGGGGTGATCCTCGACCTTGACGTCTCTTCAAAAACCGCAGACTCCGATCCTGAGTCCGATAGCAGTGAGAGTGCTGGAGAGGCTACCGGGACTCGACCTGATGACTTGACGAGTTCTCCTGACGATGGCGGTGCACCAGCCTCTTCCACTGTCGACGGCAATGGCGACAGGCTGGGCATTGAGGCGGGCTGTGGCGGCGGTGGCGGCGGCGGCGGCATCGTCAGGCAGCTCAGGATGTTCGCAGTCATCAGGTATTCCAGGATCGAAGTGGAGGATGATGAGGGTTGAGACGTGTCGGTCGAGGTTGAAGCTGGCGGGTAGTTTTTCAGCTTAAGACCCATTTTACCCATTTGAATGAATGAAGTAAATGAAAAGAGTAGATGTTAAGAAAGAAGTAAAGTGGTTATAAAATTCTCGAGAGTAAGGGAGTACCTGTCCGTATGGAAGCTTGGACCGGAATGAGAAGTGCGTACAACCCGGGCGCCTTATATCCCCACCGGGGCTGCCACGCCCAGGATATCAGGGGTGGGGGTGGAGGGGGGGGGGGGCTTCTCGTCCGGAGCAGAAAACTTTTTGGTCAAGGTCAAAAATTTTTCCGAAAAAAAAGTTCGGGGGGGGGGACTTCTCGTCCGGAGCAAAAAACTTTTTGGTCAAGGTCAAAAATTTTTCCGAAAAAAAAAGTTCGGGGGGGGGGGGGTAAAATTTAACAAAATAAACCCCACTTGGGACCTTTGTCCTGACATCGCTAAAGCCTCCTAAAAGACCCAACTATAGACAACTCCAACTTTGTGTGTTACTAATACCTAACTGTTCGATTTTTAAAAGACCTTAATTTATTTACTGTGTTAATAAGACCGGACTGTTAAAGATTTTAAAAACTTTTACTTATTTAGGTCAAGGTCACGAAAAAATTTTAAAAAAATTAAGCCCCACACCCCCCTATGGGGGTGTGGGGCACTTGGGTTGTCATCGCTGTAGCCTCTGAAGAGACCCAACTATGACAACAAGGCAACATCCAATGTCGTGTACCCTTCGCCACGCAAGACTTGTAAACATTTACTGCATTGTCTTTCAGTAGCTAACAAAGATTCATTTACGTAATTTTGAGTTTCCAGAAGGAAACAAACTGAGGACACCCTAGTGGCTTACGTCCTCGTCCGAGTGCAGAGGCCGCCGCAACCTTTTGCATGCCAGCGTACAAACGGACATGCTCCCAGATGCCATCCGCAACCTTTTGCATGCCTGGCAGGAGCCTACCGATAATTAAAATAGGCTTTACACGGGGGCCTACTCCCGTAACCTATCTTTAATATTTTTAATTTAGCAATGCATTGAATTTTTACAAGTCTTTGTGGGTCAAGGCCACACGGACATTAAAAAATTTCGGCCCCCGTACATCCATGGCGAACCACGAATGTTCGGGGGCCTTGGGGACTAAAAACACAAATAGCTAACAAAGATTCATTTACATAATTTTGAGTTTCCAGAAGGGAAACATACTGAGGACACCCTAGCGGCTTACGTCCTCGGTCCGAGTGCAGAGGCCGCCACAACCTTTTGCTTGCCAGCGTACAAACGGACATGCTCCCAAATGCCATCCGCAACCTTTTGCATGCCTGGCAGGAGCCTACCAATTATTAAAAATGGCTTTACACGGGAGCCTACTCCCGTTCCCTGACGTTACAATTTACTTTGAGCATTGAAAAAGCTCGAGGGGGGATTGCTAAAACAAGCGTATACACTTTAGAAACATATAACACACTTACAACACACAATTGAGCTCAACGTAGTCAATGCTGGAACAAGCACATACACATTAAACGCATATAACAAACAAGACACAAAGGATAAAAGACACACAGGAGACATAGGGTACAAGTAAAACACTCTCATGTAAGACATTTCTCAATACCCAAACGCAAGCGCAATATCTTACAACTAATACAAGTCTTAAAGTTAGAGTAGACTTCGCTAAACACTGAAGGCGCCATTCAATGTTTAGTGATGCCTATGGCGGTCCGTCCCGATCGTTCACGTTCAACGCGCGGGAGCGGACTGCGAGCCGGCTCTGGACGGGCCCCCTTATATCCCCACCAGGGCTGCCACGCCCAGGATATCAGGGGTGGGGGAGGGGGTGGGGGTGGGGGTGGGGGGGGCTCGCACTTTTTGTCGGGGGGGGGGGGGGGTCGAGGTAAGTTAAGTGGGTCAAGGTCACCCACAACTCTTGTACTCTAAGTGTTGGCTATACCCCCACCACAACTGGGTCCCTAGGCTGCACAACACCGCTTCGCCAGTATGTCTCCGGCTTCCATGCGGTGCGTCTCGCTATTCTCTAGCTCTCTATATGTAAGTAATTTTACAAGTTCTGAATGTAGGTCACTACACTTTAACTCTGGGACGATATCGACTTGTAGTATTTCAGTGTTTTGACTCAAGGTCATCACACTTTAACTCTAGCACATCGGTTATCGTACCAGAGGTGCTCAATAACCTAACTTGTAATGTTTAGGGTGGCGTTTGCACGCCACGTGGTATCGCCATGAGTGTCCAGTCCAAGTTTTAAGTTAAATTAATTTTACTGTAATCTTTTCCATTTCCGCTTCGTTTTGCCAAAGTATAAGGTGTCGCTTAATAAAGTGGTATTTCTCTAAAGTTATAGGAGATTGCAGGGATACAATTAGTTTATTTAGGAGACTCTTCATCTTGGAGTTTAACACAATTTCCACTTTGACTTTGCTTCCTCGGCTCTCACAGCCTAAGCTGTACAGAAATGTTTCTTCTAGTGCCAACTCGGGCCAAGAGAACAGTGAGTTGACTGTAGGACAGCTCATGGTGAAGTGATGCGATACTCCAGCGTACCACCTCACCTTCCCCCACCACTGTGACCTTCCCCCACTCCTGCTGTTTCCCCCACCTCTTTTCCCTTGACTCATGCGCTACAAGCAGTCTCTCAGTATTGTGCGGACTTTTGTGAGGGGAAGCCATGTCGCGGGACGCTTTAGGTAAGAAACTTAGCCGTGTTAAGACTTTGTTAGTTGCTCACTGTCCACCACTCAAAGTTAAGAAGGTTTCGACTTTAGCTAAGTGGCGCAAACTGTTGCGTGGACACCCTAGGTTTTATACCAAACAGACTAATGTCAGTTTTACTGATGAAGATTTGTTTAAAATATTGGATGAAATGACTTTTCCTTGCAAAATTCAGTTAGTTACTCCCATTCCTGACAGTTTAGAGTCTTAGTCTCTCAAGCCGATATACCTAGCGTACACAGAGCCTGACAGTCAGTCACTCGGTGGCTGTCGTGGGGTGCGCATCGGTGTCGGCGCTCCGTTGTTAGGTTTTCAAGGTCACAGTAATATCAAATTGTTGGTGTTGTGCTGGTTCAAGGTCACCTGAGGGATAACCGATTGCCCATTTAGGCAGGGTCATGTCAGAAACTCGAGTTTAACTTGGCACTTTTGCCGTTTCTCGTCGAAAATTCGCTCCAAGTGGTCAAGGTCACGGGGACTCTGACTGAAACTCGGAGCGTAGTGCGAGAAACGGCAAAAGTGCCAAAAAATTTTAAGTTTCGGCGTGACCTTGACCTCAGTGGCGTCGGTGACGTCGTTTTGATGACGTAAGGGGTGATGACGTCATCGGCACGTCATTTCTGTGACGTCATGGGTGTGACGTCATAGAAATGACGTCATTGGTGATGACGTCATCGATGACGCAATCGATGACGTCATCGATGACGTCATCGGTGAGGTCATTGACCTCGATGACGTCATCCCTCAGGTGACCTTGAACTGAGCCAGCACCAACAATTTGACACTACTTACTCCAAAGGTGAAGATGACGTTTAGGGTTTAGGCCACTTGAAATTTAAGTCATTCGGTAAACCTCGAAAACTGCTAAATCAAATTTTTTGAAAGGAAACCCTCATCATTGTGTTAGACAGAAAAAACATTGCCTAATTTCCTTAAAAGTTTTACTCAGGACAGGCTTGTATTAACTTAGTTTCAGTATGTTGTTTCTGTAATTTATAACACAATACTTAGTTTGGGGCGTAATTTAATCATTAGGCATAAGGCCTACAGTAATAATGCACATTATACTTGACTTGTACTATATGATGCCTCCAATAGTGGCCAATATTAGTTGGGACTTCACCAATTAGTCTAAGTTCACCTGTCCATAAATCTTTGTTAAAAATAAATCTTTAAGCCCTAAGTCTATTTATCATATAAAATGCATAGTGATTATGTAGAAGAAAATCTATATTTGCAGTGATAGAAACCATTGTATTGGCATAGTTAGAGTTTTTGCACATTCAAAAATCAATACGGTAAACGCTATTTAATTATGTTGGATTTAGCTATTTTGACTGCTTGAAGTTACAAACACTGGTCGAGAAGTGATCAGTTTCAAGTACTTTATTAGGCCCTACACATTGTTTATTCAGTTTAACCATTCTTCTTAATGTATTATTCTAAAATTTACAAATTTAAAAAAATAGTAAGTATTTACTATAAGATTTATCGTATGTTGCAAAAACACCAGAGGTTGACAACCTAAAGTTGTCGACTTTAGCCATATCGGTGTAACAGTAGAAGTCGTCAAATTTTGGTTGTTAACCTCTGGTGTAAACGCACCTTTAGGGTATGTTTATTAATGCTTTAGACTATTATAGTGGTTGTAATAGTTTACAAAATTTTCAAGGACTACAGATGGCTCGGTGTATCTGTGCTCATGGCTTTCGAGAAAAGAGGATGGTCTAGGGATGGGGTGGGGTTACTCTTCTAAAAGCAACCTTCTGTCGTAACTAGATCGACATAAAGATCCAAAAATTTTGCATTCGATCTGAGACAAAGCGCGAATAAAATCAATTTTAGAATATAATCATCGAAAGCCATGAGCACAGATACACCGAGTCATCTATCGCTGATGGGTGGCAAACAAAAATGTATTAGTTTGGTTTTCAAAAGTAGGCATAGCCTACCAGCATCTGCATTTGAAATTGTATTTAAGTTAAATAAGTTGATGGCATCCTTTGAGGAGTAAAAAAAGTGATTCTAAAGGGATTGAGATGTGGGTATACAGTTTACTATCCAACATTTTAATCTTCTTACCATTAAGATGAAATCAAATTAGCCAAAGACTAACTCAATAAGAATGTATTGTTTACAATTAAAAGGAGGTATTTAGGTATTTATTTTTTATTTATGTAAATATAAAGTTGTTTTAGTTCTGTCAATTATAGTTTGAAAAAACCCACAAAACACAGTGTTCCTTCGTGAACAATCTTCCCTCTTCCAATCTCACTTTTTACACATGAAAAAACGTTGCAATTTTGAACTACTTAGAATAATGGACCTTTTGTTGCATTTCTCCAATTAAACTACACACACAACAAAACATTTTTCAAATTTGAAACAGCTAGCCTACTTTTATTTGCCTGAATTGTAAAATTAACATCACGACGACACTGACAACAAAAATACTTTAACCTAATTTAGTTATTGTTTAGGTTGAGGTTTTGACAAATGAAGTAGTTTGTTGTGGTAGAAAACAGCTGGCCACGCCAGTGACATCACTAGGGTTTGTTGGTGTCCGCTACCTGTAGGGTTCTAATTGCCTTGCTTAAGAGGGCGTTGGAGTCAATCCAAATTTCGCCTTTCCCCCATAAGAGCAATGTTAAACGGGATGTCAAATAACTCTTTTATTTATAATCAGAAAACAATGGTTTATAGCTCTAAATAAAGGGTTCATCAATGCGGATTTTGTTTGCGAGAGGTATTTTTTATAAAAATTTGTGTTTTTTACTAACTTGAAATAACAAAGCAAGTTTTTTACTACTTTTAAAACATTTTCTACGGAATTTCATAAATTATTTACAAAGAATCTATCTCGCAAAAGGAACGTGAAATTTTATTGTGATTCAAACTCTATTTATTCTGAACCAATCGGACAAAAAATAAACAAATTATGTGACAAATGCCGAGGACAAGTTTAGCATTGCTCTTATGGGAAATAAATCCAACATGGCGGCACTCCAACGCCCTCTTAAAATTAATGTTCATTTATTTTTGTTTACTTTTACTTGTTATTTCGTTACCAAAATAGCAAACCATAAGACCAATGTTAAAAATTACGATTTTAAAACTTAAATTTAGACCAAATTCGATTTTTTCTGAGATTGAGACTGTTTCTAAACTTATTTTTGGGAAAAATAACTCTTAAATGCGAAGTTTAGGGTAAATCTAACCGCTAGATTTCGAGATCGTGGAACACACATCCCTTCAGACATTGCTCGTATTATAGTATAGGATAATGTAAAAGCGTGGAGCAATGTTTGATCAAAACTCAAGACTACACGAGGTGGATGTGCTTCTTCGATATTCTTTTAACTATGATTTTATTTATTTATTTATTTATTTATTTATTTATTTACATGCTTCAATACAGTAATAAAACCAGTTACATTGAAGCAGTTCTTAAAATAGTTTGAAAAAGTCCATTGAGGAATTATTGTCACTTTTTCTTCACTTCACCAAACTACAGACTAAAAAACAAGAACAAAACTTATAATATATGATATTCTTCATACTCTCCGTAGCCTATATAGGACTACCATTTGATCACTTTTAAACCAGAAAATGCAAATAGTTTAAAACAAAAATGCTATTGTCATTAAGATTACTTTAGATTATTTACAACCCTCACATATCCTTTCTACTAGGCTATACTATTATACATGTGAATGTCCGAGTTTGTTTGTCACGCTTTCACTCGAAAACTAATTAATCATCATGAAACTTTGTACACATGTTCTTGCAGGTATCAGAATTAACATAGGATACATTTGATAAAAAACAACATATTTTAAGAAACATAAAAATATGTTTAAAAAAAGAAATTCCAAAAATTGTTTATTATTAATTTATTTGTTGCTAAGAAACCAATTCAATGAAGAGTTCCAGTTTTAGGTAGCCTATTACAGATACTTCTTGTAATACAGGGCGAGTATAACAGCGAGTGAGCGTAGCTAACGAGTTAAACCTGACGGCGGGTGAGCGTGACGGCGAGTCGCGAGCTAAGCCGCTGGAAAAAGCTGGTAAGTTTATATTAGAAAAATTATCAAAAGTATGCCAAAAAGAATAATAATATTTTTGAGAAAGCCTTCATCTTTTACCACAATCGCACCCACATTACTTTTATTAGAATACTTTTTTCAAACTACCAATAGCACTAATATTCGAAAATATTATTCTTTTACCTTTTTAATTGCGGAAAAACTGTAAGAGTAAAATAGCGGAGGCTAAAGTTTGTTTTGCATTTTTTTAATATGGAAGTCTGTCTATTTTTGATAACTTATCATCAAACAGATAATTCAATTAACGTTTCGAGCTTATTATTACTTTTAAATGAAAAAATATCAATGCCCATGCATGTACATCAATATTGCCTCGAGTGAGTTCTAACTCTATGCAACTCTTTTAGTCCAAACCGCCGGTAAATAGAAGGGTCAAGCGGCGATGAGGGTCTGTACACTTATCACACGGGTGCAGGAGGTAATTGGCAGAGCAAATGAACTGTTGATAACAGCAATTAGCGGGGAAAGTGACTCTTATCAGGAGGACAATGGTAAACGGTGCCATAACACGTACACTTTCGAAATTACGGCCTTCGACCGCAAAACGACATACGGGAGAACTCAAGAAACTACATGCTGGAACTTCAAACTGGTTCAAATGTACGTTTAGGGTTTTATAACTACTTGATGTAGCTTGTTTCTGCATAATCTAAATGAGATTCGTCCTTAAAATGTTTAATAACACCATCAGTGAGGTTGGGATTTTCTGAGGTTTCTTCTTAGGTGTGGAGTGTAGCCAAAGGTTCTTGAATTTTTGTTAATTAGTGTTATAAAGGTTGTTAAATAAGTTATGGTCAAAACAATATAGTTTGAGAACTCCTCGGAATTCAGTATTTATACTCAATATGCAATAATGTGAATGAAACTAATGAATAACCTTGTGCTGCACGTGTTTCATTTGGGGCACCCGATTCTTTTTCAAGCAGTTTGTCTATACCTAATTAAAGAAAAGATTACTCTATTTTTTGACCGCGAGCACTTTTATAGTTGAAAAAAACGTATGAAGTGGACAATGATTTTATTTCTTGATAACATGTTAAATTAAAATTAATTTTTCCCAATTAATTTACCATTAGATTACTTTGACCAAAAACATCTTAAATCCTGATGTGAATTATATTCTTGTCTTAAGACTTAAAAACGATACAAACTAGAGAACAGAACAGACAACAGAGAACCGAGAACCGAGCAGGCTAGTAGAGCTGAAATTTACATTTAGTATGCTAAATTAGTACACTCCACGTGGGTGGGGGTCGACCATGTTGGCTTGCGGATCGGTTGCAATCAAGTGGAAAGTGCGATGCGAGATACAGCGAATACGATGTCACAGATCAGTCAGAGAAACCGAGGAGTGACCCGCGAGAGACCGCTAATGAATCGACAACACTGGTCAGAGGTGAGTTTGCCGCACACGCACTCACACACGCACGTACACACGCACACGCACGCACACACACGCACGCGGCTCCAGCACGGGTGATGGATGAACCTCCGCGGGTTTGATAGATCGCAACTGGCCCACCTCGCATAGGCGACCCTCGCGGGTTTCTCCGCCATTGTCAATCTAAGCCGCTAATATCTCTCAGTCACAGTTCGGACTTTCTAGAATTTCGGTCTCTTGTTATTAAATCAGCAGGGTAAAGGTTTTCGGTGTTGGTGGTTTGATTTGGGGATTTCCAGTGGGCAGTTTTGTATGGGTAGGGTAAAGGGTGTCTGAACCTTTTTAAATTTAGAATTTGTGAAGTGAGAAAAGAAATATAACCTCTACAAAGAAAATATTTATTAATTTAAGTCAAACAACTAAGGGTGGCCCTTAGGCCGTAGGTTTAATGGTGGGGCTCAAGATATTGCAATTAGGCTTATATACTGTATTTAGAACGAGCAATTTTTAAGTGACACGTTACCCAGTTTACTGTATTGAAATTTATCTCCATTCCGATCAGTCACTGTATTTTTTTAACGATGTGTTTAAAAGAAAGGTTTTTAAAAGATAACTTTTCTCGCAGGTACAGTTAACTTTTTTATTTCTCCGGTCTTCCCTCAGGTGACTTATTTCCGTGGTACCTGATCATCTAAACTCAACTAAACTAACCTAATAAATGTTATAATTTTTAGTGTCATATTGTAGGAAGGTTACCAGTAGTGTCAAATTGTTGGTGCTGGCTCAGTTCAAGGTCACCTGAGGGATGACGTCATCGAGGTCAATGACCTCACCGATGACGTCATCGATGACGTCATCGATTGCGTCATCGATGACGTCATCACTAATGACGTCATTTCTATGACGTCACACCCATGACGTCACAGAAATGACGTGCTGATGACGTCATCACCCCTTACGTCATCAAAATGACGTCACCGACGCCACTGAGGTCAAGGTCACGCCGAAACTTAAAATTTTTTGGCACTTTTGCCGTTTCTCGCACTACGCTCCGAGTTTCAGTCAGAGTCCCCGTGACCTTGACCACTTGGAGCGAATTTTCGACGAGAAACGGCAAAAGTGCCAAGTTAAACTCGAGTTTCTGACATGACTCTGCCTAAATGGGCAATCGGTTATTCCTCAGGTGACCTTGAACCAGCACAACACCAACAATTTGATATTACTGTGACCTTGAAAACCTAACAACGGAGCGCCGACACCGATGCGCACCCCACGACAGCCACCGAGTGACTGACTATCAGGCTCTGTGTACTCTAGGTATATGGGGAAGTGGAGGGGGAAATCTCAAGGTCATCCAAATGGAGTTTTAAAAAAGTTGAAGAGTAGAAAGACTACTCTTGTGCTTCCTGGGCGACCTCATCAATTTCCAACGGATCTGTAAACCAATCCGATCTGTAGCGGCAGGAGTCTAGAAAACAGGTGCACCACCCATCAGGTTGTCCGTAGCACTTCCGACAATTGGTAAGATTGGAGAAGTGAAATTTAATACACCGCTGCGGACAACAAGTATAAAAGTATTTGGATTTGTAGATTTTGAAAGTTTGTAGTACCGGTGGTGGCAGCTGTTGGTTCTTGCATCTACACCTGCAACATCCGAAGCATTCACATTGCCGGCAGGCCAGCCCATCCACTTGCCACTTTGGTAAGAGGAAACACTTATCCTCACAGCAATAGGTTGTCCCCGTCTCTTCCTCCCAACGCTTCTTTGCACAATATGTGACGCCTTGTATCTCCAAACACCTATGCTCGCAACATGAGATGCGCTTACTTTCCATAGCTGATGTTGCTTTGACGAGGGAGCACGATGAAGTGATGCTGTGGTCAGTGGGAATGGGGTTTATATATACTAAGGTGGGTGGAGGGGGAAAGGTCAAGGTCATCCAAATGGAGTTTTAAAAAAGAAAAGAGTAGAAAGACTACTCTTGTGTATCTATAGCGATTTCATTGATAGTGAGTGCTTCTGTATGCCAAGTTGATCTGTACTGACAGGCTCCTAAATAATGTTTGCAAAAACCTGCAAAATGATTGTTGCACAATTTGCAGCCAGTTAGCTGTTTTAATGTGAATTCAATGCAACGTTCAGGGCAACAAGTGTACTTATGCCCTCTCATCTGGTACACATGGAATGTCTTCAACTCCGGTTTCGGCTTCTTCCAAGACTTGCACTTACACATGCATTGACCAAAAGCTTCACATTTTCTACACGCCAGGCCATCCGCAACATCAATGTCATTCGGCCATGAAAAACATTTCCGTTCGCAACAGTAGTTGAGTTGACTCTCCATGTTGCTGTGGTGAAGGCGCGCGATGAAATGATGCTGCAGTCATTGAGAGTGCACCTTAAATAAACTCAGTGGAGGGGGAAAGGTCAAGGCCATCCAAACGGAGTTTTAAAAAAGATAACTAGTCGTCCTCCTCCTCCTCATCCGTTGTACTTAGAGAGCTGTCAGACGAAGAGCCCCGTGCAGGTGCTCCCCAGATGAAAAACAAATCAATTTTAAAACGAAGACCAGGATCTTGCATCATCAATTCCTTTAATTTGTCACATACTAAGTCGACCTTGTGTAAGGTGTCAACAACAAGCTTCCAATTCGTTGGTTCAATATAACTTGTAGTAGAGTCTGCCTCGCTGATAACCACATCCTCCGGCCGTATTGGAGTGTAAAGATGTGTAAAGTTCTTTGGCTGTAGCTGAGGTTCAGGCTGGCTGGAAGTGGAAGGTTGAGTGTGGACCCCTGTCGCATCGAAATCCATAGTCATTCTACATTCAATGTTGGGGTTTTCGTTTAATACATACACCAATTTCTCATGCAACATATCCACTTCTGCCGAGTCTTGCAGATGAACATTCCAGGAAAATGGCCATTCTTCATCCGTAGTGGAGTCAACTCGAGAAAGAGTGCTGTCCGCCATGATAGCTAAGCAAGGAATGATGTGAGCTACAGACTGTGGTAACAGTATTGAAAAGTAGAGGGGGTAAACCAAAAGTACGTGGAGGGGGTATTTTCAAGGTCATTTAATTTGGGTTTTAAAAAAAGGAAATAGTGGAGGGGGAATTCTCAAGGTCATCCAATTTAGGTTTTAAAAAAAAGGAATGAAGCTTACTCCTCTTCAGCCTCGTTGTCCCCTGCATCTTCATCAGCCTCATCTTCATCGACGTCAGACTCGCCGTAAGGATAGATCGGGGACATGGGCGAATATTGTGGAGATTGTTGACCGTTGTTGTCGTCCCCTTGCATTCTAACTTGGGACCAATCATAATTTAAATTCATTTGTATTATGATCCCAGGGTTGTCCCGCAGTATTTCCTTCATACGTTCGCAAATTGACTCCAAATAGTGTACACTATCGATCGACAGTGTCCAACCCGTACTTGTACCGACATCAGTAGTGGAGTCAGCTTGGCTGATGGTGTTGTTGTCTGCCATGGTTGCTTGTCGGACAAGGAATGACGGTTGATGTGATGCTCATGCAGGAACATGGTGAAATGGTGGGGGGTGTGGTGGAGTAGTGGGGGAATTTTCAAGGTCATCCAAACGGAGTTTTTAAAAAAAAGGAAAACTTACAAAGTAACATTGAAACTTTCCAATTGGTGGTGGCGAGCGTTTTCTTCTGCAACCTTGCCGACACATGTGACTATGCCGTACAGTATGAAAAGTACAACCATAATAAGGCCGAACAATAAAAGATAGCCGTTGACTATCATGACATTTTCTGAGTGGATCTGTTTTCTTCTTATCGCCCTCTCCTGCATCCTCTTCTCCAACTCGTGGACGAAGTCACAACATGCGTGAGGACATCTTTCATCTGTTGGTAGGTTTGCCATTGTTGATGTTGTCGGTGTGGCTGTTGAAGATGGAATGAGGTTTCCAATTGCGATGTGCCATGTACACCAATAGTCAAGTGGTGGGGGTAACGAAGCAGTGGAGGGGGAAGTTTCAAGGTCATCCAAATTGTGTTTTAAAAAAACCTATCTTGTTACTGAGCTTATATGTCAGTAACAAGATAGGTGTTTTTGCTCTTTTACTTCTTTAATATAATGAAAAAATATACATATTCTACAATGGTTAGGACAAGAAATACAACTGCTAGTCAGCTGAAGTAGTCCAAGTTGTCTGGCTCGGTCTTCATGGACGCTGGTGAGGAAGCCGTCGAGGAGTGTCCAGGCTCTTCCTTTGACTGCCGGGTGTTCCGTATATTGCAAGCGTAAACTTGCACATTTATACGGTAACCTCGTGCCACCATCAGCTGCAACTCCTTGTATAAGTCGTTTAGCTCCTGCTGAGTCTTGATGCTCACCTCCTCGTAACTTGCGCAACTAACGTTCAGAGACATCTTGATGTTGCTAGGTTGACTGCTGGAGTAGAAATAAAGCCGAGGCACAGCGCTTGGAGGTACATGAAAAAGTGGTGGGGGTAATAGTGGTGGGGGTATAGAAAATCCAATTAAACAGTTCTAAACTTTTTCCATCGATACAATGGAATGGAACAAATAGCGCAGGTGTCCTTGTAATTTTCAAATCGAAACAGTGGCGCTAGAAATCCGAATTGTTTTATACCACCATCCTGTACGAATCGCCGAAGGTCTCTGACGGCGGCCTCGCCACAAGGCCTACAAAACTTTTCCCCGTCGTGGAACTTATACCAGGAGTATTCCGAATACCCTGTATTTTCCCTCCTGTAGCGTTTGACATCTTCTTTTATTGTTAGTGGGATATTGTCTTGTAAACATGTTAAGAACAAGTCCTTGTGAGTTATAACTCGTTGTATGCAAAGCTCGTACAAGGTGCTCATCGTTTGCTAGTTGGCAACAGACTGACCGTTTTTCGCATCCAAGCAGGTTTGAATCCTAGTGCGGTAGTGGGGGTAATTACAGTAGTGGGGGTAATTGTGAAATGCAAAGGTCAAAGGTCAAGGTCACCCGCGAAGTTTAAAAAAAAAATGCAACATATCAATACGTGAAGTCTGTCACATATTGATATGTTGCATTTTTTGTTTTTTTTTTTGTTTTTTTTTGTCTTTTATGATTCGTTTATTTATAAAACATTACAACAACAACATATTTACAACATTAAAACTTAAATCTAACACTGCTGCTTGTCAGCGATGTGGATGGTCAACTCTGTAGAATTGCTACCCGTGCAGCCGTGGGACACCAGGTATAGACACCCGGGTTGAATAGAGCGAAGATCCTCGTTTTGTAGAAGATGGACGAATCTCTTGGGCAGGTACACCTGGAACTTTGGTTCATCCCCCGGAGTAAACGGTGCCTCGCTGAGACTGCAGCAGATGGCCTCCCCAACTGTAGTCTCCATCTTCTTCATAGCATGGATTATGTAGTGCTTCTCGTCTTTTAGTTCCGAGCACTTCTTTACAGGTAATATTGTTGACTTGGAGTGAGCATTGAACTGCTCGACCAAAGTCTGAAGGAACTGGTGAGATGCCATGGTCAGGTTACAGATCGTCTTCTTGCTCGGAGATGTTGTCGTCTCGGAATCTCGAGTAATACTCATGCCAGGTCCCTGTCTGCTCCCCACTTATATACTCTCCGTTACCCCCACCACTCCCCAATTCCCCACTTTGAAGGTAAGAGGCGAGTTTATAGGCATTTTTCAAAGCGCAATGTCTATCTTTATCATGTTCTGGGCTTTTTGTACAAATACATATGGTTTCCAGCATGTATTGATAATTCTTATCCAATTCCACATCATTAACCGGAACATGAGTAAATCCTTCGATCCATCTTTTCTTTTCCAGCCCCTTTGTGTAAATATTGGTAAACTTGTCTGAAAAGTGATGCATAATGTGATACAAGTCCGTGTAACTTGTAAAACCATCATACCAATCGATATGATGGAAGTGTTTTGAAATCCATCTGTTGGTAGTAGCGGCTTTACTAGTTAAAGACGAATAAGAACATGGTGGTTTAAATAAAAACGAATAAGGAACACTTGTATTCATGTCCAAAAACACAAGTTCTTTTATAATGAATCTATCATCATTACCACGAAACGCTTGAAACTCAATAATACCAGGCTTGGACTTTACTTGTTGTTCTTCTCCCTTGTCCATTTTGAAGGTCACACGTCTGCTCATTACGAAGTCAGGAGGTCAACTGATTTCCACACCACGGTAGGTACTACTTTTATACCAGGCCGTACAGTTGTTGGCGCGTTGGTGTATATTTAACGTGGGCACCGTCCCCAATAGGCCTAACCCCACAAAATGTTGGTTATTGTTTTAAAAACTAACCATTGTCATTTAAGTTTCCATCTTTATATTTTCCTTATTTTCATTTTCATCACTAACACTTGATTCTTCTCCTCCATCTTCCTCTTCTTCCTGTTTTACTGATTTCTTATGTAGTTGAGCGTACTTTTCCAATTGTCTCCACATCTGTACTTCATGAGGAACTCTATTAAATATAGAAGTATCCACAGGTCCGTATAATATAGGTGCGTCCGGTTGTTTGTCCAAAGTGTCTTCCAGATAATCTTTAATAATCGAACTTGAAAACACCAGTTGTCTCAAGTATCTTGTTATAGGTTCAGTAGCACAAGTTAAAATGAAAAACTCCTCTCGATTAAGTTGAATTTTGTTATCATGTCTTGTTGTGTCTCTAAACCGTAGCTGATGATCACCACGTTGTTTAATGATATCAATTTCCACATTTGAATCCAAAAGTCCTACTCTTGTCTTTCTTCCAAACATGTTACTACTTAAATAGCATTCTAGTAGATGCAAATGTTTCATAAACGATTCCCAAGCACTGTCCGTAAACAAAATCATTTTGGGTCCATGAGTTAAAATTACAGTAGGGGAATAATCTGTAGATTTCATAACACCGATTAAAACACTTTTATCCAAACTGGAAGAGATTGGGTAAAATATTCGCAAAAATACCTCACTCAATATGTTTGGAGAAATATTATCTTCAATATCCCTTTTTCTCTTTTGTATAGTCTTTCTTCTTTTACCTTTTTCTTCAACATTATTACTGGCGTGAAGTTGTCCGCAAACGTTTTGTTCACCTCCTTCCTGGTGACCTTGAGGATCTAAAAACTCAGATATCTCCTTCTCAATATCTACCACATTTTCAGGTGTACCACTAGGAGAAGCCATATTGAATACGATGCTACCCATACAACAGTAGGCAACAAACTGATGAGGAGCGGTCTGTACGCTCTGCTTTTATACTCGCGGAATGAAACAAAACCGGTTCTTACAATACATTTTTAACAATTCCAGTTAAAGGTGTGTATGTTACGATTTTATCATGTAGAATTAAACAGTATGCAGTTGTATTAGCCGGTATAGCATCGTTGAATTCCATTTCTATTTTTATATCCACACTTGAAGACTTTACTGATTCATTTTGTTTAGAACAATCGATTACAACTATTGGGTAGGCATCGAAATATTTGTCAGGTGGTAATAAAGGTGTATTTGTTTTACCGTAATATGAACTTTGGAATCTCGCGTACATATCGTACAATATACTGTATTTCTTCTTAGTGAATGACACATTTAAATTGTCGTATGGAAAGAATTGTGAATTTAAATAAACTTTAATATTTTTCAAGTCACAATGATCAAATTGTCCTGCATGTTTAGTAATGGCGTCTCTTCTACCTGTTTGTAAACCAAATATAATATACCTGGCTCGTTCTACATAATTCGATGTTTTAACAGTCCAAGTGTATCGATCCGTAGTAGGTAAACTGGGATGCTCATGAAATTCCCAACTTCTAAATGGAATAACAATATCACGATCGGCTTTTAATTTTCTTAAAAGTAGCATTCTATGCTCGTCAGCCAATTTAACATGTGGAACTCTCCATACAATTTTGTCTAATTTTAATTTCCATTCTAAAGTCGCATCTGTAGTAGCATCTGCAGCTTTAATAATGTCTTTATCGTTAGAAGATCTCAACAAAACTAATTCTTGTTTAACGTTTAATATTATTTTCCTATAATCTTCAGCAAAACCAAGCAGCAAACGTAATGGAATATGAAAATCAAAATATCCATTTGGATTTGGAGTGATCGTGTCAATCGTAGGTAATACCCATCCGGCAGGTTTAAGTAAATTGGTTTCATTGGGTGTTATAGATGTTAATCCTTTTAAAGTTGTCGTAATACCTACTTTTTTAGTGGAATCAACTGTTACACCTGATATTTCATATCTAATTTCATCAAATAGGAAAGCCATAGGATTATTTATAAATGGAACTGTTGTACCAACAGTAGTACCGTCCTTTTTAGTAACTTGTCCTTCAATATACAAGTAACTTTCACATGGTAGTGTGTAAATGTCTTGATTTTGTATGGGAATACGAATTTCATCGTTATTGTTTAATTTCGATGAAGTGTAAGGGTTGTGGGTGTGATATTCTTTTTCCCATAGGGTTTCGTCGAATGTTGGACCCTGCGCTATATCCAGTATATCCATACTCGGTTAATTTTAATCCAATTCTCTCTAAGAAACGAATGTTCTCGCGTGTTAACTCCTCCACAGCTGAAGAGCTACTAATGCGGTTTCCCGTAGGTTGTTCGCTTTTAAATGTTAAACCCATGGTTTTGTATTAAAGTGTCGATTTTAAATGTAATCTAATCGTAATAGGCTCTTCTCTGAAGTCTACCAAGTTACCGTCTTGATCCAATACGCTCAACACGATGTCTGAAATGAAAGTGGTGTTCAACGGTAGATATACCAGGTTTTGTGGCTTTTCAACAATTTTAAATCCAGGTGGTACACTTGGGTAAAAAGTATGTATGATGTGGGTGTTAGCCCCATCCCTGTAAGCACCTTGTATAATGTTACAAGTTATGTCTATACTATTGACTTTTAATATTGTTACTGTTTTCTTACCGGAATGTGTTACATCTGGTTCTAAAACAGGCTCATCGTTGGAAAATCCTAATAAATCACCAATTGAGTTTGGTTGAGTGAAATCTATATAGTATTTGGAAGTAATTTCAGCTTTCATCGTATTATTATTACCTTTTAATGTTATATTGTCTTTTCCCATTTTAGTTTGCAAAAATTCATTTATATGATCAATTTCATAAGAACCTGTGGGTAACCTGCACTCTTGTAAGTCTGTAAATTTTCCACTGGCATCCTTTCCCTTATAATAATGCAATACGTTATTTTTACCTTCCGTAACATTGGGGATAGAGTTGTAAGTTGTAAAATCCAATAGTGCCGCCTCCCAAAACCTTCCTTTTTGCAAGCGTAACGCTGGAAAAAGGATACTTCGTAAAGTGGACGATTTTCCTGTTAATGATACCGTATAGGAAGACATCTCAATAGTGACTGATACTTTTAGCTAGAAATTCCAAACATAAATGGCCGCATATTGAAGTATTATCAGGTTGTTCTCTTTTATAGTTATAATATATGTTTTTAGCAGATTTAAAGTAATTTTGAAGTTCTTTTGGTGGTGGCAAATTACCGAAACTATCAAAATAATATACATTGTTATTTAGTTTCTTATAACAAACCCAATGGGTGCCAGGCCCTTCAGTATTATCCAAATTTACAATTCCAGTCTCATTTTGCCACATTTTCTTTGGTAAACTGTCTTTCATAAACACACCGCGGAAAAATGGTATTTTTAAACAGGAAATATATTTAAATAATTCAATATTGGTTAATGCTTTATGTGGTATGACCAATTGATTTCTTTCATTTAATATGCACGATAAGGTCTTAGGTAAAGACCTGCCCCGTTTTTTACCATTGACCACACGGTGGGCTTCTTCCTGCCTTTTCTTGTAGATCGTCGTCTTCTTTTTATATTTCCTCCATGTTTTCTTGTGGTTGACCTCCTTTTTACTCTCCTTCTCCTCCTTCTTCCACCTCCTACTGCTGTTTTAGCCTTCATACCTGCTGTTACTGCTAAAGCTGCTGCTTTTTCTGCTATGCTAGCGTCACTTGATTTTACTCGTTGCCAAGCTATGTCCGCAAGCTTTTTGTCAGCTCTTGATCTATTTTTTGAATCGGCAAACGTGGAATATGCGATATCGTGTTCTTTACAAGCCTGATCTAACTTATTTATGCCAGGATCGCCTCTTTCCAGTCGTTTTTTCAATTTAGTTCCTGGTCCGCAATACTGATAACCTCCCGGTATATGAAATTCGTATGGTAATGCGTCTATTGCTCTATTTACTATGGATCCTACTGGAATTCGTTTTAAAGCTTTACTTAACAGAGAAACCGCTGTAGATGTGATCCCACTTCCTTTCCTCGCAATGTCCCGATTTGGACTGATATACCGAAATGTCATTAATGTCTTTTATAATTGCAATTCGCAACATATGTGTTTCCTCTATGAGGAGTTAAACATAAATGAAGTTGTTTGTTAAGATATTCAAGTTATATATCAAAAGTACCCCAATTAGCAATGTTAGAAGTTCTAAATTTTATAGTTTTAGGGTTATAAAAGTATTTATTAACAATTTCCTGTTTTATCCATCTTCCTCTCAAGTTTTCATCAAGCGAAGTATATGTTTTATCTGCAATATAATTGTGCATATCAAATAATAAATTACCTATTACTTTTACAAGGAAATTAACAGTTACAGCATGATCTGCATGATCAGGGTCTTTAAGCTCTGTTATACGTTTATTATTACAAGTATACACTTTATTATCCATTTGTGATAATGTGATAGCCTGTCCTACAGTTGCAGCATCATTTGCTGCTCTTCCTTGCGCCATGTTTGTTAATTTTTTATTACTACATATAAAAAACGCATGGTAATTATTTGGATCTAGATGTACTGTTTGTCCTAAGGCAGCCGCGTCTCTATCTGCATGACCCCATGACACATTTGATAACCTTCCATGCATGCAATCCCAATAAGCGTTTTTGTATGTCAATAAATGAAATTTTTCATTACCTTGAATAAAGTCATCCCCTTGCTTTGATAATACTTCATCTCGTTTTGCAAATCCAGTTGTTTCTTGTTTTAAAGTCTCTTTCATTTGACCCACTGTTGCACCATCAGATGGTGCTGAACCATCTTTTACATTCGCCAAACAATTGCCAAGACAATCGATAACTCCCACATCACGTATGACACAATGATCTTTTATATATTTGAGATTTACAGCATCATTTTCATTTTTTAGATAACCTATATCGTTAATAACAAATTTATAAAAAGAAAATCCATCTTTTGTCTTTTCAGGTATCAAAGAATGTAAATAGCGTCTATTTACGCTGTCTTTTGCATCTTTAGGGTCATCTACGTTGGATATACGTTTATTGTTGGCACTATACGTTTTCCCATTGAATTTTAACGTATTTTTTAATTCAGATGACAAATAACCTTTGTTTATCGCATCACCGTTTTGATTTGGTTTACCAACGTTGATAATTCTATGATCTTCTGCGTCATATGTGTTATTTTGTAGTTTTAATGTTGGCGATATCTTTTCCTTTAATATTTTTAAGTTTATTGCATCGTTTTCATCCGAAGGATCTTTTATGTTTTTTAACCTTTTATTACTCATATCATAATCTCCATCAGGTGTTTGTGGTAAACCAGCACTTCTTTTTAAACTATTGGCATAATATAACCCATCCGAGGAGTAACGTCCGAACTTGTCGACACTCATGGTGCAACTGAATAGTATTCTAGGGAGTAACGCATTTTTATGAGATTACCCCACGGTTTCGGAGTTCATCCACTAAAGCCACCCATTCGTTTTCCAATCCAGTATGACCCGCTTCTTTAGCTTCATGTATTAGTTTCATTCTATCCACCAATTTATTGATATTATTGTAATAAATCACATTTGTGTTATATAGTTTCTTCATTAAACCTGTACCCGTAACGGACTTACTTCTTTTTCTTCGTTCCTGAGCACTTACATCCAAAGTGGATGCCATAAATCTTCGTTTTACAGGTTTTCTTTGTGTTAACGGCATTGTTTGTCTTCTAGTTGGTATTAACTTGGATACAAATTCTTTATATTTTAAAGACTTAGATCTAAAAGGAGGCTGGTCAGGTAAATACTTTCTCCTATATGCATTTGTCTGTTCCAAAATATTTTTATATGCTTCCATGTCTTTTTCTTTCACTACCGATAATGAAGGCTTATTTTCAAATAATAATTCAAATAATCCTTTTGTGCCCTTATACCTTTGATCACCAATGACAATATTATCATGTTCGTCAACGTTTAACGGGCTATTACCTATCATTAAACCGTCTTCTGTTAATCTTGCTCCATAACTATGGTAATTCTTATTAGGAATTGTTCCGAGTAACATTTTTACCATGTATTTCCTTCCTAAAGGTCCTTTGTTATGAATGTTTTCACCCAACAAGCTTATGTTTGACGGACCTTCCCTTGTCTCTTCTTCTTTTTCCTCTTCACTAGCAGTTGATACAACTTCATGTCCTTTTTTGGCTTTTACTTCATATAATTCTTTTATTCCACTATAGTCCGGTGATTCTAGCTCTCTTTCGGGTTCTCCACCGGTAAAACCACTATACGTAGAGGATTCCGGGTCTTCATCACTAAACTCTTCTGATTTTACATTTTCTCTTTCAAACTTCGTAATAGGTGCAATCGCATCTCCTTCCAATACAGGTTTAGCAAATTTTTTGTTTAATTGTTTCAAGGGTTCAGTAATAGGTTTAAAAGTAGATTCAAGGAATTTCTCCCTCTCGCTAATACCTAGTTTCAATGCTCTGTTTTTAGCCCGAATAGAATCACTAAGTGATTTTATTTCTTTTACTAATTTTTCTTGGTTAACCATGTTTGTAGCAAGACGTGTTGTACAACAATGAATGTGTTATACCGCGTTTAATGTATTAATATAAATTTATCAAATCCTATCCTGTATCGACCATTGTTTAGCGTTTGTTCCTTCATAATTGTTAGGAACCCATACTTTTCAGCCCAAGCCTTTCCACACAACTCTTTAAATCGTTCAAATGTCATATCCGCATTTACATGATCAAAATATATATGTTTTAGGTTGGTTTCGTCCTGTTTAAATACAATTAACATGTTTGCATTGTCTCTAATGAGTTGTTTAGGTATTTTGCTGTAAGTTTGGCCAATATAAATGCTATCTATGTTGTTATGTCGACTCATAGCGAAGTAATTCCTTATTGTGTTTTGGTTTTCACAAGATACATCGTCGAATATAAACACGGAGAATGGTTTAGCTTCTTGTGGCTGCATGACACTCTCGCTTGCATTAAACTTTAAATATTTAACTTCAGGCACATTAGTCAGTATCTTTTCCAATAATTGATACTTTGGTTGTTGTAGTGATTTTGAAAATACATATAGATTGTTAAATCGTAATCCTTTAGGGTTTGTAACCAAATTGAATACTACATTAGTTTTTCCACAGTTGGAAGGTCCGGTAACCAGACAACGAACGGTGTTTGGTAACAAATTGCCATGTTTCCCACTATTGAATTCTGAATTATCCACTGTGAGTTCATCTATATTATTAATAGTAAAACTCTCTTTTTGTGGTACTATCTCCATCCTTTGTAATGGTTCAACCTAAAATGATTCTCTATCGTTATATCAAATCCTTTTTAGGTATCCAAGAATCTTCCGTCTTATTAAATCCTAACCATCGTACTTTGACCTTATCTTTTTTCCGTTGCAACACCTTTTCAACTAAATATACATCGCCTACTGTTGATTTTAACATTTCATGTCCATAAAACCCTCCTTCAAGCAATTGTCCTTTATTATCTTTTAAAATATATGTCTCAGGTACTGTAGGTTGTACTTTGAATACAGTAAAAACCTCATTGGTCCAATTTGGCAGGTATCTTTTACTGAATACACCTTTATATTTACTTATTCGCACTTTATCACCCACATTAAATTTTTTAGGCTTTAGTTTTTCAACTTTTGGTTTAGTATTCGTTTTTATACGTTTTAATACAAGGTTTTCATTTTTACTAGTTACTTGGTTTGGTTTCATCCCGATAGTCCTATGAAATTTGTTATTGTAATCGTTTATAAGTTTTGGTAACATATCAATCCATATGTGTGATCCTCTGTTGGAAAACATTTTATACATTGCACTTTTTAAAGTTCTGTTGAATCTTTCGATTATTGAGGCTTTTACCTCTGAATTGGTTGAGTAATGGTTTATATTGTGTTTTTTCATTAAATTTGCAAATTCCTTATTAAAATATTCTTTTCCATCATCTGTTTGTAAATGTTTAATAGTATGTTTGTCTCTTTGTATAGCTGTTTCCATTGCTTTTGTAACACTTTTGCCACTTTTATCTTTTAGTGGTAAAGCATCTGCCATTTTTGAAAAACAGTTAATAACAGTCAATATGTATTTATATCCTTTATTTTGTTTGCTATAAGGAATCATTTCGATTAAATCCGCTTGATATAAATCATTAATTCCTTTTATCACCGTATTTCTTCGTGGAAACTTTCTTCTTGCAGGTTTATGAAGTTCGTTGACAATTTGTTGCTTCAAGTCCTTCATATTGCAGGTTTCAATGTTTGTTGTATCACATGTATAATCACAATGAATGTTGTTTTAAATATTCACATCATTTATATGGGTCAAGGTCATCCAAACTTGTGTAAAAAAATGGGGAACACGGCGTTGGACTTGCCGTGTTCCCCATTTTTTTTACGGAAGGAGAAAGGAATAAGGTCGTAGTTGTAGAAGGACGAAGAATAGGTTACTAGTTGATAGGGTTTAGAGAGTAGTGGCCAAAAGGAAGAGTGTGGATTTTGTCGGGCATAATGTATCTTTTATCATCCCGAGCTGACAACGCTTTTTTAATTTCGGTGACACTGTAGACTTGATGCTTGAAGCTTCGGATATTGTTGAATGTTGCTGATATCGTAGTATCTTCAAACAAACAAGTCTTGTAGTGGTCAAATGTCACGTGTTTTTTCAAATAAGATGTCTTCACTCCTTTTGCTTTCTTCACTGTCGGTGTGTTGTTCTCGTGGTACATCTTAAATGAATACAATTTCGCCATCAGCGCCACTATTTCTTCTAAAGGCATTCCATTTGCTTCATCTTTGAATTTTCCAATTACTTTTTTATATTTTTCATTAAAATTTGGATGGTTCTTCGGATAGTCAGAAAAATCGAAATCTTCTTTGTATGGAAAAGTCCTTAGGTCTTCATACATGTCCAAAGTCTTTATCCAGTAGATAAACGCGTCCGTATCCATGTATGCGACTCCAATGTTTTCCCTTCCGTAATGTTTAACCATTTTGTTATAATGGAAATCATACATCAGGGTTTTACTTATATCCAAAATCGACATACCTATGTATAACGGACGGTCCATGACTATTGTTGTTTTCTTCATACTGACAGCGACTAGATTTTCGTTTATAATCATGGATGTTCCGAAATTTGGTTTTTGCACTAATTTTTCCAATTTTCTAGGATCACTCACTAATTTTACATTTTTATGTTTTCTTTTGTTCTCCAAGGTCTTCCCAAAGATGGCGTTGTTCATTAATTTATAGAAGTCCTTTTCAAATGCTGTTGTTGCTGCAGCTCTTCTTGTAGTGTTGGAATCAATGTATGGTTTCAACCAACAAGATTGGGTGAATTCAATTGCTCTATGAATTCTCACTATACGTAGACCCAATTCAAGAGCCTGTTGAACTACCCAGTAGTGAGCCACATAGCGATCTTTATTCTCCAAGGTCATCATCAATTTTGGCCATCTTCCTGTCGGTGAAACTTCAGTCTTGGCTAGGAGAGGCAAGTCGTAGTGATGGTCATGAAGGTGCTCCGGGTATTCAAAATCACAGTCCAAAATATAGCCTTTAGGACCATCCTTTGGAATCTGTGAGATGTCTCCGATGGTGGCCGGGTCGATCCACTTGAAGTCAGCGTAGGGAAGCGGATTTGACATTGCCCAACCATAAAGGTTGTTTGCATCAAAATAGCCAAGGTAGACCGATGGTTGTTGCTCGTCGAAGCCGGGGATGTACTTGTTGTTGGCTTTGACATGACGTGTTACAGCTTGTGTCAAACCGCCCCGTACACCAGATTCCATCATGAGCACCATATCAATATCCGTTAGAAGTTCCAGTCGACAGTTGGTTGACTTTAGCATAGCTTGCCATGCTAATCCTGGAGATGTGTACGAGTGTAGAGGGTCCAGTCCATAGGCGGAGAAGCAGGTGTTTCTGAATTCTTCCATCACATCGCACAGCAGAGTTACGTCCAATTTTATATAAAAGTCAGAATATTCCCCTAAGGTTTGAATGTTTAGTTGGTTCCAAACATTACATGCATGATTGTAGTCTTCAACGGAGATTTCACTTTCGTTTAATTTGCTGTTGAAGGCTTCAATCGGCGGTAGACTGGTTTCTTCAAATTTTTCTGTAGAAGTTATGTAATCGTAGGGGAACACTCCTTTCCGTAATACTAGGTCTAATTTATCTTCAGGTACAATTTTTCTGGTTTCTTTTAGGTCTTCTCTTCTTAGGTTCTCTGACAATTTGGCTAAACTAGATGCCATAAATCTGTAAGAGTCTACGAAGCGAAGTTTAATTTTACCTACTGTTTTTGAAAAGCTGATGTACTTTTCCAATGTTGTAGCAAGAACATCAATTTTACCGTCATCTCTTCCTAACTCCGGGATAATAAAGTGGGAGTCGTAGCCGCTAAGATTGTGTAAAACGACAGGAATAAAGTTTGGCAGTTTGTAATTTATATTGCATGAATTACAAGCAGCTCCTCTGTATAACCCTGTCAGGTGATCGTGATCTCTTACTTTTGGATTTTCTTCACTGAACATCTTCTTGCATAAATAGCATCTTGTCGCTAAGTTGTATTCTTCTTGTTGATTTTGGTTTAAAGGTTCCATAGGTACAATATTACCGAACAAGCGTTGAACCTTTCCAGCAATATCGTACAGTTGGTCTACAAAATACTTAGCGGCTTCTTCACCACGGTAGAGTATTGGAGTGGATGTTAAACCATAGTCTTGCAATTGGTTTTCAGACAAGGTTGATTTAACTAGTAAACAAAAACTGTTGGGCTGATGCAACTGATATTTTGTTCTTCTAGTCACTTCGCCGTCCGGCAGCTCCTGTGGTACTAACGTTGATTCAAAATCTGCATAGACCACTAGTGGAATTCGGTATTGGTGAACTGTCTTGTTAAATTGTATTGAAGCTCGGGTAGGCGGTGGAAGACTTATCTTTACTTCATAGTTCTCGTTGCAAAGTCTTTTATGTTCCAATAACCAGTCCAATCCTCCACGTCTTGAATCTTTCCAAGAAAAGCAGAAACATCTCTTGCAAACTGTAATCCTATTTACTCTTTTGGTCAATTGTTTTACAACTAACGCTTCAAAGTCTTTTATCCATACATAATGGGAAATTTCACCCTTGGTTATCAATAGCAAATCCGTATGGTTTCTTTGCTCAACCTTTACTACCCGCAAAGGATAAACGTTGTTGGAATCATCCAGACCAAAAACATTGACTGAAACGCCAGGATTTTTCTTTTCAAATTTGTCAATATCTTTTAAAGTAACTGGGTAAGTAAGACCTTGAAAGTTGTAGCGGTGTTCATTTTCGTAGTATTCTCTACCAACTCTACAAGGATTGTTTTTAACATACTTGGTTAACATTGCATACTTGAAACATTCATTACCCTCATTTTGAACATTTCTACACGAGTTAGTGTTTTGGATTTTCTTTGGTAGAGGGATAAAACTACTACCTCTTAAACCATATCCATGTTTATGAACCCTAACATCCATACCTTCGATTGATGACAAAGTCCATCCAGATCCTCTTCCTTCATGTTCTTGGAGTTTGGTTATAAGTTCCTCCAAGCATTCTTCAATAATATCATCAATGTCGGAGGTGAAGGTAAGGGTTCGGTTTTTGGTAATGAATGCTCTCAATGCTGTTTCACCATCAGTATTGTTAAACATAGCCTCTAACACCATTCCAAATTTAATAAAATTTAGCCTTTGTAATTCTTCCCTCAACGTTTGACCAACAAGTTCCTTAGCCTGGGTTATGAATGTTTCCAATTCCAATTGAACGTTATTAATTTTGAAATGTGTTACAACTCGTCCTGGCAAGGCTGTGGTGCGCAGTTGTCTTACATCTTCCAGTTCTTCTTCTTCCATATCCTCTTCTTCGGTGTCCTCTTCTTCGGTGTCCTCTTCTTCAATAGGTCTTGTAGCAGTAGATGGTCCAGCACCAGCAAATTGGATCACACTAGGTCTTCTTCTTTGCATTTGCTGTAGATAGCTGTCCCAGTAGTCCGTCTGCTTCTGGTGCTCTTCCAAAAACCGGTCAATTGAGTCTAAGTCTATTTCATCCATGGTAATATCTTCTTTTCTATCTTCGTCTTCATGTAATTCTCTGTGTATGGTGAAAAGATCTTCGTCTTGAAAGATTTCCCCACAAATGTCGCAAAGAGCCATTTCAAACAGTTTGGCTTTGAATGCACACTCTGTGAATGTCCACGCAATAATGAGCAGCGCACTCCACCGGGACCCTTTATATCCGAGGCAGATAGGTGGGGAAAGTGACGTCATATGGAAACAGGTTATCACTCATGTGCTAAATTTAGCCTTTACACAACCGTTTGTAATACATTTATCAGTAGGCTTGATAAATTGATGATATTTGGTCTAGATTCAATAATTTGTACAAGTTTTTTCAAAGATGTCTGTTTGAGCAAGTTTATGTAGGTCAAGGTCATTTGGAATTATTATTTTGAGCGGGGGATAGAGCACTAAGCAGCATCATTTACTACAAAGTGCTCTATCCCCCGCTCACATTCTTTTTTAACTTTTTGTTTAAACTTTTTACAAGGGTGAAACATCACCATCAGAGTCGGAATCATCCTCATCACGGAATAGGCAGCGATGACAATACATAATTCTTCTGGCAACTAACATCCTATCCATTGGACGATGGGGAGTGTCTTGTTCTTGTTCTTCTTCTTCTTCGATTTCCAATTGGAATTCCATTTCCGACTCAGATGACGACTCTAATGTTTCGTAGGCGTGCAAGTCCACCTCATTGTCCGTTGAACCAGCTTCGTCAGAGTCCGTTTCAATATCTATTATCTCTTCCTCCTCCTCTTCTTGATCAACCGCAGGTAGTTGGTCCTCTACTTCTATAATTTCTAGAGGTATTACCTCCAGAATAGAGACAATTCTGTTGCGATGGAACACGGTGTTGTCAAGTGGAGCCATGGTATGGAAGTGTTGTATCCATCCAATTTGCTTACCCTTTTTATACCCCCACCAACTATACAATTTATGTGGGTCAAGGTCACGTAAAGATACCCTTTGAGCGGGGGATAGACCACTAAGCAGCATGCTAGTCCATTGCCGCAAAGTGATCTATCCCCCGCTCTATTCCGCAGACCACACTCAAGTCCAAGTCCACATCCAAGTCCACATCCATATGTTACACTTTATTATTACTGCCACCAAGTAATTGTCACTCGCACATTTACTTGGTTTTGATAAAGGTACTGCACAAACTCCATATTGGTTGTTTGTTCGTTATACAAATGCATCATGAAATATGCAATCTTATCGATTGCGGCATTGTCCAACGGTTCGCAATTCACAAGTTCCAATGTGCCCTGGCTGGTCTTATCCTCTATAAGTTCCACCACTTCGTTGATGTCTTCTTCCAAGAGGATGAACTCAACACTGAAGCTCTCCATTGTTGTTGTTGATAGTGTCTAGACAAATGCTTGACTAAATACTTTATTCATCAGTCCTACATATATACCAATTTCCCCCTCCTATTACCTATTCCCCCTCTACCTTTATATGGGTCAAGGCCATCCAATAATACCCTTTGAGCGGGGGATAGACCACTAAGCAGCATGCTAGTCCATTGCCGCAAAGTGATCTATCCCCCGCTCTGTATTCCACACAAGTCCTAGTCTTTACACACACATAAGCCCCCCAGTCTTTTACACTTACTCATATACTCTGTCCTCCCTGCCAATTAAGAGTTCCCCATGTTTGCCACTATTTTCAATTAACCTTTCCAAGTCCCAAAACACAATGTCCAAATTAACCAAGTTCGCTCGTCCAATTTGAAACACACTATTCCCCCCAAAGTCACTTGCTCTCACTTGTTGTCCTGTATACTGCTTCTTCTTCCACGCTACAATCACTACCCTACCTTCTTCAACAACCATTCTTTTAACATTATCATACACCCTCTTCAACATCCCTCTACAGTTTAAATAGTTTATGGTTACATACTCCCACTCCTTACCAATGATCAGTGATCCACTCATTTTCTAGCGTTCCACTGGAAGGTTCAAAGCAGAATGAAGTCGGGATGTACAGACCCCCCCTCTTTTATACCAGTTAACCGGTTGTCCTTGCTGTAAAGTGGGTCAAGGTCATCCAATGCTACCCTTTGAGCGGGGGATAGACCACTAAGCAGCATGCTAGTCCATTGCCGCAAAGTAGTCTATCCCCCGCTCTGTATTCTACACACACACACACACACATGTCCCTGTCCAAGTCTTTCATTACATACCCAATATATATTCAGTTCCTTCATCATCACTATCACTCATCACTGCTTCCACAAACTCCACAGGATTAAAGTTAAATTGTTTCAATTGTTCTTTTAAGTTTTCAATTTGTTGGTCCTTTACTTCTAAAACACTGTGAAGGTGTGATATGTAGTCCGCTGCCTCGTTGATGCTTGCTACTCTCGGATCGCCTAACTTCAAGCTGGGAACTACACCCTGCAGCCTGTAGTACGCCATACGCCTTTCTTGCTCCTGCCGTTGACCAGGACTGAGCAAGCCTTGCCCGTCTTGGCTCACCTCCAGCAAGGTCCGTAGCATTGGAGCTTTGCAGGCGTTTGCCCGAGCAACAGTTATGCTGTGGAATGGTCGAGCAGGTCCACGAGTAGCAGGCAGGACGTTGGCAGCACGCCTTCTTGAAGAAGAAGAGGAAGCCTGAGAAGTTTTGCAGTTGGAAGCCATGTTGAAGTGAGGTATTCAGCTAAGCGATACAAAGCAGAATAACCAAACTGCACATCAATACCCGTATATATACACTTATCAGTGGTGGGGGTACTAGCTAGCCTTGGTAAAGTGGGTCAAGGCCATCCAAAAACATTACCAGAACGGGGGATAGATCACTAAGTGGCATGTTAGTCCATTGCCACAGAGTGATCTATCCCCCGCTCTGTATTTCACATTCACGCACACATTCATACATACACACAAGTCCCAGTCCAAGTCTTTACCCACACACCTATCCACTCTCATCCTCACTATCATCACTGTCCAACAGGCTTTCACACTTCTTAATCAGTTTTTCCCATTTACTCCTGACATAAAGTAGCTCCCTGCGAGTATTCTCTAGCATTCTGTCCCTTTGCTCTATCACTTCGTCGTACCACTCGATGATGTTTGGTGGAGTCTGAGTTGATGCATCCGTCGTGGTTGGTTGAGACGCTCCGCTGCTCCGCAACTCCTTCCTCACAGGACCAAAGCCGGAGAATCGGACACGACTCCTTGACGAAGGCCCCGATCGGATTGGTCCAATGCTCGGGCTGGAGTTGGAGGCGACCGGGCCAGAGGTAGAGGCTGGGACGTTCATAGCAGACATGGTGGTGTTCAGCTTAACGGTGTAAAGCAGAATGAGAGGACGGTTGATCACCACTCCTATATATACCCATTTTTAGTGGTGGGGATAACACTGGGGGGGGGGGGGGTTTAAAGAAATTTTGCTTAGTCTTCCCGGTCATCAGTTTTACATACCTTTAGCACACCCATTATTTTGGTTTCTTCAATAACTTTACACACCTCAAACACCCAAGCAAACAGCTCATCTATGTTGTTATAATTAATTTTTGTCCAGTGTTCATACTTATGAGTTTGGTTGTTTATAATACATAGATAAAATGTAGACCCGTCTTGTCTTATACAATACTCAACTTCCATTCTATGCTGGTTTAGCACTTCCCAAGCATTGTGTTGATCTATCAAGAAGTCACCACCTTTGTAATTGTACCGTGACATGTTTACCACGGAGCACAGAAACAGACTGAAGCAAATGAACGGCTCATACAAGCTTAGTAAGAGCGTTAGAGTGGGGGTATCACGTGATACACAACATTAGTTGTAAGGTTAGCACTTTACTTTAAACAGTAATTTATATGGGTCAAGGTCATTCAAACTTTGACAAATTTTTACCTCCAAACACTTGTAGCAAGCTACAAGTGTTTGGAGGTAAGTTTTTATTTGTTAATGATTTATTTGTAACTTAGTCTTCACCCTCAAGGACACGGTTTGATTGTCCCAGTGAGTTTACATCACCGCCAGGTTAAAGTATTATACAGGTCAAGTGTTTTTTTTTTTTTATTACTTAACTTGTATAATACCCCTCTCCCTTACTTTAAGAGGGTTAAGACTAAATTTGGAAAAATAATTTGGAAAAAGACTTTTTAAATATTGTCCAACACAGCCTAACAATTTTGTTTTTTTGGTGGGCCCATGTCCTAGTCCATTTCCCACACGGTTTCACATCCTTTCCTTCGTATTAGATAGGCTTTAGGTATGAAAAATTCTCTTTGTACCATACGAGGTGGTACTTGCATTGTACAAAGGCGGCCTTCACCTTTTACAACGATTTCTACTTTCTTATTACCTGCTCCATATGTCTGACCAATGAAATAGTATTTTTCATCAACCTTTAGCCTTCTAATATCCCGCGGTTGCGGACCGTGGGGATGTCTGAACTTGAACGTTTTAGGCTTAATGTACAGAGTATAGGGTTTGAATTGCCGAAATTTGACTGTACTTTTGAGGTGTCGTTGGCAGCGATCCCCTTCTGCACAAGCAAGTTTCTGGCAACACAAAACCCCAAACTTACTAGACATCCAAGCGTAATCGCATTTCTTACCCTTGCCAGCAGGGGCTTTAACGCGTTTACGTTTCTGTGTTGGACTCTTTAGCGGAGTGTCTTGGAGCTTCTCTGAATTAGGCTGGCTAGAAGGGATGGGGTTGGAAGGAGGTAGAAGGGGCAAAGATTGTTCAAGCGGGATGGAGCAAACAATTTTGGGCGGGGTAGGAGAGCGTGTTAGGTCTATGGTGGGAAGATCAGGGGAGAAGATGGATTTACGGGGTGGTTTGGTTGGTGTAGGTGGCATGGGGGATATAGGTGAGGGACATTGGGATGTAGTGTATGAGAGGATTTTCCGGGTTCTGCTGTATGGGGTGATCCTCGACCTAGACGTCTCTTCAAAAGCCGCAGACTCCGATCCTGAGTCCGATAGCAGCGAGAGTGCTGGAGAGGCTACCGGGACTCGACCTGACGACTTGACGAGTTCTCCTGACGATGGCTGTGCACCAGCCTCTTCCACTGTCGCCGGCAATGGCGACAGGCTGGGCATTGAGGCGGGCTGTGGTGGCGGCGGCGGCGGTGGCGGCATCGTCAGGCAGCTCAGGATGTTCGCAGTCATCAGGTATTCCAGGATCGAAGTCGAGGATGATGAGGGTCGAGACGCGTCGGTCGAGGTTGAAGTTGATGGGTAGTTTTTTAGCTTCAGACCCATTTTACCCATTGTAATAAATGAAAAGAATAGATGTAAAGAAAGAAGTGAACGTGTAAAACAAAAGTCTCAAGAGCGAGAGAGAGTACCTGTCCGTATGGGAGCTTGGACCGGAATGAGAAGTGCGTGCAGCCCGGCCGCCTTATATCCCCACCGGGGCTGCCACGCCCAGGATATTAGGGGTGGGGGGGGGGTTCGCACTTTTTGCGGGGGGGGGGGGGTTCGCACTTTTTGCGGGGGGGGGGTTCGCACTTTTTGCGCGGGGGGGGGGGGTTCGCACTTTTTGCGGGGGGGGGGGGTTCGCACTTTTTTAAAAAAATAAGCCCCACTTGAGGCATTTATGTTACCATAGCTGAAGCCTCCCAAGGGACCCAACTATTAACAACTCCAAACTTGTGGGTTACAAATACCTAACTGTTATATTTTTTTAACAGACATTAATGTATTAACTGTGTTAATAAGACCTGACTGTTAAACACTTTGAAAGATTTTACATATTTAGGTCAAGGTCACAAAAAAACTTTAAAAAAATTAAGCCCCACACCCCCCTTTGGGGGTGTGAGGCACTTGGGTTGTCATCGCTGTAGCCTCCGAAGAGACCCAACTATGACAACAAGGCAACATCCAATGTCGTGTACCCTTCGCCACGCAAGACTTGTAAACATTTACTGCATTGTCTTTTCAGTAGTTAACAAAGATTCATTTACATAATTTTGTGTTTCCAGAAGGAAACAAACTGAGGACACCCTAGTGGCTTACGTCCTCGTCCGAGTGCAGAGGCCGCCGCAACCTTTTGCATGCCAGCGTACAAACGGACATGCTCCCAAATGCCATCCGCAACCTTTTGCATGCCTGGCAGGAGCCTACCGATAATTAAAATAGGCTTTACACGGGGGCCTACTCCCGTAACCTATCTTTAATATTTTTCATTTAAAATGCATTGAATTTTTACAAGTCTTTGTAGGTCAAGGCCACACGGACATTAAAAAATTTCGGCCCCCGTACATCCATGGCGAACCACGAATGTTCGGGGGCCTTGGGGACTAAAAACACAAATAGCTAACAAAGATTCATTTACATAATTTTGAGTTTCCAGAAGGGAAACATACTGAGGACACCCTAATGGCTTACGTCCTCGGTCCGAGTGCAGAGGCCGCCACAACCTTTTGCTTGCCAGCTTACAAACGGACATGCTCCCCAAATGCCATCCGCAACCTTTTGCATGCCTGGCAAGGAGCCTACCAATTATTAAAAGTGGCTTTACACGGGGGCCTACTCCCGTTCCCTGACTTTACAATTTACTTTGAGCATTGAAAAAGCTCAAGGGGGGATTGCTAAAACAAGCGTATACACTTTAGAAACATATAACACACTTACAACACACAATTGAGCTCAACGTAGTCAATGCTGGGTCTAAGTTAAGTGGGTCAAGGTCACCCACAACACTTGTACTCTAAGTGTTGGCTATACCCCCACCACAACTGGGTCCAACTGGGTCCCTAGGCTGCACAACACCGCTTCGCCAGTATGTCTCCGGCTTCCATGTGGTGCGTCTCGCTGTTCTCTAGCTCTCTATATGTAAGTAATTTTACAAGTTCTGAATGTAGGTCACTACACTTTAACTCTGGGACGATATCGACTTGTAGTATTTCAGTGTTTTGACTCAAGGTCATCACACTTTAACTCTAGCACATCAGTTATCGTACCAGAGGTGCTCAATAACCTAACTTTTAATGTTTAGGGTGGCGTTTGCACGCCACGTGGTATCGCCATGAGTGTCCAGTCCAGGTTTTAAGTTAAATTAATTTTACTGTAATCTTTTCCATTTCCGCTTCGTTTTGCCAAAGTATAAGGTGTCGCTTAATAAAGTGGTATTTCTCTAAAGTTATAGGAGATTGCAAGGATACAATTAGTTTATTTAGGAGACTCTTCATCTTGGAGTTTAACACAATTTCCACTTTGACTTTGCTTCCACGGCTCTCACAGCCTAAGCTGTACAGGAATGTTTCTTCTAGTGCCAACTCCGGCCAAGAGAACAGTGTGTTGACTGTAGGACAGCTCATGGTGAAGTGATGCGATACTCCAGCGTACCCCCTCACCTTCCCCCGCCACTGTGACCTTCCCCCACTCCTGCTGTTTCCCCCACCTCTTTTCCCTTGACTCATGCGCTACAAGCAGTCTCTCAGTATTGTGCGGACTTTTGTGAGGTGAAGCCATGTCGCAGGACACTTTAGGTAAGAAACTTAGCCGTGTTAAGACTTTATTAGTTGCTCACTGTCCACCACTCAAAGTTAAGAGAGTTTCAACTTTAGCTAAGTGGCGCAAACTGTTGCGCGGACACCCTAAGTTTTATACAAAACAGACTAATGTCAGTTTTACTGATGAGGATTTGTTTAAAATATTGGATGAAATGACTTTTCCTTGCAAAATTCAGTTAGTTACTCCCATTCCTGACAGTTTAGAGTCTTAGTCTCTCAAGCCGATATACCTAGCATACACAGAGCCTGACAGTCAGTCACTCGGTGGCTGTCGTGGGGTGCGCATCGGTGTCGGCGCTCCATTGTTAGGTTTTCAAGGTCACAGTAATATCAAATTGTTGGTGTTGTGCTGGTTCAAGGTCACCTGAGGGATAACCGATTGCCCATTTAGGCAGGGTCATGTCAGAATCTCGAGTTTAACTTGGCACTTTTGCCGTTTCTCGTCGAAAATTCGCTCCAAGTGGTCAAGGTCACGGGGACTCTGACTGAAACTCGGAGCGTAGTGCGAGAAACGGCAAAAGTGCTAAAAAATTTTAAGTTTCGGCGTGACCTTGACCTCAGTGGCGTCGGTGACGTCATTTTGATGACGTAAGGGGTGATGACGTCATCAGCACGTCATTTCTGTGACGTCATGGGTGTGACGTCATAGAAATGACGTCATTAGTGATGACGTCATCGATGACGCAATCGATGACGTCATCGATGACGTCATCGGTGAGGTCATTGACCTCGATGACGTCATCCCTCAGGTGACCTTGAACTGAGCCAGCACCAACAATTTGACACTACTGTTACCGACAAAGAAAATGTCGTCATTAATTGAAAAGGCACAATACTAACTATCATTTATGATCTGTTACAGGTATCAGTTTCACAATTAATTAACTTTGGTGTGAAGCGTGTGGAATTCCGAGACAGTTTTGACGAGCTCGGCACACCTCGTGGGAGGAGGCGTATCATAGACGATATCTCTGAATGGGTGACTGTGGTTTATGGCCTGTTATCAGCAATGATAACGAGGCATTGTCGGCGGTCAAACGGAATGGGCGCCGAGCAGTGATACCACCGCACCAACGGCAAATGTTTGATCTGACGTTGGGGGAATTATGGTCGCGCACAGTTCAAAGACGCTGAACAAAACTGCATGTTAAAAAAGCTCCTTCTTAATTTGTTCATGACCCATCCGTGTATCTATCGGGAATTTTTGTCAGTTGTTTTCGTGTGATTTCGTAAGAAGTAAGTGATGTGGCTTCTAAAACATCCAACCGAAGAAAGAAACCTTTAAAATTACATTAGTTAGGCTCCAAAATTGATTCTGTTAGTTAATCAGTGAGATTGCAGAAAAATGAAGAAGACTCAAGAACACTACGTCTTAAGGCATTAGAATAGCTCAATTGTTGCTAAAAGATATGCCAGAACGTAACTAGTACGTAAATGAGTTACTTATTTGTTCCTCATCTTGGGTTTTGATACTTTCTACCCTGAAGGAAAAAATGTTTTATACCTGAAAAGTAATTAATATACATCGCAATTATTTACAAAAAAAAATGATTATTTACTATCCAATGGTGAAACAAGAGTTGATTTCAAACCAGTTTCAAAAGCGTGCTTTGCCTTCAAGCAAAGTTTTTTACTCTCACTAAAGGAGTGGCCTATATTTATAAAAATACGTTATAGTATTAGGATATAATATTTTTAATTAATTGGGCGTTAACGATTCAAAGCGGTAAAATAATAATCTAAAAAAATCACATTCAACAACACCACCTCCTGACTATGGACAATCACTAAGAAAACAACGGACGCAACAAAAATAACAAGGGTCCGCTCGCGGTGCCTTGCGCGCCCAATCAGAGACACGGGTCGCGTCTTGGCCTTGTAAGCAGTTCATTATTGAGTGAGAATGTTGGCGGACAGGATCCAAATAGAGAAGCCATGATCCCGTTGCAACAATGGGGGCAGAGTGCTGTCAATCGGCGAGAACCCGGTGCGTAATTAGCAGGCTCATCATCCTAACAATCCTTTCTCCGCCGCGCCGCGCGAACTCGCACCGCAATTCTCACTTGCCGCGCACCTAAACTCGTAACCAGATGTAGTTATGTTACATCATATCGTCTGCTTAATAGTTTACATTCTTTCCTTAAAAGTTTGAATGATATATAATGAAATCTGTGTAACTTCTGATTTGGCTTAAAATTTTCCACTAACATTTTTTTACTAGGATACATATTTATTGATTTTATTACTACTTTAGAAGGATTGCTGATTAACTATCTAAGTACTGACCGGGAGATAAAATAATTTGTTTTATAAATATGATTGTGATATAAACTTCTCGCACCAACCTATGATTCATACTAAGACTTAAATAGTAAAGTGAAAAAGGCTGATACGTAATTTAATAATTACCTACATATAATGAATTGTTGCTTAAAATACAAATTCTCCTCAGTTCTCTCCACCGCAACCTCCACTATGTAAAATTGTCTTCAAGTGAGTTTATTTTTTTTTTCAAACACTAGCAGTTATATAGATGTAAATCTCATTACTTTTTTGTGAATGGGCTATGACTATTAGGTTTGATTAAAACATCGATGTATACTACTGGATTGCTCGCGCCCGTGTTGCAGCGAACCGATTCGCGGTCCGGCCGAGATGAGCGCTGGTGGGCAACAGCGCCGGCCGCTAACATGGGCAGCATAAAGAAAATCGTGACGCGCGCTTACTAAAATTACATTTTTAAGGCAATGAAATTTTTTATATACACAAAATCTTTTGATTCGTGTTCTCAAGTATATTCTGCTTCCATAGACACACATATTGGCTACTATTTATCGTTATTTTAATTTTAAAATTAATTCAAACTTGGAATTTAAGTGAAATGTCATTTCCAATTGCTTCTATGAATGGATTTAACCCTTTGTAAATTATGGCAATTATTTAAACCATTTTCTCTTACTTTTTATTACAAAATCTTACAATTTATGAATTTAAAATAAATGTTTGAATACATATTATTTTACACAATACAGTAACACAGTTTGTTCTATTATGAAATACAATGTAGCCCAGTATATCGACATTTTTAAAATTATATGTAACATTTAAATTTATTGATACAAATGTTTTTGTTGTAGTATAAAATCCAAATTTCAAGATGACTATGTTTTTAGTACACGTTTATAAGTGTAGGGTGAGGTTACAAACAAATGAAAGTGGTAAGTTACATTTTATAATCATATACTTTATTGATCAAAGCTTAAAACTAACTTGTAACTTTTTATAACTAAAAACATCTAGGAATAGGCCTACTAAACATTTTTGAACAAAATTAGTTTGGTCAGTTTCTGCCTCAGACCAATACTGGGCAAATTGGCAGCACTGGTTGCCTCTTTGGCCCTATGATGCCCGATAATTTTCAAAAACAAGTTCCCAATCAACTTTACTAACAAAAGTCGATGATTAACCTCATCGACACAGTTTGAGGTATGACATTTAAAAACTGAGTATTTAAAAAAGTTGCAGGCTTGGTTCAGGACTTGTTTGGTGTTTAATTGTTTATCAGTCTGAATGTCTGATAGCTTATAGATGAAACTGGCAATCTTAAAAACATCTTCTGAAACTCTTACTAATCTACCCTTAGACAAAAAGTCTGTAAAATGTGTGTGGACACTTAAATCGCCTTCTTCTGTAAATAACAAATCCCTACATTCTCCACAATGTAATTTTGCCACAACTTTACGAACGATGAAACCACAAATATATATAGACTAGCTGTTGCCCGTCACGGCTTCGCCCGTGATTGAATATATTTTATAGGTAATAAAATGATTTTAAAGAGCAACCAAATCTATTTCCTTAAGAATGACATTGAAACAATGAAGTAGTGTGAGTGGAGCTCTGAAGGTATTTCGCAAAACCTGTTCTTAGTGAGTAAAGGTTTCTTAAATAGAAAAGGTCCTGAGAACCTTTGAGCAAATAGGAACGACCATGTCAAATTTTAACCCCCTAGGCCCTACAGTCATTCTGAAGCCATGTCGGGCGGAGCCCTAAAGAACATCAAAAACTATATTTGCAAAACTATTTCTTAGTGAACACCTATTAGCAAAACGGAACGTTTACGTTAAACTTCAACCCGTAAGATCTATGGTAGTTTTGAGAATTTGTGGGGAGGAGCCCTAAAGGAAATTTGCAAAATTGTTTCTTATTGATCACCTATGAGCAAAGAGGACCGTCCATGTTAAATTTAAAATCCGTTGACCCTTGACTAATTTTGAAGTCAGTTGGGGGTGGAGCCCTAAGAACTTCAAAAACTATATTTACAAAACCATTTCGTAATGAGCACCTGTTAGCAAAACGGAACATCCACGTTAAATTTATACCCCCTATCCATGGTAATTCTGAGGATCTATGGGCAAAGCCTTAAGGAAATTTGAAAATTATTTTTTAGTGAGCACCTATGACAAAGAGGAACGTACGCGTCAAATTTCAACCCCGTGGGCCCTAGAGTAATTTTCAAGACCTGTGGGGTGGAGCTCTAAAGAATTTAAAAAAAACTATATTTACAAAACACTTTTTTAGTCAGTAACTATGAGCAGAGGAACATCCGATTCATATTTTAACCCCGGAGGCCCAAAAGTAGTTATAACAGCAACAACAACCCTCTAGGATCTATGGTAACCTTGAGGTTCTATGGGGTGGAGCCCTAAGGAAATTTGCAAAATTATTTCTTAGTCAGTAACTATGAGCAAAGAGGAACGTCCGATTCAAATTTGAACCCCGGAGGCCCAAAAGTAATTTTGAAGTCCTGTGGGGTGGAGCCCTAAGGAACTTTGAAAACAATATTTGCAAAACCGTTTCTTAGGGAGCCACCCATGAGCCAAAAGAAACGTCCGTGTCAAATTTCAACCCTGGAGTCGCTAAATTAATTAAGTCCAGTGGGGCGGAGCCCTAAAGTGCTTCAAAAATTATATTTGCAAAACAGTTTCTGAGGGGGCCTCCATGAGCGAAGAGAAACGTCCATGTCAATTTTAAACCTCGGAGGCCTTAAAGGAATCCTCAAGTCCAGTGGAATGAAGCCATAAAGTGCTTCAAAAACTATATTTGCAAAACAGTTTCTTAATAAGTATCTATAAGCAAAGAGAATCGTCCATGTCAAATTTCAACACGTAGGCTATACAGTAACTGTGGGCTTTTGTGGGGCGGAGCCCTAAAGGGATGTTTAAAGCACTTTTTTTAGCATCCAAGAAAAAAGAGATCACTCCAAATTTCAACCCTGCAGGTTTCCTAATTTGTATTTAAATTTGACCATGCGGATAACATTATATTGAAACATCGATGGCCTGTGGGGCGGAGCCCTGAAGGAATTTTCTAAAATCGTATCTTAGTGAGTACCTTAGAGGCAAGACGAACCTGTGTTTAAAGTTTCAAGTAAATACGTTTGGTAGTTCCTGAGATTTCATGATAAGTCAGTCAGTAATCACTCTTCGTCAGATTTAGCTTTGTCGCTAAGCTCAATAGCCGCAAAATGTAGAATTCGTAAGGGAATTATCCTCTAGATTTTTATACTAATCTTCCCTCAATAAATTGAATGAGAACAGCTGTTTACAAAATTAATATTATATTTTAATGTTTTCATATGTTCCAATACAAAAATGTTTCTCCCCCCATAAGAATAACATGGTAACTTTGAAGACGTGTGGGGCGGAGCCCTGTAGGAATTTTGCAAAATCGTTTCTTAGTGAGCACCTAGGAGGCAAGACGAACCTATTTTCAAAGTTTCAAGTAAATCCGTTTGGTAGTTCCTGAGATTTCGTGATGAGTCAGTGAGTGGGATTTCGCTTATATATATATAGATTATACTGTCTTTGTAATACGACTGTCCTAAACGTTCACTCATTAATGATACCACTTCTAGTTCTTCATCAATATTTTCTTCGTCACAATCATAGGGCACTAATTGATGTTGACTACTTAAGTCTAAGTCAAAAACAGGGCTCTTTATTATTTTAATTATTTTATTTTAATTTATTATTTTAATTTATTAAATTATTTTAATTTCTTTGCGGTTCCTTGTCATTTGTAGCGGGTTTTTATATTCGATGTAACTGTTGAATTAACCCAATTATTTTGTTATGAATCGTTAATATTTCACGGCATTTTAATTACAAATGTCAAAATAAATTATTAATTAAAAATGTTTATTTGTACACAGCAACCAATAATTATCGAATGAACTATGAGATTTGTAGCTCCAGAAGCCCGCGGTAGCCTCAGTGAGATCACGAGGCTCAAAATGAACTTCGTCGCGCCACTATTATTTATTCGATTGCCAACGATCTAGTCATTTTATCGTAGGTTTCTTGATCAAATCATGAAATTCGTCTCATTGGCTACAACTTTCCCGCTGAAAGTTTGTTTCTGACCCAAAAATAAAAAAAATCCTCGCTTAGTGACTTTTCCATGTCCGACCAAATTGATTCTCAAACATTTCCACATTTAATAATTACCTTTAGTTTAGGAACTAAAAAATATTTATACTGTTGGATTCAGTATTTAATATAGAAACGGAATATATAAATTTCAATGCACTTTAACCACTCTGTTGTAGTACAGGAGCGTGTAAACAGCGGCGCGCACTGTCGTTGAAATGACGCTGATTCCGCAGTTGCCCACCAGCGCTATCCACGCCGGACCGTTTGGGGCCAATTTAGAGTTCAATCCAGTAGTATACATCGATGGATTAAAAGGAGTTTTTAAATATTTATTAATGTTGAATAAAAAATATATATTTCTAATATACCCATGTACTTGTTTTATAGTTATCATAAATAAATCAATCATTAACAAAAAAATCCGTAGTATAATTTTATTGCCCTGAGCTGTTATACAGTTTTTATATTTTACAATTATCGGGTGGTTACTGCGTTAGTATTAATAAATCTTTATTCTAAACATGTCACTTATAATTTATTTAGTATAGTATTAGTTTAACTTCAAATACATCTTTAAGATTAAGTCATTACATTTATTTTTTATAAGTTATTAAAGCTGTATTATTGCCCATCAGTTACACATTGTAAATACTGTGACTACGCTTATTCCAAATAAGCGTAACAAACTAATCAAAATTGGACTTTTGAATCGTATGCAAATGTTCTTTATCATAATAATGACTATTTTTTATAATAATAGTAAATTACGATGTTTATAATTATGTTGTAATTATGTTTATAAACTATTGTTGTATTCCTCATATAAAATTTACTGAAATGGATTTCTTTGCTTCATAAATATAGGTTAGGGCCTACTTAGGAAACTGGCTGACCTCAACCTACTAAGTAAGGTATTCCCCTAAGATACATTAAAATCAATAAATGTTTAGGTATTCTAGCAATTTCACAGCTTACACTAAAACTCATTATAGAATGAAGTGATTGCTCCATCCAACGCTTTCACTAATCTTGGCATGAAAGTGATACGAATTCCTTAAGCGCACACCGAATTCCGTTCGCAAACCTTAGTTCGAATTAAAACGTTTGAGTGAATTTATATGTAAGGTCATCAACGGCGAGAAAAAACACAACTGCGAAACAAAACCGGACCTAAAACGCTCCCTTGGGGAACGCCTCGAAGATATGAACGCGAGGTAGGCTTGAAGCCGTGAGAACAAGGTGACCCGAGTGATTTCGCAAGTCGGGGCTTTCGGACAGTGAGCACTTGTCCACCCGCCTCCAGAGTCTTTGTTGGTATCACAACCCGCCCCATAGCATGCTTGTGAGGCTGTACTCTCTAGTGTACTACACGGTTTGTTAATGTATTCACCGAGTCACTCGTGTAATGTGGTCATTATTCGACCAGCCTCTTCTTGCACCATCATCGCATCCCTGCAACGCAAAGTTCATTCGTTTCATTTGCACTTGGCTGTTATTTACAACCTGTTACACAAGCGGAGCCGCTCCGGGCTGATGCCGTTGGATGCTGATCACACGACGAGCCGAATACTTGGATGCTGAGGATGGATAGGGCCGTTGAAGAATATTGCACGTAGCAATTAACAATTATTTGGGAAATCTTTGTCTGTAAAGGCATATTTAGTTGGAAATCAAAGATTAATTAGAACCATGTCAAATAAAAAAATAAAAGTAATATTTAAGTTTAAATGTTCTTCAATGGATTTGAAATTTTCTTATTAGACAAGCAATCGTTCATCGTAAATATCAATTAATTGAAGTAAACAAACATATGAGCCGTTAATCCATAAGTACACAAGGTTATTAAATAAGATGTAATACAACTACTGACCTGTTTTGAACTTGTGACAGAATATAACTCTTAATTTTAGCGTTTGGACTTTTTATCGCAACATCAACAAACCCAACACGATACAACTAACACGTAATTGACAATTTCACAGCTCGTCCTATCTAATACCGCCTGAAACTTTCCAAAAGAGAAATTACTGTGTGTTAATATTCCATTGATTAAGACATAACATTTTGAACTATCAGTGAGACATTCGCATTTATGAATAAATCACATGGGAGTTTTACACATCAAAACAGGTTCCGACGTGTCAAGTGCTGCAAAGATATTCAACATCCTGTAGGATGGAATCGTCCGTAAAATCCACCAAGATACAGATGGCCGTAGAATTCATCATAAACCGAGTGAGTCTTCAACGTCCTGGGTAATATTAATATGGCCGAATAGACGACCGTGGTAATGGACAAGCAGTGGAGACTCCGTTGCCATCAACGCTCGATGGACGATATTAGTCATGTCAACAACCAATAAGTCTTCCCTGACTAAGTAGATGCCGTTATGTTCATAAACGTTTCTCATTTGGGAGCTGACCCTTGCGAGGTTACAGCTTTCGTTCCAAGAAATGCGCAACATTTGTTTACAGCCGTGGGGTTGGGGTTAGTTCACGTAACTTCACTAGCGATTTAAGAACTCATTATCATACACAGTTAACGTGTAAGAATTTTATTGTGAGTAAAACTTTCAAAATTCTTTTTCACGAAAGTTTGTAAACGCTTTAATAAATAGAGTGCAACGTCTTCACCAACACTGCAACCATTGCTTAGTGTAACATTTTTACTGTTAATCCTCCAATAACCAACTTTATAACCAGATTAAATCTCGAAGAAGGTTCTTCCTAGAGTTTTCACTGTTGGCGTTTTTATTTCCCGATGCTTTGAAGCATACACTTCACTTCTTTGTATACAAATTACATTGATACTGAGAATTTATGTTTTTACCTCTCCCGCTCTCCCAATCTACAAAATTCATTAATATATTTTTGCTCATGCGTATGTCAGAGTCTCTTTTTAACGTCTAGTGGTAGAGAGATTCCAAAGCCTTAATTTGTAATATCAATATCGATTGGTAATATGTACCATACATGTATCAGTATGTAACTGAAACATTGCCTTAACAAGTGGGGTACCCAAAGGTTCATCTTTCGGGCCCAAATCTTTTCCTTACTTTTTTCAATGATGCCATCTAGAACTAAACTCTTCTGAATGCCACAATCTGTGTTTCCACCTCCGCTAGCCTCCTCGTTAACATCGTAATCACCTCAAGTACCTGATCCCGCATTATAATCCCTGTTGATCTCTCAGCCGTTGCCAACAGCCGTCACAGTCCCGATCGCGGCTCTATTACACCGCATGTCAGATGTTTGTTCTCGGTTGATGTAAATGTTAATGGCACACGACCCCGAGCTGGCCACTGCTGCCTCAGCACAGCTACGTCATCGTCAGCGGGCGTGGCTGCTGATCCCATCTTCCTCATCACCGACGGCGCCGCCCACATGCATCTGCAGCAAGGATTTTACAACAGGTAGTTAAAGTTTCTTCTATATTTCATTTGCGTTTATTCATTTACTTACAAATATTTTGTAATTTCTCACTCGAAAACACTTGTATCCATTATGAATAGATAGTTAGGACTAGGACTAATCTATGAACTAGGAATACGCTCCGATGTCCGTCCCGTACAAGAATTTTTTACTCACTTTTTGAGTTATTAGGTGACGCTTTTTTTTTTTTTTTTTTTTTTTTTTTTTTGAGGGAGAGGTAAGAAAAATGCATTACGCACACAGGTGGCAAGCCTGTAGTGTGGGACTCCCCTAAAAACGGGTTTACCCACTAAAAAACCTCGCCTCTACTCTTTAGGATTCTAACCTGGAGTTGTTTATCACATTACGTAGGGGTAGGGCTAAATTTGGCTTATGCCCGTGGGGCTCACTCCTTATCCAGCCACTCGATCAAGGGATCTGGGCCACTTCGCGGTCCAGATCATGTTCCTTTTCCAGGAGGATGCCCCGCAGGAACTGTGATAAACAATCCCAGTTGCCCTCATCCTCCAAGATCTTTTGGCAGACCGAGTCCACCGAAAATGCACCAAAAATTTGTGTGGCCTTCAGGCGGGACCCTTCCCAACGGGGGCAGCAGAAGAATGTGTGTTCCGCATCGTCGGGAACGCCCGAGCAATAAATAAAGAATTGGTAGCCGTTCCACCCATGGTTGGACGTGCTTGATAAGTCGCGCAGTCCATCGTCCTCGGGTGTCGTGCTCCCAGCTGTGTTGCCACTGCTGGAAGGTTCGGGAGCGCTCTGCTGTTCTTGCCGTGTCCTTCCCAATCTCGACTTGTCTCTGATAAATTGCCTTCCTCTCTCCTGCCAAGAGCTTGACAGGGATAACTCCGGCGACCACCAGGACGGCAGGCTCGGACACTGTCCGGTAGGCGGAACACACCCCGAGGGCCGCTCAACGTTGAACCCGAGCGAGTCGCAACCTGTACTACTCTTTATCGAGAGCGTCTGCCCACACCTCTGCTTCATAAAGAAGCACGAACTGAACCGCGGACATCAACAGACGTCTTCTGCTGGATCGTGGAACCCCGACATTGGCCATCAGCCTACTAAGGTAAGTGACTACCTTAGCGGCCTTGTCCGCCGTACGGAATATCTGATCCCTCCAGCTTAACTTGGTGTCCACCATAATCCCGAAGTACTTAGCAGCACGAATTGATTGGACCACCTCCCTTCCCACTCGGAACAGAATGACGGTGTCTATCCTCTTCTTCGTAAGGATCACAATCTTCGTCTTACGGAGAGCAAGCGAGAGACCGTGATCGGACATCCATGTGTTGACCACACGCATGACTCGGTTCAACTTTAGTTGGGCCAGCTCAACGGTGCGTGCGACAATGAGAGCTGTGACATCATTGGCGTACCCAACCAAAGTGGTTTATGTGGTTTCCTCAGGCATCTCCGACCTCAGGAGGCTGTCATAGGCAACATTCCAGAGATCCTGGCCGAGTATTGAATCTTGCGCGGCACCAGAAGTAACTTCCATCGTCCACGTTCCGTCCCTTGTGTCGTAAATGAGGCTTTGAGAGCGGAGATAATCCTCAATGAGTCGCATCAGATATGCAGGAACGCGAAAGGTGTTGCGAAGCGCATCCAACATATCGACCCACCTCGCCGAGTTAAAGGCATTCTTGACATAAGCGTAATAAGAAGCACTACTCAGCGAGAGAAATGGTTGTGGCTCTCGACTCTCTTCACAGTTCTCCATGGACTTCGGTGATAGCGTCAATCGTTGACCGTCCCTTTCTAAAGCCATACTGACGGGGGCATGAGTCCCCGGCAGCTTCCACGGCAGAGGTCAGGCGGGAACGGATCAGCTTCTCGAACAGCTTCCCAGCCGTGTCCAAAGGCCTGTGGGACGACGACAGCTCGGGATCACCTTTGCCCTTGCTGATCAGTACAAGTCTTGCGGTTTTCCATAGGGAGCCGGAAACACCCCTTCTACCAAACAGGCGTTGTACATTCTCAACAACAAGTCAGCATTAATTGAAAATACTTTCTTTAAAGCCTCGCTGGGAATCCCGTCCGTTTCAGGAGCCTTGTTGCTCTTTAGGGAGAGTACGAAGGTTTCCATCTCCTCGAATGTGAAGAGTGGAACGTCATCTAACCGTCCGAAGTCAACCGGCGTACATCCTAGGCCTAGCCTACAAATAAATACATACAAAGAATGATTTTAGCTAAGACCTAAAAACAAGCAAGTAACTTAATAATAATTATGATTACAATATTAAAGGTAAATAGATTGTAGAGCGAAAAAAACAATACAATTTAAAATCCATGATTAATTAATCAAAATTAATAAAAATCAAGTAATGTAAGTATTGTAGAATTACGCTTACTTAACACTTAATGCATATTTTGTTACCTGAGACATAGGCTACAATGGCACAACACATTCAAATTAGTTGTTCAATTTAAATCTCTCTCCCAAATAGATATTAGTTGTATCCCATAAATTATAGTCAATCGCATAATTCCGTACGACATCAATTCATTCCACATCAGCATGCCTATCTTTTGGTATAATTTATAACTTCAACAAATAAACATGTTGATCTTTTTAATTTAACAAACAGGTCTGTCAAAATATCAATTAAATTTTATTTAAAAACGTAACATAACGGCGAGCAAATATAAACAAGAAAAGGTTATGTTATGTTGTTTTCAGCATACAGCGACAACTCAGCTGCGATGGGGGAAAATAAACTGATCATAGCAACTACATTAGTCAAACCATGTAGCCTAAACAACTAAAGTTCTGTCAAAAATTCCGGAAAATAAGCTTTTTTAATACTTGAAAATAATTGCTCGATTATAGTTTATTACCTAGTTTAAAATACTTAAAATCTAACCTGAGAATTTCATTGAAATCAAATTAGTAATAAAAAAGCCTTTTGGGGGTCAAAAATTCGCCTAAGAGAAATTTAAAGTCGATCTAAAAGAATTTTTATACTCTATGTTCCATATAGTAAAAAATTCAATTAAGGATGTATACACATGCAATAAGAGGGATAAACCGAAAAAAATCTTGTCCCACCTATCTTAGGAGTCTATTTGTTTTAAAATATGCATTTATGACTTTTCATTTGATTGAAACTGTTCACACCTTAGAAGTTTGAATGCTATTAATAAAAATTTTTAACTATGTTTTGAGTTTTTCTAAACACATTGATTAACAGATTATCTCAATAATCCCATTAAAAAGTAGCATTTTATATCAGGAAATTAGAACTTGTTTGTCTAAATTTGTTTACAGAGAGTGAAACGTTGCCTATACAAACCCAGCAATACATTAATTAAACCAACAATCCCAAACCCCTTAACAACACTGATAACACGTTAGAGAGTGCACATTAAACTCTCCTAGTATCCCAGAGATAACAAGACTCTCGTGCAGTGCCGTGTTCTCATAAGCCGAGCAAATACTACAAATTACACCTACTAATTACAAGTTGGTCCAGTTTGGCAAACAAGGCTTGTCCGTTAATCAAAACAAAAACCGAGTCACCCGAGCGGTGGTCAGATGCGAGATTGCTTTGTTGGCCCAGAGAATGTGTGAAATCACGGAATGTCGGCGACGGGCCGTGTGAGAATACTGTTAATTTGTACGTGCACCGGCGCTGGCCTGTTTATGGAATCTGCTAATTGTATGTAGACACATGGTGACTTTTCCACGACCCAATTCCTCGCATCCGGTGATGTCCAGGGTTCTCACACGGTAACGGTCGCCGCCCATCCGGTACCGTGGCCGACGGACTACCGGGATTATCCGGTGGGAGACTCCGCACTGGTGATCCTCTCTGTTGACCTCTATATTGCACCCTCTGAAATTTCCCCTTAAATTTTAAGGGAAGGATCCTGAATCTTCTTATAGACTAAATAAGTTCTCAATACATGACAACCTAATACGAACTCTTGCTAAATGCGAGTTTGGGTACATTTTGATCAACAAAAATTAAAAACAAAATAATACCAAAAACTTCTCTGAATAAGATTTCCCATTGATTTTCCTGAACTGCAAGACTTCTAAGGCAATCGGCATAGTTTAAAAGCCACAGGCTTGAGACTTTGCCATCAGGCATCGGTGCTTTTGTTAATATAATGCTTTCATGAAGAAATATACTTTGATTGTATTGTGAAAATTTACAAGTAGTTGTTTTCCTCTAGTAATCTTCATGAATATACCCCAAAGAAATTGGGTTCAAAAAATAAGGCGGCTACTACTGAGTGTAAAAAGAGTGTGACACGGTGATTTAGGCCGTAATGGACCTCTAATGCGTGTAACCCGAGATAATGTGGGCGGTTTGTACAACACAGGCGGAGAGGCATAACTGTCCTGGCTGGCCCAATAGTGCCGGCGTTCTCCTTAGCGTACCGTAACCATTTTGCCTTAGCCATCAACATGGCACTAAAGTTGATTTTGGACGAGTTAAATATTTTTTGTGTCAAACTCCGAGCAGTATTTATACTTTCTGTTAGTCCTCTATATGGGAACGGACTAGAAAGATTAAAATCATCAGTTATCTCTGTGGTGTATTTTAGTAAGGTAGAGTGATACAAAATTCGTCCTTTATGATAGAAAAAAATACTTTAACGTTCTCAGTCTGTTCCCAGCTAAATCTCCTCCCAAGCCAAAAATGTGCCTGGTTAAAACTAGTTTCATATGAATTTCTTCAAGAGTTCAATATATTTTCAACTCCCAGCTTTCCCCCACATGGACTTTACCATTCAATGACCCCGTGACTATGAGCTTTCGTTGGCGGATCCCGGGCCGTCATCAAGTCCCGCTGGGGGAGTGGCGACCTCGCCAATCACGGCCACAAAGCCGCTCATCTAATAGTCTACTTAGAGAGCGATCCCGGCTAACGAACTTGCGTTAATTACCCATTGTACTTCCAAGACACCTGCTAAGCCTCATTGTTTACTTTCGGCCGCCTGACCCCACGCTCACTTGGGGCTGAGAGATCGGCCACGTTGGCGCTGAGATTGGATGGCCGAGTTTGGTAGGCCTATTGTTGCTGGTTAGGCTTTCGAGGAGTATTTGCCCAACCCAAGCCTCAGAGAAGTGTAGCGTTTGTAATAAATTGGAACCTTTGGTTCTGGACGAAAGAAAGAACTAAATGAATTCAAAGGAATTAAAAGAAGGGAAGTTCAAGCAGTACTGGAGGCATGGTTATTACAAGACATCATGTATTTCATGTAAGTTTCCTGTGGATGTTACCTCAGCACATTTCACGCCGAACTTCCAAGATCCTGCAGAATTTACCGAAACACGCAACCCGTCAATTCCCGGACACAAAGCATGTTAACTACTCACCGCCGGAGCATGCGGCATAAATTACATCGTGCACCGCACGGCACCGCATCCAACGGCGGGAGGATTGTTAACGGTCGTCCTCCTACAACCTGTCGCCAGATTGCGACACGGTCACCATTACTGTCACACGGTGACGTCACGGGCGCTGGTCGTGAGGGAGAGGCGGCGCGGCGCGGGCACTGCGCAGCCAGACCGCCAGGCACTGCGCAGCTAGGCACGGAGCACGGCGCAGCCGCGGTCGCGCGGGGGATGCGTAATTGACAGGTGTAGTACTCGTTAAATCACACACTTTAAGACTACCGTGGTCAATCGAACGATTAATTAGACCTAACGAGTCCCGTAATGACAGCGCCCAGTGTATAAGGAAGCGCCTATTGAATGGTGAGAAAAGGCGGCAATTTAGACCGGCGATTAAACCGGAATTAGAATTAATGATGGGCCGACAATCTGTACTTAATTTGCCGCTATATGGGTCGGCCAGTAATGAGGAGGCGAGTTATCGATGTTTACTATCGATATATTGTTTATTCATTGATTTTCGATTCCTTAACTGTTGAATACTGGGAAGGCAATGCTGATTAATAGATGAGCTTTCCTATACTTTATTTCTTTCTCGTTCAGAATTAGGAGTTCTGAGTGAAGATCATGCAGAATGTAACCTTAGATTCAATCTTAGATAATCTGGAGTTATATGGTTCGATAAATCATCTTCATATAAATTCACTGCAACGAAAACACGAATATAAAAAGCTGTAATTTCTAAATATATCACGGGTATGCCAGTAGTCTCCTTGTTAGTATACCACAGTTTATGTAAAATATTCTAGATGAACATGTGGAACCAATTTGAATACTAAAGATTCGATACAGTAGAGGCTAAATCTAAATATTGGACCTTTTACCTAAAAATCTCTTTAAATCTTTTATAAAACATAAACTTCTGTAGATTAAAATTCTTAGTTTGGTTTATGTTGGACATACAATTTGTTAAATATAAATATTTTTACTAAAGAAATAAACCAAACTAATGGTTTAAAGATTAAATTGAAGTTGAGGCAATTTTCAAGAGTTTCCTTTGAAAGGAAAGAAGAAAAATATTTACATTTTCAATTAAATTTTAAATCGATTTCAATTCACACTTACAACAATGTTTGTTTAAGTAACTGAGGGTTGCTGGTATCAGAGTAAATTATACTGTATATTAGGTCTCCTCCACACATGTTGGGGAGACCGCAAATGAAAGGAATTCTTGAGGAATGAGGAATTTTGCAAGGAGTTCTTAAGCACAATAATAGGCTCAGGAGAAGAAGAAGAAGAAGAAGAAGAAGAAGAAGAAGAAGAAGAAGAAGAAGAAGAAGAAGAAGAATAGTATGACGGAAAGATGTTTGTTTCACGAAGATCTTGCGTAGATCAATGTACTCATCTCACCGTCCAATTTAAAGGATTTAAAATATACATAAAATTTAAAATAACAGTTTCTTTTCTAAATTGAACTGATCACATTTGAAAGCGTATCATCTTACTTGTCTTTGCCGACCTCTAAACTTCTTTAAACGCACAAACCCTTTTAGACACCAAAGGTCGAAGCTTGAATTCTTCTTCTCCAACACTCGTCACATGTTAAGTAGTCAATTATAGCTCAACATTGCAATTCATTCTGTTCTTTACCACCAGCCAGTAAAGGTTAGACGGCGAGTATTCGCGATTTCTATGCAAAAAACGCAGCGGCAAGGAGACGGAGCAAGAAACGTAGGACAGAGGGCGATTATGCGCTTCGGTTAAAAGCGCCCGAGTCCAGTTTAATATCAGTTTACGTGCATTAGCCTTATCAGGCAGTCGGGCAGCTGATAAAACTGAGGTTGAGAGGGCGAGCTGAATGGGAGTTCTTCACTTTACTCGGCGATTCTTCTTAACTGATTATAATTTACTGTGTTCATAAAAAAGGAAATGTAGTTGAAGGTGAATTGCAATTTGGTTACATCTTTTAGGACTAGTAAATAGTATTTTAGCTATAGAGTCATATTAGAGATGCATCTGTGAAAAATTTATAACAAAAAAAAGAGTTTTGCATATTTGATGAAAACTGTTAAAACCTTTATCCTAATCACATGTTTGGTTTGTTCGGGATTCCGGAGTGATGAGTATAATATCGCCCCTGAATTCAGGCCTGAATCTTAACACAATCTTAGCACAATCTTAGCACAACCATGATCCCCATGATTTAAAAAACCTCTTTGACGATAAAACGACTTTGATCTGATAAAATCTGATTCAGGAAGTTCAGATCTGATCAGATCCTTACAGCATGCATTCAGGGTTGTTTAACAGTCAAAAGTCTTACTTCGTTACTTCAGGACTGCTAAATTTTTATCCCACACTTGTTAGACTGATATCAGACTTAATTCAAAATTTGATTTATACACAAATCTCTCTCTCATCAGGAATGATCGAATTTGATACAGTAAGCTCATCTGTGATCAGAAATTTATATCCTGAATTCAAGCTTCATTCGTGCAGATTCAGACACAAAACCTCTGACTTCAAGAATGATCAGTTTAGATCTAACTAAAAGAATCTTAAATAAATGCAGGTCTAAATTAGCTGCGATACTCCTGACTTCAGGACTTGCAAAATCTGATTCAGCAAGATCAGTTCTGATCAGATTCTTATAGACTGACGTCGGACGTGATTCAGGCTGATTCAGATACATAACGTCTGACTATAGGTAATTCCAGGACTTTTATCAAGTTCAATTCTATTCATTCATGATAGAAACTGCTGAATCAGATTTGATCGGACTTAACCTTTCTTTTCATCAGGGATATACTGACGATCCTTGCTTTCTTTTATCAAATGTGGGTCACAATGTGGCAACTTACATGCATTAGGCTTCTGTATTCTCAAAGACAGGTTTTCTTGTGATTTTAATTTTGACAGATCGAACAAGTGCTAAATAATAATAATAAAAATACTCCTGCAGTATTTGCCACTTTATAAACCATCCAACTCATCTACTGTGTTTGGATTAAAAACGCTGTCACCATAAAAAGTCACTCGGTACGTAAAAACTCTTATAGAGCCCCTTACTTACTCGATGTTACGTTCAATTACACAGTATTACCACATTCAATATCTCATTACAGGATCTAATTACATCCGAAAGGAATCCAATAGGAGCGCAGACGACGGAGCAATGGCAATCCAATGGTCCATTCTAGCAGGTAATTATAGTCCACCTCATTAGTATTGTCTGTAGGCAGGACTGTAGACTGTAACTCCCGCAGGACACTGGGTTGGCGGGGAGGTCTTCCTGACCTTTGGCGTCCAGCTCTGGACTGGGAGGTCTAGGTGACCTTTGGGCTTGGACACCTCATTCTGGCTAATGTTCCTATAGATTATGATGCCCCCGCAACGGCTCCGACAGAAAACTCGGTGTTCTCACACATTTAAAGAGTGCAAGAATTCATGTGTGGTGGGTTTGTTCCTTTGAAGCGGTTTTATTTTTTGTATGTATTTAAAAACGTTTAAGGCATACTTTAAACAATTTAAGTACTTATAAGTGTAAGATTCATACTTTCATTTTCTATTGTGGTTGCCGACATTACAATTCATGTTGGTCTAAACTATACCCAAAATTTTCACTATTCAAAAAAATTATTTTTAAATATATAATTTTTCCGCATGTTTAATGATAAATGAATCTGTTTGCTTCGAAAATTAAATCGAGATAGCATTTCAATCCAAACGTTATGTTTTAAAACGATTTAAATTTGTCTTTTTAAAATAAGAAAACCTTATGCTACATCTATTAAACTTTTTCCCCTTTAAATGGAGACACTAAGAACATATTTACAAGTGAAAATATTTTAGAATTAAATAATCGCCCATTTGTAATTGCACGAGCCCGGGCCCAAATGCCCATAATGACCCACGTTCTTCGCCCATTCCTGGTGAATATTCCGCAAAAAGCGCAGCGGCCTCGGCGCTTCCAGTAAAATATAGCCGCAGCGACAATTATGCCTGATAACTCGTGTTTTGCAAAACAGCCAGCGCCGGGTGAACCGGATTCTTGCGGCCATTTTGTGTAATTTATGTTGACAAATAGTATAATGAGCGGTCGGGTAGGAGGCGACGCAAAAAGGGCGAATCTGCCGCTGAATTCAATTAACTCAATAATATAATTTACCCGGACGTCGATCGGGGGACGCGTGGATGCGCAAAAACTGTGTAATTGGGGGCGGTCAGTGCGGGGCTTCTGCCGCGATTCTTTTGAAATCAATTGAAGGGCGCCAAAAAACGCGAGAACGCGTAGCGGCCGACTGCGTGCCACGGGGAGCCTGCTGGACGATTAATTGGCTTTATTATGGCTCTGTTTGGGTTGGCGACCGCGGCACAAGTCTGGATTTTTGATACAGTTAAGATAATCTGTTTGCAAGATTGAAATTACTTGTTGGAACTGCAGTTAACTTTTGAAATCAAAACTGCTAAAGTTTCTTTGCTAGTATCATTCTTAGATTTTTTATTGGGAATGGTTCAACTCTGGGGATCAACCAGATTATCCATCGTCAAACTGTTAGATATCATAATCAATGGCAAAATGGCAACTAAGTCCTGAACCGACCCTTTACCTTAGACAGAAATGGAATCCTTGGAATTGGAAAAGAGCCCTGTAACCTACTAGATTACCCGATCAATATCAAGTCCTAAAGGCAAATATGGGACAAGTTGATCTATAACTTATCCTGAGCGTCCGGTAGTCAACGAAGAGTTGGGGTTGGACTTGTCATCTGCCCGAGGAGGTTAGGACCGCAGTTTTTTGTTAGATACTTTAGATATTTGATTTAAATCACCGGAGCGCCCTATATTGATGAGGGAAGTGAGTGCGAGGATTGTCATGGATTTGATGGGGTGTAGCTTTGTTACTGACAAATGGCAGCTGATTTATTTAACAGGATCTGTGTTCAGTATCGAACCATCCAAAGCACTAACTTTTGTTCTGATGGCCAGATTTGAAATGAAACCATCTTCAACCAAGCAGATTTAATTAAAATAATTAGACTAGTAGTAATTACCGAAATGCATCCATCACCCGCCAGGTGACGACCATTCACCCATGACGTAACACGGATGCAAAGTGCAAGTGCGGTGAAACGCGCAAAATTTCAACACGTTCATTTGAGACGGCGGGTCAGCGGGATAGGTCCGCATCAATCACTGCAGCTAGACGATTACTCACGTGTTTCATAAACCCGCGGACATCAGCGCTCGTAGCGGTAATGCTGGAAACTATCGGAGAAGGTCACACAGCGACCTTTGGGGTCGCGTGGGCCGGTGGTGATAAGGATTGGAACAAGAGGATGTAGGCCTACCCGGGATGAACCAGGCAACCTTAGCAATCCGAAGTTCAATGTAAGGTTTTGCAGGTAAAAAATATATAATAATAATTTTAATAACATTACGACCTAAGGCTATAATGCAACACATAAATCGTCACCCCTTTTGCCACCAAAATTAGGCTAAAGGTTAAATATTTAATAAAAGTATAAAAAGCTTCATTTGCAATTTGTCATTCCCCTAAAATATTTTAGAAACACTTAATAAAAATGCCAAGATATAAATTGTGCTGATAACAGTATGACCAGCACGAAAATATATAGTTACTAGGGCCAATAAAATTTGACAAACCTTTATGAAGAAAAACATAATATGGCAATGATAGGGCATACTATGGAAAAATGTTATTTATGTGGTATCTATACATTATTCAGTTAAATTAATATGCTTCACCAAGTTCACCAACCATAACTCATATAGGCCTGGTTAAAAACTTGGTGAAGCATATTAATTTAATTAAATAATGTATAGAAACCACACAAATAACATTTTTTATCAATTTCTGTTAAACTTTAGGTTAGTTTCTCTCATACAGAATTATAAAATGCGCAATTTGCGCACGGGCCACCACGTCGATCAATTAGTATAAAACTTTCCAAGTCACGTAATAGTTTATACATTAAATAATAATTAATGAATGCATTAACAATTGTTTGGGGTGAATTGTAGAAAAAAATACTGTAAAATGAATAGTCACTTGCTACTTCATTGACCACCTTATCACAGCATTCGTAGTCCAATCCAAATCTTCACTTCCCCAGTTACCTGCTCAATAACCACCATATCGGTTGGTGATCGGTGTGTAAAGTACGCAATAACAGGTAGTGTCTGAGAGCCGTCATTACCACGGCTACCTGGTCATTACCGGGTTCTATCACTAGTATTGAGACATTATCACAGAGGCTGTGGGCGGTCACGCCGCCGCGCCGCCGCTACTGACCGCCGCGCCGCCACAGACAGCGGTAGTGCGTGGGAATACTACTGTAAACGGGCTGCTGGGCCTACTCAACACCTCCTAGAATAATAAGAGAAGGCCAGATAACTGAAGATCATTACGTCATATAAGTAGGCTGATGTGTTAAATCATTAGTTCCAACTCATGCTTTAGAGGGTGCTGGTTGTCCCCAAAAAACGGTAAAACATCTAATGTTGTTTTGATTTTTCGTTGTTTGTAAACAAATAAGTTAGTCATGACAGATGAAACCCCGTCGACTGACAGTAGCACATCTGTTTTCTTACTCCAAAACATAACACATCGGCCTACTTATATGACGTAACGAATTTCAGTCGTTTGGCCTTCTCTTAATTCTAGGAGGTATTGGCCTACTTTGACACGAGAATGTCACTGCTATGTCATCAAAACAACAATGTTACTGTGCTGAGCTGAAATTATGAAAAAAAAAAACAATCTGCATTTGATTTAATACAGGCTATAAATGATGTGATTCCATCACTGATATGATTGGTGGATACATTTTCACATTTTAATCAGATCCTATAATGGTATTTTTAAATACCAATACTAATATATGAATTATATGTTAAAATAAATTTACATTATGAATGATTAATTATGCACCTTTTCGTTGATTGAGGATAATGTTTGTTCTACTTCCAGTTTAGGAATCAATGTCTTCCTTTGGCCTCATAAATTTTGTTATATTTTAATTGAATACAAACTGATTCTGCTGTAAGGTATATAAAATAAAAATAAAACAAAGTTGAAATAAATAATTAATTATGTTTTGGTAATGGGCAATTATTAAATTGTATTATTATTTAAACAGTGCCCCTTGACTGCGCAGAGCAGCCACGGCCCGCGTCGCCGGCCACCGTACAGTTGAGAACAGATACAAACTGATTCTGCTGTAAGGTATATAAAATAAAAATAAAACAAAGTTGAAATAAATAATTAATTATGTTTTGGTAATGGGCAATTATTAAATTGTATTATTATTTAACAAAAGTAATTGATCTTAAAACAAAATATCGTGCATCGTGAGTACAAAAAACACAACATATTGATATTGATCAATAATCAACCACAAATTTAGATTATTTATGTAACATGCCCAGATTTGAATAGTCGGCCTATAATGACAGTTAAACGAAACATTGGGTTATACGGGAGCCTGTTACACTACGGTGGCTGGCGACGTGGCTAGTCACGCAGGTCGATGCGCATGCGCTCGATAGTTGGGTATCACGTGTTTTGACCAAAACATCAGTGCGACTGATCAGTGTAAAGACGGTGGTTTATAAGTTAAGTGATTATAAGTAAGTCGACGATTAGTGACCTATCTACCTATTGTAAAGTTATTCGTAATCGAGTGATTAAAAAATGATGTTTTTGACATCCTAAAGTAGTTAAAAAAATTTTTGCTCATAATTGCACGGTATGTTGAACAAAGTATAGTACAAAGAAACTTCTCTCCTTCTAGGCACACACAGAATAGGATGAACGTGCACTGTTCTTTTCCTTCTTCTTTTTTTTTCTTAAGCAAGAGAATGCTTTATGGTCAATGCTTTAAACGTCATGAAGCATCCACGAAGGTGATCAGCGACGTAGCCAGTCACCGGGTCAGTCGCTAGCCACGACGCTAGCCACGTGGCCGGCCACGTCGCCAGCTACGTGGCTGGCCACCGTAGTGTAACAGGAGCCTAACCTCCCATAAATCTACAAATCACAATTCCCCTTCCCCGGGTGGTACGGGGTGGTGTCGCCACGCAGCCACGACGGCCGAGTTGTTCCCCGATGTCCGGTGTTGATGCTAATTCCGCGCAAGTAGGTTCGCGCCGGCGCCGTGTCATACGACGATTTACCCGCCATTGTGCGCATGTGACTGCGCACTCGAGGTGGAAACTGATGGTGATGAACTCGGCGCGTTTATGGAGCTGGTAAATATCAGTCGACAGCGCGGCCCCGTGATGGCCAAGAGTCACAAGGCTGTGGCGTTTGGGTTTCCAGGTCTAAGAACAACGAGGTGATGCGAAGTCGGAAGGGACTTGGTGGTACTTATGGTGACATTTTTTATTTACTTTGGTAGTAATGTACCTTTTATCTTATACTCTTGCTTTCTTTTGATTTCTGATTTCTTTCTTTATGGAGTTTAAAATCAAAACAGAGTTGCTGAAAACAGCTGACTCAACTGACAAAGCAGAACCAGGTGCTCCAGTCTGAAAATTGTGTTTTGTTTTATTGTAGCCAGTTACTGAATTACTGAATATATTCAAACTATATCAGTGTTTTAATTCATACTTATTACTGGTGATTACAATCTTTAAGAGATTTCCTTAGAGAATAAAATTGCCTACTAGATTTTAAAGCCTTCTGTAACAACAGGTAAAACTTTATAATGAAATAAAAATACGAAACAGTCAATCTTAGATGTTTTAAATATTGTTAGGCAACCGAGAAGATAAGTGAAATTAGATCTTGAGTATTATGCATGCTTATTATTTAGTAGATACACTATGCAACACTATATTTAATTACTTGGGTCTAAAGTAACTCTTTTCGAGCGAGGTCAATTTTTTTGTGATTTGCTATAAGGGGTAGGTCTTCTAAAATAAAATAAAGGTCTAATAAAATTACCGAATTTTGAAAAGAATCTTTAAACAAGTGTTATGAAATAAGTGTTTCCATACTGTTCAATTTATTTAACATGCCGATTTTTTGCAGCTTGTTTACAAATATGCAATCCATCTAATCGTGTAATATATCATATCTACATCTTTCTTACTTATTTTATACACCGTGTATCATATTCTCCAATAAAAATCTTAGTAATGTATTTCAAAGTATTAAATCCAGACGGTTCCATGTGCTGTGGTCTACACATTCGCATTAAGAGTCATCTTCACCCCTGGGCCAGTAGCCAGGGCCGGCTCTACCATATAGGCGAACTAGGCGACCGCATAGGGCGCCAGTGAACGAGGGGCGCCATCGCGGTGGAGACTACGCCCCTGATTTTCCGTAAAGTGTTCCTGATCAGCGGTAAAAAGCGCCCCGACCGGCGGTAGATAGCGCCCCCGACCGGCGGTAGATAGCGCCCCCGACCGGCGGTAGATAGCGCCCCCGACCGGCGGTAGATAGCGCCCTCGACCGGCGGTAGATAGCGCCCCCGACCGGCGGTAGATAGCGCCCCCGACCGGAGGTAGATAGCGCTCCCGACCGGCGGTAGATAGCATCCCTGATCGGCGGTAAAGAGCGCCCCCAAAATAATGGTTAATAACCCCTGGATTGGCGGTAAAAGCGCCCCCGATAGGCATAAATAGCGCCCAAAATCAGCGTCAAAAATCGCACCCAACCATCGTTAAACAGCGCTCCCAAATACACGTGATCAAAGTTGAATTGCGCCCCCAATCGGCGGTAAAAATCGCCCCTTCATGGCCCTCTAAGCGCCCTAACTTAGCTCTCTAATTGACGGTAAATAGCGCCCCTAATCTTAGTTAAACAGAGTTACCCACCAGCGGTAAAAATCGTTCTCATTGACGGTAAATTAGCACCCCTGATTGGAGTTAAACAGCGTCCCCCGGCGGTAAAAAGCGCCAAGATCGATGGTAAATAGCGCCCTGATTATGACAGCGGTATAGAGCGCCCCCGACCGGTGGTAAAAATCCCCACAACTTACGGTAAACATCGCCCCTGAGCTTCCCAATGAAATGAATCTTTGCATATTCGCAATAAATAAGTAATTGTTGTTCAAATTTTGTTTGTAATAAATTTGTGAATATTTGTTTTTTCTAATAATAAATTGGTAATAAAAACTTATTTTTACTTTAAACGTTATTTTTTGTAATATGTTGTAACGCCTAAAATAAATGGCTCGAATGGATTCGTTGTGGGGGGGGGGGGGGCGCCTATCAACAATTTCGCCTAGGGCGCCAGAAAACCTTGGGCCGGCCCTGCCAGTAGCCCATTGTTGCCCAGGCTAGTCGGCAATGTTAACCATACGGCTTTTATGCTAAAACATGGTCTTGTATTCCCCTGTTTCGGACGCCGTTTTTCAACCGATTTTCTTGAAACTTGGTAAGTGTTTAGTTTTAATAGTTATACTAGGTTTCTCATACCTCGAAATTTTGAAAATTTAACAAATATTACTCTCTGTAACGTCGCAAATTAACTTGATTTTCCTTAGTAATATTTCAAAATTTAGTAAAATTTTCAAAATTTCGAGGTATGAGAAACCTAGTGTAACTATTCATCTAAATACTTACCAAGTTTCAAGAAAATCGGTTGAAAAACGGCGTCCGAAACAGGGGAATACAATACCATGTTTTAGCATAAAATCAGTATGATTAACATTGCCGACGGCGCAACAATGGGCTATACTGGCCCAGGGGAGAAGATGACTCTTAAACGGTTGTAACAACTCAATCATGTGGGCAGCAGCACGCGGCATTTCCGCAGTCCGACCTCTGACCGGAGCTTCCGTCCGAGGTGGGAAGACGGCGAGATGCGGTGTAGATGCGCAGATATAGATGTAGATGCAGATGCAAATGTAGATGAGTGGCGTAGGTCAGGCCTGGTGCGTGCCGCGGCGGCAGTTCCCACACTGCTCCGTACCGCTACTGTTACGCTCACTGGTGTGACAAACGCCAACTAAACACATGCTACTGCCTATGGCTGGTCATTGGTGTTACAGTAATAATATATTTCGTAACTATACTCTGAATTGAAGGTTTTCGTACGAAGTAGTCATAAAGTTACCTTGTATCGAAAAATATTTTAGAAACGCTTTCTTAACTACATAATGGGATTTATTTAACTGATGTGTTAAAACAAGGATTTCAACTAAGTTTACCTTGCTCACAAAGTCAATTCATTTGATTGTTGCTATTAAAACACTTACCTGATTTACCTACCAGTTTAAGTGCAGGGTAATCTTAATAAGAAAATCCAATAATTCTCGACACGTTGGTTTTGTTGTCTCCCTAGAGCAATAAACAATCACTTTATCCCCGTAAAGGTTGTATCGAAAAGAGCCATTTTTGAAGCATTTATGTGAAAGCCATAACGAAAACAATTTCTTTGATGAAGTGGTCAAACATCAATGTAGAGTGTCTTCTTATTACAGTCAACATTCTCAAGCATTCAACCTAGAAAGCTACAGCTCTGAAAATTGTCCGCTCCTGCCATGAATGCCAAAATTCAACCGAAGTGCCGATAATTTTTTAAATTAAATATACATAACATTGAATTTATAGGTTCTACGAAACTGAATCATATATTATTGTTTTTCTATTGTTAATGCTATTAAAGCAATTAAACTTAATTCTTTACACCTTATATATAGGTACAAGATTTGTTTCCTGTTATTGCATTTTGTTAACGAGATTTCGTAATTTTTTTCTTTTTTTTTAGGAAGAGGCAGGAAAATGCATTGCGCACACAGGGGGTCAGCCTGTAGTGTGGGACTTTCCTTAAAAACGGCTATATTCAATACAAAATTTTCCTCTACTCATTAGGAAATTGTTGTAAGCCTGGAATTGTTTATCACATTACAATGTGACAATTTTACAATGAGGCTAGGCCTAAATTTCACTCCTTTTAGTTTTTATTTTAGGGGATCTGAGCCGCTTAGCGGTCCAGATCACTATTTTTTCTCAGAAGGATGCCCCGGACGTACTGTGACAAACAATCTCAGCAGCCCTCATCCTCCAAGATCTTTTGGCAGACCGAAAATGCACCAAAAGTTTGTGTGGCCTCCAGGCGGGCCCTTCCCAACAGGGACAGCGGAAGAAGGTGTGCTCCGCATCGTCGGGAACGCCCGGAAGATTTCGTAACATAACCATAATGTTTATAATAGGTATATATCAACGATCATGGAATACAATTGTATTCCTTGGTCGCTGGTATAGACAGGTCCATAAACTCAATAATGTTAACCGAAATGGCCTTGAGTAAGAATTATCATGCACTCGTGGAAATCTGCATCACCTCTTCAGCTAACACCAAATAACTCAATGTTAGAATGAACCACGAGCTGAATTTTGAAAGAAATCAGTGATCTCAATTTAATTATCTTCATCTCAAATTCCTCGTTTAACCATTCAGGGTGTTTTTGTATCTTCTTCACTTTTGACTCAACTATGTTTCATTAGCACGAGAAGTAAGAGAAAATAGTGCTGGTATAGACTGCAGTTTAGCACCATAAGCAGGTGCGTCCTCATAAAATTTTATCCAATTCGCAAATAATGATTTTAATTATTTAGATCAAACAAAAAATTTTCATCTGAACACGGTAAAAAGCTCCTATGCTCATAAACGGGAACGTAGCAGTCCCGCAAGTCCAAATTGGCCAGCTGCGATTGCGAGGATCAAGTGGGAACGCAGCAGTCGGTATAATGGTCGGAAGGCCCAGTTTAGCCGACAATTAATGCAACAATGCTCAGAGCAGTGGTCACCGTGGGAGGATCGCACGCCGCGCCGCCAGGTCCTTACCCTTCCTGTGCTGGCCAGGACCGCACCTACAGCCGAGCTGTGGGGAGCAGAGAAACTGTTCAATCAGTTCAAACCATCAAATCTTATAATAATAGACGGGTTTATTTACTAAGACACATCTCGAAATCAGAGAGGAAAAGACTTAGCCAAAAGTCAACAAGTGATTATAAGTTCAAAGACAATTTTTAACACCGGCCCTCTAGGTTTGTGCAATTATTTACACATTTTGCATACAGTGGTACTATAGCGGAGCTGCAGCCAGTGGTAGAGAGCTATGTGATCTCAAATGAATCCCGGATGACGACATTGCAGGCACAACATGAGCGGTCACCATTGGCTAGCCTATGTGACTCAGTGTCATAACGGTAACTAACTAACTTTAGATCACTTCACAGGCCTATTGGCCCATGGTGACGGGCAGTGGAGTTTAATAAATGCATGTTAAAAGTTTAAAAAAGTTTTAAACTATGGTAGGATTCACGAAAATAGTCCGATGAGAGTCGATACACTGTTGCCAAATTTATTCTGAAGCACGTTTTTATACTGTATTACACATGGTAAACATAACCACAAATGACAACGTTGCATGGCGGGAGGAGGTGAGGGGGGACACTTCTGTTAAAATTTCCATCGGACTATTTTCGTGCATATTACTATAGACTAGGCTAATCGAGGTCCCCAATTGTGGACCGGTGGAGCATAGCTTAAAAAATATATCGGCCTTTCTGAAATCGTTGTATGTTTTAATTTAAAAAATTAATCACCACAGTATATTTTGAAGATTAATTTATTGTAACAAAGCATTGAGTGACAAAATATTCTTCAAAGATCTTCAGTAATAAAAAATATAGGAACCGTTTTACTAAAAAGTTGCAAAATGAGTTGAAATGAAATATTATTCTAAGTCGTGATTATCAACAGTTATCAAGTTTATTACACTTAAAATATTTTTCTATTTCAGTGAGTTCCCTGTTTATTTACTTAGTATGAAGATTAGCTCATAAACACATTATACAAATTTTATAAAATTTAGAATGAAATACGTAATAACTACTATGCTTGTAAAACATTACAATGTTTATCTTTAAATCGTATGTACACCAGTGGCGGCTTCAGGGAGGGCATGGGGGCCATGGCCCCACCGAGAATTTTTGGCCAGTAATTTTTTTGGGGCTTAAAAAATAAGTTATATTTAAGTTACAACAATTATCTGTTTTTATGAAATGTTGGCATTGTTTAGGTGTATTTAGCTTTAATTTGTATTAATTGAGATTAAAAACAACATTATCATATTTTGAAGAAGTTTTGGAGGTGCCTAAATTCATAATTTGCGTGCTCGCGCGGCAACGACGCACGGACAACGGGATTGAATGGCGCGGGCACCACTGATGAGAAGACAGTGACATTGAGTACTGTATTGAGAATGCCATCAGCTGATCGGGATTGTTGACAGTGGCTTGAGGTTGAGGGAGGGCAATCGGGTCATGGCCCCCTCCCCCCCAAGACGTTTTTGCTGGTAAATATTTTGGGAGTTTTAAACGTTAAAATCAGTGGCTGAACCTTGCTCGATGGTTTTGCTTTACTTTTGTTTTTGCCTAAGTCATTCTAATCAGCAATTAAGATTGTAAACACCATCAGTCAACTATACCTTTTCGCAGTTAACAGCTGTTTCAATAACAACGCTTAAAAGGAGTGTTCTCTTATTTTTGTTTACATTTCATTTTTTATTTCGTTACAAAAATGGCAACCCATAAAACAAATGTTAAATTGCAATTTTAAAACGTTATTTTAGTAATATTCAATTTTTCCTGGGGTTGAGGCTATTTCTAAACTAATTTTTGGGCCAAAACACTCACTCTTGAACGCAAAGTTTAAACAAAATCTACCGGTTGATCGTGGAAAATACATCGCCATAGACTCTCCTCGAGTATAGGATTTTGCGCTGCGCGTTGCAGACGACACGGTCAAAGCGACGATTACAGTATTTTTATTGGTGGTATTATTGATTATTGTGGAAGTCATCGTCTGACCGTGATTGTTGAGAACAGTCAAAGCCTTCTTTTTGGAACAATATGCTATTAACATTGTTTTGTTGTAATGAAAAACAGTGTTTCAAACAGTTTTAATTTTGTATTTAGTGTGAATTAAGTTTGAGCTGTGATCATTTGGAATTGATGGAATAGGCCTAATTTTATTTTACTATGGGGTTGATCGTGAAGCTCTATCTGTTGGATTTTCATGATCACTTGGAAACAATAAGTGCGACTAACATTAAAACTTAGTCGTATATTAGAGGGGGGGAAATTGAATTTTAATTCCCGTTTTTATGAAAATAACCTCTAATAGGGGAAAGAAGTTCAAAGTCAGAGTTAATTTTCGATAGTCGTGACGACATTGGCCCATGGGATTTGTTATTTTTTTTTTTTACCGCTAAGGGCATATACCAAATTAACACCTATCTGATTTGTTATTGAATCTGTTTTCTAATAAAACACAAAAAGACTATAATACTTTAACTATTAACTTTATTTTTAAATCGGTCTGTTTAGATCTACTGCTTAAGAGAAGCACAAATAAAATCAAGAGTCTAAACATTATAACGCAGACTGACAGCAGTTTGTTATACTTGAATGATGTGTTCTTTGTTTTTGGTGCAACTTAACAGATTGTCCAAATACAGAAACAAGAATGAAAATATCCTATTTTATTTACATTAAGAACATTACTTTAAAAACTAGTTATTTATTGTTGAAGTTACATAATCACTTAAACCTTGAAATTTAGCAAATTGTTAGACTGGAGTTTATAGTTTAATTTACATCCTTATAAAGACAGTGATAGTTTTGAGAAATTCAGAAAAAAGGAATATTCTTGACAATTTTCCTCTTCTTTTAGTTATGTTTCAAAGAGATAGCTAAAATATAATTAGGTTTAGCAAATCGGTTTAAAGTAGGTTATCATCCCCACATCCCTTTTATCTAGGAAAATAATACTATATAATGGAAAATAATATAATTCCACAAGTGATCGGCAATTTATACCCCCCCCTCCCGTCACTCTTTCCCCCCCTTCGCCCCCCCCCCCCCCCCGGTAGGCAATGGCCTCCCCCGAAAATCGGCTCTGGAGCCGCCACTAATGTACACTATACGTCAGTAAATCTACCAATAATCAAGAGTAATGCCATAGATGAAATATAATACATGAAATATAATACATATAATATAATACATATAATACATGAAAGTAATTGAAATATAATACATGAAAATATAATGTAGTATATTTCATCTATGGTAATGCCGTAGGTAAATCTATTTGGAAAATGAGTGTAAATAACGAATAATGAATGTTGAATTATAATGGCCTTTTCCATTTCTCTTTACAGTATTTGAAGACGTGGCTTACAAGTAGAGGATAATGCATTCAAAGTGAAAATAAAAGCTATAAATTAGAGTCAAAGCAAATACGAGTTGGCTATATACTACAAAAAAACTTCAAAACAATAAAATTATAATATGTAAATCAACAAGTTGCGCTACCATTTGATTCTACTTCAATGATAACATTAAAGAGTTTAGTTTTCACACATCTCTTCTCTATTTAAGCCATATCAACGCTCAGCAATTATTTGTCTTTATAAGAGTATAAAAAATAAATCACACTCTTCATTTTAATCGTGGGAAAATCAAGGTCTAATCCCAACTGCGCACTCCAACTGATAAATGAGACACTGCATCCATCCGATGAAAAAACAACCGAATGGTAATTAATACACGTGTTCCAGCACGCGGATTTCCACACCTGATCCGACCAGATGAAACGCCGCGTGTAATTGATTATATCAGGTGGTCGATATAATCAGCTGGCCGGCGCATTAATTAATCGAATGGCCTCGACCGGCGAAATATCGGCGGTTGCGATAGCGGCACTGATTACCGGCTAAATGCAGCTGCAGCCTGACCCGGATATTCGCCCGCATTGTAAACTGTTTGACCGGTGTTGGGTAGGCTATTTGTCAATCAAAAAGATATGAGCCAATGTGCCATTCGGGTGAATTTTTAGATTATAATGTCGAATATTCTATACGGACTGGCTATAAACTCGTTTAGCCTAACTAAACTGTGCTATCCATAATTTGCTTTGTGGCAACATAATAAACCATAAATTGGTAGAGTTGAATGCTAATTATTGTTTTACACTCGTTTATTTGATATTTATGTTGTTTGTAAAACAATGTGTGATCGTTCTCCGCAACAAAAATTGGTAAAGGATTAATTTTAGGATAATGGATATAAATAATTCCTATGAGAAATTAGGTAATATATGAAAAACTTGTGATGAGAGGGGCGTGACGTAGATATTTTATAGTTTTCTGGTTAAATTGAAAAGTTATCATTAATAATAAGTTGGAACATTTTTTATTTCACTATACTTTGTATTTTCTGTAGTAGATTTTGACACGACTAAATTTCCAAAAAAACAGTAGTCTGGCTAGTGAATTGAGTTTGAAATATATATTATTTCCTGCAAAATGATTACCCCTTTGCCTTTGTGCATTAACAAATTGAACAATTATTATCTACGCTTTAAGTCGTTGAAACTGAGTCTCATAGCATTTTTCACAACTAATAAAGATATAATGCAAGGATCTATTTAGCCTTAACCTTTTCTAGGTTAGCATATTATTGCCAAGAGCTAAAAATGTTAGGGCATCAACGCCCTGTAAGCTACCACAGGAAAATATAATGTTTTTGACAAACACTAAATAGCAGCATCACAACCTAATCCCGAGTGAGATATCAGCTCTACACAACTTGTCCCATAATCGACGGAGCCAATAGTAGTACAAGAGCGCACAATAGGTGTGAAAGTGGGAATCGTGACCGCGACGCGGCGGCGGCGCGGCGGAACTCTAGAGTACGGTAGAGTACGGGGGCGGAGGCGCTATCGCCCGTGCTGTGCTAGAGCAGCTTCATTGACTTGAATGGTGCACAATTATCACACGAGATGAGAAAGGTCGCCGACCCTCATTCACACAATACAATAAACGACCTTATGGTATAATTAATATGGTTTCCATTGCGTTCACTATTGCTTGCACGCGTTTTGCATCGGAATCGCCGCCGCATGCGACGCGTTTCCGGTTTCGTTTTGTAAACGGTAACGGGAAAATGCATTGCATGTTATATCCTGCATTAGGGAAATCCCTTGCTGGTTTACTAGTATCGTTGTTGTTTGTAAGAGGGGATCAGATTTTCCCTTGAAATAATATAGTGTTTCCTTAAGTGAGGAGACCCCCCCTGTGTGGACATTAGGCTACTCTTAAGTCACGTCCTAAATATGTTTAGTGCTTTCATACGGTAAATATTGATACTTTCCCATATCAACCAATGAAAGAAAATTTATCCTTTATTTTTAACAAATAGAAAAAATATATTGGAGATGAAAATAAGAGGACATAATTCGAGTGATGGAATCTTATATGAACCAGTAGAAAGAACGTATTGGAAGTAATGTATATTAGAAGAAAATTTCTTGGTTGGAAACTCATTAACAATAGTAAAAATGTTTTTTTTTGCATTTTTATATTGTTTTTATTTATTTTTTATTTATTTTTATTTTAAGAGAGGTTTTAATCCACGAGGATTGCGACATAAAGAATGAAAAATGCTAATATTATGTGACAGTTCAGCCTCGATAACTAGAAAATAAACAAATATAAATTAATTCTTTTAGATTTTATAACATTCTTGTTTAGAAGCTCAGTGAATTTTTCAATTTTATTCATCAGAGACTTAAACGACTGTGACTGGTGGCGTCATTCCAAAAGATCTAATTGGATCTAATCTAATTCTTTTCCATGGTACAATAATGCAAACTCTATATTTCTAAGCTTTTGATTCCCAGAATTTTACATGTTTTCTTAAAATATTAAATGATAACGACCTATGTCGTATTAATTTTTTAATATTTAACTAAAAATTAAATATATCATAGAAATTTTCAATTCCTAAACTACCAAAAATTCATAAACAGAATAAAAACTCCTAGTTTCTTTCAAATCAGGTATCGGTAGACTTTGAGCTTGGAGGCTCCGCTTACTCAAAGGGGTTATGCCGAGGTTAAATTTAATGGACCAAAAGTTATGAATGTAACACGTTGGTTTATTTTTACGGCGGATAGCACTGATATTTGTTCAATTAAGTAGTTTCTATAAATGCCATGGACGCTTTAAAAAGCTTTAGGAATTTTCTCAGTCACATAACCAGCTCCAATGGATAATTCTGGCTGAAATGATCCTAGAACTGAACAAATATGTTGCCCGTGCTTATTTTATGTCTCCTGCTTATTTTAGGTGCAAGGTTTAGAGGTCGCCTGATTTTTACATATGCTCCGAAAATAATTTAGACCCAAGATTTTTAGGCGTTTTAATTGACATTTTATGGATTTATGGAGATTTCAACCTCCCGCGGCCCCGACCCCGTCACGCCGCGTGGACGCTGGTCGCCGGTCGACCCTCGGTCCGTCGTGACCGCGCCGACCGGGGGATGCGGGTCCGAGCCGCGGGCGTGGGCTCTATCTTGCATATCTCATCATGCACCGCAGTAATTGATATTATGAGAGATGTATGGAAATCCGCACTTCACGACCGCGGCTCGGCTCGGACAGGGGGCGGTCCCGCGTGCCCGACCTGACGCGACGGCGACGGCGTTGCGGCTGGGGACACCGGGGACACCCGCGGGGACAACAGGGACACCGGGGGACACCTGGGACACCGGGGACACCAGGGGACATCGGGGACACCGGCAACACCGGCAACACCGGGGGACAACGGGGACAAATTGGACACCGGGGGACATCGTTGACACCGGGAACACCGGGGGACATCGGGGACACCGAGGACACCGGCAACACCGGCAACACCGGGGGACAACTGGGACAAATTGGACACCGGGGGACATCGGGGACACCGGGGGACATCGGGGACAAAGGGGACGCCGGGAACACCGGGGGACATCGGGGACACCGGGAACACCAGGGACACCGGGGGACACCGGGGGAGGCGCACGGGTTGGGTGTCAAAGTTGAGGTATGCAAGCTGACTGTCCGCAGTATTCTAACAGCAATCGTTTCATTTCGGTACTTTTAGTTAAAAATCATATTATTTTATCAATTTTATTATGGCCTACGATGATTTTGGTTCCAAAAGTTTCAGGTATATTACCTTTTAATATTTGATGATTTTATATTTCCTTTGAATTACAATCAACATGACATGTTAAAATATTGTTTATTTATGTCTTAGGGTAGGTCTAATTTTGAGCATTTTAGTGTCAGCTTTAAGAGGTCAACAGTTTGATATGAGTTCATGTTATTTTATGTAAATTTTTAACGTGGTATGCACAAACACATTTCACATTACAGAAATAAACCTTAAACACATAGTATATCATAAACATTGAAATAAATTTCAAAAGGTGTGTACGTAATAGGCTATAAGAATTATGGCTTGCAATCCCTTAATTTCCTAAAGATATGTTTGTTAATAGGAGTACACTTTCTTAACTTGTAACAAAGTTCCAGTAACAATCTAGAAAATGAATCGAAATATTTAGGTCTACACTACACAATACAAGATATGTAAATCATTTTAACACAATTTACTGCTTAGTGATAATATTGTTGACATCATACTGTTAATTCATTTCCTGCTCTATGGCCCCCCCCATACATGTAACGATCGGTCTGACAGATCAAGGGAGATCCGTCCTAACAGACCTCGTCGTCCGACCGATCGTTACGTGTATGGGGGGCCTATGATTTCTTCATCCATTTGCAAATACTTCGAATTTATCTTTTCAGTGCAATCTATACCAAACAGATCTTATCATAAAAATAATAAATTTTATGAGCCGAGAATTAATTTATAGAGTATTGTTCAGCGGGGGCATTGATAGACACAAATCGATACCAGACGCGGATCGCGAGATGCGATTACATATCAGCCGTTAGCCGTTACTAGGCGTTAGAGTGCGAGTGTGAGCGGACTCGCACGACGCGCGACGCAACGGTGAAAGTAAAGCGAGGATGAGCGAACAGCAACTGGCCAAGGTGAGGCGCAGGCCGTTCCCAACACCGACAGAGGTAGTTCACATGCGCCGCGCCGGCCTTGAGGTATATGTAACACCTAACGGGCTGGCTCTTAATGGGAAGGGTAAGACCTAGGTGGTAAACCTAAAGTTCTGGCTCGTGGGCATCGGCATGGGTGTAAAGGCGTAAGACCGAGAGGGCTTGTTTTTTATGGTAAAGGTGTAACACCTACAGGGCTTGCTAGAAAGAGTAAATGTGTAACACCTAGGCCTACATGGCTTAGGCCTGCTCTTGTGGGTAAAGGTGTAACTCCTTCAGGGCTTGCTCTTGAGGATAAAGGAGTAACACCTTCAGGGCTTCCTCTTGAGAGTAAAGGTGTATCACCTACATTGCTTAGGCTTGCTATTGAAGCCCCCCACACACTATCAGAATACGGTATCAGAATATAACACCTACAGAGCTTCTCTCTTGAGGGTAAAGGTGTAACACCCACCTACAGGGCTTGCTCATGAGGGTAAAGGTGTAACACCTACATAGCTTACTCTTAAGAGTAAAGGTTTAACACCAAGGGCTTGGCTCTTGAGGGTTAAAGTGGAACACTTATCTGGCTGTCTTATGGGCGTAAAGATGGCAAAAAATAAAGGTAAATGTGTAAAACATATCTATGTAGTTCATTAGTGTAAAGGTGTAACACCTACTGTGTTGTATAATGAGTGACTGTACAGGTGCGTAAATCTACATCGTCAAATAAGCATGTAAGTAGTGTAGAAAAGCCACTCCTGGCCCGGAAGTGACGTCACCGGAAGCCACATGCCACGGCACGTGGCTTCCGGTGGGCCAGAAGTGGGGACAATAGATGTCGGGGTGGAGATGGCGAGAGCGTCGGCGGTCGGTTGAGCGAAGAGTGCGCATAAAATAGAAGTTAGTTGAAAATTGAAATTCGTCGGTGTTAGTAAAAACTCTAATAGTTGAACGAAACGAAAAGTTAGTGTAAAACTGAAATTCAACAATCGGGGTGTTGAACTAAATTTGCGCATAAATTAAAAGTTGGTTCAAAACTGAAATTCAACAACTGGGAGTTGAACTAATTTTGCGCATAAATTAACCGGGGTTGAATTAAAACTTCGCACAAATTAAAAGTTAGTTCAAAATTGTAATTCGACGGTGTTAATAAAAACTCTAATAGTTGAACGAAAATAAAAGTCAGTTCAAACATAGCGCAGTCATAACAAGAGAGAGAGAAGGTAAATAGAAGTGTTAAGTTCCGCGGATAGAACAAGAATGAAGAATGAAACATGACGCGTCGAAATATATGCGTGACTGTGGATGTCAGTTAATGGAGGGTCTAGAGCTTCCGGCCTGTCAGATGGTGAATTAATCAATGGGGGGAGTGGAGATGGCGCTCGGTTGAACTAAAACTGCGCATAAATTAAAAGTTGGTTCAAAACTGAAATTCAACAATTGGGAGTTGAACTAAATTTGCGCATAAATTAACCAGGGTTGAAGTAAAACTTCGCATAAATTATTAGTTAGTTCAAAACAGAAATTCAACAACTGGGAGTTGAACTAAATTTGCGCATAAATTAACTGGGGTTAAATTAAAACTTCGCATAAATTAAAAGTTAGTTCATGTTAGCTGAAGAGTGTACAGGAGAATGAAACAGGAATTGTCGTGAGCGCGCTTATATAAAGAAGGGTGGGGGTAAAATATGAAAACCTGCTGAACACAGTCGATAGGTGTAACAAGTTCGAAGTTGTGGAAACGTAACATTGAACGCAAAATGTTGTGAATAACACCATCGTCATCGCTAACTTGCGAAGTTCTAGCAGAGTAATAACGGGTTAAAACTTAATTTCTTCCTTACTTTTGTTAAATTAGTTTTAATCTTTGAAACAGAAGGTTTGGAATTACTTCGTAATATATGTTGTGTCCGCAAAAGTTTCAATTTCAAACATTGCGTATCCATCACAAGAAGTATATCAGATGTGTAGAAGTGAGAACAAGACAGATGAATGAGATATAACGTCAAGCACGCGAAGGTGATTCAAACAGGACGACACGTGCTAATGTAAATGAAATTTCAGGTTAGTAGCAATTAGACTTGTATAATGAAGTTGGCGAAACGTATATGTAATGAGTAGGAAGGATGCGAACAACTCAAATGCGAGTTAATTAATGGTCGCGGCGCGATGAACAATCTCCTTTTTATAACGGCTATCGCGTGGGAAGATCAGTTCCGCATGAGCGCCCAAGTGGAACCTCCCGTGTTCACTCAAGCGGAACCCCCCCCCCCCCCCCCCCGACTAATGAAGCGGAACCCCCCCCCCCCCGGTGACTAATCAAGCGGAACCCCCCCCCCCCCATAAAAAATGGAGATTAAATCCCCCCCCCCCGGTGTTCACTCAAGCGGAACCCCGCCGGGTCGATGACCGGTCAATGGTCGGTCACGACCGGTTGCTAACCCCATCTAATTACCACACTTCACATCCCATGCCAGCCATGAATTACTATTGTTTGAATGAAACAGAATTAAACATGGCAGCCACCATGGAAAATTCTAACCTCAAACCTTGATTTTACGTCACTGCGCATGCGCCGCTCCCACTCCTTCGTTTATTTTATGCTGCTATAACTTGTACTGGAGTGAGCCAACTTCACGCTACGGCGCCTAGTCCTGTATTACTCACTTTAACGCTACTGCGAATGCGCCTAGTCTGTATTACTCACTTTAGCGCTGCTGCGAATGCAACGAGTTCTCCGGATCGGAATCACTCCTCGCTATTGCGCATGCGCCGAGTCCTGTATTACTCGATTTAGCTCTACTGTGCACGGAAAGTTCTAACCTCAAACCTTGGATTTTACGTCGCTGCGCATGCGCCACCCCCACTCCTTCGTTTCATTTTTACACTGCTGCGAACTGGAGTGGATTGAAGACCGTACTGGAGTGAAATGAGTCCCCCACCACTGCATTAATTACTCCCACCACTCGAAAATCCGAGGAGCGATACGAGCCCAATTTTCGCGTCAGTCGTCAACGAATTTTCATAGCGAAAAGTCGTTGACGACTCGGTAAGAGGTTCAAATATATAGTAGGCCTATATATATTTGAACTTCTTATACTACGTTGCGTTCTTTAATGCAATGTGGTATGTGTGTGTGTGTGTGTAAATATTAGTTGTAAGTTGCACTTAATTTTAGAATTAATTTGCGCATTGCGATGTTAGTTATAAGTTGTGTTTAGCGTTAAGGTGTATTAATTTTAAGAGGTGTTTAGCATTAAGGTGTATTAATTTTAAGAATAATTATGGTATTTGGTTGTGTTGAATTATTTGATATTTAATAATGATGTGTTGTTAGTTTTAAGTGTTGGTATTAATAATTAATGTTGTTGTTTTGCCTTTCAGCTAGATGATAGGGGGTAGATTAAATGTAAATTCAGAAGTTCGGTTGAACTTCACTTAGAAGGGGTGGGACATCCGCACTAGCGGACTAGGTTTTTGCATTTTGTTTAGGAATATGATTGGGTGGGATTAGTTGGGTGGGTGTTAGAGTTGCGTTTCTGCATTAGGTGTTCCAGTTTCCCTTCGAATTCACGGTTACGGATGGACCCGGACCGGCCCGTTACGGATGGACCCGGACGGGCCAAACAAAATTGCGTCGATGTCCCTCGCAGAACGTAACTAGTGGGTTGGGAGTGGGAACCGTTAGGCAAACAGGGTGGTGGGAACAGTTACTACTGTTCCCATCACCTTGGTTCTTTATAAGTCTTGAATGACCTTGAACCACTTTCGGAAGGGTCAATGAGACTCAAAGTCTCGTGACCTACTTTTCTGAGGTCGTTGTACAGTTATATGGCCTCTCTGACTTGCATTGTTTGCCGGTGTAGCTTCATATAGCGTGCAAAGAATGGTTCCTAATGAAATCTCATCAGCATTCAAAGACAGAGACTGTTGTTTTGCAAGTTAATTAGTCTTGAAATAATGAAGTAGGAAACGTATATGTAATGAGTAGGAAAGATGTGAACACCGCAAATGCGAGTTAATTAGTGGTCGCGGCGTGATGAACATTTGTCTTCATTATCACACAACGACTATCTCGTGAGAATATCAGTTCCGCATGAGCACCCAAGTGGAACCCCCCCCCCCCCCCGTGACTAATGAAGCGGAACCCCCCCCCCCGTGACTAATGAAGCGGAACCCCCCCCCCCCGTGACTAATGAAGCGGAACCCCCCCCCCTCCTCCGTGACTAATGAAGCGGAACCCCCCCCCCCCCCTGGAAAATTAAAATGCTTATAACTCGATAATGGATTGACGGATTAGGACAAGCGATACATCATTGAAAAGGTCTATGTAAGACGAACATTTTAGTAAAAGAAGAATTTAGTTACTTTATTTCAGTCAAAAGTTATGCGAATTATTTGAAATAAACACCCCCTCTCTTTCCTTCCCTCCCACCTTCCCCCACTTAACGGCTGTTAACCCCTCTCATTAGCATACCGTTATAAAAGACGCAGCGACCACGGCTAGATTTTCATTCTGATTCCAGACGTTACGCTGCAAGCTGCGAACAGAACTACCACGATGTCATCCCTGCCTACTACAACTTCCACTACAGAATGTTCTTCTATTACAAGTTTAACTTCTACTTCTACTACGGCTTCGACTCCAGTCAAGAAAACTCTTCGCTTGAAAAATGCTTCCGACTGGTATAAGAAGCAACTAGACTCGAAACCTTCAACTTCTGGAGCTCTTCTTCCGCTCACTATGACTACTATATTTGGCAGCATATTTTCACCGCCTCTACCTTCAAACGACTCCACACCATCTCAACAACAATCACCGCCGCCATCAAACAACATGCCGCCACCGCAAACAGTTCTTCATAAAGACCACACCTATTCAAAAAATAAATCCTCTAAGCCTGCTCCTAAACCTGCTCCTTCAGAGCGCTTTCAATTATTAAAAGAAAAGCGCCGTAGGGCATTTAGCCTTCCCACTACTTGCCCTGAAGTGCTGACTAGGGGAATTAAGAAAGGATCAGCTTGTGGGAGGAAATGTGTTAAGAACGAACGTTTCTGCCGTGTACATGTCGTGAAACATCTTTCCGAACCACAACTGACAGAAACCCCCACTGTTGAATACCAATCCGAAATTATTGCTGTGAAAGGAAATAGGATTAAGAGAAGTTGTCTTTATTTTTTTGAAAGTGTTATTGACAACGAACACATTTTGGCAAATTGTAACGGCAAAAAATATAATATTAAAGTTATTGAATCCTTGCGTAAAGAAAAATCCGTTTATGAGTTAGACTCTAAAGACTATCTCCTCAGGCATAAAATGGATGGTATTACAAGGTGGGGACGTAAACAGTAAATTCACATAGTTTTTCCAAATTTTGCTTAAAAAAATAATGGGGGAGAAACACAATGCGTTAGAGCGTTGTGTTTCTCCCTCATTATTTTTTAACACTCTAAGTCTCGTGACCTACTTTTCTGAGGTCGTTGTGTCCACTCAAGCGGAGATTAAATCCCCCCGAAAATTTAAATATCTATAACTCGATAATGGATTGACGGATTATGATAAGCGATACATCATTGAAAAGGTCTATGTAAGACGAACATTTTAGTAAAAGAAGAATTTGGTTATCTTATTTTAGTCAAAAGTTATGCGAATTATTTTAAATAAATACCCCCCCCCCCCCTCACCTTCCTTTTCCCTCACCTCCCGGGTCAATAATCGGTCACGGCCAGCTGTTACCCCTCTCATTAGCATACCGTTATAAAAGCGGAGCGAGCGTTGTTCATTCCTCATTCCGCTTCTACACGCCACTCTTGTTGTTTCGTCTCAGCTGTTTACAATATTACTTGCTTTAAAAATGCCTCCTCGTCTTAATGAAAATTTCAATTCTTCCGAAATTTCTGATGTTTTTGAACAACCTGAAGACACTTTAAATAACGACAGTGACAATGAAGATGATGATGAAGATGATGATGATGATTATAGCGTTGAAATTAGTGAAGAACTGAAAGTTATAGCAATTGATCCACAATTCCCATTCGATACAATAGAAAAATTCATGTCTGAAGCTCATAAATGGTTGGATTCAGGATCTTACGTACGAATCGGCTCTTTTATATTATATGATGATTGTAATTCTTTTCTCGTAACACCAAATGATAGAGACCGCATGCGGCAGTGGGCGCAAACAATGAAGGAGTGCTACGAACAAGATGTGGATGTTGGCGGCTATTTTACAGCGCAAGTGGTTTAATAACCAAATAACCCTTCCCCCACCCTACACCTTATCCCTTCCCAATCCTTATTCCTTCCCCCCTCCCCATTTTTAAAACTCATAAAAGGCGGGCTATGAACCTCCAAGTTTCTAGTCTGTACTTGCACCTTGTGCCGTCAAGATGCTTACCACTTTGTCTTTTAATAGTATTACAGGCACTGAGCAGAAATTCTATAGAAAATTTTGTTCTCTACTTGATAAACCGCAAAAACTACCTCCAAATACTTTCACCTACAAGCTACCTCTGATGGACAAGGATGATGTAAGCAAAATACCATTAGTTCAAGCGAAATTTCTGGAAGAAAAAAATCTTGTTTATGTAAGAGAAGTGTATCATAATGAATATTCAAAAAGATTGGCTTACGAATTCATTAAGGAACATGCAGGACGTGAAAAAGAACAGTATCCAGGACCATTTTATTTATATCTTTTTGAGAATGGAGCTAGTGTAACGGTAGAAATAAGTATCAAATTAATGTAATTCTCCCTATCAAATTTGTGGGGTGAGGGTTTGAAGTAGATTTTCGCATAAATTAAAAGTTAGTTCAAAACTGAAATTCAACAATTGTTGGTCAAACTAAATTTGCGCATAAATTAACCGGGGCTGAATTAAAAGTTCGCATATCTTCCTATCAAGTTTATGAAGTTAGAATTTTGTTTTGCTGTAAAGTTATTGAAATAGTATTTGTATAAGGAAAATTCATATTGAAATACATGTTGTAATTTACTCGTAGCGATGTGTACTGTACGAAAGCTGGATTTATAGTGAGTCGGCGCGACAAATGAATTTGTATTTATGCAGATTGTTAAAATGGAATAAAGAGATGATAGTAGCAAAACGCTCGAAGTAGAAAGTGTGAATAATGTTATATAAAGAAATAATAGTTAGACAAGGAAAATATTGAAAATTCAAACTGGTATTAAAAAATATGAACGGACAATCAATTTTGTAGAAGGTTAATATTTTGTTGAAAACGTTTGATTTTCTTGGATAGTGAAGAAGAAGAAGATGAAATAGTGGTAGGGGGACCGTTATAAAAGGAGGAATGTGAGAGCCCATTTCATTTCTCTGCGAAACTTCGAAGAGTAAACATCTCAACATGTATCATTGCGATAAATGTTCGGAATCGTTTCACGATGAAATTCTATTAGACTGTCATAAAGAACTATTTCACAACAACGCAGAAGAAAAACAAGAAAAACAAGAAGAACAAGAAGAACAAGAAGAACAAGAAGAACAAGAAGAACAAGAAGAACAAGAAGAACAAGATGAAATAACAGCAACATCTTCAACTACTTCACCGAATCTACAAGTATTTGCTTTACCCGGTAAGGTAGTAATGCATCATAAGATTCAAAATGAAAACTTGAACTTAGAAGAATTTATTAGAGAAGCAAAACCAATCGTAAGTAAAACTTTAAAAGAAGAATTGAAAAGATTGAACTTTCTTAAATTTAGTTTACTACTAGAAGCTATGTTTAAAAATGTACAAGAAGAATTATCACCAAGAGGATTCATAACGAAAAACCGAACTATCATGGAAAGTTCAAACATTGATTCAATAGTAGAGAATTGTATAGAAGAAATATTAACCAAAATTCAGGAACACGAAGGAAGAGGATCGGGATGGAGTCTTTTAAGTATTGAAGGATTAAATATAAGAGTTCACAAACATGGATATGGACTAAGGGGATCTAGTTACATTCCTTTGCCAAAAAGAATTGAAGATACAAAATCTTGTATTAATGTTAGAAACGCAGACAATGAATGTTTTCGTTATGCAATGACAGCTAAATTTGTACCAAATAATGCGTATAGACCTGACCAGGAATATGAAAATCAAAGACATAGGTACAATTTTCAAGGAATTACTTACCCTGTATCACTAGGAGATATATCAAAATTTGAGAAGAAAAATCCCGGTACGTCTATCAATGTTTTTGCATTAGATAGTTCAAACAAAGTGTATCCTTTACGTATTGCAAAAGAAGAGCTACCAGATCATACGGATTTACTACTACTAACGCGAGGAGATGTGTCTCACTATGTGTACATAAAGAAATTCGACTCACTTGTTAATAAGCAGCTTTCTAAAGATCGACACAGAAAGTTAATTTGCAAGAGATGTTTCAATTTTAAACGAGATGGACTACACGGAAGAGAATGGTTACAAGAGCACAAAAGATTGTGTAACAATAATTATGAAGCAAAGATTACTTTACCTCCGCAAAGCAAAGCATTCGTTTCATTTGAAAAAGTTCATCATCAATACCGTATCCCTTTAGTTGTGTATGCGGATTTTGAATCAACACTTGTTCCAGTTGAAGATGGAAATTTTGAAGCAAGAAAAAGTGTAAAGTATCAAATGCACAAACCAAACAGTTTTTGTTTAATGGTCAAATCAACATTATCAGAAGAACATTTAAACAGATATGGATTAACTTCGAAACCTCTAGTATACCGTGGTGAAAATGCGGAAAAAATATTTCTTGATAATTTATATTCAATAGCTGGAAATGCACAAAGATTATATACAAATATTGTACCAATGAAACCGATGGACGAAGAAGAAGAAATTCAACATGAAAATGCGACTCGCTGTTTCTTGTGCAAAAATGATTTTACTATTGAGAATTATAAAGTTAAAGATCACGACCACCTCACAGGATATTACAGAGGTGCTTCTTGTAATAAATGCAACTTGAGCTATTGTTTACCACTATTTATTCCTGTGGTTCTGCATAACCTCAGTGGGTACGACGCTCATTTTATAATACCTGAACTAGGAAGAGACGACGGTAAAATCGATGTGTTAGCTGAAACTTCAGAAAAGTTCATAAGTTTTTCCAAAGAAGTTGGAAACCTCAAATTAAGATTCTTGGACTCCTACCGATTTATGCCGTCGAGTTTGTCCAAACTTTCTGAAAACCTAAGGAAACAAGATTTAATCGAAACGAAGAAGATTGTAAACAACGACAAGCTGGATCTGGTACTTCGAAAAGGTGTTTTCCCATATGATTACATAGACAGTTTAGAACGATTTAATGAAACATCATTACCTCCAAAAGAAGAATTTAAAAGTAAACTGTACGACATGGATATATCTCAAGATGATTATAATCACGCATGCAAAGTATGGAACGAATTAGGATTTAGAACATTGGGAGAATATTCAGATTTTTATGTTAAACTAGATGTGACTTTATTATGTGATGTGATGGAAGAATTTAGAAATACGTGTTTTGCGGCATATGGATTGGACCCTCTTCATTCGTTCACTTCGCCTGGACTAGCGTGGCAAGCCATGTTGAAAGAAACAAATTGTAAAATACAACTTCTTACAGATATAGATATGGTGTTGATGTTAGAATCAGGAGTTCGAGGAGGATTGACGCAAAGTGTAACACGTCATGTCAGGGCAAACAACAAGTATTTGCCCGATTATGATGCATCAAAACCAACAACATTCCTGGGTTATTTTGATGCAAATAACTTATACGGATGGGCAATGTCGAATCCCCTTCCATATGATAATTTCAAGTGGATAGACCCGGATACAATTGGAAAAATAATGGATATACCGAAGCATGGTGAAACAGGTTATATTTTTGACATAGATTTTGAATATCCAGAACATCTTCACGATGAACATTATGATTTACCACTGCTTCCGAAGACCGAAATTCCTCCAACTGGAAGATGGCCGAAATTAATGATGACTTTAACCGATAAGTCTAGGTATGTTGGACACTACTGGATGATACAACAGGCCTTAGACTTGGGATTGAGAATTACAAAAATTAATCGAGTACTACAATTCTCTCAATCTTGTTGGTTAAAACCGTACATTGACAACAACACAAGAAGAAGAGCTGCTGCTGCATCAAGTTTTCAAAAAGATTTTTTCAAACTAATGAACAACGCAATATTTGGCAAGACTTTGGAAAACAAAAGGAAACATAAGGATATCAAATTGGTAACTGATCCAGTAAAATTACAGAAATTAGTGCAACAACCAAACTTTGGTACATCTGTAATTATTAATGAAAATCTAGTTCTTATTTCCATGAACAAGAAGTCAGTTAAAATGGATCGTCCTTTGTATCTTGGAATGTCAATCTTGGATATTTCTAAAACACACATGTACGAGTTTCATTATAAGAAGATGGTTAACTATTATGGAAGAGATAACATTGGTATTGCATATATGGATACAGATGCACTCATTTACTGGATTAAAACAAATGACATGTACGAAGATCTACGCACCTTTATATATAAAGATGATTTCGACTTTTCTGATTATCCTAAGGACCATCCAAATTACGACTACGACAGAAACAAGAAAGTATTGGGAAAATTTAAAGATGAAACAAATGGTGTGCCAATGATGGAAATTGTAGCATTGATGTCCAAACTGTATTCGTTTCAACTGTACATAAACGAAAGGAACGAACACCAAGTCACAAAGAAAGCCAAAGGAATAAAAACCTCTTTCCTGAAGAAGAACGTACAGTTTGAACATTATAAAAGATGTTTGTTTGAAAATGTTGAAACAACTGCAACATTTAACACCATAAGAAGCTTCAACCATCGTCTTTTCAGTGTGAAGCAAACCAAATCGGCATTGAGCTATAAGGATGACAAGAGATACATCCTTGAAGACAACATAAGAACTCTGCCATTTGGACATTACTCTCTAAACCCTATCGACCAGTAAATCTATTCTTCGTCCTCTACCTTCTTCCTTTTTTCCTTTCCGTAAAGAAAAGGGGACATGGCAAGCCCAATGCCATGTTCCCTCTTTTTTACACTAATATGAAAATGGCATTGACCTATATTCAAACTATATAAAAGAGAATGAACTGTTGTACGGATCAGTATTTTTACAAGCGGTGTGCAAGCAACACCTGAAGATGGAAAGTGTGAAGGACAAGATTGTAAATGAACTACATAAACCAGCAAGAAGAAAATTTCCAAGAAGAAGTACAATTATTAAGGGAATAAATGATCTTTATCAAGCTGATCTCATTGAAATGATACCGCACAGTAAATTAAACAAAGGTTTTAAATATATTTTAACAATTATAGACTGTTTTACTAAAATAGCTGACGCTTTACCATTAAAGGATAAGACTGGTAAAAGTGTTACAAAAGCTATGGAAACAACGATACAAAGAAATAAATTCAAAATCAAACATCTACAGACCGATGATGGAAAAGAATATTTTAATAAAGACTTTGGAGCTTTGATGAAAAAATATCAAATAAATCATTATTCTACAAATTCTGAAGTTAAAGCTTCAATAATTGAAAGATTCAATAGAACATTGAAAGGAGCGATGTACAAACAATTTTCAAAACGAGGATCATACGTGTGGTATGACATATTACCACAACTTATAAAAGAGTATAACAACAAATATCATCGTACCATTGGAATGAAACCTATCCAAGTAAACAGCGCTAATGCTAAGGTTGTATTACAACGCATCAGAAATAATACAACACCTAAATTGGAAAAGTTGCAACCAAAAAAGTTTAAGGTCAACGATAAAGTTCGTATAAGCAAGTACAAAGGTGTATTTAGTAAAAGGTATCTACCAAATTGGACTAATGAAGTATTTACAGTTTATAAAGTGCAACCAACTATACCTGAAACTTACTTATTAAAGGATAACAAGGGTGAATTACTTCAAGGTGGATTCTACGGACATGAATTGTTGAAATCAAATGTTGGTGATGTATATCTTGTTGAGAAGGTTTTACAAAGGAAAAAAGATATGGTTAAAGTCCGGTGGTTAGGATTCGATAAAAGTGAAGACTCTTGGATTCCTTCAAAAGACTTGGTATAGTAATTTAATAGCTCATAGTGTGTTTAACCTTGATACAAGATGGAGATTGTACAACAAAAAGATCGATTTAATATCAATAATATTGATGAATTGACGGTTGACAATGATAGGTTAAATCATGGTAAACATGGTGAATTACTACCAAATACGATAAGATGTTTAATAACTGGTCCTTCAAATTGTGGAAAAACAAATGTTGTTTTTAACCTTATAACTAATCCTAAAGGATTGCGCTTTAACAATATATACATTTTTTCAAAATCATTGCAACAACCGAAATATCAATTATTGGATAAAGTACTTGCAAGTGTACCTGAAGTGAATTTCTACAAGTTTAATGCCAGTGAAAAAATTATGCAACCAAATGAAGCAAAACCATTTTCTATTTTTATTTTTGACGATGTGTCTTGTGAAAATCACGACAATATAAGGAATTATTTCGCTATGGGAAGACATCATAATATCGATAGCATTTATATTGGTCAAACATACAGCAAAATTCCAAAACAACTTATAAGAGATAATGCAAATATGTTGATTATCTTTAAGCAAGATGAAACAAATTTAAAGCATATATACAATGATCATGTAAATGCGGATATGCCATTTGAGAAATTTAAAGAAATGTGTGGCAAAGCATGGAATGAGAAATATGGCTTTCTCGTTATTATGAAGGAAGAAGATATTAAAAATGGTAGATATCGTATAGGGTTGGATAAATTTGTATTTATGCGTTGAACTACCGATGCTACATCTAGTTACACGTTGAACTTCACAGTGTAAACATGGTGAATCAAGAAAAACTATTGAAAGAAATAAAATCACTCAGTGATTCTATTAGGATGAAGAATCGTGCATTGAGGATGGGTTTAAGTGAAAGAGAAGAATTTCTAGAGACTACATTTAAACCTATTACGGAACCTTTAAAACAGATATCAGAAACTATTGGTAAACCTCGTTATGAAGGAGATGTTTTACTACCAGTTTCTAAACAAGAAGTACAAGCATTAAAAAAAGAAGAAGATGATGATTCATATACAAGTGCTAGTGAGCAAGAAGAAACAAAAGAAGAAGAAGAACCAATTGTTGAAAAGGAAGAAGAACAACCAATACCTGAAGCTGAACAATCTATTCCAAATTTAACTCAATTGAGTAGCGATATATTACAACATGGACCTCTTGGAAGAAAATATATAATGAAAATGCTACATGACATGAAATCAAACCCGAATTTGAGTAGATCACACGTATACGGAGCAAGAATTGATGGGAATGAATTAAAGATCGGCGATTCAAAGCTTGAAATAACACAAGACGATTACATCATTATTGGTGAGCATAAATATAAAGGAACAAAAGGACTTTATGAATTAATTTTTAAAAACATACCACTAAGATATTCATCCAAAGATTTAAGTGTTTTTAAGGAGATTCTACAAAATACTAACGCTCATAAAAGAAACTACTTAAAGGATGCAATGATTAATCGTTCACGTGCAACAAAATATAACATCGTTATAAAAAAGTTGTTTCCTCCACGAAAATTGCCAACATTACGTACTGCACCAGCGGTGAGACAACCACTGAAAAGAAAATCTTTATCACTTATGGATTTATCACTTCTTGAACAACATAGTAAAAAGAGTAAAGGAGATACTTCAACATCTGGCAAAGGATTGATGAAAAATCTATACAATACGAATGTGATTTACTACAACGACATCAATAAATTGGTTGATAGAATGAGACTATTGCATGAAGCCATGGAAGCCGGTCATACAGGTTTAAATAATGAATGGGTAGCTCTGATTGACGAACTCAGGAATCGCGGTATAATTGTATAATTGTCCGCGGATATATAAGAATTGCAGGCGTATAATGTGTCAGTTCTAACATGAGCGTCGACAAGTTCGGACGATACTCCGCGTTAGGAGTGCAAGTTGGAGAAAACAGAAAAAGAAGTGGATTACCGCAAACACCTGAAGGTGACTATAACATAAATAATAAACGTTTAAAGTTTGTTAGAGATCCAGAAGAAGATGGAGATGCAACAAATTTAAAAACAGTTAAGGAGGTAACATCTACAAGTTTAAAACTCGACGACAACCAACTGTATGATGCAAAATCTCACAGGGTTATTAACGTTGCAAAACCAGTCAATAATGGAGATGTTGTTAATAAAGGCTATTTTCTATCTGCGATGGAATACGCTTTACTGTTGGAAAAGACTAAAAGTGGAAAAAGGTACAATGCTTTAAATTATAAAATAACTAATGTGGCAGATCCAACCGAGGATACAGATACAATCAATAAGCGTTATTTGCACTCTGTAATACCAGAAAAGAAAAAAGATGGATTTTCCTTCTATAAATATACTATAAACGATATTGGATATCCTAAAGAAGAAAGTGATGGTGTTAATATAAAATACATTAAAGATAATTGTATTTTATATAATGGTGCTGTTATTGATTGTCATGGAAAAGTGTTGTCCAATCTGAAAGATGGTTCAACTCCATCGGATGCTGCTACCGTGAGACAAATGAATGAAAGCTTGAAGAAAGGAACATCCGCTTTTGTTAAACAAAATCAGGTGGTGTCAAAGAAAGGTGATGAGTTTATGCAAGGAAGTGAAAAGTTTACCTTACTACAACTACAAAATGACAAGTGGGATGGAAAAAATAAAAGATTGTCAAATATAAGTTTAGGCACGGAAGAACATGATGCTGTTATTTTAACACAAGTACCACAACTATCAGCTACTGGTGTTAATTTTATATGTAAAGGTAGACGATTAACCCAAGTTAAATCTGGTAAAGATGATCAGGATTGTGCTGTTGTAAAACAAACTATAATTTTAGATAAAATAAATAACGTATATGATGGAAAAAATAGAAGAATATCTAACATATCAGCAGGAATAGCTCCGAATGATGTTGCTACTATTAATCAAGTTATAGCGACCTCTAAAAAGGATCCATCGGTGTATACATGTAATGGTAAACGTATCACAAATCTTGATAATCCTACATATGACAAAGATGCTACTAATATCGAGTATGTAACGAATCTTGTAGGTAATGTAGTTATTGATATGCATAATCATTTGATTAATACATCGATGAAACACAATAAAATCGAAGATTCTCAGAGAAACCAATGGATTAAAGATGAAATCATTGATAAATACTAGTAAAACTTATGAATATTTAAGTATGGAATACACAAAAAAGGATTCATTATCATAAAGTATTTCATAGAGTGAAGACGTTGGTTACATAAAACAACATAATGAAGACCGTATCGCTCAGTCGTCGTCAAGACAGCGGCAAGAGAGGACGTGGTTTAACATCAGCTGCATTATCCCTGCTCAGACGGATTCCAATTGGTGCTGTTGTGAATCGAACGATAGACGCTTTACCATACGAATTACATCTGCCCGGAGGTTATCAATATTGTGGACCTGGAACTAAGTTGGCAAAACGTTTAGCAAGAGGAGATCCTGGAATTAATAAATTAGATCAAGCTTGCAAAGAACACGATATAGCATATTCAAAGTATAAAGATTCAACAAATAGATCAATAGCGGATAAAATTCTAGCGGAAAAAGCTTGGCAAAGAGTAAAATCAAGTGACGCAAATATTGCAGAAAAAGCAGCGGCTTGGGCAGTAACTACAGCCATGAAGACGAAAGCAAAGTTAGGTGCTGGAAGACGTCGCAGAGGAAGACCTGCAAAAAGAAGCGCTCCCAAAAGAGGTGGAAACATTAAAAAAGGACATCGTAGAACTCGTAAGGCAAATGTAAAGAAGACTTCTGTTTGGCAAATGGTAAAAAACGGAGCAGGTTTATATCTAAGACCATACCGTGTGTACTAAATAAAAAGAATCAATTGCTAATTCCAAATAAAGCCTTAACAAATCATCAGTTAAATGATTATGTAAAATGTTTGAAAATACCATTTTTTCGAGGAGTTTTTATGAAAGATGCATTACCAACTAAAATATGGGAAAATGAAACTGGAATAGTAAATTTGGATTCCACCTATGGTCCAGGCACTCATTGGGTATGCTATAAAAAGCTCGGACAAACCGTTTACTACTTTGACAGTTTTGGCAATCTACCACCGCCGAAAGAACTGCAACATTATTTTCGAAACTCCAAAAACATTTTTTACAATTACAAAAGAGAACAACCTAACAATACCGAAATATGTGGGCATTTATGTTTGGAGTTTCTAGCGAAGAGTGTCAGTCAGCTTTAAGATGTCATCGTATACAGTGTCACTGAGTGGAAATTCATCCACATTGAAAAGTACGCTGTTCCCAGCATTGCGTCTATCCAAGGAAAGATTATGGGAAGCGGCATTACTTGATTTAACTACCTACAACTCAATTCCCAATGTTACGGAAGGAAAGAACAATTTACTACATTATTATGAAACTAAGGATGCTTCAGGAAAATACTCAGAATTGAAAATAATTACATTTCCTACTGGAGCTTATGAAATCGATGATATAAACCAATTACTACAAAAACAACTCGGAGAAGAAAAGATCACCGTTAAAGGAAACAATAATACTTTAAAAGCAGAAATAACTTCAAAATATTATATCGATGTCAGCTTGGAAAACTCCATTGGCAGTTTACTCGGATTTACAGATACAAAAAAGAAAATCTTAACTCCTGGAACTACTCATTCAGGTGATACAACTGTTACAATATTGAAAGTCAATAGTATCGATGTAACGTGTAATATTATACACGGATCGTATAGAGAAGGAGTGAATCAGCATATTTTACATACATTTTATCCAACTGTGGCTCCCGGTTTTAAAATTGTTGAGAAGCCACAAAACTTGATATACCTACCGTTAAACACCAGTTTCATTTCAGACATCGTACTGAACATATTGGATCAAGACGGTGTTAGTGTTGACTTTAGAGGAGAAACGATAACTATACGGATACACATCAGAGCGGCAACATAAAGGTCAACATGGGATTATCATTTAAACCGCAACGGAAGAGTCGGGAGCTCAGTAGCTCCTCGACATTGGAAGAGTTAACATCGGACAACATTCGTTTTCTACAGAAGATTGGATTGAAACTTAACAACGATGGATATCCTGGAATCTGAATCAGTTCTGAAACATGTAAATAGTTCCAGGAACAAATCAAAAGCAGTATGGGAAGTTATAAACGAACTGAACCCACAAAAGACATCTAGCACATTTCAAAAGATTGTTGTAAAAAACGATGAAAATATGTTAGTTGATGAGCCCTCTTTGGTTTCAGAAAGTTTCAATTTGTTTTTTGCATCAGTTTCTGAGCGCCTCGGGTGTCATTCAGCTCAAACAAAACCTTACTCTCCTTCTCTGTGTGATAAAACGCAAATTCGTGATCCAACATTTTTATTTCTGTCCCCAACCGATCCAGAAGAAATAAAGAGTGTCATATGCTCGCTGAAACCGAACTATTCTTCATCCCTAGATTCCGTCTCTTCTGTCCTATTGAAACATTGCGCAAATGAATTATCTGTTCCATTGGCCTTCCTTGCAAACTCTTCATTTCAGACAGGTCGTTTTCCTCATGCCCTCAAACTTTCAATAGTCAATCCCATTTTTAAACAAGGCAACAAATCTGACCGATCTAACTATCGACCAATATCAATCTTGTCAACATTTTCCAAGGTTCTCGAAAAGTTGGTTCTCTTCAGACTCACCAAATATTTTGACAAATACAACATTCTCTCTAACCACCAATTTGGGTTTAGAGACAAACTTTCAACTTTGAACGCAATGTACAGTCTTATAAATGAGGTATCTTTGGCTTTAGATAATAGAAGATCAACCTTTGGTTTGTTTTTGGACTTAAGTAAGGCGTTTGATGTAGTGGACCATGGCCTTCTCTTAAGAAAGCTCTCAAATAGTGGAATTGGCTGGAAGGCTTTCGACTGGTTAGAATCATACCTTCTATTCCGCAGACAAAGTGTGAAAATTCCTTTTATTGATGATGGGGATTGTATGAGAGACTACTATTCATTCCCAATAGCTGTAAAAAGTGGAGTTCCACAGGGTTCAGTCTTGGGACCCATTTTATTCTTGATATTCATCAATGATATCCATTCCAGTATTGTGGGAGATCATCATCTATGTCTATTTGCCGACGATACATCCTTGGTAGTTTCATCTCCTGATCGTGAGCTTCTTGAAATCAATACATTTCTACAAGGTAGTTCAGTTTTCCAATGGCTTACTAATAATTTTCTCTGTGTCAACACTTTGAAAACAAAACTTATCGACTTCAGAATGCGAAATATTTCTGGTTCATTGTCATCCAATAACATCTTCATTGGAGATGCCGAAATTAGTTCCTGCGATGAAGTGAATTATCTAGGCTTAATCATTGACGACAAGTTAAATTTTTCATCCCATATCAATAAAGTTTTAAAAAAACTAAGCTCTGGCATTTTTATTCTTCGCAGGCTTGCGCATTTTGCAAAAATGGATGTTTTGTTAACTGCATACTACGGTTGTCTGTATCCGTACATGTCTTATTGTGTCCCTGCTTGGGGTTCAGAGAGCCTCAAAACACTTTCAATTTTCTTGATGCAAAAGAAAGCCCTTAGACTCATTCTTGGCCTTAAGTACTCGGACTCCTGCAAAACACACTTTAAGACCAACAACATCCTAACCTTTCCTTGCATCTACATTCTAGAATGTCTCACCTTTTTCAAGCGCAATAGCCACCTTTTCACCTTCCACTCATTACCTTGCCACTCATACAACCTCCGAAATAGAACTAATATCCCGCCACCAATCCACCACACCTCTTTTTCCGAAAAACAAATGTATCAATCAAGTATAGCCCTATTTAATGCCCTTCCATCCATCCTAAAGAAAGAGTATAACATAAAAGTGTTCAGATGTTCTTTAAAAAAGTTTTTAATTTCAAAGGAATATTATTCTGTTCACGATTATTTACAAGAATTGAAGGAATGAAAATACTGTTTTGTTTCTTTTAGCCTATTGTTGAAGATTTAATTTCATTATTTTTTTAGCTTTAGTTAACTTTGTGTATATGACTCTTGCCCATGATTGTGAAAATTTTATGGCAAATAAAAAACTTTGACTTTGATATATCTCAAGGACCGACATTCGACGAAACACTATGGGAGAAGGAATATCACACGCACAACCCTTACACTTCATCAAAATTAAACAATAACGATGAAATAAGGATTCCCATTCAACAACAAGATATTTACACATTGCCGTGTGAAAGTTATTTGTACATTGAAGGACGGGTATTAAAATTGGATGGAAAAACTGCTTCAACAGTTCCTTTTATAAATAACCCGATGGCATATCTTTTTGATGAAATAAGATATGAGATATCAGGGGTGACAGTTGATTCGACAAAAAAGGTTGGTATAACAACGACATTGAAAGGATTAACATCATTAACACCGCATGAGAAGAATTCAATAGTCACCGCCGGATGGGTTGCCCCTGATAAAGACACTATAACACCGGATTCCAATGGTCACTTTGATTTTCATGTACCCTTACGATTGCTTTTGGGATTCGCTGAAGATTACAAACGAATAATAATAAATGTCAAACAAGAATTGGTATTACTCAGATCTTCAACTAACAAGGACTTGATACTTGCAGACCCTGCAACTACGGAAGATAAACTGGAATGGCAACTACAATTGGATAAAGTTGTTTGGAGAGTACCTCATGTAAGATTGGCCGATGAACATAGAATCGTATTATTGAGAAAGTTAAAGTCTGACCGTGATATTGTGATGCCATTCCGAAGTTGGGAATTCCATGAATATCCTACACTACCTCAGACCGAACGACAAACATGGACCGTCAAGACATCAACTTACTTGGAACGAGCAAGGTACATAATACTCGGTTTTCAAACTAAGCGAAAAGATGTTATCACTGCAAATGCCGGTCAATTTGATAACTGTAAAATAAAGAATTGTAAAGTTTTCCTAAACTCTCAATTCTTTCCGTATGACAATTTGAATGTCATGTTCAGCAAAAAACGTTTTTCCATTTTATACGATATGTATGCAAGATTTCAATCGTCATATTATGGAAAGACTAATACTCCACTATTATCACCTGACCAATATTATTCCAAGGCTCCGATAATTGTAATAGATTGTTCAAAACAAAATGAATCGGTAAAATCATCAAGTGTGGATATAAAAATTGAAATGGAATTTGAAGAACCAGTAGCGGATGGAACTTCAGCATACTGTCTTATTCTACATGATAAAATAGTTACTTACACACCGCTGACCGGAATCGTGAAGAATGTACTTTAAACAGAATTAGTACAACGACTGCAGATTTTTGAGGTTAGAATTATCTGTCTCAATTTTTGAGGTTAGAATTTCGTTTGTGAAAGACAAGTTAAAAACAAACATTTATGTGAGTGTATAAATTTCAAGGATTCGACGAAAAACATAAAAGCGAGAAAATCATGAGTGGAAAATTCATTATATCTTCGACCGTCGTATGGGAAACATCGTTCGCAAGATGAGTTCTACTAACGGAGAAGAAAATACACCTCTAATGGATGAGAATAGTTCAGATATAGAAAAACAAGTTGAACGAGAAATGGACGAGTTCCTCAAGTTTAACAAACTTAAGAAGAGAGAAGAAGAAAAAGAAGAAGGAGAAGCTGAAAAAGAAGTAAAAAGAAAAAAGGTTGAAGTTAACATTACAACTAATATTTTAACAGAAGTATTTCTTCGGATTTTCTACCCCATTTCTTCATGCATGACGAAAAGTATTTCAGTTGGAATTTTAAAATCATTGGATTATTCACCGATTGTTATTTTAAATCATGGAAATAAAATGGTTACATTCACTGAAACTTCTTGGGAATCATTTATGAAACATTTACATCTTTTGGAATGCTATTTGAGTAACAACACATTTGGAAGAAGAACAAGATTAAGTTTATTGGAATCAAATATTGAAGTTGATATAGTGAAACATCGTGGAGGACAAATGGTTCGCTTCAGAGATTTAACTAGACATGATGTAAAATTACATTTGACTAAAGAAGAATTTTACACTTTAAGTTGTACTACCGGTCCCGTCACCAGATATTTGAAACAACTAATATTTTCAAGTGCAATAATCAAAGACTATCTAATCGATACATTGGACAGACAACCTTTCGTTCCAATTTTATACGGTCCCGTGGATACTTCAATTTTTAATCGAATACCTCAAGAAGTGGATATGTGGAGACAATTGAACAACTATCACACCAACTTTAATATCGACGAAGAAGCGCAAGAAGTTAAAGAAGAACAATCGTGTTTGTAATACAAGTCAGTTGCTGACGAGACTTCATCATGAACAAACGGGTTTCGTTTTCTAATGCGCCACATATAATGGAAGTTAAAAAAGGTATAATTGAATTTCAAGCTTTTCGAGGAAATGATGGAAATTTTATTATAAAAGAATTAGTAATTTTGGATATGAACACATCTGTAGTTTATCATTACTTATTCAAACCTCCATTACCATTCAATAGACTAACAACTAAAGCGAAAGTTACAAACAAATGGTTGTACAAACATTTTCACAACTTAAGATGGGATGAAGGTTTTATTAATTATAACATGATGCCGCACATTATGAATCATTACTGCAAAGAGTTCAAAACTATCTACACAAAAGGATTGGAAAAAGCTAATTGGATATAATCATTTACAAGCAACGAAGTGATAAATGCAATAATAGATAGAGATTTCCAATGCTACTTCAATGAACTTTGTATTTCATCAAAGAGTTTTAAACATCGAAGGTCACAGTGCGCTTTGAAGAATGCTTACCGCTTAAATAATTTCCTTCAACAGAATGGTGGGGGTAATGTCGGTAATAAAAGTGAGAGCGCTACCATGACGCAGCATGAGTATTACTCGAACCTCCGAAGAGACAACATCTCCGACGGACATTATTATTAACAAGAAGATTAACAATAACATCAAGATGGCATCACAGAACTTTCTTCAAAATTTGGTTGATCAATTCAACGCTCATTCTAAATCAACAATCTTACCGACGAAGAAATGTTCTGAACTAAAAGAAGAAAAACATTACATCATACATACAATCAAGAAGATGGACACTTCAATTGGTGATGCTATTAATTGCACATTGAGCGAGGCGCCGTATACAGTTGGTGACGAACCGAAGTTTCAAATCTTCCTACCGAAACGGTTTGTACAACTTCTACAAAATGAAGATCTTCGAGTTATTCAACCTGGCGCACTCTATTTAGTTTCACACGGACCGAGTGGAAACAACTCAACTGAACTAACTATTCATGTAACACCTACTACTAACTAGTTTGTACATAACATTGTAAATATATGTGTTTGTAATGGTTTCTCAATAAAGATGATATAAAACAAAAAAGAAAAATAAAAGAAGCAACATATTGTTATGTCTTTGTACATAGCAATATGTTGCTTTTTTTAAAAATTCCACGGGATGACCTTGACCCAATTTTGTGTGATAATAAAAGTGAAAATCAACTTGTGAAATTCATCAGTCTACGACTACCTTTCGTACCGTACACATCTCGCTCTCTATAACTAAATACAAAACTTCAACATGTCCTTAAAGGTCAAGTGTGCATCTTACGATACCAACACCATTACGAGTTTTGAACAACTTGAAGATTTAACCAACGAAATGCGAGTTTTACTTACCGGTGGTTATCACTTAACTGTTGATGTTAGTGCTACTAATGTAAGGATGTTTACTAAAACAAAATACTGCGATGATGAAGTATTTCTTTCTACACAACCTACAACATCTTCATCGCCAACTGGTCAACATAACATCAAGTTTCACAAGTACTACCAATGTTAAATAGCTTTTATCAAATAAAACTAAGGAATCACGTGATCAATGTCAAGTTGATAAAAAGGGTGTGATACTTGGATAACTAATCATTCGCTTCCCAACTCTCGCTGCGTCAACACCTATTTTTAAAGATGTTATACAGAATGATGATTGAACTTGATGGAAAGATCTATGGAAAAGATTACAACACCGTTGAACAAATGACAGAAGATTTAGAAATATTAACCCGAGAAGGATATCAGGCTAAATTAATTTTAAAATTTCCTGAAGTACATCCACTATCGACTGAAGAACTTATCGCTATGGCTAAAGCGGAGAGAGAGAAAAAGTCTGAAGAAAACAAACAGGAGGGAGAGAAAAAGTCTGAAGAAAACAAACAGAAACAAACTTCTTAAGTATCAATTTTCCTTACATTAGTAAGGTATAATTTTTTAAAACTTCGTTTGGATGACCTTGAAATTATCCCCACCACTTTTTGTAGTACATAAAACTGACTATTCAACACTGTACACTCTTATTCTTTCACTGGACTCAGCAGCGTCAACATGGAAAAACAAAATTACAAGTACGAACCTCGTTACTGTTGTGAACAACAGTGTACAGATTTAGGACCAATGATGGTGGACGGGTTAGCTTGCACTAAGTGTGAATTTTTCGGATCTTGTTACTGCAAGTGCAAAACAAAACAACTACCGCCACCGGAATTGCGAACTTTCAAATTTTACAAATCAAGATATTTTCATACATGCTGTCCTCAAAGATGTTTCAAATTTCATCCTCTCGATCTAGCTTATTGTCAACGCACCAAGTCTCATCAAGATGATTTTTGTACACATATGATAAAAAGATGTAAATACAGATCAGATTGGTATTCAGATCCTGTTGAACCATCGAATGTGTAATTTCAGTTTTACACTCTTTTTTAAAACTTCAATTGGATGACCTTGAGATTTCCCCCCACCATTGGTTTTTTTAGATTCCCCCCACCATAAGTCTTTTAGATTTCTCCCCACCATTAGTTTAAGTTTTGTATCTTATTGAATCCACCTTTGAATTATTTCACTTCCAACATTCTAACTAACAACATGGGAACACCTTTCGTCAGGTTTCAACATATAATAACTGAGAAGGAAGAAATGGAAGAATTGTTTCAAAACTTGCTCGCTATAATGGATAGATATTATATGAGATGGATCAGAATTGATGTTCAATATTTACGTCCTGGTGAATTATCTTCATCATCACAGAGTGAGGAGGACGAGGCAACTACTACAGCTAAGATATTTGAATTAAAAGACGAAGAAGAAGAACTTAGCTTTTTATTTAATCATAAGCTCGCCGTTAAATAAGCCCCCTCCCTTGGCGGCGTTCCTCATTTACTCGCCAACTCTCCAACGATGAACAACTCTCCATTAGCACGGATGAATTCTAGTTTTGAAATAAACTCTAAAGAAGAGTTACAAGCTATTTTTAATATTTTACAAGAACTTGTAGATAATTATACAACTATCAAAATGAATTTGGAAATAACATACGATTGTCCTATTTGTGATAAGGTTGAAAGTTCAGACGAAGACAGTTTACTAAATCTAACTCCTGCACCATCTGACACTACTGACGGTAATAATGAAGAGCAAAATCTATCCCCCGCCACTTCTTTGTAATTCATCTTTCCCCCCCACCACTTTTTTATTTAATTAACATTTCTCGCTTTCACTCCTCATTCCGTCTTCGACTTTTAAACTATCAACATAACTTCTTTTAAAATTTCAAACACTAATACAATCATGATGGATATGATGGATGAAGTTCCCTTTGTAACTAGAATGGAAGAGGATAAATTGAAATTGGAAATTAAACGATTGGAAATGGAGCAGGAAAACCAACTCGGAATATTACGTCTCTTCACACTTTTCAAATACATCATCTGGGGACTCTGCGTTTACCTTTTTCTCGTCGTTGGCGTTTGTTTCTACAACTCCATAGTTCATCACAAAAATTCAACCTGTATAGTTCCTGGTATTGCACATTGATTGTATTTGTTTTTACGAATAAAGTTCAAAACTTAAATCTACCTATCCCGCTATCACCGGGTAGTTCAACTCTCAGAACTATTTCCTGTGCTAGCGGGATAGGCTTTTTTAAAACTTACTCGGGATGACCTTGACATACTTTCCGTAACCCAATTATCAAGTTGAATTTCAGTTTTATACTTACTTTTAATTTATGTGCAAATTTAGTTCAACCGAGATCTTCTCACGCGATAACCGTTATAAAAAGGAGATTGTTCATCGCGCCGCGACCATTAATTAACTCGCATTTGAGTTGTTCGCATCCTTCCTACTCATTACATATACGTTTCGCCAACTTCATTATACAAGTCTAATTGCTACTAACCTGAAATTTCATTTACATTAGCACGTGTCGTCCTGTTTGAATCACCTTCGCGTGCTTGACGTTATATCTCATTCATCTGTCTTGTTCTCACTTCTACACATCTGATATACTTCTTGTGATGGATACGCAATGTTTGAAATTGAAACTTTTGCGGACACAACATATATTACGAAGTAATTCCAAACCTTCTGTTTCAAAGATTAAAACTAATTTAACAAAAGTAAGGAAGAAATTAAGTTTTAACCCGTTATTACTCTGCTAGAACTTCGCAAGTTAGCGATGACGATGGTGTTATTCACAACATTTTGCGTTCAATGTTACGTTTCCACAACTTCGAACTTGTTACACCTATCGACTGTGTTCAGCAGGTTTTCATATTTTACCCCCACCCTTCTTTATATAAGCGCGCTCACGACAATTCCTGTTTCATTCTCCTGTACACTCTTCAGCTAACATGAACTAACTTTTAATTTATGCGAAGTTTTAATTTAACCCCAGTTAATTTATGCGCAAATTTAGTTCAACTCCCAGTTGTTGAATTTCTGTTTTGAACTAACTAATAATTTATGCGAAGTTTTACTTCAACCCTGGTTAATTTATGCGCAAATTTAGTTCAACTCCCAATTGTTGAATTTCAGTTTTGAACCAACTTTTAATTTATGCGCAGTTTTAGTTCAACCGAGCGCCATCTCCACTCCCCCCATTGATTAATTCACCATCTGACAGGCCGGAAGCTCTAGACCCTCCATTAACTGACATCCACAGTCACGCATATATTTCGACGCGTCATGTTTCATTCTTCATTCTTGTTCTATCCGCGGAACTTAACACTTCTATTTACCTTCTCTCTCTCTTGTTATGACTGCGCTATGTTTGAACTGACTTTTATTTTCGTTCAACTATTAGAGTTTTTATTAACACCGTCGAATTACAATTTTGAACTAACTTTTAATTTGTGCGAAGTTTTAATTCAACCCCGGTTAATTTATGCGCAAAATTAGTTCAACTCCCAGTTGTTGAATTTCAGTTTTGAACCAACTTTTAATTTATGCGCAAATTTAGTTCAACACCCCGATTGTTGAATTTCAGTTTTACACTAACTTTTCGTTTCGTTCAACTATTAGAGTTTTTACTAACACCGACGAATTTCAATTTTCAACTAACTTCTATTTTATGCGCACTCTTCGCTCAACCGACCGCCGACGCTCTCGCCATCTCCACCCCGACATCTATTGTCCCCACTTCTGGCCCACCGGAAGCCACGTGCCGTGGCATGTGGCTTCCGGTGACGTCACTTCCGGGCCAGGAGTGGCTTTTCTACACTACTCATGTACCAATAATTTCATGGTTATTAGATATGAGAAAACAGTTTTAAGTTGCTTAATACGTACTCACTAGCCTGTACAACAACACCACTGAGGCGGGAGTAATCATAAAATTCACTCAAATGTGGAACGGCAAGACAGTTAGTCCTAAGATAATTTTTTTTCTAAAGCTTGTTAATTTTATACAAGTTAGTAAAAGTAAATGTGGATGGAAGTTCTTCACAAATCACAATATTGTTTCTGAAATCTCATAATGCGCAAAATTGCCTTTAAAAGCAGACCCTTTTCGGCCGGAGTCTGCTTATCCACTGGTAACCAAAGTTTTTATTGAATGAATGATGGTCACACAAAAAAATTAATGACACTTTTACTATTAATATTTATGTAAGCAATTTTTGTTACTGAGAAATCTAACGACCAGTATGTATCTTTTTAATTGCTGTAGTAAACTAGGAGTACGCTTATTCTTCGCGTATGGGGATGAACGGACAATAAAGATAAGGCAAAACTAAATTTAAGAGTGAAAAATAAATAAAACACAACTTTAATCACACCCATTCTAAAATTTACATTATATATAGGTTCTTATACATGCTTATTTCATTGACCCTTAAAAGTAGTTTATAAAAACAAATAACTATATTTCTAGGGGTACAAAGAAGGAATTTAAAACTTTTGCATTTATGTTACATCCAAGAATTGTTTGATTCACTTTGTGGTGGTTTAAAAAAAGCAACTGATACAATTCGTGATTCGAAAACTCTCACTTCCCTACATACATGCAATAGGACTACGTTGTTTTATATACCACTTGATGTGTTGGAGCCTAAACATTTTTGCCAACTTTACAATTAGTATACTTAAATAATTTAAAAGATTAGTACAAATCAGCTCGCTTGCCCCAAATAATTATTGTGATAATTACTGTGTCCTTACCCCTATATATATATATATATATATATATATATATATATATATATATATATATATATATATATATAAAATGGCTAATTATTTTTTAGATAAAAAAATATTATAAGGCTATTTTGAGAAAAGTATAATAATTAAGAGTCGTATCTGTTTGTCAATAGGCCTACCACACCAGAGAACAATTCAAGTATGCTCACAAACTTACCAAAATTATTTATTTCAACTTAAAGATACCAATTTTTGCTGCTTGTGAGGGGTTTCGATCATTAATAAATTCTATACAGTAACAAAATCACTATCTTTTATTATTTATCTATATTTATGCCCCCTTGCACAGTTGTTCAGTATGCACTGTTTGTGTAGTGTCAATATTATTAGATAGCCCTGTCCCAACACATACCTACTCAGTTAGCCTACTCAGTGACTTTGAAACGGAATACAGTAATTAAATTTTCCCAATAAAAAAATTCGAAATAAAGGATGTAGATGTAGGCTTGCTTTCATGGGCTTGTTGTTGTTATTCGTGGATAAGGAGACCCTGCCTGGCCAAATAGTTGCAAGTCTGCCTCTAACGGGCATTTTGCATAGGCCATTGAAAGGATATTCTATATTGAAGGGAGAGAGTGAGAGAAGGGACATCAAAAGGCTGTTCGACCATTCAGAGGGTCAACTCCCATGCTAACTTAAAAACTGATTACGTTAAAAAACCCATGCTCCCATGCTTACGTAAAAACGTAAGAACTGATGCTCAAACAGGCAGTCTGCTCTGAATCGCTAACCAAGAGGCTATCTATTCATGTTCCTGAGCTAGGGGTTTCCGTTTCCATACCCACAGTATTATCCCCCAACTGTCTATAACATGAACAGATGATGAATAAGGGGAAATCATAGTCAAATATGACAATTATAAAGACTTACCACCAAACCAGTTTTTAAGTTGTCCAGGGACATGGGCATGTTCTAAGCAAATATAGGCTAGCTCTTTTTCATTGGAGATGCATAGGCTTACTAAATTTTATGAAGTTTTGGTATTTTTTTATTTAAAAATAGTGTTTATAAGCTCCAGTGAATTTACAAAGAAAATTTTACGAGTTAATGACAATAAATAAGTGTGTTACAACTGGCTGTTCTTTCCTATAAGAATAACAGAGGAATGCATTTTTGGGTTTTGTCTAAGATCAGTTATGCCAAATTAAAAAATTCCAAATACCGTTATAAATTGTTTGATTTTTTATTATTTGATAAAACTGTTAAATTTGTAATGCCTCTAATACTCAATCACCGAATTGCTCGGGCAAAGGCTGGAGCAAAAGTTTGGATGCGATGAACTCACTTGGCGAACTTACCACACTGTTGCTGCCACTGTACACAGATCTTAGAACATTTGAACAAGCAGTAAAGCAGTATTAGGTGTCTATTGATAAAAAAGGTTTATTGATCAATAGACCAAGGACAGATCAATAGACCTAACTTGGGAACAGATCAGTACCAAACTCAAGTGTATATTGGGACGATTCGTGCTCGATACTCGTCTGCTTACGTTCTTTAATTCGCAAAAAAAACGGATTCTAGATGGAGCACAAGCAAGTAGGTACACTGGTGATGTAAACCTTGGAAAACTGAGTCAAACACACTTAGTGGACTTACCTACACTATTGTGCTCGTCCATGCTTGCCATACTTTGGCAATAGTGTACAACACGCATATGCCTTTTTGTTTTAGGTAACAGGATGATAAAGTTTTTCACTTATACAACATCACGCCTCTGCCACTGTACGTCTATCTTTGTGGTTATCGGGTCCTACAACACCGATTTCGTATGATAATACTCAAGGAACTCTACACCAGGAACGTAAAGCAACTCGGAAACAGAAGTGAAGTGACCTAAAGTGTGTCCTGGGCTGATTCGTGTTCAATTCTTAGGTCCGCTCACGTTGGTTGATTCGTGCGATGAAGCACTGGCGATGCGAACCATGGCGAACTGAGTCGAGGGGAGTCAAGCACACCCAGTACACTATTGTGCTCGACGCTGCTTGCCTTGGTCCAGTGATATTCCTGATATTTTGTCCAGAAAATATGGAACAATTCAATGTGTAAGATAGTGATATAAAGCAAATGAAGTATAAATTTGTAATGTATCCAAAACGCTCGAAATCTAAAAGAAATGCATGTATTGCAAGGTTATTTTATGATTATTTACAGTCCCACGGATATGTAGTAATTATTGAAAGATGTGCATTTGATAATGTATAGAGATTTAAAATTTGAAAAATTCTACAATACAAAAGCTTAAATTTAGATAGTAGGCTAACTTAGATTGTGCTTATATGGGGTTTCAATTGGGGGTTTTCCATTTTTTAATTACATAATTTTGATTGAATTTGATTTAAAAGTCTTGCTGGAGCTAAAAAAATAAACAATTTAGGATTTTTTGGTGTTATATTACTTATATTGAGTCGATGTAGAGAAAATTCAAAAGAAAATCTGATCCCATACATCGCTATTTGTTATGATGTGATATAAATCAAACCGATCGTATTGTTCAATAGTATTTTAAGCAATACACGAACGAAAAATTTATCGATGTATTCATCGGATAACATTTTTTTTCTCTGCAACAAATTATGATAATTTAATGGTTGATAGTTAAATTCCTAATTTTTTGTGCTCCTACAAAATGTGTAACTCACAATTATGTAATTTAATTTTTAAATTAAATGGTGAAAAATTGGAAAACCCTGTTGATGGAAAATCTAAGATGGCCTTCTATCTAAATTAAAGCCTTTGTACATGAGGCTTAACTACTTATTATTGCATAGGCTACAGAAAACTGTAATTTAACATACTTAAACGTACTTTAGAACCAGCCAATTCGTTTTTCAGTCAGGGTCTGGTGAATCAAGTTCCTATGTAGTCTATTTTGTTTATTTGGAGGGCTTGACAATACTGGTAGGCCTCAATTTTAACACCATGTTAAAATTAAACGGTTGGGCCAAGCACGAGTTTTGAAATACAATCATGATGTATTAAGGGTGCGCTCTACCTCGGCGTCAAAATCGTCGATAGAGACTGTTAACTGCCGCTATACGCGGAAACTCACATTTTAGAAAATATATGACTGGTGATTTTAAATTTTGTTACTTTAATGCTTTTTTTGGTTTCAGCGCAAAATCGATCGGTGGTCTAATAAAGATTTTTTTTTAATTGCACACCTTTTGCATCTCCCTTCTTGCATCATTATCTATAAACTTTTTACCATCTTATTGCAGATTCTTGTTCTTAAGATTATATTGCACTCACGTATCGTCTTATTTTTTCTTAAAACATTGTTTTTAATAAGTTAAAACTTGATACAAAAACGCTTATTTCAACATTATTAGCAAGCGCCCTGCTTAGTAATTTAAATTAATATCGAAATTTTAAGACGATAGCGGAATACAAAATTATATTACGAAAAGAATTACACAAAAATGTTTTAAATCGGTTTACAACTGGGGCGACAAACACAGAGATTCTAAACCCTTGCATCCGCGCGGGGCAGATGGGTAGAGCGCACCCTTAAGGGTGGGCTATACTTCCGTGTAGCCCAGTGGAAATATCAAATGAAAACTATCGAACAATACGATCAATATATGAATCCTGTAAACTATCAATAAACCCAATATTTTAGGCAAAAAAATCAAAAGTATCCTTGTAAGTATCGAATGAAAAATATTGATTAAATAAGAATAGAGTAGACTCCCTCTTAATCGGCCACCCCGGGACCAGGCCTTTGCCGGAAACAATTTGACCGGTTAAACCAATGTACGGTACTGTATATTTAAAAATGACCTGAAAAGACTCTTATTATTACTCTATATAATTTATAGCTGAAATCCGACACCCATGAAAATTCACGTCCAAACTAAACTATTGTTTCCTAGTTTGTCCACTGAGTGTGATACGTAGTTAAAATATTAAATAGTCATTGATATTGATATTTCAGGCTAATGACGGGTTTTCCATCTTCCATTATGCAGGTGTTTGCAAATTTCGTATTTTACCCCAACTTTGCCCCCCCCCCCCCTCCTGACCCTTGGGGGGCGAGTGGGGGTTGAATGGTCAGTAAGAAGAAATCAGTATATTTTTTTTAATTCTTTGGCTATCTTGGATTTTTTTATCACTCAATATAAAAATTTGGGTTTTTCCCCCTTTTTCAACCCCCTTCCACCCCCATAGGGAATTTTGCAGGGAAATGTTGGGGGGGTAATTTTTGTTATATTAGGGTTAGCATTACCTGATTCAAGGAAAAATCCCCCGAAATACCCAGGCCCCCTAAGTCAAGGGCCTTCCGATACCTATAATTTTTTTATTCAGTAAGGTACTGGTATTATTTCTAAACTTTTTATCGACATAACAGTTTAGTTTACACAAATTATTTAACAATAGAATTTAGATAACGAATAAGTTTGCTTACCCCATGTACACAAATAAAATCTGATTTAGGCCTACTGTATTTTGATTATTACAGTACAAACTGCTGGCCATACCCAAGGTGTATAAATTTGGGCCATACCCATGTCACTTTGTACGTTTCGATCTCAATTAGGCCTATATAGTTTTATGATGTAAATATAAAAAAAAATTTTAAGCTATTTTGAGAAAATGATAGTAATGAAAACTAAAATTCTTATTTTCATTAGGCCTACCAAACTACAGAACATAAAACTTTTTTCATGTGCCTATATTATTTATTAGTTTTTTTAGAAAATATAGATAAATTATGTTGAAAGGTATAAAATAGAAAATAAAATTCAGTTAATAACTTCAGTTAAAAAAAATTTTTAAGGCTAATTATTATTTTTTTTTAATAGCCTATAGGTAGTGTGATCATGAGCGAAGGGAATTTAGCGTGAGCGAGGGGAAAAATAAAAATGAGCGAGGGGAAAAGTCTTGGTGAGCGAGGAGAAAATCGCCGAAAACTGTGGAAACAATTATTAAAAAAATGCAAACAACAAATAATAAAAAAAATGACGAAACTGCCTTTGTGAAAGAGCATAAATTTTTATGTTCATGATTCTCTGCATCGCTTCTTTTTTCTATTTACAGGTTTGCATGATCTGATCATGCTGGTAATAGAATTTAACCTGATGAATGCTGTTTTTCACCTCTGTACCAAATTTCATAAAAATCAGATGTTCTTTGCATCACTTAATTTTTCTGTTTTCAGGTTTGCATGGTCCGATCATGATGGTTATAGAATTTAATCTGATGAATGATGTCCCACAATATCTATGTACCAAATTATGTAAAAATCAGAGTTTACGCTCTAGAGTTATTGTGTTAAGCAAAAACATATCTGGGGCCTACTTACTTGATACTTACTTAATACTTGTTTTCTTATTCGTTGACCAGCAATTGCTGAATAGAATGCGTCAGTTGATTACAAAACAAAAAACTAATTTTATACACAACATAAAATTTTAAAAACAACTGGTGGACGTGACGATTGAATTTAAAAAAAAGCGGCTGTTTCAGCTCGTCAAGTCTATATAGACCCCTAAAGGCCTCGTGACCAGTCTGTCTAGGCCTAGATAACCCGAAAAATAAATATACGATGGTCCCGGGTTTTGGTCTTTACGTAAGAGCATGGTCCTGGTAAGAGACCTCAAAATGAAAAAGTAGGTACCGTATCATAGTTCTTGGCTTAGGTCATAACGTAACTTCAACCATGGTAATGGGGTATTCCCTAGGCCAATAAAGTTTTAGTGAAATTCTCTAAAAATTATTTAAGCCTAAATTAAAAAAAAAATGTCTAGGTGTATAGTACTGTTACTGACAAATATCTAGGCTTATCACTATTTGAGCACAAATCTCATCTTTAAGCATTCTCTATTAAATATGTCAATTGGCAATAAACCTCATCAAGTTCGATTTAGCTATGTTGTACATGTCAATAACCTATCCTTTATCACACAAAATATCAGAAAACTTAACTAAGGCCTAGCTAGGCTTCACCTAACGCCCACAATTTGTCTATTAGGATTTTTCCACACACAAATTGCCCACTAGTTACTTTACCCAACTCAAAGTCTTGCCTAGTTTGAAAAACAAAAATGATATACCATTGCATGAATTAGAATTATATGAATCACATTTTACAGTAAATTGGTTTTAGTTTTGGTGAAACCACAACTTGGTGGATTCACAGTTAAGTTCAAAGCCCTTCTGAGCTGAGCTTTATTACATAGGCTGTTTAGAAGGTAAACTATCAAAGTTAGAGAAATGAAATAAAAAATATTTTTCTGTAATCCACGATAATGTTGCTTACGGTAAGCAGGATAGTGAAATTTAATGAATACACGTTGATAGGCCTACACAACACTACAACACACATAACAAATTAACCTCAAACTACTCCTGAAAGGTTTTGCCTGCCATACCAAAAGTTGTTAACATCAACACTAAAAATAAGTTACTTACTGTGTGATTGTTAATAAATTCTTGTGGAGACATTTTAAGTATAAACTTTTTTATTAATTAGTTCTAAACTTAATTTAATTGAGCTTTGTTTTTAATTGTTTCTGTTGACAGACTTAACCTAATAACCTATACTGTTCATACAAATGACAAAATATTCCTTCTTGTCTTGTCACTCGGGTCCAGTTCCAGTTCCCTGCTTTCAGTAAAAATATACATTGGAGTGGATTGAGCCGGTCTATTGGCCAATCACAACGTCCCAGTCTCGATTGTTAATACCTGCATAGACGTTGCTAAAATGTAAACAAAACACAGACCGCTAAAAATGCCTCTAATGCATTTCTTATGGGAAATTAAATTACGTCTCATTACTTTATTACTCAACAGAATAACTTCAGAAACGAACTTGACCTGAAAAATTACACCTAAAATCTACTGTGAAAGTTTGAAGTCGATCTGGGGCTTTTTGCGGACGTTATCGTCGAACAAAAAATAGCGGTTTGTCACTACAGTGAGGTTGTTAACAGTCATGTATGAGGATTCACTCCTCTTCGATCCGTTCATCCAATTAAAAAAATATTACAAATAATAAGCGAAACCGAATATTATCGTTTTATGTCTAACGCCACAATTTATTTTAAGTGGTAGATCATGATAACTCTCACCCTGAGCTGGCCAGCAGGGGTTATAAGCGTAATGAGCCACTTATAAGCCTTCTGCTACTCAATGTTTACATTACTTGGACATATTATTTTCACGTGGCTTTAGTAAACTTTTCAGTTATGTTTTATAAAATCATCTTGCAAATTATCAAAAGTAAGCGTGCAGAAAAAAATTGAAGTAAATTAAAGAACATCAGTGATAAACTAAAAATCTATCTTTACACAAAAACGTAGTTAGGAAACTTATGAGCATCCCTTAAGAAAGTTTATTGATACGTAAAAAATCTATATATTATTACGCAAGCATGTTTCATTTCCTCCTTTTTTCTCAGCTCGTGTGCATCGTAGGATAAATCTGCGCATACCGTTAGAAAGGTATAGTTCTGTAGATGAGCAGAATCACATTCTAATTCACATAGCACTCCAGGGCTACGACCCACAGGCTTTCAAAGTTCCAATGTTAATCTTATGGAGAAAGGAGAATTGAATGAATCATTAGACAGCTGTTGTAAAAACAAATGCTAGAAAATTAGGAAGAACAGATGTTTTAGTTCTAAAATGTTTTTAAGCTTCTTGGGTCCAGATCAACTAAAATTTTGATCGAATTTCGATCAGTAGGCGATCTCTAGTAAAAATAAATCCTTAAAATGGCTAGTAAAGGCATTACTGTAATGCAAAAACATAAAATGCTAATTAAGTAGCTAAATTATTTCTTTTATGTAAATGTTTTGTTTATCCTTTGTACAAAATAAATAAGTATTGAATGTCGTTAAATATACTATTCTTACATTGTGTGGAAAAAGCGTATGAAGGAAATTACAAACCATAAGTGGTCATAAACATACAGAGGTTGATAATATAAAAATACAAGAATAATCAATACTAAAATACAAAATTTTACCTACTCAAATGTTGAAATCAATATTTGACACAAAATATTAAGTAACTCAATAAGAGTATTCAGCTTTTTAAAATTTGGTTGCCCCTATAGTACTGATAATAAAAGTTATTCACTAAGATGCCTAATAACGAGTTGCCTAATGACGGACTAGGAACCCCCTCAAATTCCATGAGAAATTCTATAAATTCAGATACATTTTGAACCCTAAACCGCTTCCAAATCGCCCGGTTGCTCAACAAGTAAGCCGTCAAGTGTTGTATCGCAACATTGCTCCATAGGCGTGTCCGGCGGCCAGTGTATAGACTGTAGACTGTAGGTAGCCGCTGTACCTATTCTGCGCGGATAAGTTACAATGTAGACTGACCGGCTGCATTCCTTCACCTGATCAACTGGTGTTAATTGTTCCATCGATTGTTTCACAACCGCCATGTGGGGCAAGCTGTTGCAACTGTGTGCGTGTAACTGTTACAAGTGTGAGTAACCGGTGCATCTGTGTGTGTAACTGTTCCAAGTGTGTACGCGTGACTGATGCAACTTTGCAAACGTGTGTGTGTGTGTGTGAAGTGAGAGTGTTGTTGTGTGTGTGAGAGTGTGCTGGCGCTATGCCACCCTTATGTCTAATTTGAAGGTTTCTAGCGATTCTATATAACATAATTTCGATGTTTGACTCTTCGGTTAGTTAAATTGCCAAAATTTTACATGTGTCGTTTTGTAGATTTGGAGACTGTCATATGAAATGCCAACACCGTGTTGTTCTCTCAACATATTTGTTTGTTGATAAATGAGAACAGTTCAGGTGAGGCGAAAGAGCTACGCTCACTCGCCGTTAGGTTCAGCTCGTTCGCTACGCTCACTCACCCCAAGTTGGTGATATCCCTTATTTTTCATTGCAAATATACCCTCAATACTTTAAATGAGAACACTTCAGGTGTCCTCGTTCGCTACACTCACTCGACGTTGGATTCAGTTCGTTCGCTTCGCTCACTTGCCTCAAGTTTGTAATATAATTTAGTTTTTTTTTTTATTACCAATCTTCCCATAGTTCTTTAAATGAGAACAGTTCAAATGAGCTCGTTCGCTGCGCTCACTTGCCTCAAGTTCTGAGGCTATTTAAATTTAGTACCGGTACTATTATTTTTATTTTGAGTTATAACGAGCGACGTGTCAGCTAGTTAGACATATTAACCAACTCAACTGTATAAGATCAAACATATTATTTTGGGCCCATTGTGGTGTTTCATTTGGTCAAGATAATTTACACATTCAAATAAATACCAAAAGAACATAGCTCAGCTAACTGTAGATTTTTTTTTATTTGAAATTTACTGGGAAAGACAAAAAACTTACTGTACATATATTTTTTCGAATTGCTGGACTGATAAAAATCTTACCACCTTCCCTTACAACACAAGATTTCACTTTATGATTTGCCTGCCTATCCACAGACCCCTCTTGAGTTATTCCATAAATTTTATCCAATAAACTTATCCCTTTTTTATTTTGTTCATAAAAAACTGAGATAAGTAGCTTAGGAAAAGACATAGGTGTATGTATATACATAGAAATTGAATACCTATAGAATACATTTTTATGTTAAAAACTGTTTACTATAAACATTTTATACGTTTAAAGCCTTCATTAGCATTACGGGCCGGTTACGTTGCTGCTAAAAGCATACTAAAAGTGGACAAACGGCAAAAAACTTAAGGAAGCGTACACGACTTTCCCCTGTAAACGTCAGAGGCAATCTCACTGTCATATAATTACTGCGAAATTTACTACGACAGGCAAAGCTGGTTTATTATCAGAAAACACTATCCAATACTACACGTCTGCAAAATACTAGTAAACTCTCAGTAAGTCCAATATAACAGTCGACTAAAACTTCAATGATTGAAAATACAACAAATAAATTAGAGATGTGACGTGTGCTCTTGACATAATTGGTTAGAATTTTTGTGGAATAAGTTTTTTTAATGTCGCTCTAAGACAAAGCGCACACTTTCTAAGCAACTTATCGCTCGATGGATTAGAAATTAAACTCCGGATGAATTGAATTTCAAACAAGATATTAGACGTTGGCCAGGTAATTGCAAGGGATTGATGGATGGACGGGGAAGACACCGTTTGCGACCCGAGTGACCATCGGAAGTGTTACGCGCTCTGTAGGAGGAACCGAGAGTCATCCATCCATTCATCCATCCATCCATCCATCCATCCATCCGTGGAATGCTGGATGATGGATGTTCCACGGTTTTGAGAGTTGCAAAGGCTACATTTGATGACGACGCGTGGCTTGTCTACGACGTGGATCGGAGGAATTTATCCATTAAATGGCCAAATAAGAAAACAATAACCAAGAAAATAATTTTTATTTTAGTAACTATACATAAAATATAACATTACGAATATGAATCATAGAGCGAACCAGGTTATACTAGCATCTATCTGACCAACACAATTACACAGTAAATGCTATATCTCGAATATCACAATTTAATTGTTTTTATTGAATTAAACTAACTTGCTTTATATATAGCATATGATTTAATATAAATCATGTGTATTTTGTTTATGTTTATCTTGTTCCGTCTATTAATATTGTTTGAATAAAGTCTAACAACTTTTAACTATTTTTCATTAATTTCTTTTATTATTTAATTGGTTATGTGGCCCAGTACATTTAACTTTGAGTAAACTCTGAAAATTTACTCAAAATGGACATGAAAGTTCAAATATCTAAACTTGATGGGGCTCAGTCATGGCGTAGATGGAAAAGGCAAATGGAATTGATGTTGAAGCATCATGGAGTCCTTGATATTGCAAAGGGCCAAAGAACCATGCCTACAATCGCTGTGAACAATGTGGCTGATCTAAGTCCTGAGGAAAAATTAAGAATAGAACGAGAACACAATGAGGCAGTAAGAGCTTATGAGAAAGATGATTCTCTAGCCCAGGTACTGATGGTAAGTGCTGTAGATGATGATCATGTTGAATTGACAGCAACTTGCAACTCAGCAAAAGAAATTTGGCAAAAATTATTAAGTGTATATGAACAGTCCTCAAGTCAAAGGTTGGATAGGACTTTAGAAAATTTTTTCTCTGCTAAAGTAACTGATGATGAGGAATTAGTTCAATACATATCTCGTTTGCAATTAACATTTAGGGAAGTAAATGAGGAGTTGCAAAAGCATAATTCCAATGTTTTGCCTGATATTGTACTAATGTCCAGAATTATGAGTACATTGCCAAGTGAATTCTTTGAATTTAAGAGCGTGTGGGAAAGCATTCCTGTAGCTGATAGAAGTGTAGATCTTTTGATTGAAAGAATTAGACTCATTGAATCTAGGTTACCTTCTAAAAATTCAATAAGTGGAGGGCAAGCATTACAAACAAACAAGAAACCATTAACATCGAATTGTGTCAAGGATTTTAAAGATAAAAACAATTCTAATAGTTCAAAGGTTAAGTGTTTTATTTGTAAAGGGCCGCATTACGCAAGCAAGTGTCCTCAGAATCGGAATTCAAAGAAGCAAGAGACTAACAAAAGGGGTGTTGTTTCTTCTAATGAGAACAAGAAGAAATCTAGTCAATTTCTATGTTTTGTAGCTGATGGACAGAGTGACGGTAGATTTATAGCTGACTCTGGTGCTTCACAACACATGTGTTTCAATCGGGAGTACTTTGATACTTACCAAAGTTATTCTAAGCCTGTTTCAGTTACAGTAGCTAATGGAGAAGCTATCTATGCTGAAGGTGAAGGTGACATTCGGTTTTCTGTAAAAATTGGCAAGAAGAAAATGGTACGAATATTGACAGGAGTGTGGTATGTTCCCAAACTAGGAAGAAACCTTCTTTCAGTTTCCAGGTTAGTGGAAAAAGACTATACTTTCAAAGCCAATAAAAATAAATGTGTTTTTATAAAAGAAAATAAACCACATTTATTTGGACACAATGTCAATGGTTTATATGAGCTCGAAATGTCAGTTTTACAGAGTAAGTGCTCTGCACAGCTTGTAAATAGTCAAAATAAAACCTTACAAGATTGGCATGAGTGTTTTGCTCATCAAAACAAGGCTCATGTGTATAAGTTTCTTTGCGATCGGGGTATATCTGTGAAAAAGGATGATTTTTTTGTGAGGGATGTATAAAAGGGAAACATCACAGAGAAACTTATCACACACGAACAGTGAAGCCTGAAAATCCAGGTGAGATTATAAGTGGTGATTTATGTGGACCAATGGAAAATGTTTCTCTTGGTGGTAGTCGTTATTGTCTAGTGTTGAAGGACTATTACACTAAGTTTCGACGAGTTTTCTTTTTGAAGGACAAAAGAGATGTTGCTGATTGTTTACAAACGTTCTTTAGTGAGTGTCAAACAGCAGGTCATGTAGTTAAAACGTTCATGAGTGATGGCGGAACGGAATTCTGCAATGCCAAAGTAAAGAAGTTGCTTTCTGATCGTGGTATCACTATGAGAACGAGCATGCCTTATACGCCTGAACAAATGGGGTCCGTTGAACGTGAAATGCGAACCTTAGGCCCCCCATACACGTAACGATCGGTCGACGACCGGCGAACCACGACGGATCGCAACAGATCGGTCTCTGAAGAGTGATTCCCCACACACGTAACGATCGGTCGACGACCGGCGAACCACGACCGATCGGAACGAATCGGAACCCTTCACTTTAAATTAAACAACAACCTACACAATTTATATAACAACTAACTGAAATAACACTTCACTTTAAACTAAACAACTACCTATTCAAACTTTATAACAACTAACTTAACCTCTGTGAAAAACTGAGCCCAGCAAAAAGTAGGGTTATGTCTCTCTGTGAACAAATTCACAATGAGTTCGCGGGGCGGGCTCACTCTGGGCCTTCCGTCCGTCGTCGACCGATCTGAAGCGTCCCCACACACGCAACGATCCGTCGCACGTCGAGGCTGGTCGGACGCGGTCGGACGACGACTGATGGGATTCTCATCAGTCGTCGTCCGACCAAAATCGTCGTCAATCGGTCGGAAGCGTCCCCATACACGTAACGATCCGTCGCACGACGAGGTCCGTTCGGACGGATCTGACGGACCGATCGTTACGTGTATGGGGGGCCTTAGTAGAAGCAGCACGGAGCATGCTGTATGCTAAGAAGTTGCCCTTGAGTTTGTGGGCTGAGGCCATGAACACTGCTTGTCATGTAATCAACCGCACTGGACCGTCTGTGGGTGGAAAAACTCCTTATGAGTTATGGTTTCAAAAGGGTCCTGCGCCTGTTGAACATTTTCATCCGTTTGGTGCTGAGTGTTACGTCCATATACCAAAACCGAAAAGGAAGAAATGGTCTGCCAAATCGGTTTCTGGAATTTTAGTTGGATATTGTGATGAACAAGATGGCTACAGAGTCTATGTCACGCCAAAGATTGTCGTAAGCAAAGACGTCGTTTTCAAGCCGAGTACTAAGGAAATCATGGGGAATGATTTATCTGAGTCTCTTCAAAGGAATGAAGAAACTAAAGATGTAGTTTCAATTGAAATTCCATGTGAAGTAAATGAAAATCAAAGCGTGGAAATGGAAGATGATGAAGTGTCTGCTGAAAATGATGAAGTTTCTGCTGGAAATGGCGAGATAAGAGTCATCCATGACAATCAAGATGACAGTCGACCTCAACGTCAGCGACGTACTCCATCTTATCTGCAAGACTATGTTTTACTTGCTGAGACAGGTCCTACCTATGAGGAAGCAGTAAATAGTCCAGACTGGTGGCACTGGCAATCTGCAATGAATGAGAATAGTTCCATGTCCTCATAATAAGAAAATTATTGGTCTTAAGTGGGTTCTAACACGAAAACAAAATCCTGAACATTTTAAAGCCAGATTAGTAGCAAAAGGATATGCTCAAAAGTATGGTGAAGATTATAATGAGACCTTCAGTCCTGTAGCACGAAGTGATACTATTCGATGTCTTTTGAATGTAGCTGTTCAAGAAGATCTTTATTTAAAACAATTTGATGTGAAAACTGCATTTTTGTGTTCAAAGTTAGACGAAGACATCTATACTAGGCAGCCTGAAGGTTATGACGACAAAAGTGGAAGAGTTTGGAAGCTTAAACGCAGTTTGTATGGTCTAAAACAAAGTCCAAGGTGTTGGAGTAAGCTTCTAATCGAAAGTATGCTTAAGAAGGGTTTTAGTCAAAGTACTGCGGATCCATGTTTGTTTATTCGTAACAAGAACGGTTCAAAATTGCTAGTAGTTATTTTTGTTGATGATGGACTAATTGCTGGTTCAAATCAGGAAGAGGTGTCTGACTTTATTAAGAATTTGGAACAAGACTTCAAGTTGAAAGTTACTGACCTGAAACTTATCTTGGAATGGAGATTCACAGAGCAGAGGGCAGGATTTCTTTGAGTCAGAAGTCTTACATCAAGAGTGTACTTGAGAGGTACAGGATGTCTGAATGCAATCCAGTTGGTACGCCTTTATGCACAAAGCGTGAAAATACAGTGGAGGAAGACAAACCTTTAAGTAAAGGAGTTCCTTTCCGAGAGGCTGTGGGAAGTCTGATGTATATAACGAATACGAGGCCAGACATAACTTGTGCAGTAAACATGGTTGCACAGAAGCTGAATAATCCTACTATGCAAGCATGGAGTGATGTCAAGAGAATATTCCGGTACCTGAAAGGAACACTGGATTACTCACTAACATATTGTAAAGGTGAAAAAATTCTCCATTGCTATAGTGATGCTGACTTTGCAAATGATGAATCAAGAAAGTCAAGAACAGGATATCTGTGTATGTTTGGTGGTGGAATTGTAAGTTGGTCTTCCGTAAAACAGCACTGTGTTACACTGTCAACCACAGAAGCAGAGTTTGTTGCTGCAAGTGAGGCTTCTAAGCAAATTGTATGGTTGAAAACTATGTTGGGCGAGATCTATGGTCATGAAATCAAGGCTGTTCTTTTTGTAGACAACGCTGGAGCTGTTCGACTAGCAAGGAATGCTGGAGAGTTTCATAAACGGTCGAAACACATCCATGTGAGGTACCAGTATGTTCGAGAACAATTCCTTGCAGGAACATTTGATGTGTGTCATGTATCTGGAAATGAACAACTTGCTGATTTTCTAACGAAGGGCCTAACAGTGTCAAGATTAAAATACCTTCTGAAGCACGTTAGTTTGAGGGCATATTGAATTAAACTAACTTGCTTTATATATAGCATATGATTTAATATAAATCATGTGTATTTTGTTTATGTTTATCTTGTTCCGTCTATTAATATTGTTTGAATAAAGTCTAACAACTTTTAACTATTTTTCATTAATTTCTTTTATTATTTAATTGTTTTGTGTGAAAATAAAACTTAAAACTGTGGCATGAAAGAGTTCAGTGTCTTGAACAGTGGCCTTATTTCGATCATAAAGTCAGAACACTATCAATATAATCCGGTATTTGGACCGAAAATCACCGATTGAAAACAGGTCCAACCAGTAGTAGATTTAATAACGTTTAGTCGAAACAATATCCAAAATGGAGGATATTTATTTTCACAGTTAGGCAGAACGACCTAGTTGGTTCCGAGCGGTTTGCGGTCGCGGCCGCTGTTTCGCTTCGCTCGGTCGATCCACAGCTGTTATGGCTGTGGTCAGCGAGTGACCTTTCCAATGAAGCGATTATTGCGAGTAAATATTCGTCGTGAGAGCGGCATAAAAATAATAGTGCCCGTCATAGCGCGTTACTGCCTCGTAAAGTTAGCATCCCTGAGGTAGGGACACCGCGCAGGCGCGCTGGACGCCGGCTGTCACTGCGCATGCGCGGTCGAGTAAATAAATTGTATTGCGGTGAGTCATGGCCCGGCTTGTGTCATACGTGTTTTAAGTATATATTTTGTTTGAAAGCGAGTGTCCGTATGTTGTAAAGAAACTAAATTACCTTGAATGAAATTTTCATGTCAATTTGCAGTTGCAGAAAATTTCATTTAGCTATAAACATGACGTTATCTTGCTTATGCGCAATAAACTCTCTTAGTCTTAGTGATCCAGTCTTAAGAATAACTATTTTAAACTGCATCAGACGTCAATTGCATGTTGAAAAATGACTCCTTGCATTGATAAATTGAGCGTAAAAAAATTTATATCTGCGTAATAATATTTCTAGTTTTAACCCAAGACTGCAACCACTGTTTGTGAGGGCATATATTTTTTAAATGGGGTTTCAGCTACGAGGAACCGGTTGGAGCTGGTCCCATGGCTGGAAAAATACTGTTTTCTTCCTACAGACCTTCAAATTGCCCACGTTATCTTTATAGACTTTTTTGTAGTTACTAAATTGAACAAAAATCTACTGATAACTAACAACCGTATGAATTACCAACATGTTACATTCTAAATCTGTGGTCCATAAAATTTAAAGCTCTGTTGGTCTTAAGAAAACAAGCTCGTCGTAGGCGCGAAATGGGTGGAGCAAACAAGCTCCTCTTACAAATTTTATAAGTTTACAGATTAGGCCTACCTAGGAAAAACCTCTGTCCCTCCGGTACAACATTTCTAACTAATTTGACATATTTGACCTCTGGGGTAAGCTTATTATTTTATAAGCATGAATATTCTACATACAGAGTAACCAGAATCCAATAATATTATAACACTGTATTTTTAATATTAAAATTTTAGGAAATCAAAGACAATTTTACTCAACATCAGTAAAGTGGCCAACTATAATGATAAATCTAATTTTGTTACATTTATTAGATCAATTACCAACCAATCAGCATGCTATTGTCGCAACAAATCCGTATTTAAACCAGTTTTCAACCTCTACAAATCAGTAGCTCCGCTGCCGGCCAGCAAGTCCGTTCCCCCGGTTCTTTGATGCCGCGCGTCATTTTTCACCGCGCAAGACACGCGGTCTGGCCAAACAAAGCCGTGGTGTTTATATAAGGTCAGGCCGGGAGATCAGATCATCTCATTATCTATAAGTGGGCGCCCAAGCTGCCCTCTATCGGCCGTCCAGTATTGTCCTCTGTCCTACTGCTCCGTGGGAAATGCGAGTCCTTACCAGCACAACGCAGATCTACCCGCCGATCTGCGTATCCCGGTCCAAAGATGATGGGTGGCTGTCACTCCGGGATTTATAGTGAGATTATATGTTGATATGGTGTTTACATATGATATATGATTCATATTATGCTGGGGTTGATTTCTTGAGATATTTGTATAGATAATTTGTTCTTAAACAAAACAAATAGGCTTATAGTTTAGATCATTATGGCTGATTATTAAATCACTTCAGGTCAAGTTTTATAGTTTAGACTTTTAATATTGGGACAATGGTATACCGCCTATATTGTTTATTGTAAACACAATCTCCATTGTTTATACCATTTCAGTATGCATGAAATATAAAGTAGCCTACTGACAGGGCAATTGATTGCACCAAAAATTCTACTCAGCTGCATTAGGTAGAATTGACCGGCATCTATATCTATAGGTACCCAGCCGTATACTGAAAGTCAGCTGAGAATGTGACTGATATGGACGGTGAAGGTGAGACCATTGTCAAGAATAACCCCAAAAGTCGTATCAATATGGCTCACCCTCCAGTCTATGTTATCAATTTTCACTTGCACGTTTTCACCATGTGTTCTTTGACACATAGTGGGCGGAAAACTGTGAATTTATTTATGTTAACCATGCTTCACATGTTTTACCATGTTTCACTATGTAGACTATGTTTCATTTGCCAGTCACAAATATCTGATAAATCAGAGTTCATTTTACAGTTCCTTGGTCTAGGATACTTGCAAATGCCGTCATCAGCGTAAGTGTGCACATTGAAGAGCACGCACTGAATAAATCTGCAGTGTGAATAGGGAACATAATGGGACTAACGCAAGTCCCCTGCGACACCCCTGGATGGAGAGACATTGGTATCCATTCCAGTTACCTATAGTCTTTTTCTAGGTACGACTGGAACCAAGCAGTTTCACCATCCTGAAAACCAATATTGTAGACAAGTAAACTATGACTTATGGAGCCAAAGGCCTGTAGTCAGCAAGCGTGTTTATAAGAGCTACACTTGCCCTTATCTCTCACCCATACAAACCTCCAGACATTTGAACTATTGAGTTGTATATGCAACTTATTCTACATTTATTCTTTTTCTAAATCCTAACTGTAATTTTGGAAGTAAAATGTTCTCAATTGGTTAAACTCCAACTAAATAAAGATTAGATTTTTTCGCAATGGATGGATTCTGCCAATACTTTTTATCCATGACTGAGGTTTCCTGCTTGCTTGTAGTGGGTCATTCGTTAATCCTTATATATAGCCATAGCACAATGAAATTCTGGTTTTACTAGTGGCTCATAGGGGCAAAAGCCCCTAATCATACAATTAAAATAGCATGAACCATATCGTATTACCATTCCTTCCACAACGAAAGTTTCCAGAAAATTTAATTTTAATTTGAGGTATATAATATTTTTACAATACCGTTTGAACAGACCATTCCCCCCCAAGTACTCTTATAAATCCTTTACTATTAGGTCAAACGTTTGTAAATGCTCTATTTTGTCTGTCGTTAAACTAATATCGATGTATGAAAAATAAGTTTTGAAAGAAATCGTAGTCCCTTAATTGAGCTGTGACGGCTTTTTAATATAACATAGAAAAGCGGCAATGAAAAAATTGATTTTTTAGCTCCTGTCAGTTTTTTATTTTTTATGTTTTAGTCACAAAATTTAAACACAGCACCTCAAAGTGCATCCTCACTTGCTGTGAATATTCATCCCTCCTAATCAAAACTCTTAATTTTGTGTAAACAAAGCAGATTTTTTTAAATCACTACATGGAGAATCTTTTAATCATCCTTATATATTTGCCATTTTGTTGTACAGTTTTTTACCTGCTGCATTTTCCTCTAGTATGTTGGACAAACGTCTTTGATTTTAACTCGTCTTCTATAATCCTACAATCTATGAAATGACTAAAAGGTTTCTCGGAAAATTCATCTAACAGAATACCAAATTTTTACTGACTGATACACTTAAAGTATCAATGTGTCATCGTCATTTAATATGATCTTTTGACACTTTTCGTCTTAAAATAAAACCAAAACATTGGAAATAATGTAGGTGTTTCTCAAACCACAATTCATCGCCCATTACATCTCTATCAACGATCAGAAAGCATTATTTTATGATTTGCACACACGTTCATTTTTTTACAATTTAAATTACAGTAACAACAGTAAAATCAGCAGTCAGTTTGTAATAGTATGTAAGGTTAACTCTCTTAGTAGAATTTTTAATAGCTTAAAGCAACAAAACGTCTCATTATAGTATTACCACTCTAGGGTTAATTTTTGTCATTTGGCCATGAAAAGTTCTTTACTAAATTTTATCAGATCTGTCTCTCGTTTTAAAATAAAACCAAAACGTATGTTTCAATGTACACAAAGAAGACATTTTTCGAATCCCCATGTTATTCTTAAGGGGGACGTTTCACTATATTTCTCATTTCCTTGTAACTTTATGGATACGCTTTATGGGATCGAAACCTTTAATTTGAAACTCCTACCATCTTCCTGCGATTTGCAAAACGCTCACAATTTTGCCCAAGAAATTTCGCTTACAGAATTATTACATAGATTGCTTCTCTTGGTGTGAATTATTATGTTATCTTCACTCAATGTTATCATCTGTGTCTCATTTTGAAATTAAACCACAACACATGTTTTAATGTATACAAAGCAGACGTTTTTTTAAACCCCCATGCTATTCTTATGGAGGATGTTTTACGTAATTTCTCATTTCCTGTTAACATTATGGACACGCCGATAGTTTTCCCTCGTGCATGGGACCGAGACCTATAATTTGAGACCCCTCCGTAGATATGCAATCATAAGTATCTTGTTGCGAAAATGACCATGCTCGAAGTTTAAGAATCCAGTTTTTCGTCCACAAGCACAGAGATGAAGTGTAATGCAGCTTGATTTTGAGGAACTATCGTCTTTGAACTATCCATCTTTCTGCGATCTGTATGACGCTCACACGTTTGCTCAAGAAATATCGCTTACAGAATTATATATATAGATAGATAGATATGAATTATATATAATTATATATATATATATATATATATAGTTTTAAAATAAAACCAAAACGTATGTTTCAATGTACACAAAGAAGACATTTTTCGAATCCCCATGTCATTCTTAAGGGGGACGTTTCACTATATTTCTCATTTCCTTGTAACTTTATGGATACGCTTTATGGGATCGAAACCTTTAATTTGAAACTCCTACCATCTTCCTGCGATTTGCAAAACGCTCACAATTTTGCCCAAAAAATTTCGCTTACAGAATTATTATATAGATTGCTTCTCTTGGTGTGAATTATTATGTTATCTTCACTCAATGTCATCATCTGTGTCTCATTTTGAAATTAAACCATAACACATGTTTTAATGTATACAAAGCAGACGTTTTTTTAAACCCCCATGCTATTCTTATGGAGGATGTTTTACGTGATTTCTCATTTCCTGTTAACATTATGGACACGCCGATAGTTTTCCCTCGTGCATGGGACCGAGACCTTTAATTTGAGACCCCTCCCATCTTTCTGCGATCTGTATGACGCTCACAATTTTGTTCAAGAAATATCGCTTACAGAATTATATATATAGATTATTAATTTACTTATCTCATCTCCTCCAACTGCTTTGGAGGTGATCTCATATATTTGAAAGAATAATTCTTTTATTCCACATTTTCTTCACTGGTTGCAAACGGTTTTCAAGTCGTTACACATTAAAAGAACTACCCAACTTTTACAAAGTAATCATTCATGTCACTGGCCTTAAAATATTTTGGGAGCTCATAAATATGTTTGTTTAAGCTATATCATTAGTTTTTTATTTCAAAAAATCTCTCGATCCCTATAGCCTGAATCAGCTATTTCAACGATAGTTCCTCAAAATCAAGCTGCATTACACTTCATCTCTGTGCTTGTGGACGAAAAACTGGATTCTTAAACTTCGAGCATGGTCATTTTCGCAACAAGATACTTATGATTGAATATCTACGTTCCGGCCGTCACCCAGCGTCCCGTCGTCCCGGGTCGCCTCGCCATATATCCCGCCTGGTATGCGCAGCCCGGGGCCCTGACCACGGGGTATTGCTGGTTAATATTTCGCGCCAAACAACGGCGTATTAATTAGCGAACACAATGGCGCTTTTGTACCGCGGACGACCCGCGCCTAGCGGAGAAACTACGGAACTATGGAGGGGTCAGACCGTACACGGCGCGCGCCTTTGGTCTCGGTCGTCCATTGTTTTAGGTGTGTCCGGAGACATATTGCTCGCTGGATCTATTACAAGACTCTATTAAGTCGTTTGTAAGGAATGTTGGTTTCTAGATATAGAACCAAAATTATAGATAAATTGTTTTTATTGTCGAAGAAGCGTCCAACTTTGAAGGAACGAATTGGATGGGTCATTTTAAAGAGGGTCCCCCCACTAAAAATACCCAAATGGGTATATCTGCACACATTTTATAACACAACTCCATTTAATTTTGAAAATTATAAAAACTCCATAATTCCTGATTATTGATTAAATAATCCGTTTGCCATAGAAATTAAGATGTCCAAAAAGTAAATCAATCTATATTTATTTAAATGTTTAAAACCGTTTCTTTATTGAAATCTGAACGTCAAAATTTTCAAAAAAGAATATCGAATTAGTAAATTCGTAAAATAGAATTCCTGGAACTGCTCAAAGAACAAGGACAGATTTGAAAATCAGAAACAAAGTCAATACACCAAACTTGTAAATAACTTCATCGAGGATAGCACTGTCTGAAAAGATGTGTGTTGTGTTCCACGATCTCAAAATCTAGAGGGTAGATTTTGCTTAAAATTTGCATTTAAGAGTGCTTTGGTGAAAAAATAAGTTTAGAAACAGTCTTAATAACCGGAAAAAATCTAATTTGGTCTAAATTTAAGTTTAAAAATCATAATTTTTAACATTGGTCTTATGGGTTGCTGTTTTGGTAACGAAATAACAACGGAATGTTAAAAAAATAAAGCAACATTAATGTTAAGCAGACTTTTTTAACAGCTGTTAACTATGAAGAGGTATAGTTGGTTGGTTGTTGGTGGAAACATCAAAAGCAAGAAATCTATTCTAGATATTGTGAAAAGTGAATCAAAACCAACGAGCAAGGCTCGGTTAACCTGGTACTCTAAGTTATATTTGAAAATCCTTTTTTTCTTTTGATGATCATATAAACTAAATCATATTTTAAAATTTGCATATGGATTCTACTATTTGCAATATTGTTTTCCTATTTGAGCAGACTGACAATAATGATTTCCATTGTGCTTTCAATGTAGGTCTGTCTTTCAACGATTTGTTCAGAAAGCTGAAATGAAATCTTGCACACCGGAGGACTTGTCTAATTTCCCAACTCCGGGAGCCTCCGCCTCGCCGGTGGGGATCCCCACGGATGACAAACCGCCGCCGTTGCTCACGGTTGACACGACGTGACCGCGATGCACGTGTGTTGCCCAACGTGATCTTCTGCACGGCCGTGTGACGTACGCGCTCCGCCGTCACGTTTGTCCTCTCCACCGGGAGAAAGTGAGTCGGGATACTGTAAACCACTTGATCCTCGCGGCTCGATATCTGGTCGTGCCCCACCAGCACCGCACCGACGACGCCGCCGCTTTGACACCGCTCGATCGCCGAGACTAATTGTGAGCCGAAGAAAGTAGTCACGCCCGATTTGTCTGGATTCAATGAGTATAATCATGCACGATTATGCTGACCGGAGCCTCTTCGCCTTCCGGTGGGAACGGCTGGTGTTGACCTGGCAATCGTGATGGCACAACCGGGTCAGGGCGAGAGGACCTTGGCTGCCCACTGGAGCTTTGGCAACTCGGCACTTGATGGCGCGGGGCAAGGGCATGAAAAAACGGGGGCTCAAAAGACAGCGACTGTTAAAGTGGTGGTATTTTCGTGCCATCAGCCAAAGAAATTAAGCTGAATTTTGCAAAGGAAAAAAGATGGTCAACAATTCAGAGAGTAAAAAATTTATCCATAGAGGTTTTATACATAGGTGTGTAGCTTTAAACGTACTATGCCGTTTCACAGAAACGAACTACTTATACCCTCAACATCCCTCAAGCATTGCACTTGAAAGAGAAAAAATTGCAAAAATTGCCTCAAAGAGAGAAATTTTTGTGAACTTCTTGATCATTATACCACTTGAAAATCATTTGCATAATTAACAAATCTCTTGATTATGAGATAACTGTATTCTTCAATCAACCTCGCAGTGGCACCCGTTGATGATATGGCGCACTACTATAGGCTCTACCACTTTTAGGTAGTTTTGGCGAAACCTGTTATACTGTATGATTTTTGTCGAGATCAGAACAACCTACTGTATACGGTATATTATGTCTCCAAACACATGAATGGAATTACAGTTACAAAAGGGTATAGCAAACCTAGAAATTAGCTCATTATTTCAGTAAATTAATTTTGCAATGGGAATTACTCTTATGTATTAACAACGCACAAACAAATTCACACAGTGGGAACAAAACAGCATCGAATCTGCCAACATAATAAATTTTCAAGCACACCAATTAACTTGGTGAGCGAGTAAAAGTAAATTAATCAACACAAACATGCACTAAACCTCTGAGAAACATACATTCGGAAATACTCGTTGGCCTGGAACAGCAATGAAAAGATTATTAATATAAGGCACTCAACGAAGCTCTCCTTCCCTTTATTGTCTGTGGATGAAACAAAGAAAGCAATACAATCAACAAGCCATCAACAATCAGCATCAACAATCGGAGCCGCGGGAGTCGCGTTCCAATCAACCAATCAACACGCGTTTCACGCTCCCTCGCAATCACCTTGCACAACCAACAACAAATACACCTCCATAAACTCGTCTGTTTGGTTTATCGTATTGCAACTTGGTGTTGATATGACTTTAGGAAGGGGGAAATTTATATTAAGAATATAATTTATATTCAATTCAAATAGGGTCCCTTAGTTCCTTGTCATTTGTATCTATGTCCATGAGTAGGCCTATTACAGGTGACGTATACTCACCCTAAAAAGTAATGACAGGTGAAGTATTATACTGACCATTAAAAGCAATAAGCATAATTTTAATAACACCAGCTCCTAAAGTATAGAACAAATCAGTTGACGAAACCTTATTTGATCTTTGTCAATTCATTGGCACTTGAGACATTATTCAACACAACTCATGAACCAGAAGAACATTAGAGAAGATAAAATGTTTCCCAAGAACAACTATAACATTGAGATTGCAACAAATGTTTTACCAAAGCAATTTATAAAATTCATAGTTAATGACAGGTACAACTTCGAGTTTTATATTCGTTTGAAACATTATACAATTTTATTTGTTTGACTTATACAAGTTGGAATGTGATTTAACTTTTAACAGGATGATTGATAGTTAACTAAATTAATGATTTAACGTATTTCTTTAAATAAATCATAAAATAATCTTAAAATTTCCAATTGAATACAGTGCAAAACTCCCAGTGTTGATTGAATATTTCAAATCTGTTATCCCCTAGCCATCACCTTACTCATCACCTTGCTCATGACAAAGTCATGTAGAATCACGACTTATGCAGACAGAATAACTATTGTTTAGAACTATCAATAAACCTATTTATATAAGAACAAACATTGAGTGTCCAATTGGTTATCAACGTAAGGAGTAGAATTAGCACATCTCTTTCGTACACAATATTATCTTTCACGAGTCGTCTTAGTCTTCAAATAATTGTTCTTCTCCTTACCAATTCCTACTTTAATAAATTGACAGTGATGGAAGGGAAGAACAGTAATAAGGTTTTAAGAATCAATTGTTACTCACATCGGAATAACATTTGAGAGTTTACTCTCTGGAGGTTTTAAGTAAAGTTTCAATGAAAACCGATAGGGCTAGTGAGTTGGTTCGTAAAAACAGAATTTTTATCCAAACTAGAAGGTGGTGAAGAGGTCCTTTAATAGAATCCCCTATTTAGAGCTCTTCTCCACTTCAATTCTCCCCAAAAAAAGCTCTTGCCCGTCGGACACTTACTTACATTTAGGGTAAACATTGTGAAAACCAATGAAAATTCCAGAAATAGGAATAGTACATAATAACCTGATTGACCTAAAATTAATCCCAAGTCAGTTAATGGCTTCTGAACAAGCCATCTTCAACATCTCCTAACTGACTACAAGAATATCCACTCTTCTCCTCTTCTCCACACGGAAGAGACAACAAGAGTTCGCATCTAAAAGGTCTTGTTAACGTGTTGGCGAGTTGAAGGGCCGGTCTGGACCTATCTTGCGTCTGATACCCACCACGGTAGGCTCACCCATGCCACCTCCGATGTTTTTCTCCCCGCCAGCACCCGCCGCCCTGCACCATATCCGACACTCTGCACGGCCCAGTTCTGACCGCGGAGCTCCACTCGGCACGACCCTCTCGCACGACCTCCATTGATTGTTTTAATTGATACCGACGGCTAAGTAGGAAGAAGTGGCGAACTGTTGATGTTGCTGTCAGCCTTTCAGCCGCAGCCGCTCTCTCCCGCCGGGGAGGGGGTGGGGGTGGGAAACTACGATCATCGTGCCGGCCAGGCGACGTAATTGTTTGATGTGCGATTTGCTTTACTACGTTTGATAGTATTCATTGAGCACTATTCGTGGAGGTTCTTGAGCGTCTAGGTTGTTTTAGATGTTGACGATGGCTTGTACAGAAACCATAAACTGACTTGGGGTTCATTTTAGGTCTGTGTGACTGTGTACTATGCTTAATCGTTGTTTTTTATTGGTTTTCACAAGGCTTACCCTAAATGTAATTAGTGGCTGACAGGCACGATAATTTTTTGGATGATTTGGACAACTTCATTAAGTTGTGGATAGTTTGGGGATGGCAAGTTTGTTGAGTTGTATGTTGTCGATCAATTAGGTAACTAAAACTCATTTGAACCAATAGTGTTTAGGATGAAATTTTAATTTCAACACAAATATGGGAATCCGCTCGCCACTAAAAAGTGCTTCTTATAGTAATAGAAAAACGACTTTAAATAGTTGTACGCAACGACGTTAAACTAGATATAGAGTGCTACAAATGTATTGAATTTTGCCCCCTGTTGGTTGGCGCCATTTTACCCACGATTCCCGCTGTTTCCTCAGTATAATCCTTTGTTTACACTTTCCAATCTGTTATTTGGAATTTTACCCACACCAATCTGATGTTTCTATGGTAACCAATCCCAATAGCCTGTTCACAGACCATCAAATCAAACTGGTTTGGAAAACAATCAACAAAACATTAATCAGATGTTTTAAAAGTATAATCTGTGATTTTTGAAGCTTGTTGCGACCAATCAAAATAACTCATAACTAACTATGATAAAAAAAATAAATAAAAAAATAAAACAACAACAACAACAACGAGGAAACGAGGGTAAAGTTTGGGTAAAATGGTTGCTGACGAAACGGCGCGATGGGAATTATAGGTAAAATGAGACAAATCAACAGGAGACAAACAATTAACATATGTTTATCACTCTATAATGTAGCTTTGGTTTTTACAATTTTGTTAGTATGAAGTAAAGAAAAGAACATTTGTAGAAGATAACTTACTAGTATCAGTAAATGCTTCAGTGACTATGTAAGTGGCATATCGGTCATGTAGATTAACACCACTTAAATTTCATTTCTATAGCCCTCCTTCTTTTGAATAAACTTTATCCACCTATACTTCTTACAGGGAAACTAATAAAAAACGCTAAGCTAAAGTATAAACTGTAAAACGGAATAGTTCATACATCAAGTTTACTTCTCAGCCTCCCTGAAACTCGACATCAATCTTCCTCCCAGCGCCATCCGAATGGGCAATCCGGAGTCAAATATGGTTTTATACGGTCGGCGCGGCGGGCATAAACCGTCGGAAGGCAAACAGTGCGCTCGGCGGCCAGTTTACAGTCTACCTTACATTGTCGATTATGCAAGGGCTGTGAGCTCCATGTTAATTATATTACGGACCGGCTCACAGGCGAGTTTATCAATTACATGGCAGTATAGGAGCCGTTACTGCGTTACGACCGGGCTCTGGCGGCGAGCGGGGGAACTCGCAGAGCCATCTATTGAGAAATTTGCATACCGACTGGTCACCAGCGGTAGTGAGCAATTTACTGGCAGGCGCAAGTGAAGTTCAACATATGTTATTCCCTTAACCAGTGGCGGACTTACCTACGGCGCCGCCCCTAGGCCCGTTCGGCCGGCCGCCCCTTTGTGTTTCGCGAAAAAGGAAAGGTTTCAACGTAAAATCGATATTAAATTTCCCGTTGTTGGCACCCTAATTATTGAGTTTTTCCAAGAAAGACATATGAGTACATTATATTAAAGTTGTATTTATAGGTTTTAAGAAAAACACATATTTCGTGGTTGAGGCAAGAATGAATATGAATAGGATAAATTATTCGCCGCGCTGGACGCATTGCCGTTCTTCAGGAAATTCAATAAAAATTTATTCAAGTTTTGATCTGGTAGATGCTACACATTTTGAACCAAAAAACTTGCATGGAGCAGGAGCGCAGAAAACGGAACCATTACTTGAAGAATAAACTAAATATTCCCTTGACCTTATCTCACCGTTAGCTAATTGACGATAAAAAGTAATTTTTGTCTAACACCTTGTTTTGTCTCCAAATTTTCTTTTGGACGTTGAAAAATCGCAGTTCTTATTTTGTTTAATACCACGGCGGCGTATAGAATTTCTATTGTAGCATCATTTACTACCCATTCAATAGGATCATCACTTACAAGTCAAGTGACATTTAAATCCTCCACTTGCACATCTGTTTCATAATTATTATTACTTTTAATTTCAGTAGCAACGTTTTAACGATTATCTTTGTCTTTGTCTGTATCAGAGATTTCAACTGTATTGACAGTTTGAACTTTACCACTATCATTGTCTGTCGTATTAGGCCGGCCGCACACTGCATCGAACGCGACACGACACGACACGACAATTTCTGTTTTGTTTTGTTCTGTTCTGTTCTGTTTTGTCGGATGCGCGAAAAAACATCGTCCGACACGACAAAACACGACGGCTTCCTACGACCCCTCAACCCGTCTATTTCACTGATTATTATTACCTGTGAGTATTATTTCACTGTGATTATTGCCTGATACATCAATCTCTTGCCCTATGTCATTCCAAATTTTGTAGTTAACATCGACGTTGTGATGCTCTTTCAAAGTAGAGTTGTAAATAGGTTGTAAATAGGTGTTTTTAGTTTTGAACTAAAAATAATAGTTTGTCCACATCCACGGCCGCACTGTCTTCACTAATTTTCACTTCAACTTCCCAAGCAAGCAATGCAAAAATCCTGCTTAGACGTTCCGTAGATTACAGGTGTTTCTGGAGAGGGAGAGGGAGGAAGGATTCGCAACGCATGCGCAGAGCTGGATTCTCTGAGTTTGTTTGATAGCGTTTTGTCATAAAACGAAATTTTCAGTACCTTCGCCAGACGAGGAAAAAACGCCTTAAGGCGTTTTATCGTCGTGTCGTGTTTTGTTCGATGTAGTATGCGTCAGCTCCATTTAAACTCATACAATTTGAGCCGTATAAAACGCCTTCCGTCAAAATGTCTTGTCGTGTCGTGTCGTGTTCGATGCAGTGTGCGGCAGGCCTTAGTTGTCTTACTTGGGTTAACAAAGAGTTCATCATTTTGGCTTTCATTTTCATGTTGACTATTTTCATTTACTTGTCCTTCACCGCTCACCACGCCCCCGCCACCGCCGCGCCGCCCGTCGCCCGCTGACGCGCCGCCCGCGACTTGCCGCGGCCGGGGGCCCCTCAACAGCGGGCGCCCCTCAACGGCGGGCGCCCCTAGGCACGTGCCTAGTGTGCCTTATGGTAAGTCCGCCACTGCCCTTAACCAGACTTAGCGAAGTTGTTGAGGAAACTCGTGATTCAAGTATTGAATTTGAAAAACCACAACTATGTTTTAACAATTTCATCATACTGTTATGCTATGGTATACTTTTGTTACATGATTACCTACATCAAATTTTATGCATCTTTTCGTATATCTATACAATACACACATATCTTATACAGTAGTGAACAACACAATTTTACATCATGTACAAAATGGTATACACAATAGCATTAAACAGGAACAGCAATTGAGCGCTTTTTGGTCTGTCTTGACTTTAGAAGGACCCGTTTAGTGAAATTATTTTAAATTTTCCATTGCCTCTGGTGGTGATGAATAATAAGACTAAATTAATACGGAAAATGTGCAGGACCTTTCGAGCTAAACATATAATACGAAATATATTAGTAGTTCAATATTATTATTCATCATGGATAAATATTAATGAAAATTTTATGCCTAATTAGGGAGCACTCAGCAATGATATCCATGCAGCTAATTTAACCCCACGAAATAATGTTTTCATCTTTGCGTTCGCCAACCTTTTCCCAGACTCAGCAACTCTCGCATTCAACATTCCTGGAAAGGTCAGGACACAAATGAAAGTAGTAAATCATCCCAAATTAAAAGCGAGTGTCTAATTGAAGTGAGCGATCTCCCAGACTCAGTCCTAGAGTGCGCCAGTGCGCCAGACCAGACAGTAGCAGTGGCAGTACAGTCCGGGCGGTTTCCCACCACTCTCACCCATAATTGGCTACTTCTCCCTCATTTACCTCACTTTCCGCTTACCAAACTCAACTGCACAGCTGATTACTGTTAACAGCTGTTTGCACTGCGATCAGCTGATACGCACCGCCGAGCTCTCAGCTATCAGCTGATTGATATCTGCATTGCATAGTTGATAGTTTGATATTTAAAGGTAAGTAGTGTGCGTTTATGGTTGTGTTTAGTCCGAGAGCCAATTTCCGTTTGTTCTGAAAATAAATCGGAAAGTAGAGCAAGAGGGGTAGTAACTCAAAGTAATTGCAAAGGTGATAATAACCTATTAGTTTAACAAGTGCGGTTCTGGTTTGTAATTTATTTAGAGCTAGTTGCTGACAAGGGCCATTCAAGACATTTAAAAGTAGACAAGGTTTCGACCATAAATAATAAGGTATAAGCAACTTCCTTTGCTGCCTATCTAGTAATTACGTAGCCTGTGTGACTTTTGTACCGAAGTAATCTTTTTAGTTCATTCATGTTTGTTTGTCACTGATTTTTTATTCATTACACAATTCACCACGTTTGATTCAGTTTGGCATCTTACCATAAATGTTGCATGTTCCTGTAAATTGCTTGTTAATTTAATAACTAACCTAACGCTTTGTAATGTAAATAGTAAATGTTTTCCTGATCTTAGTGTTTGCTTGTGCTTGATCATTATCCAAAAATCTTGCTCTAGCTTTGAATTTAAATTCTTCGTATTTTTGCCCCGTAAGTCATTTGTTATTGATTGTTTCAAGCGTTATTTTAAATTCATTGAAAGTAAAATAAACTTATACCTTGTACTTGAGTTTGATGTATGAAAGGCGGTTTTTAAATTATAAATACATAGTAAATGTTTATCAATCAGTGCCCAAACTTCTAAAACTTATAGACTAACATTGTTAAGAGCTACTTCCATAACAATTAATCTATTTATGATTAAAGAAGGGTATTACTTATCAGAGCCTTTTAATTATTTACTTTAAACATATTTTACTCTCCTAATGCCCTGGAAAGTTTAATCAATCGATTCTTTATTGACAAATTAATTAATACTGTATTTAGTTCTTCCTCACGCACTAACTGAAAAAATCTTAAAATGCAACATATTAATTGATGTTTTAAACCCATACGTGTTCAAAGGTCTTTTTGTGTAAACATACCCTTCAGGAAAAAGTTGAAATGGAATAAGTTTATTAACCCTCTCCGTATCCTACCCAATCATTTAAGTTTTATGCCAACCCAATTATACACAGTTTTATATCTATTTCATGTTGTTATATTATTTAGCTTCCTTCTTGACCTTTATGTTCACAAGTTCACACCATGATCACATTTTTTGCTCAGATTCATTTTCCCTAAATTCCTTTATATGCGGTAAATTAATTGTTATTGATCATAATTATCAAACACCTTTCGTAAAGCAGCGGGAATGCTGAGGTTTTTGTTGATTATAGGTTTTAGTGTTGGAATTTGTGTCTGAAGTAGTTTTCAAACTACTTTGTTGGGAATTTACTGACAAAGTAAGTTTAAATATATTTTAATATTGTAAAAATTATTGATTTCATTGCTGTTTATATAAAGTTTTCCAAAGCCTTACAAAATACAAATCCTTGCAGATGATTACTTTGCATCAACAACAATCTGTCCCACTCCAACAACATGACAACCGCCCAGCTACAAAGCATCGATGCAACATCGTCAGACACAAATTGTTGAACGCCACCCGAGAACGATGGACTGCCCGACTTATCAAGCAAGTCCAACCATGGGTGGAACGGCAGCATGAGGAGGTGGACTACTACCTAACCCAATTCCTGACAGGTCGTATTTCCTATTTTCGGTCGTACCTGAACTGAATGGGCAAGACATGATCACTGGACTGCATTTATTACCAGGGCGTTCCCGACGATGCGCAGGGACGGATTTAGAATTTTGCCGCCTGTAGGCTATCCATTTTCTGCCGCCCCCTCCCCCTCCCACTTCTTAGGGACAGATACATACATAGTTTTCATTGTCACTTATAGGAGCATATTCACCTAAAAATACGCCACAGATTACATATATGACTCAATATACCAAAAACTTTTATGGTCTGCGTATTTTTTAAGGAATCATAAGACAAATAATCAAAATAAAGGAAATCCACAGGAGCAGCTAGAACAGCGGACAGGCAAGGCAGTGTAGACTCTACTGTCAGCCCAATAATAATGTTGGTTTTGTCACAAGCTACAAAACATAGTTCGAACAACTTTAAATTAAATTGAAATTTGAATGAAAAGAAAACTTAGTTCAATTTGAACACTTCATAAATTTACGTAGGCCAGCACCTTTCTGTGTAAGTAAACTTAAAACGTACAAAAAAATAAATAATAGGACTCTAAGCATAGCAAATACGATTCACCACTTGACAAAGCTAAAGAATTGGCAACAGCGCGGCGCCGCCATGACAACTTATGTCTTAAAATAAAACTTAATTCAAAATAAATTAAGACTCCATAAGTTTCCTACCAAATATTTTGTTATCTTAGCCCCTGTTATCACCGATTGGCACGTTTTTTACCGAATAAAGCAGCAGAAGTTTGAAAGGTTTCTTGTGACAGCGTCGCAGTCTTACATCATGGAGTAAGGATACCTACCTAACATCATCAGTTGTGTCACTCTTAACGTGAAAAGTCTCTGGTAGAAGAAGCTAGTGGCCCCTGATGGTGTGTAAACTCAAAACTACAATTTTTTACTGTTGATTGTGGTGTGGGCAAAGTTTGGTTGTTTGGTGGAACATCTAGGCTACACCTGGCAAGCAGTTAAATTTTTCGTTCCATTCATAAAAAATTTCTTTTTTCATGAAGGAGTTTATTTTATAAATCAATACCATACGTTTGCTCTATTTTGTGGCCAATCCATTCGTAAATTCATTGCAATGTTTTAAAAAGAAATCACTAGTTACGAATGTGCACACTGGGAGGTCTAGTGTAGTTCCCTCTTTCTGAGGCCTAAACAAACTGCGAGTGTCGTTACAATTCCCCCTACATGAAAACTGTGCTACAAAATTATGTGGAGTATATTCATATGAAAAGAATAAACGCATTTCCATTTCCTCAAATGAATAAACTTCCAATCAGAATAATGGGCTTAAAGAAGTTTCTGTTACTAAATTAGTAAAAATATTTTCAATATTTTGTAAATTGCCAAAATGCCGCCCCTAAAATTTTGCCGCTATAGGCTCCAGCCTTTTCAGCCTATTTAGAAATACGGCCCTGACGATGCGGAACACACATTCTTCAACTGCCTTCTTGGGAAGGGCCCCGCCTAGAGGCAACACAAATTTTTGGTGCATTTTAGGTGGACTCGGTCTGCCAAACGATTTTGGAGGATGAGGGCAACTGGGATTGTTTATCACAGTTCGTCCGGGGCATCCTCCTGGAAAAGAAAACCGATCTGGACCGCGAAGTGGCCCACATCCCTTGATCGAGCGGCTGGATAATGAGTGAGCCCCACGGGCGTTCGCCAAATTTAGGCCTAGCCTGACGTAATGTGATTAACAATTCCAGGTTAGAATCCTAAAGAGTAGATGAGGTTTTTTGGTGGGTAAACCTGTTTTTTAGGGGAGCCCCACACTACAGCCTGGCCACCTGTGTGCGTAATGCATTTTTCCGCCTCTCCCTAAAAAAAAGTTGTTGAACTCCGTCGCCCAGCTGATGTGGCCGCGTTTTCCCGGGATCTCCTAGAGATAACACTTATCACCGGTACGCAGTACAGTGAACCGCCTTAATTGCCCGCCAGGCCACCAGGTATCGCTGGCGACGTGGTAATTGCACGCACTCGAGGCAATTAGGTTTGTCGCCTGTCGTGTTGGTGGTGGCTGGGCTCTCCCGTGTACTCATAGCGTCGTCGTGCTATGATGGTACTGTACTGTTACTACAGGGCTACTTGGCTTTGTTTGATGAAGGCGCCTCAGGACATATTATTTAACAGATTATGTAACTTTAAATTCATGGTGAATGACATGGTACATGATAATCGTAACATTTTTCAACAATTTAAGTCTCTGAGGTGACTGACTGCGCAGCACATTGGCCGAACCTCATATCTCAAACAGAGTAGATTAATACACAATTGTCTTATTTTTAGCTTATCAATTAACGAATCTTTATAATAGGCTAATATGTTGTTTTTATATACAAGAATGTGTACCATTTTCTATCAAAACTTAAAAAAATGGAACTGGCGTAAAAGGGAACATTTTAAAGTTTTCCATCTAACCTCTAAGCATGAAAAAGCCTAGCATTCATAAGTACTAAGAAAATCAACATTTTACATCTAAGTGCAAACATCACTGCAATAACAGAATCAAAAGACACTGAATTCCCTGGCAAAGGTGCATTAACCAACTTTTTAGAATGCCCCATGCGTTTCACATGGACCAAGTAGAGAATATATATAATGCTGTAGTTATATAGAATACATATAATGTATATAATGCTCAATGCCTATAGATTTAAATTTAGGTTCACAGCTATTGTACTGATTTAAATTTCATACTCAAACAACACTAAAAGAATTCATCACAGGTGAGTATTTGAAAGAGTTCGTAGCTTCAACCACCCGGTGTTGATATAAGAGCCTCAGCGAGCCGTATCAGTGCTGAACAGTACTGCTCAGTGACGCAATAGATGACCGTCTTGTGGGGACTTAGTGACAATATTGACCACGTGACTGGGTGACCAAGTGACAGTGGTGACCAAGTGACAGTGGTGACCAAGTGACGGCAATATGACAATTAGGGAGATCAGTGGCGGCCAATTGCCATTCCGAGTGAGGGATTGGCGACTGGCATTAATTGGCAGCTGACCTGGCGAAAGTGCTGAGAACTGAGTGAAGGTGCTCTATCCTGCCGACAGTAATGGCTAATACAAGCGCCGGTTGAAACTGAAACATCGGCAGATCGGTCATTGATATTAGTGTAAACTGATGACGTAACAATTTCTATAGGAATAAAGAAACAAATATTTGTGAAAAGTTTGGAGATTTATCAGAGGTCGAACTCTTAATCAATTACAGTTGAAAAACTAGATATAATAGACGCAAAGTATAGGAAGCTGTTGTCACAAAGACTTGGATTGAAGATGTATTCAGGTATGTCGGCTACCAAAAGTCAGGAAATCCCACGAAAGATCGATATAGGCGTACAGAAGTTAAGAATGCAACTAATAAGGAAATTTAGCAGTTTTTTAATTTACTGCATATTTAACAACAAAATTTTATGTTATTTTCAGAACTCACATATATCTTACTAATCCACAATTGATTGGGCCACATTACTTGATTAAACGCTGTGAAAAAAATACTTTGTGGTTAGAATGTGTTATAAAATCAATCCTCGTAACTTTCATGTAGAAATTGAATTCCCGGTGATTCATTATTACTATATGAGAGTACTCAGAGTCCACGTTGAATTCAACTATATATCTCACTATTCAACTTACTGTACAGACATCACCCCAAAAGGAATACTAAATTAAACACGCAGATCGGAGAAAGGAACAGTCGCGCATCTAGTTAAAGGTGTGATCGGTAGCGGGAGGAAGTAGTAGATCGGGTAAATTGGCAGGGGACACCCCCACAGTCCCGCGCGTCGGCCGGTAATGACGGTCCATATAGGGGGAGTGCCCACGGTGCCCCAGCCCCGGGCACCGGGCACCGGGCACGGCGCGGGCACTGGGCATCGTGCGCTCATCCTCACGACCCGACCCCGCCAGATACAAATGTCAAACGGCACAAATATATTAACTACGTGCATTTCAATGAGGCATCTGGAGCATGCGTTTCCGTGTGGTGGCAGCCATGCCCGCCGCGCATGCTCATGATCATGCCTCATGCGCCGGCAGCAGCGGACATGCGGAAGATCGTGGCAGACGATCCACCACGAAATTTCCCTCGGGAGTTCATGGTTTGGTAGGAAATCGGTTGACAATTTCCTACTTTGATTTATGCTTAGAGTTTTTTTTATGAAATTGTGGATTTTATTCCTCGATGAAACAATAAAATTACTGATTGATTGGGCTGAGGACTGGAAAACTGTTAACATGCGAGTTCGGTTACTGTCCAAACTGGAATTTGTATCAAAATGCGACGGGTTGATGGCCATTAAGATTTTGTGGGTTTGTGAAGCACTTTTAATATTCAGTAGGCTAAATCCCCCTTATTATGGTTAAAATGTCGGTGTTGACATGTTAAAGAAATTGTATACTGTAACTCTTGAACGTATATAATTTTCTGTTGAACGGTTTATGGACAGGGCCGTATTTCTAAATAGGCTGAAAAGGCTGGAGCCTATAGCGGCAAAATTTTAGGGGCGGCACTTTGTCAATTTACTAAAAATTAAAATAATTTTACTACTTTAATAACATCAGAAACTTCTTAAGGCCCTGATGTTAACTTTTGATAATCTTTTCTGATTTAAAGTGTATTAATTTGGTGGAATAGAAATATGTTTTTTGGTGAAATAGAAATATGTTTAAATTCTTTTCATACGAATTTACTCCACGTACTTAATCTTTTAACACATTTTTCATGTAGGGTAATCATTGTAACGACACTCAAAGTTTGTGTAAGGCCCAGAAAGAGGGAATACACTAGCTCTTTCAGTGTTTAGATTAGCAACTAGTTATTTCCTTTTTAAATCATGTTAATGATTTTACGAATAGCTTGACCACCAAATAATGACAACAAAATGGTTTTTGATTTTATAATAACCTCCCCATACAAATGTGATTTTTTATGAACTGGACGAAAAAATTATCGTAGGCCTACTACTAGGCAGGCGGAGCTGTTCTGCCAAAAAACCTAACTTCCGCCAACATCAGAATCCAGTAAAAAAAAGAAATTGTGTCGTGAGTACACACACCAGGGACCACTAGCATCTCCATCCCCATTTTTCACGGTAGTGTGCACGGTAGTGTATGATGATGTTAGACTGTGACGCTATCACAAGAAATCTTTCAAACTTCTCTTAGGTTTTTGTTTCGGTAAAAAAATTCTAATTTTATTTCTAATTTAAAGTCGTTTGTTTTGTATCTTGTGTTTTGTATCTTGTGACAAAACCAACTTTATTTATTATTTGGCCGGCAGTTGCCTCTACTGCCTTGCCTGTTCGCTGTTGTAGGTCTAGGTGTTCCAGTGAAGTCACTTTATGATTCTTTGTGTTATGATAATGTTATGAAACTTTAAGTATTCAAATAAAGAAGCAGTTCATTAAAGCAATTGATGCTTTTGATACTTTGATATCGAGATTGAGACATCAAATTAATCTGGTGCGTGTTTCAAGGTTAATATCACTCTAAAAAATTTTTGAGTGAAATTGACTCAAAATCAACTCAAACTCCGGGTCCGAGGAGGACCGAACAATGTCTGAGTTAAATTTACTCAAACTGATTTGAGTTAAATTAAACTCAGAATAATGAGTTGACTTTCAACTCGATTTCTGAGTTTAATTTTTAACTCAAACATATTGAGTCAAAATTTGACTCTGTTTCCTGAGTTGTTTTAACTCAATCTTAAAAATACCAAAGCATCAAAAATGTCACAGCAGCAGGCAGGATTTGAACTCGCGACCTCTAGACTGCGAAGCCGTGCCCTTATCAACTACGCCACGCCGCTTCTTGCTGGTCAAGGATTTGTTACACTACTTAGCCAGTTGATATTCAAGTTCGCTTGCGTAAATGCATTTCCCGTGAAGGCCTATATTTTTATGTTGTCGCAAATATGTTATGCCTTAACTAGGGTTTCCTTACATAAGAATAAGAAATATTTCATGTCATAAACAAAACATTCGCTAAAAACAAATAAAACAATAAAACAATAAAACAGAATAAAACAAAAGCTGTCATGATGTTTGTATCATGAGGAAATATTTAACAAATTACATTGATTACATTATTACAATCAAATAAATACCCCCGTCGCAGCAGACCTGCGTACTCAGCGAATTTCCAATGGAATTTCAGATTATTTACTTTCCCCATAAAAAACACCATAGGATCGAGTATGAAGGTTTTCTGTCATTGGGTGTTGTTAGAAAATCTAAGTTAATCAATAATTGGTGAATGTAAACACAAAATTGTATCAAACTCTGGCAATTTTTTATTTTCCCCATAAACCCAAGGGGGTGAGTATGTAGGTTTGCCGCCATATGGGTTTTGTAAGCAAGTATAAGTTAAACCTTGTATAGATAATATCCATACCAAATTTGATTAAGTTATGTCAATAAATAAGCAAGATATAGGGTTTTCTTGATTTCCCATAAGAATAACATGGAAAACACATTTTTTGATTTGCCCCGTAACCAGTTATGCTATGGTAAAAATTCAAAATACCAAATTGTTTGTTTTTTAAAGCTCTTTTAAATGGTTTCAGTTAAAATTGATGAATTTAAAAGTTAAGGTCCAAAAATGCCAAAAACCCATTTTTTTACCCCTTTGAAACCCCATAAAACCCCGTTCCCATAACCCGACAATGCTGGTTCGCGAACTCATGAAAATAGACCTAGTCTTACACCTCCATACCAATTTCATCAAAATCGGAGGTACCCTTCAAAAGTTATCAGTACCACGGACACATAGATAGATAGATAGATAGATAGATATATATATATATATATATATATATATATATATATTATATATATATATATATATGAAAATGAACGAATGGTGTTTTTTGCTTCTGGGGACCTCAAAATGAAAAAGTAAAGTGGTTCCGGGCTTAGGTCTTACCATGGCTACTACCGTAATAGCGTATTCCCTATAGGAAATTCGCTAAAACTTATATCTAACAAAGTTACTAAACCATTACTGTATTTGGTTGTTTCAAACTAAAGGAAACATCACAACCAACAAAACCTAAACATATACGGCATGTGGTGAAATTTTCGTGAAGATAATTTAAAGCCTAGCCTTACGGTGTTTTTTCGTGTTAGTATTTTTACATTTTTTGTCCGCCCTAAAAAGGTTAACAAACAATATTTTCCAAAAATATAAATCAATATTTTAAAATATTGTTTCCATATTTTGACAACAATATTCAATATTTAAACAATATTGTTTAAATATTTTGACAGTAATGTTTTACAACATTGTCTCAACATTAATCAATATGGAAACAATATTTTTTTCAATGTATTCTGATTATTTTCTTAACAATGTTTTCGGCAATATTAAACAATATTGTTTAATATTTTTACAATATTGTTTTGCTACTTGGTTATTGCTATAAATACATACACAAATCACGGTTAAACCGCTTTTTTTTGTAACGTTTGCTCCACGTCGCGTCGTTGACTCAAAAGTTTGAGTGAAATCGAGTCGCTGATAAAACTGACTCACTCAAATACGGGGTCAGAGTAACTCAACGACTCGTTTTCCTGGTTTCTGCTCAAAATTTTGAGTAAGTTTGACTCAAATTTAATTGTGTTATATTGACTCATCACTAGTTGAGTTGAACCAGTGTGTTTTCACTCAGAAACTTGAGCCAGATTAACTCAATAATCGTCGACTCAACCTATTTGAGTTAAAACGATCCGGTGATTTTTTACAGTGACGCCTGTATGTATGTATGTATGATCTGTCTCTATAAGGAGGGGGGGGGCGGCAGAAAATGGATAGCCTACAGGCGGCATATGCCTAAATCCGGCCCTGTTTATGGAGGGTAATATGCTTTTCGCGCAAGCTAAATGGACAGCGCCTTACCACAGTTGCCTTACGCCTTAGCGCCTTATGGGTATGGATAGCATACCCATTAAAACGGGCCCACACTTAGTACCAAGAGACACCACATATAAATTTATTATAAGTTTTGCTACAACTAAATTTGTTAACATTCACAAAAAAGTGCGTGCTGCTTACAAATTGTATAGGATATATAAGATCGAGACACTCTAAGCAATATATCCTAGTTTATTTATTAATTTATTTATTTTTTACGGAGTATAGGTACAACTTTAACTTATAGAAATGCCTCCGCAGCCCTTCCCACTTCTCCTTCGAATCAAGCATACATAGCTTCAAAAGAAATTAACTGTTCAAATTAGAAGTCCTTTCCGCCTGCTTCAAGCGGTTGCAGGCCCAAGAAATTATGATTAACATCCCAAAATAAAAGTATGTTCTGTTACAATAATTGTTAACTAATTTGTGTATACTTTTGCCCTTCCCTTAACTTGCGATAGTTAAATCTATCTTTTAATCTAATATTGAAACATGTAAATTCTCAATCAGCGAGGGTGTACAGCAATAAAAACAAGCAGTGACAACCAGCATTTGGTCGATATGTCTGTTGGTGGGTGCCGTGTTTGGCGGCAATTCCGTGGTCACGTGTCTGATCAGGTGAGACATATCAGCTGATTGTATCGCAGTGCCTTCCCCCTCCCACTGCGCCTCCTGCCACAACCATCTTCGCAGCTATTACTTGAAATTAAAATTAAACTAGTATATGTGTTGCTCGAAATCGAGCAATTTATTTAAATACAGTAGGTACAAATGTTACTTTAGCTCTAAATCAATGACATCCGACCAATCCAATAATGTGAATATTTTTAATCGCCAATAACTACACGTATTTACAGCTGATTATTAACAGATGTTTCAAATGCTTTATTCAGTCCCCAATGTTATTTAAATGGGAAATTTTGAGATTTCAATGGAGGATAGCGCCTTTATTTTCAGTCCAATTCTCATCAATTTTTGGCGGAAACAACTACAGACCAAGCCCTATCTAACGACACCAAAAACTTGAAAATCGGTTGAAAATTGTAGGAGGAGTTCTCATGGACAAAAAAAACCCTTAGCGTATTAAATAAGTATAGATTATGTTGTCAGCGTTATAATATTGAATTACAATGGGTCTCTCTTGAAATAGTCTATTTATGATATTTTCGTCTGGCAATATGGGAAAACATCAAAGAAATTTGGTGATCTAAAGATGGATAAAATACATTACTTTAAGATAGTAAAGTGCCTTTTTCAGTAAAAAATTCATTTAGTATTACTAGTAGATTGCCCTTTAAACATTAAAGCAACTGAATTAAACAATCCACCATATCCAAGGTTTTCTAGAAGATAGTGTCATTGCCACCGAAGTAGTGTCAAATTGTTGGTGCTGGCTCAGTTCAAGGTCACCTGAGGGATGACGTCATCGAGGTCAATGACCTCACCGATGACGTCATCGATGACGTCATAGATTGCGTCATCGATGACGTCATCACTAATGACGTCATTTCTATGACGTCACACCCATGACGTCACAGAAATGACGTGCTGATGACGTCATCAACCCCTTACGTCATCAAAATGACGTCACCGACGCCACTGAGGTCAAGGTCACGCCGAAACTTAAAATTTTTTGGCACTTTTGCCGTTTCTCGCACTACGCTCCGAGTTTCAGTCAGAGTCCCCGTGACCTTGACCACTTGGAGCGAATTTTCGACGAGAAACGGCAAAAGTGCCAAGTTAAACTCGAGTTTCTGACATGACCCTGCCTAAATGGGCAATCGGTTATCCCTCAGGAGACCTTGAACCAGCACAACACCAACAATTTGATATTACTGTGACCTTGAAAACCTAACAACGGAGCGCCGACACCGATGCGCACCCCCACGACAGTCACCGAGCGACTGACCTCCAGGCTCCGCGTACTCTAGGTATATCGGCTTGAGAGACTAAGACTCCAAACTTTGAGGAATGGGAGTAACTAACTGAATTTTGCAAGGAAAAGTCATCTCATCCAACATTCTAAACAAATCTCCATCAGTAAAACTTACATTAGTCTGTTTGGTATAAAACTTAGGGTGTCCGCGCAACAGTTTGCGCCACTTAGCTAAAGTCGAAACCCTTTTAACTTTGACTGGTGGACAGTGAGCAACTAATAAAGTCTTAACACGGCTAAGCTTCTTACCTAAAGCGTCCCGCGACATGGCTTCCCCTCACAAAAGTCCGCGCAATACTGAGAGACTGCTTGTAGCGCATGAGTGAAGGGAAAAGAGGTGGGGGAAACAGCAGGAGTGGGGGAAGGTCACAGTGGTGGGGGAAGGTGAGGTTGTACGCTGGAGTATCGCATCACTTCACCATGAGCTGTCCTACAGTCAACACACTGTTCTCTTGGCCCGAGTTGGCACTAGAAGAAACATTCCTGTACAGCTTAGGCTGTGAGGGGCGAGGAAGTAAAGTCAAAGTGGAAGTTTTGTTTAACTCCAAGATAAAGAGTCTTCTAAATAAACTAATTGTATCCCTGCAATCCCCAATAACTTTAGAGAAATACTACTTTATAAAGCGACACCTCACTCTTTGGCAAAACGAATTGGAAATGGAAAAGATCACAGTAGAACTAATCTAACTTAAAATCTGGACTGGACACTCATGGTAATACTACGTGGCGTGAAAACGCCACCCCAAACATTACAAGTTAGGTTAGTGAGGACCTCTGGTACGATAATTCGACGCCGGAGTTAAAGTGCGATGACCTTGAGTCAAAACACTGAAATACTACAAGTCGATATCGTCCAGAGCACCTCTAGTACGATAATTCAACGCCGCAGTTAAAGTGTGATGACCTTGAGTCAAAACACAGAAATACTACAAGTCGATATCGTCCCAGAGTTAAAGTGCAGTGACCTTGGGGAAAATCAGAGAAAAAAATCCAAACCAAGTTTGTCCAGAGTCCAAATGTAATGACCTTGAGGCAAAAATCTGTAAAACACTTACAGGAACAGAGTAGAAAAGTAGCGATGCTTACCGCATGCAAGCCTGAGACATACTGGTTAAGCGCCGTCGCGTAGCTTAGGGACTCGAATATGGTGGGGTATTGTCAACACTTAGAGTAGAAGTGTAGTGGGTGACCTTGAACCAGACTTAGAGTAGAAGTGTAGTCGGTGACCTTGAACCACCCCTGAGGGGTGGACCTCCCCCCCCCCGACTCCACCTCCACCCCCCCACCACCACCTCCACCCCCCCACCCCCCCCCACCCCCACCCCCCCCCCCCATGGGGGTGGACCTCCACCCCAGGGGTGGACCTCCGCCCATGCCGCCCCTTCGGGGGAGACCGGTGGGGATATAAGGCGGCCCGGCCACAGCCGGCTCGCAGTCCGCTCCCGAGCGTTGAACGTGAACGATCGGGACGGACCGCCATAGGCCTCACTAAACACTGAAAGGCGCCTTCACTGTTTAGCGAAGTCTACTCTAACTTTAAGACTTGTATTATTTTTAAGACATTGCGCTTGCGTTTGGGTATTAGGAATTGTTTTATATGTGAGTGTTTTACTTGTACCCCATGTCTCCTATGTGTCTTGTTTGTGTTTTATCCTGTGTGTCTTGTTTTGTCTTTTATGCCATATGTGTTTAATGTGTATATGCTTGTTCCAGCACTTACCATGTTGAGCTCAACCTATTTTGTAAGTGTGTGTTATATCTATCTAAAGTGTATACGCTTGTTTTAGCACTCCCCCTTGAGCCTTTTTCACAGCTCAAAGTAAATTGTAATGATAGGGACGGGAGTAGGCCCCCGTGTAAAATTATTTTTTACCAACGTTAGCATGGGTCCTCTCAGGCATGCAATATTGCGGCTGGGTTGGGAACCGGTCCGTTTGTACGCTGGCATGCAGACCACAGCTGTGGCCAATTTGCGGCGGCCTCTGCACTCGGACCGAGGGCGTAAGCCACTAGGGCTGTCCTCAACCTCTCTCAAAATTACGTAAATGAAACTTTGTTAGCTATTTGTGTTTTTTGTCCCCAAGGCCCCCGAACATTCGTGGTTCGCCATGGATGTACGGGGGCCGAAATTTTTTAATGTTTGTATGGCCTTGACCTAGTAACGACTTATACAAATTTAATGCATTGCTAAACTTAAATATTAAAGATAGGGAACGGGAGTAGGCCCCCGTGTAAAATCATTTTATACCAATGTTAGCATGGGTCCTCTCAGGCAGGCAATATTGCGGCTGGGTTGGGAACCGGTCCGTTTGTACGCTGGCATGCAGACCACAGCTGTGGCCAATTTGCGGCGGCCTCTGCACTCGGACCGAGGACGTAAGCCACTAGGGTTGTCCTCAACCTCTCTCAAAATTATGTAAATGACCTTTGTTAGCTTTTGAAAAAGTTATTTGTTAGCAATGCAGTAAATGTGTAAAAGTCTTGCGTGGTGAAGGAGAGACAACATTGGAATGTTTGCTGTTGTCCATAGTTGAGTCTCTTTGGAGGCTACAGCGATGGCAACCTAAATGCCCCAGGTGGGGCTTTATTTTTTTAAAATTTTTCCGTGACCTTGACCTAAAAACAGTAGTTTTCTAAATCCTTAATGGTTAGGTATTACTAACATACAAGTCTGCTGTTGTCCATAGTTGGGTCTCTTTGGAGGCTACAGCGATGGCAACCTAAATGCCCCAGGTGGGGCTTTATTTTTTAAAGTTATTTTGTGACCTTGACCTAATTATAGGAAAGACTGCTCCAGCATCCCCCCCCCCCCAACCTCCACCCCACACCGCCACCCCACACCTCCACCCCACACCTCCACCCCACACCTCCACCCCACACCTCCACCCCACACCTCCACCCCACACCTCCACCCCCCCCCAACCTCCACCCCACATCTCCACCCCACACCTCCACCCCACACCTCCACCCCCCCCCAACCTCCACCCCAAACCTCCACCCCACACCTCCACCCCACACCTCCACCCCACACCTCCACCCCACACCTCCACCCCACCCCACCCCCCCTACCCCTACCCCTACCTCTATACCCTAGGGTGGGGCTCACCCATGGTCGGTGGGGATATAAGGCGGCCGGGTTGCATGCACCTCTCATTGGACCACAAACACTCGTGTTGACCGGTGCTCCTGCTCTTTGCATCTTTATATTGCATCTTTATATTACATATTTTCACTTCACTTCTTCACTTTTAAAATGGGTTTGAAGGGTTTGAAATTGAAGAATTACCCTCCAGCTTCTGCTTCTTCTGCTAACCCCACTTCGGCTGTCCAGTCTACTCCGCCTTCTTCGTCTGGGACCACTACAATGCAGTACTCGGTCCTGCGGCAAGCGCTGGCTGTAATCACGACTGTGACCAGCCTTCTGCCATCGATGCCAGCGCTAACCAATACAACTGCCGCTGGGACCAGCCGAGGATTGATTTGTTCTCCAGCTGTCTCCCTTTCCTCAGACTCCAACTCGGATGCTGCCGTTTTCCAGACGGAGGAGGGACGACAAGAAGAAGAAGAAGACTTCAAAGCCGAAGTACACCCCATACTCCCGTTCACAAAAAATCCTTTCATACACCAAATCCCAATGCCCTCTACCTCTATCCCCTATCCCACCAACACCTGTTAAACCACCCCGTCGATCCATCTTTTCTCCTGATGCTCCCTATCCTACTATTGATATGACATCCAAATTTACCTTACCAACCATCGACCTAACACGTTCTCCTACCCCACCCAAAATTGTTTGCTCCCTTCCTCTTCACCGCGTAAAGCGTTCTACCCCTATTCCTTCTAGCCAGCCTAAACCGGACAAGCTCCAAAACACTCCAGTAAAGCGTCCAACACAAAAACGTAAGCGTGTTAAAGTCCCTGCTGGCAAGGGTAATAAATGCGATTACGTGTATATGTCAAAAGACTTTGGGGTTCTTTGCTGTCAGAAGTTTGCTGTTTTAGATGAAGACCGTTGCCAAACGCACTTGAACAAAAATATCAATCTTCCGAGAGTAAGACCCTACAGTCTTAACAACATTAGGTCTAAAACATCCCAACCCAGACATCCCTACAGTCCGCAACCGCTTGATATTAGAAGACTTAAAGTGGATGAAAAATATTATTTTATTGTTCAAACTTATGGAGCTTTCGATGCCAAAGTAGAAATCATTGTAAAAGGTGATGGCAGCCTTCATACAATGAAAGTACTCGTTCGGATGGTACAAAGACAATTTTTCATCCATAAAAAAGGCTATCTAATACGAAGGGAAGGATGCCAATCTGTGTGGGAAATGGATTAGGATGTAGGCCTACCAAAAGAAATTCTAAATTGTTAGGTTGTGTTGGACGATATTTAAAAAACAAAAATTCTTCTTCCAAATTATTTTTTCCAAATTTAGTCCTAACCCTCTTAAAGTAAGGGAGAGGGGTATTATACAAGTCAACTAATAAAAAAAAAAATACTTGACTTGTATAATACTTTAACCTGGCGGTGATGTAAAATCACTGGGACAATCTCAAACCGTGTCCTTGAGGGTAAAGACTAAGTGTTAATCTTTAACAAAAACCTCCAAACACTTGTGGTAAGCCACAAGTGTTTGGAGGTAAAAATTTTTCAAATTTTGAATGGCCTTGACCTATATTAACTATTCTGAAAAGTAAAGAGCTAACCTGGCAACCAAGGTTGTGTATCATGTGATACCCCCACTCTAACGTTTTGCTTAGCTTGTATGAGCTGTTCATTTTGCTTCAGTCTATTTCTGCGCTTGATACTAAACATGGCACCGTTCTCCTACAAAGGTGGTAAATACAACTTAGATGAACACACTGCATGGGAACTTTTAAGCGGTTTGAGAAGGGATGTTGAGTTTTGGATAAGACTTGATAGGGCTATGTTTACTTTATGTGTTATAAACAGACAAACCTTAAACATTACACACTACACTAAAATTGAATACAAAAATATAGACGAACTGTTCTCCTGGGTGTTTGAAGTAAGCAAGTTTATTGAAGAGAATAAGATTGAGGCCAAACTTATAATAACCAGGTTTGATACCAGGGAAGGTTGACCTTGAGCAACCCCCACCACAAAAATGGGTATATATAGGAGTGGTAATCCACTGTCCTCTCATTCTGCTTTACACTGTTAAGCCGAACGCTTCGCACCATGTCTGGCAACGCTTCAGCTTCTTCTTCTAACTCCACCTCAGGTGTTGGGCCAATCCGATCGGGGCCTTCATCAAGGAGTCGTGTCCGGTTCTCCGGCTTTGGTCCTGTGAGGAAGGAGTTGCGAAGCAGCGGAGCCTCTCAACCAACCACGACGGATGCATCAACTCAGACTTCACCAAGCATCATCGAGTGGTACAACGAAGTCATAGAGCAAAGGGACAGAATGCTAGAGAATACTCGCAGTGAGCTACTTCATATCCGGAGTAAATGGGAAAAACTAATTGGGAAGTGTGAAAGCCTGTTGGACAGTGATGATAGTGAGGATGAGAGTGGATAGGTGTGTGGGGTAAAGACTTGGACTGGGACTTGTGTGTTTGTATGAATGTGTGCGTGAATGTGAAATACAGAGCGGGGGATAGATCACTCTGTGGCAATGGACTAACATGCCACTTAGTGATCTATCCCCCGTTCTGGTAATGTTTTCGGATGGCCTTGACCCACTTTACCAAGGTTAGCTAGTACCCCCACCACTGATAAGTGTATATATACGGGTATTGATGTGCAGTTTGGTTATTCTGCTTTGTATCGCTTAGCTGAATACCGCACTTCAACATGGCTTCCAACTGCAAAACTTCTCAGGCTTCTTCTTCAAGAAGGCGTGCTGCCAACGTCCTGCCTGCTACTCGTGGACCTGCTCGACCATTCCATAGCATAACTGTTGCTCGGGCAAATGCTTGCAAAGCTCCGATGCTACGGACCTTGCTGGAGGTGAGCCAAGACGGGCAAGGCTTGCTCAGTCCTGGTCAACGGCAGGAGCAAGAAAGGCGTATGGCGTACTTCAGGCTGCAGGGTGTAGTTCCCAGCTTGAAGTTAGGCGATCCCAGAGTAGTAAGCATCAACGAGGCAGCAGACTACATATCACACCTTCACAGTGTTTTAGAAGTAAAGGATCAACAAATTGAAAACTTAAAAGAACAATTGAAACAATTTAACTTTAATCCGGTGGAGTTTGTAGAAACGGAGATGAGTGATAGTGACGATGAAGGTAGTGAATATATATTAGGTATGTAATGAAAAGACAGGGACATGTGTATGTGTGTGTATAGAATACAGAGCGGGGGATAGACTACTTTGCGGCAATGGACTAACATGCTGCTTAGTGGTCTATCCCCCGCTCAAAGGGTAGCATTGAATGACCTTGACCCACTTATAAGCAAGGACAACCGGTTAACTGGTATAAAAGAGGGGGGTCTGTACATCTTAATTTCATTCTGCTTTGGACTTTCCAGTAGAACGCTAGAAAAATGAGTGGATCTCTTCTTGGTGCCAACTTGGACAGGTATACTGTGATGGTGCATTATGAAAACTGTAGAGACATGTTGACGGCTGTGTATGAGTGTTTGGTGAGAAGGATTTTTCAAGAAAACTGCGAATTTATGTTAGCGTGGAAAAGAAACTTGTTTGTTGATGGTCATGCTACAATGCAAAGCATGAACCACCTCCATGTATTAAAGGTAGGACATCATAATTTGGACGAACTGGACGATATGTTTAGGGAGCTGGAGTGTTTGATACATCAGGAATGTAAACCTTGTGAAATTGAAATTTTTAAATTGGATATGGAATTAGAATGAAATGTGTTAAACAGGACTCGAACTTGGACTTGATGGAGGTTGTGTAGAACAGAGCGGGGGATAGATCACTTTGCGGCAATGGACTAGCATGCTGCTTAGTGGTCTATCCCCCGCTCAAAGGGTATTTTTACGTGACCTTGACCCACATAAATTGTATAGTTGGTGGGGGTATAAAAAGGGCAAACCAATTGGATAGATACACCACTTTCATACCATGGCTCCACTTGACAACACCGTGTTCCATCGCGACAGAATTCTTTCAATTCTGGAGGTAATACCTGTAGAAGTTATAGAAGCAGAGGACCAACTACCTGCGGTTGATCAGGAAGAGGAGGAGGAAGAAATAATGGATATTGAAACGGACTCTGACGAAGCTGGTTCAACGGACAATGAAGTGGACTTGCACGCCTACGAAACATTAGAGTCATCATCTGAGTCGGAAATGGAATTCCAATTGGAAATTGAAGAAGAAGAAGAAGAACAAGACACTCCTCATCGTCCAATGGATAGGATGTTAGTTGCCAGAAGAATTATGTATTGTCATCGCTGCCTATTCCGTGATGAGGATGATTCCGACTCTGATGGTGATGTTTCACCTTTGTAAAAGCTTAAACAAAAAGTTAAAAAAAAGAATGTGAGCGGGGGATAGAGCACTTTGTAGTAAATGATGCTGCTTAGTGCTCTATCCCCCGCTCAAAATAATAATTCCAAATGGCCTTGACCTATATAAATTTTGCTCAAACAGACGTCTTTAAAAAAACTTGTACAAATTATTGAATCTAGACCAAATATCATCATTTTATCAAGCCTACTGATAAATTTATTACAAACGGTTGTGTAAAGGCTAAATTTAGCACATGATTGATAACCTGTTTTATATGACGTCACCTTCCCCACCTATCTGCCTCGGATATAAAGGGTCCCGGTCGAGCGCGCTGCTCATTATTGCGTGGACATTCACAGAGTGTGCATTCAAAGCCAAACTGTTTGAAATGGCTCTTTGCGACATTTGTGGGGAAATCTTTCAAGACGAAGATCTTTTCACCCTACACAGAGAATTACATGAAGACGAAGATAGAAAAGAAGATATTACCATGGATGAAATAGACTTAGACTCAATTGACCGGTTTTTGGAAGAGCACCAGAAGCAGACGAACTACTGGGACAGCTATCTACAGCAAATGCAAAGAAGAAGACCTAGTGTGATACAATTTGCTGGTGCTGGACCATCTACTGCTACAAGACCTATTGAAGAAGAGGACACCGAAGAAGAGGACACCGAAGAAGAGGATATGGAAGAAGAAGAACTGGAAGATGTAAGACAACTGCGCACCACGGCCTTGCCAGGACGAGTTGTAACACATTTCAAAATTAATAACGTTCAATTGGAATTGGAAACATTCATAACCCAGGCTAAGGAACTTGTTGGTCAAACGTTGAGGGAAGAATTACAAAGGCTAAATTTTATTAAATTTGGAATGGTGTTAGAGGCTATGTTTAACAATACTGATGGTGAAACAGCATTGAGAGCATTCATTACCAAAAATCGAACCCTTACCTTCACCTCCGACATTGATGATATTATTGAAGAATGCTTGGAGGAACTTATAACCAAACTCCAAGAACATGATGGAAGAGGATCTGGATGGACTTTGTCATCAATCGAAGGTATGGATGTTAGGGTTCATAAACATTTTTTTTTTTTTTTTTTTTTTTTTTTTTTGAGGGAGAGGCGGAAAAATGCATTACGCACACAGGTGGCCAGCCTGTAGTGTGGGGCTCCCCTAAAAAACGGGTTTACCCACTAAAAAACCTCCTCTACTCTTTAGGAATCTAACCTGGAATTGTTTATCACATTACGTCAGGCTAGGCCTAAATTTGGCTTACGCCCGTGGGGCTCGCTCCTTATCCAGCCGCTCGATCAAGGGATCTGGGCCACTTCGCGGTCCAGATCGGTTTTCTTTTCCAGGAGGATGCCCCGGACGAACTGTGACAAACAATCCCAGTTGCCCTCATCCTCCAAAATCTTTTGGCAGACCGAGTCCACCGAAAATGCACCAAAGATTTGTGTGGCCTCCAGGCGGGGCCCTTCCCAACGGGGACAGCGGAAGAATGTGTGTTCCGCATCGTCGGGAACACCCGGGCAATAAATGCAGTCCGGTGAACCGGTCTTTCCCATCCGGTTCAGGTACGACCGAAAATAGCCGTGACCTGTCAAAAATTGGGTCAGGTAGTAGTCCACCTCCCCATGCCACCTTTCCACCCATGGTTGGACCAGCTTGATAAGTCGCGCAGTCCATCGTCCTCGGGTGTCGTGCTCCCAGCTGTGTTGCCACTGCTGGAAGGTTCGGGAGCGCTCTTCTGTTCTTGCCGTGTCCTTGCCGATCTCGCCTTGTCTCTGATAAATCGCTTTCCTCTCCCTTGCCAAGAGCTTGACAGGGATGACTCCGGCGACCACCAGGACGGCAGGCTCGGACACTGTCCGGTAGGCGGAACACACCCTGAGCGCAGCTTGACGCTGAACCCGGGCGAGTCGCAACCTGTAGCACTCCTTATCTAGAGCGCCTGCCCACACCTCTGCCCCGTAAAGGAGCACGGACTGGACCGCGGACATCAACAGACGTCTTCTGCTGGATCGGGGACCCCCGACATTGGCCATCAGCCTACTAAGGTAAGTGACTACCTTAGCGGCCTTGTCCGCCGTACGGAAGATCTGATCCCTCCAGCTTAACTTGGTGTCCACCATAACCCCAAGGTATTTGGCGGCACGAGTTGATGTGACCACCTCCCTTCCCACTCGGAGTGGGACGACGGTGTCGATCCTCTTTTTCGTGAGGATCACAATCTCCGTCTTACTGAGAGCAAGCGAGAGACCGTGATCTGACATCCAGGTGTTGACCACACGCATGACTCGGTTCAACTTTAGTTGGGCCAGCTCAACGTTGCGTGCAGCAATGAGAGCTGCGACGTCATCGGCGTACCCAACCAAAGTGGTTTCCTCAGGCATCTCGGACCTCAGGAGGCTGTCATAGGCAACGTTCCAGAGATCCGGGCCGAGTATTGAACCTTGTGCGGCACCAGAAGTGACTTCCATCGTCCGCATTCCGTCCCTCGTGTCATAAATCAGGCTTCGAGAGCGTAGATAATCCTCGATGAGCCGCAACAGATATGCAGGAATACGAAAGGTGTTGCGAAGCGCATCCAGCATATCGACCCACCTCGCCGAGTTGAAGGCATTCTTGACATCAAGCGTAACAAGAAGCACTACTCGGCGGGAGAAATGGTTGTGGCTCTCGGCTCTCTCCACAGCTCTCTGAACTTCGGTGACAGCGTCGATCGTTGACCGTCCCTTTCTGAAGCCGTACTGACGGGGGCATAAGTCCCCGGCAGCTTCCACGGCAGAAGTCAGGCGGGAACGGATCAGCTTCTCGAACAGCTTCCCAGCCGTGTCCAACATGCAGAGAGGCCTGTGGGACGACGGCAGCTCGGGATCACCTTTGCCCTTGCTGATCAGTACAAGCCTGGCTGTTTTCCAGGGAGCCGGAAACACCCCTTCTACCAAACAGGCGTTGTACATTCTCAACAACAAGTCAGCGTTGATTGAAAATACTTTCTTTAAAGCCTCACTGGGAATCCCATCCGGGCCAGGAGCCTTGTTGCTCTTCAGGGAGAGAACGGAGGTTTCCAGCTCCTCGAAAGTGAAAAGTGGAACGTCCTCTACCCGTCCGAAGTCAACCGGTGGTCGCTGTGGATGTTCAGGAAACAACGCAGCAACGATCCTCCCCATGGTGGCGCCCTCCATGATGGAAGGTGGAGAGCGGGCGCCGAGTTTCTGTGTTACAAGTTTGTAACCCAGGCCCCACGGGTCGGAGTCAATGCGTCACGAAGTCTCCTCCAGCTATTCGCCTTGCTCCTGTTGATCGCCTGGCGGAGAGATTTTCTCGCAGCTTTATAGGCCTCCGACTTACGAACTCTGTCTGCGGGAATTCTCGCTCTTGTGGCGGCTCGTCTAGTTCTTAAACATGTTCTTCTTAGTTCCGCAATCTCTTCAGTCCACCAGTAAACGGGTTGTTTGTCGCGTCGGGGTTTCCTTCGCGGCATAGACTGGTCGCAGGCCGAGACGATCAGTTCCATCGTGGATGTTACTAATGCCTCGGCCCCAGCCTCACCAGGATTCCCCTGCGCTCCCCGAGAGATGACTTCGGTGAACTTGATCACGTCCAGTTTGTTGGTGTTCCACCGGCGTGGCCCTTCCCGAAATGCGGAAACTCGACGATTTGCCTGATCATGCAGGTCAAAAACGATGTATTGGTGGTCGCTACCCGTGTAGTCCTCCACAACCCTCCAGCCAGAGATCCTCGGAAGGAGCGACTCAGACGCAAAGGTGACGTCAGGGATCGTGCCTCTCAGCCCGGGGCGCCGAAAAGTAGGTGTGTCGCCCTGGTTGAGGACGACAAGACCGGCCCTGGCGATGAAATCCAGGATGTATTTCCCCCGGGAGCTGGTAGAGGGCATTCCCCACTCGACGGCCCTGGCGTTGAAATCGCCACCAACGACGACATGCCCGGTGGTGCCGAGAACGCACTCCTCTAGGCTATCTATCTTGTCGCGGAAGTCCTGGACGGCCTCGTTGGGTGTGAGGTAGCAACTGAAGATAGTCACGTCCCTACACCGAACCCAGACGAATCCTCGGCCGCGCCCGTGACTCCGCACCAAAACATCTCGTGTATTACGTGCCCAAAATGCAGCAGTACCGAGGCTGTCCGAGATCCAAATGTTTGGGTCTCTGTCCCGATACTGTTCGCTGATAAGGAGCGCGTCAGCACCAAGTTCTCGGGCGAGCTGATCTAGAAGGTTATCAGCTCCCCAGGATCTATGAAGGTTGGCCTGGAGGATGCGAATTACCGGCCGCTGCCTTTTGCCTGTTCAAGTGCGGCTCTGAAGGCACCGCACTGACCAGACCCGGGTAAGTGACCGAGGGCACTGGAGCCTGAATCCTTGCAGAGGAAGCAGGAGGGGCTCGAGGAACATTCCTTACGTTTGTGGCCCTGGCTTCCACACTGGAAGCAGTTGGCACTCCTGTCGGGCCCTTTACAGTTTCGGGAGGAGTGGCCGAAACCGAGACAGCGGAAGCATCTCGAAACTACCACCCTCCGTTTGAGCCTGCAACTGACCCAACCGACTCTGAGGTGCTTAAGGCTAAGCAGCTTATTGGCGTGCTTTTCGCCCATCTCAGCAACAGCCATCCGGAGTTGACTTCGGTTGGGCTTAGTCAGCCATACCCTCACTCCATCAGCCGGTATCTCCGGGAGTGCCACCTGAATCGCACGGGTCACCTCCTCTTCGGTGGAGAGGGCATCAAGGTCCCGAATCTCGACCGAACACTTCGGTTCTAGGGCCTTGATTGAGCCTTTGTCCCCAAGTGCAGTCTTGAGGGAAGCGGCAAAACCAATCTTGTCACTCGACTTCCCCAGTTCGAGGAGGACATCCCCGTTCTGGGTTCGCCGAATAGACTTGATAACGGTGTCGGTCTCTTCCGGTTTGGCCTGCGATCTAATCTGACCCAGAACATCGGCAAAAGATCGCCCCCCTAAGGGCTTGATCAAGATTGCCTCCGTCCTGGGCTTCTTAGGCCTGGGTTGTTTAGGCTTTCTGACAGACTTGCCAGAGGCCTCCTCAACCGGGTTTGAGACTTGCGTCCGCTCCACCCTCGACGCACTTTTCGAAGCCACCTCCTTTTGCTTCTGCCTCCTCCTTTCTTTCTTAGACAGGCGCGTCTTCCAGCCCCCCAAAGGTGTTGAGGCAGAGTTTGCTGCCAAGGCAGGATTAGCCGCCGGAGCAGGAACCTCTGCAGGAGTAGCCGCTGGAATCACGGCAGCGCCCGGGGTGGACTCAGTAGCCTGGACAGGAGATGTCTGCGATGCCGCAGTGACAAAAACCGGTCTCGGCACCGAGTCCACCTCAACAAGCTCAGGGCTTCCCGGCGAAGAACCGCTCTGCCTCTTCTTTCGCTTTCTGGCTTGAGTCTGGGACTCAGCCAGATGAGCTTGAGGCGAAGCAGACATAACTCGGTTCACAACGTCGCGCTCCTGCTTCATTGCCTTCAGCCTGATCTTCCGGCATTCCTCGATTTCGCCAAGGAAATCCTCGAGTTTCGGAATTCCGTCCTTAATCACCTTGTTGACGTTCTTCTGAATAAGGAGAGCCTTGGCCATCTCCTTCAAAAGATCGTTCATTTTCTCCAGGGACAGGTTTTCCTCCTCGTTGGCATCGTCCTGCTGCTGCCGAAGCATTTGCATCTCGAATGCCGGACGAAGAGGGCTCTTCCTGGGAGGAATTCCTTGCATTCCTTGCATTATAACCAAACTCCAAGAACATGAAGGAAGAGGATCTGGATGGACTTTGTCATCAATCGAAGGTATGGATGTTAGGGTTCATAAACATGGATATGGTTTAAGAGGTAGTAGTTTTATCCCTCTACCAAAGAAAATCCAAAACACTAACTCGTGTAGAAATGTTCAAAATGAGGGTAATGAATGTTTCAAGTATGCAATGCTAACCAAGTATGTTAAAAACAATCCTTGTAGAGTTGGTAGAGAATACTACGAAAATGAACACCGCTACAACTTTCAAGGTCTTACTTACCCAGTTACTTTAAAAGATATTGACAAATTTGAAAAGAAAAATCCTGGCGTTTCAGTCAATGTTTTTGGTCTGGATGATTCCAACAACGTTTATCCTTTGCGGGTAGTAAAGGTGGAGCAAAGAAACCACACGGATTTGCTATTGATAACTAAGGGTGAAATTTCCCATTATGTATGGATAAAAGACTTTGAAGCGTTAGTTGTAAAACAATTGACTAAAAGAGTAAATAGGATTACAGTTTGCAAGAGATGTTTCTGCTTTTCTTGGAAAGATTCAAGACGTGGAGGATTGGACTGGTTATTGGAACATAAAAGACTTTGCAACGAGAACTATGAAGTAAAGATAAGTCTTCCACCGCCTACCCGAGCTTCAATACAATTTAACAAGACAGTTCACCAATACCGAATTCCACTAGTGGTCTACGCAGATTTTGAATCAACGTTAGTACCACAGGAGCTGCCGGACGGCGAAGTGACTAGAAGAACAAAATATCAGTTGCATCAGCCCAACAGTTTTTGTTTACTAGTTAAATCAACCTTGTCTGAAAACCAATTGCAAGACTATGGTTTAACATCCACTCCAATACTCTACCGTGGTGAAGAAGCCGCTAAGTATTTTGTAGACCAACTGTACGATATTGCTGGAAAGGTTCAACGCTTGTTCGGTAATATTGTACCTATGGAACCTTTAAACCAAAATCAACAAGAAGAATACAACTTAGCGACAAGATGCTATTTATGCAAGAAGATGTTCAGTGAAGAAAATCCAAAAGTAAGAGATAACGATCACCTGACAGGGTTATACAGAGGAGCTGCTTGTAATTCATGCCATATAAATTACAAACTGCCAAACTTTATTCCTGTCGTTTTACACAATCTTAGCGGCTACGACTCCCACTTTATTATTCCAGAGTTAGGAAGAGATGATGGTAAAATTGATGTTCTTGCTACAACATTGGAAAAGTACATCAGCTTTTCAAAAACAGTAGGTAAAATTAAACTTCGCTTCGTAGACTCTTACAGATTTATGCCATCTAGTTTAGCCAAATTGTCAGAGAACCTAAGAAGAGAAGACTTAAAAGAAACCAGCAAAATTGTATCTGAGGATAAATTGGACCTAGTATTACGGAAAGGAGTTTTCCCCTATGATTATATAACATCTACAGAAAAGTTTGAAGAAACCAGTCTGCCACCGATTGAAGCCTTAAACAGTAAATTAAACGAAAGTGAAATCTCCGTTGAAGACTACAATCATGCTTGTAATGTTTGGAACCAACTAAACATTCAAACCTTAGGGGAATATTCCGACTTTTATATAAAATTGGACGTAACTCTGCTGTGCGATGTGATGGAAGAATTTCGAAACACCTGCTTCTCCGCCTATGGACTGGACCCTCTACACTCGTACACATCTCCAGGATTAGCATGGCAAGCTATGCTAAAGTCAACCAACTGTCGATTGGAACTTCTAACAGATATTGATATGGTGCTCATGATGGAATCTGGTGTACGGGGCGGTTTGACACAAGCTGTAACACTTCATGTCAAAGCCAACAACAAGTACATCTCCGGCTTCGACGAGCAACAACCATCGGTCTACCTTGGCTACTTTGACGCAAACAACCTTTATGGTTGGGCAATGTCAAATCCGCTTCCCTACGCTGACTTCAAATGGATCGACCCGGCCACCATCGGAGACATCTCACAGATTCCAAAGGATGGTCCAAAAGGCTATATTTTGGACTGTGATTTTGAATACCCGGAGCACCTTCATGACCATCACTACGACTTACCTCTCCTAGCCAAGACTGAAGTTTCACCGACAGGAAGATGGCCAAAATTGATGATGACCTTGGAGAATAAAGATCGGTATGTGGCTCACTACTGGGTAGTTCAACAGGCTCTTGAATTGGGTCTACGTATAGTGAGAATTCATAGAGCAATTGAATTCACCCAGTCTTGTTGGTTGAAACCATATATTGATTCCAACACTACAAGAAGAGCTGCAGCGACAACAGCATTTGAAAAGGACTTCTATAAATTAATGAACAACGCCATCTTTGGAAAAACCTTGGAGAACAAAAGAAAACACAAAAATGTAAAATTAGTAAGTGATCCTAGGAAATTGGAAAAATTAGTGCAAAAACCAAATTTTGGAACATCCATGATTATAAACGAAAATCTAGTCGCTGTCAGTATGAAGAAAACAACAATAGTCATGGACCGTCCGTTATACATAGGTATGTCGATTTTGGACATCAGTAAAACCCTGATGTATGATTTCCATTATAACAAAATGGTTAAACACTACGGAAGGGAAAACATTGGAGTCGCATACATGGATACGGACGCGTTTATCTACTGGATAAAAACTTTGGACATGTATGAAGACCTAAGGACTTTTCCATACAAAGAAGATTTAGATTTTTCTGACTATCCGAAGAACCATCCAAATTTTAATGAAAGCAATAAAAAAGTAATTGGAAAATTCAAAGATGAAGCAAATGGAATGCCTTTAGAAGAAATAGTGGCGCTGATGGCGAAATTGTATTCATTTAAGATGTACCACGAGAACAACACACCGACAGTCAAGAAAGCAAAAGGAGTGAAGACATCTTATTTGAAAAAACACGTGACATTTGACCACTACAAGACTTGTTTGTTTGAAGATACTACGATATCAGCAACATTCAACAATATCCGAAGCTTCAAGCATCAAGTCTACAGTGTCACCGAAATTAAAAAAGCACTGTCAGCCCGGGATGATAAAAGACATATTATGCCCGACAAAATCCACACTCTTCCTTTCGGCCATTACTCTTTAAACCCTCTCAACTAGTAACCTATTCTTCGTCCTTCTACAACTTCGACCTTATTCCTTTCTCCTTCCGTAAAAAAATGGGGAACACGGCAAGTCCAACGCCGTGTTCCCCATTTTTTTACACAAATTTGGATGGCCTTGACCCATATAAATGATGTGAATATTTAAAACAACATTCATTGTGATTATACATGTGGCACAACAAACATTGAAACTTGCAATATGAAGGACTTGAAGCAACAAATTGTCAACGAACTTCATAAACCTGCAAGAAGAAAGTTTCCACGAAGAAATACGGTGATAAAAGGAATTAATGATTTATATCAAGCGGATTTAATCGAAATGATTCCTTATAGCAAACAAAATAAAGGATATAAATACATATTGAGTGTTATTAACTGTTTTTCAAAAATGGCAGATGCTTTACCACTAAAAGATAAAAGTGGCAAAAGTGTTACAAAAGCAATGGAAACAGCTATACAAAGAGACAAACATACCATTAAACATTTACAAACGGATGATGGAAAAGAATATTTTAATAAGGAATTTGCAAATTTAATGAAAAAACACAATATAAACCATTACTCAACCAATTCAGAGGTAAAAGCCTCAATAATTGAAAGATTCAACAGAACTTTAAAAAGTGCAATGTATAAAATGTTTTCCAACAGAGGATCGCACATATGGATTGATATGTTACCAAAACTTATAAACGATTATAATAACAAATTTCATAGGACTATCGGAATGAAACCAAACCAAGTAACTAGTAAAAATGAAAACCTTGTATTAAAACGTATAAAAATGAATACCAAACCAAAAGTTGAAAAACTAAAGCCTAAAACATTTAATGTGGGTGATAAAGTGCGAATAAGTAAATATAAAGGTGTATTCAGTAAAAGATATCTGCCAAATTGGACCAATGAGGTTTTTACTGTATTCAAAGTACAACCTACAGTACCCGAGACATATATTTTAAAAGATAATAAAGGACAATTGCTTGAAGGAGGGTTTTATGGACATGAAATGTTAAAATCAACAGTAGGCGATGTATATTTAGTTGAAAAGGTGTTGCAACGGAAAAAAGATAAGGTTAAAGTACGATGGTTAGGATTTAATAAGACGGAAGATTCTTGGATACCTAAAAAGGATTTGATATAACGATAGAGAATCACTTTAGGTTGAACCATTACAAAGGATGGAGATAATACCACAAAAGGAGAGTTTTACTATTAATAATATAGATGAACTCACAGTGGATAATTCAGAATTTAATAGTGGGAAACATGGCAATTTGTTACCAAACACCGTGCGCTGTCTGGTTACCGGACCTTCCAACTGTGGAAAAACTAATGTAGTATTCAATTTAATTACAAACCCTAAAGGATTACGTTTTAATAATCTATATGTATTTTCAAAATCACTACAACAACCAAAATATCAATTATTGGAAAAGATACTAAATAATGTGCCTGAAGTTAAATACTTAAAATTTAATGCAAGCGAGAGTGTCATGCAACCACAAGAAGCTAAACCATTCTCTGTGTTCATATTTGACGATGTATCTTGTGAAAACCAAAACACAATAAGGAATTACTTCGCTATGGGTCGACATAACAACATAGATAGCATTTATATTGGCCAAACTTACAGCAAAATACCAAAACAACTCATTAGAGACAATGCAAACATGTTAATTGTATTTAAACAGGACGAAACCAACCTAAAACATATATATTTTGATCATGTAAATGCGGATATGACATTTGAACGATTTAAAGAGTTATGTGGAAAGGCTTGGGCTGAAAAGTATGGGTTCCTAACAATTATGAAGGAACAACCGCTAAACAATGGTCGATACAGGATAGGATTTGATAAATTTATATTAATACATTAAACGCGGTATAACACATTCATTGTTGTACAACACGTCTTGCTACAAACATGGTTAACCAAGAAAAATTAGTAAAAGAAATAAAATCACTTAGTGATTCTATTCGGGCTAAAAACAGAGCGTTAAAACTAGGTATTAGCGAGAGGGAGAAATTCCTTGAATCTACTTTTAAACCTATTACTGAACCTTTAAAACAATTAAACAAAAAATTCGCTAAACCTGTATTGGAAGGAGATGCGATTGCACCTATCACAAAGTTTGAAAGAGAAAGTGTAAAATATGAAGGTTTTAGTGATGAAGACCCGGAATCCTCTACATATAGTGGCTTTACCGGAGCAGAATCTGAAAGAGAGCTAGAATCACCAGGTTATAGTGAAAGGGGACCTGAAGAAGCACCAACTGCTAGTGAAGAGGAAAAAAGAGAAGAGGCAAGAGAAGGACCGTCAAACATAAGCTTGTTGGGTGAAAACATTCATAACAAAGGACCTTTAGGAAGGAAATACATGGTAAAAATGTTACTCGGAACAATTCCTAATAAGAATTACCATAGTTATGGAGCGAGATTAACAGAAGATGGTTTAATGATAGGTAATAGCCCGTTAAACGTTGACGAACATGATAATATTGTTATTGGTGATCAAAGGTATAAGGGCACAAAAGGATTATTTGAATTATTATTTGAAAATAAGCCTTCAGTTTCGTTAGTGAAAGAAAAAGACATGGAAGCATATAAAAAGATTTTGGAACAGACAAATGCATATAGGAGAAAGTATTTACCTGACCAGCCTCCTTTTAGATCTAAGTCTTTAAGATATAAAGCATTTGTATCCAAGTTAATACCAACTAGAAGACAAACAATGCCGTTAACACAAAGAAAACCTGTAAAACGAAGATTTATGGCATCCACTTTGGATGTAAATGCTCAGGAACGAAGAAAAAGAAGTAAGTCCGTTACGGGTACAGGTTTAATGAAGAAATTATATAACACAAATGTGATTTATTACAATAATATCAATAAATTGGTGGATAGAATGAAACTAATACATGAAGCTAAAGAAGCGGGTCATACTGGATTGGAAAACGAATGGGTGGCTTTAGTGGATGAACTCCGAAACCGTGGGGTAATCTCATAAAAATGCGTTACTTCCTAGAGTACTATTCAGTTGCACCATGAGTGTCGACAAGTTCGGACGTTACTCCTCGGATGGATTATATTACGCGAATAGTTTAAAAAGAAGTGCTGGTTTACCACAGACACCTGAAGGAGATTATGATATTAGTAATAAAAGGTTAAAAAACATAAAAGATCCTTCGGATGAAAACGATGCAATAAACTTAAAAATATTAAAGGAAAAGATATCGCCAACATTAAAACTACAAAATAACACATATGACGCAGAAGATCATAGAATTATCAACGTTGGTAAACCAAATCAAAACGGTGATGCGATAAACAAAGGTTATTTGTCATCTGAATTAAAAAATACGTTAAAATTCAATGGGAAAACGTATAGTGCCAACAATAAACGTATATCCAACGTAGATGACCCTAAAGATGCAAAAGACAGCGTAAATAGACGCTATTTACATTCCTTGATACCTGAAAAGACAAAAGATGGATTTTCTTTTTATAAATTTGTTATTAATGATATAGGTTATCCAAAAACTGAAAACGACGCTGTAAATCTAAAATATATTAAAGATCATTGTATCATACGTGATGTAGGGGTTATAGATTGTTTTAATAATTGTTTAGCAAATGTTAAAGATGGTTCGGCGCCATCAGATGGTGCAACAGTGGGTCAAATGAAAGAGACTTTAAAACAAGAGACATCTGGATTTGTAAAACAAGACCAAGTGGTATCACGGCAGGGGGATGTGTTTGTACAAGGAAATGAAAAGTTTACATTACTTGAAGAAAAGAATAAAGTTATTGATGGATATGTATTAAGGAATAATGTTTGGGATGGTAAAGGAAAACAAATGATACATATAGCTCCCGCGACATTGCCTGGTAATGTTGTTACTTTTGAACAGATAATACAATTAGAGCCAACTGGACATAGATGGTGGAATTGCAATAACAAACGATTAACAAGAGTTGCAGACCCTGATTATGTAGATGACGCTGTAACTGTTAATTTTCTTGTTAAAGTGATAGGTAATATAATGTTTGATATGCATAATTATATTGCAAGCGGACAATATAATCGTGTTGATGAAAAAATGAGAAATTCATGGATAAAACAAGACATCCTTTATAAGTATTTCTTTAATAAAACACCACAACCTTAAGGATCCACATTTTAGGGTCCTTTTAGTATTTAATTGATCAAAAGCATAAATAAAGTCATTTATGTTTAACTTGTCGTAGAGGTAACACATACGTTGCGAAATTCAATTATAAAAGTGCATTATGACATTTCAATATATCAGTCCATATCGAGACACTGTAAGGAAAGGAGGTGGGATCACGTCCACAGCGGTTTCTCTATTAAGTAAAGCCTTAAATCGAATTCCAGTAGGATCCATAGTAAATAGAGCAATAGACGCATTACCATACGAATTTCATATACCAGGAGGTTATCAGTATTGCGGACCAGGAACTAAATTGAAAAAACGACTGGAAAGAGGCGATCCAGGCATAAATAAGTTAGATCAGGCTTGTAAAGAACACGATATCGCATATTCCACGTTTGCCGATTCAAAAAATAGATCGATAGCAGACAGAAAGCTTGCGGACATAGCTTGGCAACGAGTAAAATCAAGTGACGCTAGCATAGCAGAAAAAGCAGCAGCTTTAGCAGTAACAGCAGGTATGAAGGCTAAAACAGCAGTAGGAGGTGGAAGAAGGAGGAGAAGGAGAGTAAAAAGGAGGTCAACCACAAGAAAACATGGAGGAAATATAAAAAGAAGACGGCGATCTACAAGAAAAGGCAAGAAGAAGCCCACCGTGTGGTCAATGGTAAAAAACGGGGCAGGACTTTACCTAAGACCTTATCGTGCATATTAAATGAAAGAAATCAATTGGTCATACCACATAAAGCATTAACCAATGTTGAATTATTTAAATATATTTCCTGTTTAAAAATACCATTTTTCCGCGGTGTATTCATGAAAGACAGTTTACCAAAGAAAATGTGGCAAAATGAGACTGGAATTGTAAATTTGGATAATACTGAAGGGCCTGGCACCCATTGGGTTTGTTATAAGAAACTAAATAACAATGTATATTATTTTGATAGTTTCGGTAATTTGCCACCACCAAAAGAACTTCAAAATTACTTTAAATCTGCTAAAAACATATATTATAACTATAAAAGAGAACAACCTGATAATACTTCAATATGCGGCCATTTATGTTTGGAATTTTTAGCTAAAAGTATCAGTCACTATTGAGATGTCTTCCTATACGGTATCATTAACAGGAAAATCGTCCACTTTACGAAGTATCCTTTTTCCAGCGTTACGCTTGCAAAAAGGAAGGTTTTGGGAAGCGGCACTATTGGATTTTACAACTTACAACTCTATTCCCAATGTTACGGAAGGTAAAAATAACGTATTGCATTATTATAAGGGAAAAGATGCCAGTGGGAAATTTACAGACTTACAAGAGTGTAGGTTACCCACAGGTTCTTATGAAATCGATCACATAAATGAATTTTTGCAAACTAAAATGGGAAAAGACAATATAACATTAAAAGGTAATAATAATACGATGAAAGCTGAAATTACTTCCAAATATTATATAGATTTTACTCAACCACACTCAATTGGTGATTTATTAGGATTTTCCAACGATCAGCCCGTTTTAGAACCAGATGTAACACATTCCGGTAAGAAAACAGTAACAATATTAAAAGTCAATAGTATAGACATAACTTGCAACATTACACAAGGAGCTTACAGGGATGGGGCTAACACACATATCATACATACATTTTACCCAAGTGTACCACCTGGATTTAAAATTGTTGAAAAGCCACAAAACCTGGTATATCTACCGTTGAACACCACTTTCATTTCAGACATCGTGTTGAGCGTATTGGATCAAGACGGTAACTTGGTAGACTTCAGAGAAGAGCCTATTACGATTAGATTACATTTAAAATCGACACTTTAATACAAAACCATGGGTTTAACATTTAAAAGCGAACAACCTACGGGAAACCGCATTAGTAGCTCTTCAGCTGTGGAGGAGTTAACACGCGAGAACATTCGTTTCTTAGAGAGAGTTGGATTAAAATTAACCGATTATGGATATACTGGATATAGCGCAGGGTCCAACATTCAACGAAACCCTATGGGAAAAAGAATATCACACCCACAACCCTTACACTTCATCGAAATTAAACAATAACGATGAAATTCGTATTCCCATACAACATCAAGACATTTACACACTACCATGTGAAAGTTACTTGTATATTGAAGGAAAAGTTACTAAAAAGGACGGTACTACTACTGGTACAACAGTTCCATTTATAAATAATCCTATGGCTTTCCTTTTTGATGAAATTAGATATGAAATATCAGGTGTAACAGTTGATTCTACTAAAAAAGTAGGTATTACAACAACTTTAAAAGGGATAACATCTATATCACCTAATGAAACCAATTTACTTCAACCTGCCGGATGGGTTTTACCTAAACATGATACAATCACTCCAAATACAAATGGATATTTTGATTTTCATATCCCATTACGTTTGTTGCTTGGATTTGCTGAAGACTATAGAAAAATAATATTAAATGTTAAACAAGAATTAGTTTTATTGAGATCTTCTAACGATAAAGACATTATTAAAGCTCCAGATGGTACAACAGATGCAAACTTAGAATGGAAATTAACATTAGACAAAATTGTATGGAGAGTTCCACATGTTAAATTAGCTGACGAGCATAGAATGCTACTATTAAGGAAGTTAAAGGCTGATCGTGATATTGTAATTCCTTTTAGAAGTTGGGAATTCCATGAACATCCAAGCTTGCCAGCTACGGATCGTCACACTTGGACTGTTAAAACATCTAATTACGTAGAACGAGCCAGGTATATTATATTTGGTTTACAAACAGGTAGGAGGGACAGCATCACAAAACATGCAGGCAAGTTTGATCATTGCAACTTAAAAAACATTAAAGTTTATTTGAATTCACAATTTTTCCCCTATGACAATTTGAATGTGTCATTCGCTAATAAAAAGTACAGTATATTATACGATATGTATGCGAGATTCCAAAATTCATATTACGGTAAAACAAATACACCTTTACTATCACCAGAAGAATACTTAGATGGTTACACAATAGTTGTAATTGATTGTTCTAAACAAAATGAATCAGTAAAATCATCAAGTGTTGACATAAAGATTGAAATGGAGTTTACTGCAACTATACCTGCAAATACAACTGCATACTGTTTAATTCTACATGATAAAATTGTAACATACACACCTTTAACTGGAATTGTTAAGAATGTACTGTAAAAACCGGTTTTGTTTCATTCCGCGAGTATAAAAGCAGAGCGTACAGGCCGCTCCTCATCAGTTTGTTGCCTACTGTTGTATGGGTAGCATCGTATTCAATATGGCTTCTCCTAGTGGTACACCTGAAAATGTGGTAGATATTGAGAAGGAGATATCTGAGTTTTTAGATCCTCAAGGTCACCAGGAAGGAGGTGAACAAAACGTTTGCGGACAACTTCACGCCAGTAATAATGTTGAAGAAAAAGGTGAAAGAAGAAAGAATATACAAAAGAGAAAAAGGGATATTGAAGATAATATTTCTCCAAACATATTGAGTGAGGTATTTTTGCGAATATTTTACCCAATCTCTTCCAGTTTGGACAAAAGTGTTTTAATCGGTGTTATGAAATCGACAGATTATTCCCCTACTGTAATTTTAACTCATGGACCCAAAATGATTTTGTTTACGGACAGTGCTTGGGAATCGTTTATGAAACACTTGCATCTGCTAGAATGCTATTTAAGTAGTAACATGTTTGGAAGAAAGACAAGAGTAGGACTTTTGGATTCAAATGTGGAAATCGATATTATTAAGCATCGTGGTGATCATCAGCTGCGGTTTAGAGACACAACAAGACATGATAACAAAATTCAACTTAATCGAGAGGAGTTTTTCATTTTAACTTGTGCTACTGAACCAATAACAAGATATTTGAGACAACTGGTGTTTTCAAGTTCGATTATTAAAGATTATCTGGAAGACACTTTGGACAAACAACCGGACGCACCTATATTATACGGACCTGTGGATACTTCTATATTTAATAGAGTTCCTCATGAAGTACAGATGTGGAGACAATTGGAAAAGTACGCTCAACTACATAAGAAATCAGTAAAACAGGAAGAAGAGGAAGATGGAGGAGAAGAATCAAGTGTTAGTGATGAAAATGAAAACAAGGAAAATATAAAGATGGAAACTTAAATGACAATGGTTAGTTTTTAAAACAATAACCAACATTTTGTGGGGTTAGGCCTATTGGGGACGGTGCCCACGTTAAATATACACCAACGCGCCAACAACTGTACGGCCTGGTATAAAAGTAGTACCTACCGTGGTGTGGAAATCAGTTGACCTCCTGACTTCGTAATGAGCAGACGTGTGACCTTCAAAATGGACAAGGGAGAAGAAGAACAAGTAAAGTCCAAGCCTGGTATTATTGAGTTTCAAGCGTTTCGTGGTAATGATGATAGATTCATTATAAAAGAACTTGTGTTTTTGGACATGAATACAAGTGTTCCTTATTCGTTTTTATTTAAACCACCATGTTCTTATTCGTCTTTAACTAGTAAAGCCGCTACTACCAACAGATGGATTTGAAAACACTTTCATCATATTGATTGGTATGATGGTTTTACAAGTTACACGGACTTGTATCACATTATGCATCACTTTTCAGACAAGTTTACCAATATTTACACAAAAGGGCTGGAAAAGAAAAGATGGATCGAAGGATTTACTCATGTTCCGGTTAATGATGTGGAATTGGATAAGAATTATCAATACATGCTGGAAACCATATGTATTTGTACAAAAAGCCCAGAACATGATAAAGATAGACATTGCGCTTTGAAAAATGCCTATAAACTCGCCTCTTACCTTCAAAGTGGGGAATTGGGGAGTGGTGGGGGTAACGGAGAGTATATAAGTGGGGAGCAGACAGGGACCTGGCATGAGTATTACTCGAGATTCCGAGACGACAACATCTCCGAGCAAGAAGACGATCTGTAACCTGACCATGGCATCTCACCAGTTCCTTCAGACTTTGGTCGAGCAGTTCAATGCTCACTCCAAGTCAACAATATTACCTGTAAAGAAGTGCTCGGAACTAAAAGACGAGAAGCACTACATAATCCATGCTATGAAGAAGATGGAGACTACAGTTGGGGAGGCCATCTGCTGCAGTCTCAGCGAGGCACCGTTTACTCCGGGGGATGAACCAAAGTTCCAGGTGTACCTGCCCAAGAGATTCGTCCATCTTCTACAAAACGAGGATCTTCGCTCTATTCAACCCGGGTGTCTATACCTGGTGTCCCACGGCTGCACGGGTAGCAATTCTACAGAGTTGACCATCCACATCGCTGACAAGCAGCAGTGTTAGATTTAAGTTTTAATGTTGTACATATGTTGTTGTTGTAATGTTTTATAAATAAACGAATCATAAAAGACAAAAAAATAACAAAAAACAAAAAATGCAACATATCAATATGTGACAAACTTCACGTATTGATATGTTGCATTTTTTTTAAACTTCGCGGGTGACCTTGACCTTTGACCTTTGCATTTCACAACTACCCCCACTACCGTAATTACCCCCACTACCGCACTAGGATTCAAACCTGCTTGGATGCGAAAAACGGTCATTCTGTTGCCAACTAGCAAACGATGAGCACCTTGTACGAGCTTTGCTTCAACGAGTTATAACTGACGCATCTTTATTCCAGACGGCTTTACGAGATAATATCCCTATAACAGTAAAACAGGATATCGAAGAGTACAAGAAAGATAATAGAGGGTATTCGGGATACTCCTGGTATAGGTTCCAAGACGGGGAAAAGTTTTGTAGGCCTTGTGGCAATGCTGCCGTCAGAGACCTTCGACGGTTCGTACAGGAAGGTGGTAGAAAACAGTTCGGATTTCTAGCACCGATGTTTAGATTTGAAAACTACAAGGACACCTGTGCTATTTGTTCCATCCCACTGTATCAATGGAAAAAGTTTAGAAGTGTTTAATTGGATCTTCCATACCCCCCACCCCCATTACCCCCACCACTTTTTCATGTACCTCTAAACGCTGTGCCTCGGCTTCATTTCTACTCCAGCAGCCGACCTAGCAACATCAGGATGTCTCTGAACGTCAGTTGCGCAAGTTACGAGGAGGTGAGCATCAAGACTCAGCAGGAGCTAAACGACTTGTACAAGGAGTTGCAGCTCATGGTGGCACGAGGCTACCGTATAAACGTGCAAGTTTACGCTTGCAACATACGGAACACCCGGCAGTCAAAAGAAGAGCCTGGACACTCCTCCACGGCTTCCTCACCGGCTTCGATGAAGACCGAGCCAGACAACTTGGACTACTTCAGCTGACTAGCAGTTGTCTTCCTTGTTCTTACAATAATAGAATATGTATATTTTTTCATTATATTAAAGAAGTAAAATAGCAAAAACACCTATCTTGTTACTGACATATAAGCTCAGTAACAAGATAGGTTTTTTTAAAACACAATTTGGATGACCTTGAAACTTCCCCCTCCACTGCTTTGCTACCCCCACCACTTGACTATTGATGTACATGGCACATCACAATTGGAAACCTCATTCCATCTTCAACAGCCAAACCGACAACATCAACAATGGCAAACCTACCAACGGATAAAACATGTCCTCATGTTTGCTGTGACTTCGTCCACGAGTTGGAGAAGAGGATGCAGGAGAGGGCGATACGAAGAAAGCAGATACACTCAGAAAATATCATGATAGTCAACGGTTATCTTTTATTGTTCGGCCTTATTATGGTTGTACTTTTCATACTGTATGGCATAGTCACATGTGTCGGCAAGGTTGCAGAAGAAAACGCTCGCCACCATCAATTGGAAAGTTTCAATGTTACTTTGTAGGTTTTCCTTTTTTTTTAAAACTTCGGTTGGATGACCTTGAAAATACCCCCACTACTCCACCACACCCCCCACCACTTCACCATGTTCCTGCATGAGCATCACATCAACCGTCATTCCTTGTCCGACAAGCAACCATGGCAGACAACAACACCATCAGCCAAGCTGACTCCACTACTGATGTCGGTACAAGTACGGGTTGGACACTGTCGATCGATAGTGTACACTATTTGGAAACAATTTGCAAACGGATGAAGGAAATACTGCGGGACAACCCTGGAATCATAATACAAATGAATTTAAATTATGATTGGTCCCAAGTCAGAATGCAAGGGGACGATAACAACGGTCAACAATCTCCACAATATTCGCCCATGTCCCCGATCTACCCTTACGGCGAGTCTGACGTCGATGAAGATGAGGCTAATGAGGATGTGGGGGACAACGAGGCTGAAGAGGAGTAACCTTCATTCCTTTTTTTTAAAACCCAAATTGGATGACCTTGAGAATTCCCCCTCCACTATTTCCTTTTTTTTAAACCCAAATTAAATGACCTTGAAAACACCCCCTCCACATACTTTTGGTTTACCCCCTCTACTTTTCAATACTGTTACCACAGTCTGTAGCTCACATCATTCCTTGCTTAGCTATCATGGCGGACAGCACTCTTTCTCGAGTTGACTCCACTACGGATGAAGAATGGCCATTTTCCTGGAATGTTCATCTGCAAGACTCGGCAGAAGTGGATATGTTGCATGAGAAATTGGTGTATGTATTAAACGAAAACCCCAACATTGAATGTAGAATGACTATGGATTTCGATGCGACAGGGGTCCACACTCAACCTTCCACTTCCAGCCAGCCTGAACCTCAGCTACAGCCGAAGAACTTTACACATCTTTACACTCCAATACGGCCGGAGGATGTGGTTATCAGCAAGGCAGACTCTACTACAAGTTATATTGAGCCAACAAATTGGAAGCTTGTTGTTGACACCTTACACAAGGTGGACTTAGTATGTGACAAATTAAAGGAATTGATGATGCAAGATCCTGGTCTTCGTTTTAAAATTGATTTGTTTTTCATCTGGGGAGCACCTGCACGGGGCTCTTCGTCTGACAGCTCTCTAAGTACAACGGATGAGGAGGAGGAGGACGACTAGTTATCTTTTTTAAAACTCCGTTTGGATGGCCTTGACCTTTCCCCCTCCACTGAGTTTATTTAAGGTGCACTCTCAATGACTGCAGCATCATTTCATCGCGCACCTTCACCACAGCAACATGGAGAGTCAACTCAACTACTGTTGCAAACGGAAATGTTTTTCATGGCCAAATGACATTGATGTTGCGGATGGCCTGGCGTGTAGAAAATGTGAAGCTTTTGGTCAATGCATGTGTAAGTGCAAGTCTTGGAAGAAACCTAAACCAGAGTTGAAGACATTCCATGTGTACCAGATGAGAGGGCATAAGTACACTTGTTGCCCTGAACGTTGCATTGAATTCACACTAAAACAGCTAACTGGCTGCAAATTGTGCAACAATCATTTTGCAGGTTTTTGCAAACATTATTTAGGAGCCTGTCAGTACAGATCAACTTGGCATACAGAAGCACTCACTATCAATTAAATCGCTATAGATACACAAGAGTAGTCTTTCTACTCTTTTCTTTTTTTAAAACTCCATTTGGATGACCTTGACCTTTCCCCCTCCACTCACCTTAGTTTATATAAACCCCATTTCCACTGACCACAGCATCACTTCATCGTGCTCCCTCGTCAAAGCAACATCAACTATGGAAAGTAAGCGCATCTCATGTTGCGAGCATAGGTGTTTGGAGATACAAGGCGTCACATATTGTGCAAAGAAGCGTTGGGAGGAAGAGACGGGGACAACCTATTGCTGTGAGGATAAGTGTTTCCTCTTACCAAAGTGGCAAGTGGATGGGCTGGCCTGCCGGCAATGTGAATGCTTCGGATGTTGCAGGTGTAGATGCAAGAACCAACAGCTGCCACCACCGGTACTACAAACTTTCAAAATCTACAAATCCAAATACTTTTATACTTGTTGTCCGCAGCGGTGTATTAAATTTCACTTCTCCAATCTTACCAATTGTCGGAAGTGCTACGGACAACCTGATGGGTGGTGCACCTGTTTTCTGGACTCCTGCCGCTACAGATCGGATTGGTTTACAGATCCGTTGGAAATTGATGAAGTCGCCCAGGAAGCACAAGAGTAGTCTTTCTACTCTTCAACTTTTTTAAAACTCCATTTGGATGACCTTGAGATTTCCCCCTCCACTTCCCCATATACCTAGAGTACACAGAGCCTGACAGTCAGTCACTCGGTGGCTGTCGTGGGGTGCGCATCGGTGTCGGCGCTCCGTTGTTAGGTTTTCAAGGTCACAGTAATATCAAATTGTTGGTGTTGTGCTGGTTCAAGGTCTCCTGAGGGATAACCGATTGCCCATTTAGGCAGGGTCATGTCAGAAACTCGAGTTTAACTTGGCACTTTTGCCGTTTCTCGTCGAAAATTCGCTCCAAGTGGTCAAGGTCACGGGGACTCTGACTGAAACTCGGAGCGTAGTGCGAGAAACGGCAAAAGTGCCAAAAAATTTTAAGTTTCGGCGTGACTTTGACCTCAGTGGCGTCGGTGACGTCATTTTGATGACGTAAGGGGTTGATGACGTCATCAGCACGTCATTTCTGTGACGTCATGGGTGTGACGTCATAGAAATGACGTCATTAGTGATGACGTCATCGATGACGCAATCTATGACGTCATCGATGACGTCATCGGTGAGGTCATTGACCTCGATGACGTCATCCCTCAGGTGACCTTGAACTGAGCCAGCACCAACAATTTGACACTACTTCGGTGGCAATGACACTATCTTCTAGAAAACCTTGGATATGGTGGATTGTTTAATTCAGTTGCTTTTAATGTTTAAAGGGCAATCTACTAGTAATACTAAATGAATTTTTTACTGAAAAAGGCACTTTACTATCTTAAAGTAATGTATTTTATCCATCTTTAGATCACCAAATTTCTTTGATGTTTTCCCATATTGCCAGACGAAAATATCATAAATAGACTATTTCAAGAGAGACCCATTGTAATTCAATATTATAACGCTGACAACATAATCTATACTTATTTAATACGCTAAGGGTTTTTTTGTCATGAGAACTCCTCCTACAATTTTCAACCGATTTTCAAGTTTTTGGTGTCGTTAGATAGGGCTTGGTCTGTAGTTGTTTCCGCCAAAAATTGATGAGAATTGGACTGAAAATAAAGGCGCTATCCTCCATTGAAATCTCAAAATTTCCCATTTAAATAACATTGGGGACTGAATAAAGCATTTGAAACATCTGTTAATAATCAGCTGTAAATACGTGTAGTTATTGGCGATTAAAAATATTCACATTATTGGATTGGTCGGATGTCATTGATTTAGAGCTAAAGTAACATTTGTACCTACTGTATTTAAATAAATTGCTCGATTTCGAGCAACACATATACTAGTTTAATTTTAATTTCAAGTAATAGCTGCGAAGATGGTTGTGGCAGGAGGCGCAGTGGGAGGGGGAAGGCACTGCGATACAATCAGCTGATATGTCTCACCTGATCAGACACGTGACCACGGAATTGCCGCCAAACACGGCACCCACCAACAGACATATCGACCAAATGCTGGTTGTCACTGCTTGTTTTTATTGCTGTACACCCTCGCTGATTGAGAATTTACATGTTTCAATATTAGATTAAAAGATAGATTTAACTATCGCAAGTTAAGGGAAGGGCAAAAGTATACACAAATTAGTTAACAATTATTGTAACAGAACATACTTTTATTTTGGGATGTTAATCATAATTTCTTGGCCTGCAACCGCTTGAAGCAGGCGGAAAGGACTTCTAATTTGGAACAGTTAATTTCTTTTGAAGCTATGTATGCTTGATTCGAAGGAGAAGTGGGAAGGGCTGCGGAGGCATTTCTATAAGTTAAAGTTGTACCTACACTCCGTAAAAAATAAATAAATTAATAAATAAACTAGGATATATTGCTTAGAGTGTCTCGATCTTATATATCCTATACAATTTGTAAGCAGCACGCACTTTTTTGTGAATGTTAACAAATTTAGTTGTAGCAAAACTTATAATAAATTTATATGTGGTGTCTCTTGGTACTAAGTGTGGGCCCGTTTTTAATGGGTATGCTATCCATACCCATAAGGCGCTAAGGCGTAAGGCAACTGTGGTAAGGCGCTGTCCATTTAGCTTGCGCGAAAAGCATTATTACCCTCCATAAACAGGGCCGGATTTAGGCATATGCCGCCTGTAGGCTATCCATTTTCTGCCGCCCCCCCCCCCTCCTTATAGAGACAGATTCATACATACATACATACAGGCGTCACTGTAAAAAATCACCGGATCGTTTTAACTCAAATAGGTTGAGTCGACGATTATTGAGTTAATCTGGCTCAAGTTTCTGAGTGAAAACACACTGGTTCAACTCAACTAGTGATGAGTCAATATAACACAATTAAATTTGAGTCAAACTTACTCAAAATTTTGAGCAGAAACCAGGAAAACGAGTCGTTGAGTTACTCTGACCCCGTATTTGAGTGAGTCAGTTTTATCAGCGACTCGATTTCACTCAAACTTTTGAGTCAACGACGCGACGTGGAGCAAACGTTACAAAAAAAAGCGGTTTAACCGTGATTTGTGTATGTATTTATAGCAATAACCCAAGTAGCAAAACAATATTGTAAAAATATTAAAACAATATTGTTTAATATTGCCGAAAACATTGTTAAGAAAATAATCAGAATACATTGAAAAAAATATTGTTTCCATATTGATTAATGTTGAGACAATGTTGTAAAACATTACTGTCAAAATATTTAAACAATATTGTTTAAATATTGAATATTGTTGTCAAAATATGGAAACAATATTTTTAAAATATTGATTTATATTTTTTGGAAAATATTGTTTGTTAACCTTTTTAGGGCGGACAAAAAATGTAAAAATACTAACACAAAAAACACCGTAAGGCTAGGCTTTAAATTATCTTCACGAAAATTTCACCACATGCCGTATATGTTTAGGTTTTGTTGGTTGTGATGTTTCCTTTAGTTTGAAACAACCAAATACAGTAATGGTTTAGTAACTTTGTTAGATATAAGTTTTAGCGAATTTCCCTATAGGGAATACGCTATTACGGTAGTAGCCATGGTAAGACCTAAGCCCGGAACCACTTTACTTTTTCATTTTGAGGTCCCCAGAAGCAAAAAACACCATTCGTTCATTTTCATATATATATATATATATATATATATATATATATATATATATATATATATATATATATATATATATATATATATGACAAACAAATCACAAAGGATAAAAGACAGACAGGAGACATAGGGTACAAGTAAAACACTCTCATATAAAACAATTCCCAATACCCAAACGCAAGCGCAATATCTTATAACTAATACAAGTCTTAAAGTTAGAGTAGACTTCGCTAAACACTGAAGGCGCCATTCAGTGTTTAGTGATGCCTATGGCGGTCCGTCCCGATCGTTCACGTTCAACGCGCGGGAGCGGACTGCGAGCCGGCTCTGGCCAGGCCCCCTTATATCCCCACCGGGGCTGCCACGCCCAGGATATCAGGGGTGGGGGAGGGGGTGGGGGTGGGGGGGGGCTCGCGGGGGGGGGCTCGCGCGCGGGGGGGGGTCAGGTAAGTTAAGTGGGTCAAGGTCACCCACAACACTTGTACTCTAAGTGTTGGCTATACCCCCACCACAACTGGGTCCCTAGGCTGCACAACACCGCTTCGCCAGTATGTCTCCGGCTTCCATGCGGTGCGTCTCGCTGTTCTCTAGCTCTCTATATGTAAGTAATTTTACAAGTTCTGAATGTAGGTCACTACACTTTAACTCTGAGACGATATCGACTTGTAGTATTTCAGTGTTTTGACTCAAGGTCATCACACTTTAACTCTAGCACGTCGGTTATCGTACCAGAGGTGCTCAATAACCTAACTTGTAATGTTTAGGGTGGCGTTTGCACGCCACGTGGTATCGCCATGAGTGTCCAGTCCAAATTTTAAGTTAAATTAATTTTACTGTAATCTTTTCCATTTCCAATTCGTTTTGCCAAAGAGTGAGGTGTCGCTTTATAAAGTAGTATTTCTCTAAAGTTATTGGGGATTGCAGGGATACAATTAGTTTATTTAGAAGACTCTTTATCTTGGAGTTAAACAAAACTTCCACTTTGACTTTACTTCCTCGCCCCTCACAGCCTAAGCTGTACAGGAATGTTTCTTCTAGTGCCAACTCGGGCCAAGAGAACAGTGTGTTGACTGTAGGACAGCTCATGGTGAAGTGATGCGATACTCCAGCGTACAACCTCACCTTCCCCCACCACTGTGACCTTCCCCCACTCCTGCTGTTTCCCCCACCTCTTTTCCCTTCACTCATGCGCTACAAGCAGTCTCTCAGTATTGCGCGGACTTTTGTGAGGGGAAGCCATGTCGCGGGACGCTTTAGGTAAGAAGCTTAGCCGTGTTAAGACTTTATTAGTTGCTCACTGTCCACCAGTCAAAGTTAAAAGGGTTTCGACTTTAGCTAAGTGGCGCAAACTGTTGCGCGGACACCCTAAGTTTTATACCAAACAGACTAATGTAAGTTTTACTGATGGAGATTTGTTTAGAATGTTGGATGAGATGACTTTTCCTTGCAAAATTCAGTTAGTTACTCCCATTCCTCACAGTTTGGAGTCTTAGTCTCTCAAGCCGATATACCTAGAGTACGCGGAGCCTGGAGGTCAGTCGCTCGGTGACTGTCGTGGGGTGCGCATCGGTGTCGGCGCTCCGTTGTTAGGTTTTCAAGGTCACAGTAATATCAAATTGTTGGTGTTGTGCTGGTTCAAGGTCTCCTGAGGGATAACCGATTGCCCATTTAGGCAGGGTCATGTCAGAAACTCGAGTTTAACTTGGCACTTTTGCCGTTTCTCGTCGAAAATTCGCTCCAAGTGGTCAAGGTCACGGGGACTCTGACTGAAACTCGGAGCGTAGTGCGAGAAACGGCAAAAGTGCCAAAAAATTTTAAGTTTCGGCGTGACCTTGACCTCAGTGGCGTCGGTGACGTCATTTTGATGACGTAAGGGGTGATGACGTCATCAGCACGTCATTTCTGTGACGTCATGGGTGTGACGTCATAGAAATGACGTCATTAGTGATGACGTCATCGATGACGCAATCGATGACGTCATCGATGACGTCATCGGTGAGGTCATTGACCTCGATGACGTCATCCCTCAGGTGACCTTGAACTGAGCCAGCACCAACAATTTGACACTACTCACCGACACCGCCATTTTCCACATTACCCGACCATGTATCTCAGTCTTTGACAGGGAGCCAGATATTGGCAAGTGAGTGGTACCCGTTATTGGCCGGTAGATAGCATCTGCAGAGCGCCATTACACCGACAGACAGCGCTGCTATTGGTATTGAGACCATTGGCAACGAGCCTCTATGATCGTGATGACTCCCGATATGGCCAGATACTTTATACCGATACCATCTTCATCGATTTGTGAACGCCAGCGTGCCGCAGATTTCTCTTCGGTATTTGTTTACTTGCTTCTTAGGTTACCGATCACTACTGAGTGCTGTGGTTTACTTACGTAAACCCTTTTGGAATGGAGGAAAAGTCAATGTATTGAGTGTAAAGTCGTCGCCCGAGATCGAACCAGGAGGTGCTAGCTTGTAAGTCCATACAGCTCTACCGCTCCATAAGTTATCAGTACACAATAAATAATAATAATAAACGTATGGCTTTTAGTGGAGGGAGATCAGCAATTAACTGATAGTTCTCCTCGCCTGAAATGCCTGCACTTTTTTGTTTTCTATGGTGGACTAAGGTGGACCAACGGCTTAACGTGACTTCCGAACCACGGGAGCGGCCGAACGATCTTTTTGTACCCGAGCCGGGATTTGAACAAGGGCCCGCTGGGTGATAACCCAGAGCTCTAACCACTGAGCTACGGCCGCTGCCTGGTAGCCTACACAATTATTTTAACACATAATTATACAGTAATTCTTAATTTTCTAGAAAGAGTTTTGTATTTTGGTATCTGGTTTTAAAAGAACAAGTGGACATCCCTTACGGTATGGACTTACGGTGTGTACTGCAAAGGTAATTCCCACTATATATCTTAACCGCGACTTCTAACCATCGATATAGTTAACATGTTCGTTTCGAGTTAAAACATAACTTCTTGAAACCTTTTTCAACAGCGAAATTTGCTAAACCGTTTGTGTAACTCACTAAGAACCTGATACTCACAAAACACTAGAAGAAATTCAACAAGAAAATTTTGATTCATTGAAATATAATATATTTCTTTTAACTTTTATCTTCCTCAACAAAACCAAGTGAACTGGTACGGAAAGAATGAAAGAACTGTAGCACGCATACAAATCTGAAAGTAACCAAATCGCTACACGCTTTTATCAACCACCACAATCCTCGACGGATATCCAACACCTAAACCCTACATCGGCACCGGTAGCAGTAATGGACATATGCTTAGCTGACGGGTCCGGGGACAAAGGAGTTTAATGACGGCGACAATGAGGACCGTCACGGTGGTGGAGGACCGAGGAGCGACGGTCGGCAACTGACCCATGACCGTCATGTGTCCAGGTCCGCGCCAGACGGGAGGCAGGAACGGGACCGGGGAAGCGGAGGAACCCGCGGGAGTCACGGGTGGTGGGGGAAACGGAAGGGGATATTCCCTCGTAGAGAAGGCAATAGGGTAGGTTGAAGTGGATGACAACTCCTGCTCGTTTGTTTTATTCCTAAAGTGCTAAACGTTTTTATTGTAGTGGGTATTACCGATATTTATTTCGTAGTGAAAAAACTTAAATTCAAACTGATTTGAAGTAGGGACTTCAACTCAGCATATCTGAGTGTATTCTTTTTCGGTTGCTCCGATACTTCTTTCATCATGTTTATAACTGGGTAGCTGAGTAGTTATAGTGCTCAACTTTTGAATCCAAAGGTTGTCTGTTCAATCCTAGTAAAGGTAGAAGCTTTTTAAAGGTTCTAAGAAAGACCCATTTGCCATTTGTCAATGGGCTATTAATTAATGCTTCTATCTAAGAACAGGTCGATATTAGATAGTAACAAGAGAAGTTTGGGCCATTCACCATAAAAAATCCCACTATTGAAAAAACACCCAAAATACAAATAAAAAGCATGAAATTTATCAATAAATATTTAAATTTCCTACAGTTTAATCGTGAAACTAAACATGAAAGAGATTAACATTTAAATTCTTTGAAACAATATTTACAAATTTTGTTTGCATTTAAAACTGTTGGACTTACCCTAGTACTATTCGACGAATGAAAAAGTTAGAAGGTAATTATTTAAAGTTGTTAAAACTACCACAACCAATCTTGCCAGTCTTGTGTCCCGGCTGGCGAGATGGAGGGCTAGTTAGCCAATCATTTTACGAGCCTCACTCCTGCCACCACATGAGCGGCGGAGATCAGCACAGCAGAGCCCTCGGCGATAAAACACGCAAAGGCCACCGATTGTGGCGACCAGCTCTCGGTACACGCTTGACAATGCCTGAGTCTCAAAATGATTCAATTAGCGCATTAAGAATTTTACTGTGTTTTCCATTTCTCATTATAAGTGCAAAACAAGTATTCATAATTATACTTTTCAGATGTGAACTAGGTGTGAAGATTTTTGTAAATTTTTACGTTAGTATGCTTTTCTAAATGAAAACTCACGGGTTATTTGTTAGGGCAGTAGACAAACAAAACATTAAAAACCCTTCTTAAGCTTTTTTTAATAAACTGTAGTTAATATACTGTACTGTAGTTTATAACATTTAATGTGTTTAGCTTAAATTACACCAGCACATCAGAAACATTTGGGGTCATAAGTTGTAAGTTGAAACATATTTTGGTAAACGGAAATAACAACGCTCTCTACTTTGTTGTCAGGATAAGTTAGCTTACTCGTTTGTATTTTAAAAGATGCTAAAAGACATTTTGCTCAACTGACATCAAGAAACAATTAATAATCAAAGTGTGTTTATTATAGAGTTTACCAATTCTATTACAAACATTCTATTTTTTAGCTATACCCATCCAATAAAATACTAACTTACATATGTTTCACATGTCTTCAAAGATAAACGATAAGAAAAACGACTAATACCAGGGGGGCCGAGCTTAGGCTCGGTTGAATTATTACTTTCGTTTCCCACACAAAGCTAGTTCGCTCTGCTCACTCTCCCTCTTACTTTTTAGACGAGCTCGTTCGCTTCGCTCACTCGCCAGGCCAAACGATGCTGCACTTTAGTATAATTCTCCTAAACCACAGGTTAAAGATGTAATACATTGGTTTATATCTGCAGTTATCAGCTGATTTTTGTTCAATTTAAAAATCTCTATAAGGATAATATGGGAACTTTGAAGGGCTCTAAGTCGAAAACCAGATATTTCCCAGACACGGTACCAGCTCCAATTCATTTCTCATGACTGAAACCCCCATATTCAACTAAAAAATCGAAAATCCTTCGAGAGAAAAAAAACTTTGTCCGTTCAAACATTGATGGTTTTAGAGTACAACACTAATAATTCAAATGCCGTAAACATAATTATAACAGTAAGCATTAAAATCACGAAACAGTAACCAGTCACTGATGTGTGTTATTTCTATTGTGGGACTGCACGTACGCGCAGTGCTCGTGTGTGTGTGTGTGTGTGTGTGTGTGTGTGTGTGTGTGTGTGTGTGTGTGTGTGACAGTACGCTTGCGCATTAATTACCTACGCGCAGCGCGCTGCGCCGAGTGGACACACCGGTTGCGACCCATTAGAGTACAAGTGTCAGGTGTAGTTAATAGCGCTGCCGCTGGTCAATGCTTCTCGTATTCATTTAACTCGTTTGCTTTGTGGACGACAGTGAATGCAGAAACGCCCGCGAGTAGCGCTAACAGACTATTAAATCGAGGGGCACTAAATGTCAACAACTGTCAATGAATGTATACTGTACCTCACATCATTATGCTCGGTTGAGGAAGTACTTAGTTCTCTCTTTTAATGACTAAAGCTATAATATAATCTTATTTAACTGACAACGTAATTAATTGGTCGAGTTATTTGTTACAAGTTTGAAATGAAGTTTTAAAAGTTATTGAAAACTATAGACCAGTTACAACAGAATGTCTTAAAAAGGTATAAAAATTTAATTTAGGTCTTATCCATTATTCTCAGTTCTTCAAACCATGAAATTTTTTTGTAATGATTTTTTTGCAGTAGATTATCAATTACAGTATTCTTTATTGAAACACCCAAATACTTCCAAACCCATGCTAAAACCTTCAAATACCTTGCATTGGTTTGAAATTAAAAATGATTTTCAATAATTTAGTTCTTATGTAAACAACTTAAACTATACAAAAACGACAGAGTTTGAAAAGGTAACTTTTAAAAATTCCTTTTGCTCAGCGAGGGAATTAAAAAGTTATAAAAATGTATACTTAGTCTTCCATGATAATAATGAAGAGCCGCAATTATATATGTAACAAACCAAACTCTTAGAACTGGAAAGCTTACTCAAGAACCCCGCGGAAGGCCGGAAGTTCTACTTGTAGTTGTAAAACAAAACCAAAGAAACTGTACTATACTGCTTGAAATAAAGTACCAACAAAATTAAAGTCCAAATTAAGTCCATCAGGATTTTGAAAAAAGTAATAAAAACTAGTTTTTCGGGTGTATAATTACTACGTATCAGTCAGTACGTTACTCGGATCGGATTGCTAATGGGCTTATAACGACCGTAGACCCAGAAGCAAGCGAGGTTTTGTTTTATACAAACCAAATCGGTTTTTGCTCTGGTTTTTCAGTCGCGCAGCGGCAACTCGAGACTCTTGCGCGGTTTTTCTATCTACCATGATCTTGAACTTGACCCACTTTTTGCCCGTTGTTTTTGTTTTTGCTGCCGAATCGTCCAACGGTAGGCTTGCATAATTTGTGAACGCACTCGAACAGGTTCAACCGTCTAAACCAAACTGATCGGTGCGGTTCGTTGAGGCTGAATTGTGGAATGCAAATTGCATTTTCCAGATAAAGTTTATGTAGAATATTTTCCATTTAAGTTTTGCCAGCCGAAAATGTAGATTCTTTTGTGAATTCTTTGTTTTGAGTTCAATTCAATACATTTTAAAGTCTCCTTGAATAATTATTAAACCAATCCCTACAGGTCAATAAGGGAGAACTACATATTTATATTTTTCTTCGCAATCATGCAACACATCAGTCAAGTACCAAATTCGTCATTTAATTAATCATTTAGCTACAGAAATTGCTATACATTAAATATTACTACTTATAGTGTTGTAGTGGACGAACTATCCTATAAAATTCCTTACCACCTATGTAAAATATATAATTAACCGGCAGCAAAGAACTGAAAACCATCACTCTGAATCCTGCCAAATCACTTTTTATTTTATAGAATGACAGCAATAAAGATAACTCTAAACCGCGGTAAAAGTAAAACAACAACAAAAACTTCATAACATCATTACTTTTGAGATTTCATCAATACATTTTACATTAGTGGAGTGCAAATGTGACGCCAAGGCAAGATCTAAGTGAAAATCTATCAAGACTTTGATATTTAAACGCTTTTATGTAATTTTAATGTGAGGTTTACCATTTGTAAATATTTTGTACTGAAAAGTACCTTTCAGACCACTTAACATCCAACTTTCTATTTCTACAAACAAACTTACATATTTCCTTTTAGGCCTACTCGTCCCACAAGAAAATTAGCAAACTTCATAATCGCGATAAACAATCAGTAATTCCCTACCCGGTAAATACTCACTAATTGTCCCTTGTTTCTAAACGGCATGTAATTTATCAGCCTGGCCCTTCAACGGACGTTTTTTATCCTTCGCGTCCCTTCCCATGGCCACCGAGCGATAATAAGCTTCATAAAACCAGTGGCCAAAAACTGCCCCGACGGGCCGATTATGCTGGAGGTGTCGCGTAAAAAACTGAGGGTACTGTTTGTTTTTTCACCCGCGGGACGCGGTGGCCGTTTTTTCACAATGGGCCCTTTACGGGGCCGGTAACCGTTTTTTGTTTGCATCTGAAAGGATGATTAATGCCCGACGGTGGCGCGATCTCGCGGACACCAGGGGCGAATCCTTCCGCTTCCGGGACGCGACACCTTTCCCGCGCTTTTGCCACCCTGTGTACAGCAGCAGCAAAACGTATAACTTTTTGGCAATTTTGTATTTTTACCTTTAATTGTGAACTAAAGGAATATCACGAACAGAATATTAACAAAATCAGAGGGATTGTATGGGCCAGTTACACTATTAATAGCATGAAGTAGGTTATTGAAGTATATTTAGGGCTACAATACATCGTATTTAAAAATTTAATTTCACTTTTTTTGTAGATCAAAATATTTCAAACATTACATTTCAAGTTAGAACAACTTCACAAATACGCAAATATTACGCTTATGTTAGTTCGCAATTAAATTCGCATATAAAAATTTTGACGTTTTTGTCCTTGTTATTACAACTATTTCTTTCATTAATGTTGTCTTGTAGAATTAATTGCAATCTTATGATTTTAAACTACTTTAATCTTTCATATTTCGCGATGAAAATCTGCTTTAATTAAAATATCGTATGATGGGAAACTAAAAAAACGACGCACACAATTTATATTAAACATTGGATAACTGGTTATCCAGCGATAACTACTCTTTGTAAGAGTTTTAAGACACTAAAAATTAAACTTAAAAAATTACAGTTTTAGGGATTTATTTTTCAACTGCAGATTGGTATTGGCCATTGCAGTGCTCTGCATACGTTAATGTAATACAGACATTCGAATACACTCGTTAAACTTGTACAGTACTTTCCAAAATGAAAAAAAAAACATTGTTAGCAAAAGAACCCTTTGACGATTATATATTCTTTGTAGAGTAAATCGGTTGATCTAATCCTTTTTACGGCTTAAATCGTTGTACACTTTAGCCTTATCAATCGTCAATCAGTCATCAGTCAACAATAGCTGGGGATTACCACCCTTTACCGACCGATTGCAGTTTCGCACCGGGTAAGCGCTAATTGATATAAAAACTGTCTCTGGGGCGCGAACGCCTCCCCCGCCACCGCGTTACAAAAAACCGCGGTGAAAACCAAAACTAAAGGATTACGTGTGTAATCTTGATTAATAGAGATATCTGGACCAGCAGCAGTGTGAAGGCGGAATCGATTCCAGAAACGGAAACGCGACGCTCGGGACCATTTCCGGCGCGGTAGCCAGATGTCCGCTAACAATAAACAAACTAAAAAACAATCGGCCTAATGAACAAAACGCGGCCCCGAGACAAAACCCTTTGACGTCAAAAAACCGAAATTTCACGTCACGTCACCGAATGTGCGCGTTAATTTGAATAAATTTATTACGATTTTTTCGCAGTCCATCACTCGCTAACAGATTGGTTAATTTTTGTTTTTGTTTCTGTTTTTGTAACGATTGAAAAAAGTAGAAACAATAGTTTGTGTGGGGTGGTTCGCGGCCCAGCCCTGTGTGACCGGTGGGAAGTTTTTGCGGCTGCGCGTCCCTCAGTGGTGCCCAGGACAAGTATAAAGCGGTATTGTTGATTACTGCTTTTGTCTAATGTGAATGGCGCCGATATAGAATAATATACCGATAAATACCAAACGACAAGCCGCCGTGGGTGTCATAAGTCAACAGTATTGTGTTGGCGGTATTAATATGTTGTTCGTAGTTTAATTAAACTGTCAAAATTATTCAGTGGTAATAGATTGCTCTTTTTTATTCGGTGATAATGAGTTGAATGCATTGTTTCGGAACCGTAATACTTTTTTATGTACGTTTGAATTTGTTGTTGTTGTTATTTTTGTTTTTATTAAATTATTAATTTTTATTTGAGTTAAATACAAACAAAATGCATTGGCAAAAATAGCTTCTGGCTAACGTAACGGTTAGTGTCTTTGGACTTTGTTTCAAGGGCAGACGGGTCTGAGACGACAATATTAAAAACTAAAATTATATCTCTTTCGTATAAAAAAGTACATGATGTATGTAAAAAAAATCATCCGATATAGCAGCTGCTTCATGCCGATATTGAATTGAGATTAAATTTAAACCCGATTGTTTTACATTTGCTCACAGCACTAAGCAACCTATAATCAGATGCACGGCATCATAAGTCCACTCGGTAATCAAATTGTTACCTTGCACTGAGCATGCAGTTACACCTTTCAAGGTCACCAGACCATACTGTACGTGTTTTTTACTGTATGGGGTTTTAAAATTCCGCTTACAATTTATGTGCCTCCTTTACTAAGAAGCAATGAAAGAACTGACTATTATGCTGCAGTGTGGGGCCAATTTTAACACAGCATGTAAATATATGCAGTGCATTTAAAAGGGGGCATATTTAACACCCCCATATGAGCATATGAGCAGGTCGAAAAAACTTGTTGTCACTTTAAAATTTGTTTTTGTTTACTGTACCGTATATTAATTATAGAAATACTAGTATACGTGTTGCTCGAAATCGAGTAATTTATTTTAATACAATACAAAAGTTACTTTTAGCTCTAAATCAATGACATCCGACCAATCCAATATTGTGAATCTCTTTAATCACCAAAACTACACGTACTTACAGCTGATTATTAACATATGTTTAAAATGCTTTATTCAATCCTAATGTTATTTAAATGGGAAACTTTGAGATTTCAATGGTGGATAGCGCCTTTATTTTCAGTCCGGTTCTCATCAATTTTTGGCGGAAACAACTACAGACCAAGCCCTATCCAATGACACCAAAAACTTGAAAATCGGTTAAAAATTGTAGGAGGAGTTCTCAAGACAAAAAAAACCCTTAGCGTATTAAATAAGTATAGATTAAGTTTATAAATCGGGTGATTCTCATTTAAACAACCTGTACTCTGAACAAAATTACGTCAACATCCTGTCACAAATGTAAAATAAGCACATAGCGCGGTCCAATTCTCGATTAGCACTCTCCACCACGGTAGGGTGGGAGGGGGGGGGGGGGGTTGGGAGATGAGGTCAGCGGGGAGAGTGCTGGTGTGAAGTGATGATGACATGACAGGAACCGGACACGACCAATATGCCGGACAAACTGCCACTTCCTCTGGCGTCAATTGTCCCGGCCATAACACCAGCGGGGCAAGTGTCAACATTCGCACTGCGGGTGTCAACGCAAACATGGCTGGAGAACCGCACTCGGGTGGGAGAGGTCACGGGTTTGATCCCCGGGACGGTCTGAAATATTTTATACGGGTGTATCTACGCCAGTGGCATTTTTTAACACCACGGTGGTGTTTTGACGGGGAACGGTCCAAACCCCAGTCTTGTTACTATCTAACATCGACCAGTTGTTAGAAAGCGTCATTAATTAATAGCCCAATGAAAAATGGCAACTGGGTCCGGAATCGAACACTTAAAAAGCTACTAATTTTTCTCAGGATCGAACCGGCAACCTTTGAATTCAAAAGCGAGCACGATAACCACTCAGCCACCCAGCCAGTTAGTAGGATTTGGGCAGCTTTGTAGAATAATTGGTGATAAAAAGTTTAATCTACAAGTTCAAATGCGTATAGCAAACAAATGGGGTCACTCAAGGTTCGCTCTTCCGGCCTTGATTGTTATTTATCCTGCAATAGAAATTGGGGAAGCCTGGCTATTTTATGTAATTAGGAATCTTCCACTTGATTCTCATAATCTGTGTAGGCCAAGTATTTCTTAAAGGACAAACTTTCATGATACTACAAGTGCATTTAATTATTAGTAGTTTGATTGTTATATATGTCATGGAGAAAATTATCATAACGGTTAATCTGATATAAAACCAGATCTGCAACTCTAAGAGACAAAAATTTGGAAAACAGAGGCATACAAGTTTTCTCTTATAAAATGGTCAAACAAGTATTTCTATTATTATTTACACATAATGTAACTGTAAAACTGTAAAGATTTTACTTTGAGATTTACTAAAATGCTATGCTTTTTTAATAAAATTTTTAGCAATGGATGGGTCAACATCATGACATTGTAAATGAAGCTTCTTACCAGAAAAAGTAAATTGTGACTTCTACGAAACAATTATTTCGGGGGGAATCAATTAATTCCCATGTACCTCGTCACACTACTCATTTTTGTAATATTAAGGTGGGAAGTCAATATTTAAAAAGGAGAATCTGTATTAAAAGTGAAACTAGCATGTAGGCGGATATACAAGGTGATTCATATAAGTTTACCAACTGTGTTAATTGAAAACTGTAGGCCTAAGAGTTAGTAAAAAAAGTTGTTAAGGAATATAGGTAAGATTGTTCCATGTTTTTCCCATGGGACTAAAAATAAACTTCAATTGCATCTAAGCTCACTAAACGTCAGGTTCAACAAAAAATTTTCCAAAATTGAAAAGGTTTAAATTATTTGGAAAATCAAAAAGTTACATAATAATATGAGTTTGTATTTAAATAATTTAAGTTGGCATCCATATGGGAAAAATTGGGGACTTAACAAAATTTAGATCAACATAAAATTCAGAACACAATAATCCTATTAAGGAGGACAATTCACTGAAGCTAACATTTAAAATTTTTATGTCTTTTACTGTTTTAAGTAAACCAGCTGGCACACTCCAATCACCCTACATATGAACTCAAGAAAGTGTGCTGCATAAAGCAAGTGTGTTAATGGCTAGATGTTAAGCTAGAATGGATAGTGTTAATGGCTAAATCACAGGACACGTCATTTTACGTTTAGCAAAATTGCGTACCCTGGCCCGCAAAAAAATATTTGAAAAGAATATATAGCCTGGTTCCCGTGATCTATACGCTTGCAATATTTGATTGCGGTAGCGGTGCTAAATCAAAGCCAGGCTGGATTAATTAAGAACAGAGTGTTTTTATAAACCTCACAAACTTGCCGAATCAAATAACTACTCAAGAAATTATGTTTCTGCACCATCAATGTCTATGGTAAGCGACTTAATGAAAATTTTCCAGAAAAGATTAGAAATGTTGGGTGTTGGTGAGGAAAAGTTCCTCAGTATGTATATAGTTTTATCACTTTAATAAATTATAAGCCATTGAAATGTGAAAAACTGTTAAATCTTCAGTGTAAACCTAATGGGTTATAATGATTGTGAATAAAGTGACATTAAATGTGGGTATGCAGAGAATGCTCCAAAATGTTTTGGATTATTAAAAAATTTTACTATATCAAAGAATGACAAACTTAGTATTTAGAAACAATTAAATTTACATCAGAGTACTCTATTAATTTAGCGTTATTATTCTTGCTGTCATACGATAGCAAAAGTAGTTTTACTGTCGAAATTCCAGTCTTCCGATTAATTATTAATAATATCACGTATCACAGTTACATATCACAGTTTAAGATAAAAAGAAATTCAGTTGCTGACGTTTTTGAACAAGCTTAGAGCAATTGTTCCTAAATCTCTTCATCCTGGTTTACTCAAGAAATATGAATACATATAAATTTATTTTCGGAATAGCTGGAGGTTTACTGCTGCCTTACAGTATAAGCTTTACGGGCTATTAATCAATTATAGTGCGCAATTGAAGTGCGGAATGAATATATGCTCTTGGGTTTTTATCTCTTCGGTAATTTATTTGAGTTCACAACTGCTTTTTTGTTGGAAATTCAATGCAATTCACATGTTTTAATGTATTTTTTAGGAGGTTCTGAAACTTTGGTGAGATATGTTCTATTTTTACCTGGAAATATTCAACATCCTCGTCGGGCTAGTTAATTTTTCTATTAAAAATTTCCTATTATTGTCCTATGGCAATGTATTCATGAATCAAAACAACTAACCAGTCAATTTCTGTCAAGTCCAATATCTTCTAAACTAATTATTTTGTAGGGAAGTATGATTTACTTTTTCTGTTGCTTTGGTTTTACAGTATTCTTGAACTTTTCTAGAGAAATCTGAGTAACTCTCTTACATTCAATTAACCTCTTGTTTTTCACTTGCGTGTGTGCTGGTAATCTAGATACCCATGTAATAATGCCTTGGCCGCAGAATTAAGAAGAGACCATTATATTAAAACTTGGATAAATATTTCGGCTTGACTAATTAATCATGTGAACTTCCTTTATTTTATTTTCTAAGAGAGAAACCACAAGAAACCCAGAAATGTAACTTTGTTGGTCTCATTTTTGATGTTTACATCATACAGTATTATTAAGTCGAGTTTATTTGAAATTTGTGGCTCTTGATAACAAATATTATTTATAGAAAAATAGTAACAATTTTGTAAACTCAAAAATTAACTTAGCCTAAATACTAAAATGGTTTAGCAAGAATGACTTATTCAAGTTTTGTAAACGTAATACTGATGCGTCTTATTAAAACATGATCTATTTTGCAAATTCCCCAACGACTTAATCCATATTATGAGTAAATATTTTTTTAATAGTTCAGTTGGTCGGTAAGACCGTAAAAGACGTTTTTGTACCTAAAGCCGCGTTCGCACATGCCGGACATTCGTGGCGAACTTGTTCGGTGAACTAAAAAAATCAACAATCATTCCTAATGAACAATTACCGTGATTTAAATTATAAAATGTTAGCAACAAACAAACAAAAGTTCGGAGGAACTTTGTTCGGCGAACATGTTCGGCCAGTGTGGACGCGGTAAAAAATAATGTGATAACTCTATTAACTAGTTGTGTGATAGAAGGATACCAAGTTATCCTAATTGAGAGTGACCTTCCATAATACAGGTCACTCCTTCGTTGAGAACGGTCATCAGGATGTATTAACACTTAAGGATAATTACATGTTATGCATTAAATAACTGTCCGGTCCAGTACCTTATAGAGGCCGTGTTATATTACTCTGACAATCCATAATGGGCACTTAGAAGATATAGTCAAGTTTTCCTCGTAAGTCTTATGAAATTTTAAGTATGCCACTTTCCTCAATTAGCCTATGTGCAAGACGTTAAAAAATTGGTCTTGTACAGACATATACTTATTCATTAACAAATAATAAATTTTCTTACATTGTCTTTCACTAACAAATATGATAGTGATCCTAGTACTTCATAAAGACAAACAGAAGAGATTTCGAAGGTTTTTCGTATAACTGAATGTTAGAAACAAATATAGAATATTTTTATTTTATACAAATTAAATCCCAATTTTTTTTTTTTTTCAAACCAATCCTAATATTATTCTAATAAGGAAAAAATATAATTTCAATTATAGATAGGGCTTTTATTTTATATCCAATTCTCATTGACTTCTGGCGGAAACAAAAATATAGAAAGTTGTCCTTTACAACGACATCAAAACTTAAAAATAGGTTGAAAATTGTAGGAGTTCCAATAGCAAAAAAAGCCCTTTGCATATCTAATATAGATAGATTATCATAGGAGCTTGTAGGAACTAGTTGATAATAATTTTTTAAGAAGCAAAGAAATATTTGCTACTAATAACTGACTAAGTATATGGTTGTGTAAGTAATTCTACCGCCCTCATCTTACCACTTCTGATTTTGTAGTTTGATGTCACTGAGATAGATTTTCTGTTCGAAAATTATCATAAGAACTGTCAAGCAAAATTTTTTAAGTGTAATAAATTAGTTGGTTAGAGTGAATAATTGTGCTTTGTATTAATTTCCCGTTATATCAGACTACTGCTAAGGATATTCAAAACTAATTGTATTATCCATCGCTTTATAAATGTAAAGACTCTGCTAAAACACACAATAGAATGAAATATGCGGATATTATACAGACCCGACTACCGGATTCTGCATTATGACAAATTCTTCAGAAAAACGAATCGCACGATCATCATAAACAAGAGTATAAAGGAAGTGTGGATAAATAAATGTATACATAAAATTCAATTAATTCACATATAATAAATCAGGAGAACCGTGAAAAATGGGCGTTTTTAGCAACCGGTTGCAGAGGCCAGATTATAGTCGGGACCGCGACAAATTATGTGGTCAGGGCCCAAAATATGTCCCCGGCAGTCTGGGCCCAGGAGCCGTCCGTCGCGGCGGTGCGGAATTGCTGTATCCGTCCTTGTCGTCTGCTAGGGTCTTATCTGCCTCCCTGCTGCGACTTATAGCGAATGCGTTTTGACTGGGCACTCAATTTCAGCCGTTGAAATCCGCCTTTCGAGCATTTGCCTTGAATCTTTGCTTCCCTTTCGTGATTTTAACGAATTGTTTTTAATAAAACGCACTACATTTATCTTCACTCTACATTCTTTGAAAAGTGCTCCTTTTTATAAAAAATGAGGATTTTGATTTGATATTCTGTAAAAAAATCCCATCTAATCTGAAAACTATATAGAAAACCATACAAAAGAAAAATGTGAAAATGACGTAATCGTCACTATGTCCGTGCCAGAATCGAAGTTGGTAAGAAGACAAGTAGGCCCTACTTAACTTGAAAATTTTCTAAATTTCTACTATATGCATATCGTAGATTCTCCGATGGAATGTCTTCTTGATCTTCTGGTGGTGTCCTCCTATCTGCGGACAGTCCAGTTTGCGGACATGTCTGGTTTTACGTAGGGGGTAAACAAGGCCCTTTGGGTGCGGGAGGATTCCAGTTTGCGGACAGGTCTCGGTGCATGGTGTAAATGTTTCCCCTTCTGAGATTGCCAAGCCACTTACATATTTTTAATAGGTTAGGTTAGGATAGGATAGGTTAGGTTAGGTTAGGTTAGGACGAATTTTCTTGATAAAGAGAAACTAAGAAAATTAAAGATTGTATATACATTTAAGTAACCTTAGCCCTTTATTAGTAACAATTATTAGATTTGTTTAATTTTTTTCTTTTTCTTTTTGTTAATTTTTTCAATATGGGTCATGTAAACAACATCAAATAAAATTTATAATAACACAAACACCTACAGCGTGCGTTTACTGCCTGCTTCCTTGTGTAAATGGTTTTTATGACAGGATTAAAATATGTGTCCGCAAACTGGACAAATCTAATTGGTGCATTCCACTTCATTTTTGGGTTGTCCGCAATCTGGAAGGTTTTGCCCTTGTCCGCAATCTGGACTGTCCGCAAATAAGACACAACCCTTCTGGGGCCTGTTTCATAAAACTGCTAGACTAGTATTACTAGTCCCTGGACTGCTATTACTAGTGAATTTTACAAGTCTGTGTTTCATAAACTTACAAGAGTAAAATAATAGTTACTAGTGTAGGGACTAGTAATACTAGTGGTTTTTACCAGTGTAGACTAGTTTTTGTTTCATAAAACTCTACACTAGTATTTTAGACTAGTAAATACCAGTGAATTTCTACCAACCTCCCTACGCCCGTAAACTAGTAGATATTTTCTACTAGTGTTTTGTTATTCCCAATAATAGGGATTTTTAAAATTATTCTTCAATGTTTTTACTAAATTATTTTGTGGATTATTTTTAGGGCTATCATTTACTTCCTTAATTATTGTATTGCCATTATTTTAAAAAGGTTGGTATTAAACCTAAAATCATCGCTTGTTGAATGCTTGTTGAAGAATACAGGCCAAGAACCGTAGTTGTAAAAAATAACTCTTTAATAAAAAAAATTTTTCTTTTATATTTTAAAATATGTTAAGAAAAGTAATTTGAATAGATACATAAAAATTATAGCCTACGTTATTTTATTGAATATTTGTGAAAAACTTATTTTTTGCAGTTGGATATTATATTTTTTAGACATAGGGTTACTCCATGAAACCAGTTTCCTATATAAGCACAGAATAAGCTGATAAAGGTAACACTGAGAAATGTCAGGCTAACAATGCTCTTTATGTTACGGGGGTATAATTTTTTCCTCAAAATTTTATATTGGACTATGTTGAAATCTTGTATATAATTAGTGACTTACTTTTAATATCTAATAATATTTTAAAACTGCCGTACCTAATAATGGCATTAAAATAGTATTGACTGTAATTTAATAATTTTCCGTATGTAGGCTTAAACCTTAAATAACTTTATACTTACTACTACTTTACTTTACTTTACTTTACTTTACTTTACTTTATACTTTACTTTATTTAACTGATAAATATTTGGAGTTCAAGTGAGTTTTACTCCAGCCCAAATATCAAATCCATTTATAACTCTATACAGACTTCATTGCCTGAAAAAGGTCAATGATCGACTAACCTTTTTAATATTTAGACATTTCTCAATTTATTTCACCTTACTGTAACTTATTACTTTAGGTGTTTAACATGTGAAACATAAAAAAATAGCATTTAAATAGTTAAATGTAATTGGTTTAAATAGTATAGAAATAGAATTAATTGTAAATTATGATAGAAAAGGTAAGATCGTACGCACAACCTATAAAACCGTTAATTTATTTCAAAAGCCCTTATAATAATATTAATTTTGGCAAAAACATGACAAATCTGTTATTTCTTGTAGCCTATGTACAATGCAAGAGGTTTATCTAATTTATTTTCTTTACTTTTCTTTTATAACTTGCCGATTAAATTTATACAAAAATAAAAGATATATTCAAATAAATCATTTGCTATTTATATACTCAACAATTAACTTAAAAACTAAAAGAATATATTAGAGGTTGGTAAAAATAAACCAAAAACACGAGTTAAGTGCGTAGCCGCATTTACAGAATGTATCGCACTGCGTGGCGGCGGCGGTGGCCACGTGGTAGCCAAAGTAAACAATGAAAACTTAGCACATTAAAAACTTTGTTGTACATTTAATAGGGTAATATTCATTAACTAAAAATGGATAATTCGTGATTTTGAGTACTTATTTAGTTATAAAAACATCCCGAAATGTGTATTGGTTAAATAAATTTTTTTAGTCCTATGTTAAATGGTAAAAAACCCGTAATTGAGGTTATGTCAACAATGCCAGAGCGGGCGATCAGCTGCGTCAGCTGACTAGTAAATTTGATCACGTGACTTGTAAAAACCACTAGTATTTACAAGTGTCTGGAAAATGTTTATGAAACAGAAATTATTAGTACTGGTGAAATAAGCACTACAGTCGCGGCCACGAAATCAGGCGGGTGAATAATTTTGCAACGTTGCCAAATTTCCAGTGGTTATTAATTTAATCATATGTTTATATTTATGTCAATGTTTTATCTGTTTTGTTAGATGATACTTGTTTTGGTCATTTTTATATAATGCACATTCAACATACGGTTTAGGCAACGCTGGATGATCAGTGTTGCCAGTTTATGCATCAACATACGCATTTTTTTATAATCTCTTTCATCTTTTGGTTCAATGTGACAACATCGCATTTTCAGTCACCCTCCTGATTTCGTGGCCGCTACTATAGTAAATAATAGACTAGTAACTTGTAAACTAGTAGTTTTATGAAACAGGCCCCTGGTGTCTTCTGATCTTGGAAAAAAAGGTTTCATAGATTCACGATTCTTTTGGAACTAATCATGACAGTAGACAATTCTTTACTTCAATAAGTAAATAAATTGAAAAGCCAAACCTTATTTCTATATAACATAGATATTATCGGGAAAGTTATGTAAACAGAAGTAAACATGAAGGGAAGTAAACAAAAAAGATATTTTAATTTGTGCATTTCAAACTGCTTCTTTACAAACTACCAAGACAACTAAGACCTACTAGAGCAACGTGAAGTTTTTACTTAGACATCTCCAGGGCTTACTTTCAAACATTGGTAAAGATGTCAATATAGTATTATAGTAGTAAGATAGTACTGCACTTTCAAATAGTATGTCAATTGTCATGCTCCTCTCGTTTCAACAGTCTCTATAAGTTTTTCCAACCATCTAAATACGATCCACAGCACACATTTCCATGAGCTCCCCTGACCCCAGCGACGACAGGTGGCTGGAGGCTGACTCTCCGCTGGACCGTCTGTCTGTCTGTCTGCCATGTGCTCCATACATCTTCCCTTCACCGGACCGTGGACTGGAGCATCTTCCCATCCTTGTCGTAGGAACATCCATCTTCATCGACCACTACTGCAGTTTTGCCGATAGTCGATACAACTACTTGAGCTGATTGCTACATCAATGGTTACCGCACTGAGAGAAAAAAGGTGTTGAAACATACTTAAAAAATGATGAAACACTCTTAAATAATGGCTTTTTCATTACTTAATGCTATAAGTATGTTACTGCATGTTCAGACATTCTAAATGCATAAGTAAGTAACATACGTAAAGTTCGGCAGTAGTTTGATGACGTCACACTGTGTGACGTCACTGCAACTTACTTACCACTGTATGAAACATACGTATTATAAAGATGATCAGTCATCATGGACCATTCTTTGTTGTATGTAACTTCTTTGCCAACACATGAAACATACTTATTGTAATGGTTTTTTATACTGATGATTTAGTCTTTGCCGTATGTTACTTACTTTCCACTGTATGAAACATACTTATTGTAACCACGTTTTATCCTGATTAATTATTCTTGGTCGTATGTAACATACTTGAAACTATATATGAAACATAATTATTATTATGGTGTTTCATCATTATAGTTTTTCATTTGAAGTATGTAACTTGCTTTTAATTATATGAGACATATTTATTGTAATTGTGTTTCATAAAGATGAACTAATCTTTGTCGTACGTTACCTACTTGTCACTAAATGAAATATACTTACTGTAATTATGTTTCATCATGTTGACTTATGCTTTTGCGTACATTTTGTAGTTGACCGTTAAGGAAAAATACTATTTCAAATTAAGTTCTGAAATGTGATTATTGTTGGCATTTACTATTTTATCTTAGTATCATATACAGATGCTTTGTTGTGTATGAAGCCAAGTTATATGATACTACAAATACATCAAAATTTGAATACTATTCCACCTCTATATTATTTTTAAAAGTTAAGTGGCAGACAAGCTGTTTCAAAACTTGAAATATGAATATTTTTGGCTGTATGTTTTATATCTGATTTCGACTAATGTAATTTTAATGCTATGTTATGTGATACTCAGTTTTATATCCTGAAACCATTAATTTTTTACGGTTTTTTTTTAATAAATACAATTTTACAGCAATCAAATATCATACAGCCTAAAGAGATCTAACCTGAACGAGTATAAATAAATAGTAAATCCAGTTAAAAATCAAACCTTATTCAAGTCTTGTCCTCATACTATGGTACTTAACAATTACAATAGAATTTCGAAAAAGTATAACAAATCAGAGTTTAAAATTTATTGTTTCTCATTACAGGTTAATACTGTTTAAAAAAATCTAGATAAGATAAAAAAATTAAATAGCTATGGAGGTGTAGGCAGAAATAAAATAAATGAATTTAAAAGAAAATATTTATTAAACATGTATTTTATACACTTACAAATCCGCTCATTTCCAATGTATGATTGAAAGAGTTTCACAGCTACACACAAACACAAACACAACACCATAAACCGCGAAAAAACGCCCAACACCTAAACACTGACCGACCGGCGCGGCGCGACGAAGCTGTCACTTCACGAATTCACTGCAGACTGACACAGAATGAGAGAAAGAAAAACTGTGGTTGCATACTTATTTTCCTTGTTAATGATGTTTCTTACTTATTGCATTTTATAATTGTGTCCAGTACAGATTTAAATAAAATGCATAATTGTAGTCTCACCATAAGTAAGTTACATACTTTAAGTCAGTTAATAAGTATGTAACACGGTTTCGACGGAACACTGATATGATGTCACTAACGGTGACGTCACCGTTTTAGGACTTAAACTTTATTAGGAGTATGTTTCAACATTAAAAATATCATGAAATCATGTTTCACTGGTATTATGTATGTTTCATGTATTTATACGAAATAATTGAAACATACTTATTTGACATGGTGAAACATACATTCACGAATTTTTGGATACGTAAGATTATTACTTACATTATGTGTTACATAGATATTTAAGAATGATTCATACTTCATAATGATAAAACTGTTATACCATTACATACGTATATTGCATTTTTCTCAGTGCGGCAGGCTTTGGTTTTAATTGCTACTTGGTTCTATTAAATTACCCCGGTCATTTGTTAGTTTCTTATAAATACATTTTGATTGTATTTCAGATCCGGATTTGAAACTTACTGTTTTGTTGTAATAATTTCCAACACAACGAATAATGAATGAATTGCCACTTTTACATGATTTGGCAGCTACAAATTTTATTTTTGGAAGACTTGTAGATATGCTAATCAAAATTGGGGTTATTTTAAGATGTTTAAATTATTTTGCACTGTTTTTTGACCTCATTAATGCTAGAGAAAATGCGTTAATTTTGAAATATAGAGCGGCTAAACTATAGATTTTTTTTGTATTTTAACCTAAATAAGTGATACATTTACAGTTGGTTGCACGAGACGTGAGACAGCTCGCCACAATTTGTGCTACATATGGGCAATTTGGCTCTATCTCGCGCAACATAGCGTGAATTAATCATTAATGAAATACACTACTGTAAAATAATTACTAACGTCTTTATTTCAAATTCAGTATGTTAAACTGCCCATTTGTAGCACAAATCCTGAAGGGCTGTCGAACGGCTCGTGCAACCAACTGTAATTCAAAATATTTTTAATTAAAGAAAATTTTAAAAATATATATATATCTATCTTCTTATTTCTATAAGGGTTTCGTCTGTTACGTCCCTTTTTCTCTTGATCTACTGAACCGATTTTTAAGATTGAGGTGTCATTTTAAAGCTTAGGATATACCGCAGTGACGAATCGTAATTAAAAAGGTCATACTGTTTCGAGCTTCGCCCCCCTGCCTTTTGATTTATTTCTAGAGGGCGCTTTAAAATGTTGACCAACTTTATTGTAAGTTCTTCAATGTGAATTTTAATTTAACAGCTGATTACCTTCAGATGAATTTAAAAAGCCAGATAGTAAACAAAAATAGATCTCTGTCACTTCATAATCAACATTCACGTACTGTAGGTGAGTTTCACTCATACAGGATCATAAAGTGCGCAATTTGCGCACGGGCCACCTCGTATTTTTTAAATATTAAAACTTAACAGAAATACACTCCAGTGGAATAAATTCTGAAATAAGATGGAGAGCCCTTAGTTATGCAAACAAACTATTATGATCCTCATTTAGAACTTTTTGACAAATAAATTTATTCAAAATCTAATAGATTTCCACAGATTATCCTTGTGATAGCGTGTTTCCTAGATTATTTACCGGCCGACGCGCTTATCACATTCGTCTCCCAGCTGGACCCATGCTGGGTGGCGAATGTTTGTTTTGTCTCGCGTATTCAAATGAACGCATCACCGGAGTGTGCGAGAGAGAGGGCAGTAATTGACTGGCGACAAGGTCGAAGGCCAAACAGCTGATTCCAAGGAGGAATAAATTCTGCCAAACATCACCCGCCGCTTCCAGGCCTTTCTCCATGGAGCGACAAGTTTTCAATAATAATCGCACTTTAAGGTGCTAGGTTGACATTTGAATTTGATGTTTTGAATTGATTCTTACAAGTGTACTAGGGCGTGTAATTTTATGAGTTGTAAATTTTTTCACCTTCAAAATTTAATACTCTAAGAGGATATTTAAATGCATGTCTTGGCTCGGACGTCCTGGCTATATGCAGTGGTACGAGTCAGAAGTGTTGGAGTTAAAACTATTTGTGACTGCATAATTTATGTTTGTAACTGGCCAAGCACTATTTAGAAAAAATATTTTATTTGACATTTTCATTTTACTAAAATGTAGCCTTTATGTATCTAAATTAACTAGGCCTATTTGTTTCTATTTTGGAAAAGCATATTGATTAGGATTCATGAGATTTACGATTGTATTATGATTCATTTAATGTTAGCAAAAAAATATGCTGGAAATATGATTATTAAAATAATAATCATTATGGTTTGGGTGTTTGGTTTGCTTATTGGGATTTGCTATAAAATAATATGAAATTTCGACGTGATATCTCAGACACGTTTTTCTAACTAACGTCTATCGGGTACTCATTATAAAAAAAATTTATTTTTGAAACAGTTCTTCATTTGAAGTGTGTAAGTTTTTATTTTGACAAAAATTCAATGTTTTTTTACAATAGCCTAAATAGTGTCATTTTCTGTGTAACTTATTTTAGTTGAAACGCTGAAAAAGTATAAATAGAAAAAATTATTACAGTGCCCATTAGTTTACCTTATTTGCTTAAAACACTAAAAATTCTAACTAAATATCGCGGTACATTGAGGTCCGTTTTCGACCGTGTGAGATTCTCAAACCGATGCAAATCCAACGTGGGCGACCGTTGGTTTATGTCGCTTGCAATTTTGGCACGGCTGTAAATCCAACGTGATAGCGCGGTCTGTGTTAACTAAGTGTTTGGCGAACGCCTTGTTACAAGCCAATCACCACAGGGATAACAGTACCCGAGCCGTCCCGACATGGGGTACCGCAAGGCTCCGATGTTTTTTTTTTTTTTTTTTTTTTTTTAGAATTAATTACGATTCAAAATTTTGTATTTGTACTTGTATTTGTGATACTTAATCAAACTTAATTCTTAAAAGAGATTCCTCATTGTATCCTAGTGACCTATTGTGCTAAACAGTCAACAGGTTTAGGAAATAAGCAACTAATCACGCCTGGTTGGTGAAAACAAATAAAGCCAATGAACTAATGTGGTCTCACTTATATGAATCTCCATGGAAAGAATATGTTTGTGTAAACATTGTAAATTAGATCCGGCTCTAAGGTTTTTTGGGCTTTTACATAAAGTGTGATAAAAATAATTAGTCAGTGCAAACCTGAAGAAGAAAAAATAATCTCAGTCAATAGAGTTATAATTTTAATTATTTTTCTAGGAAACTTTTGTGTAAATTTATTTGTGGTATAAATTTATTGACAACAGCCGAGGTGTTATGTCTGTTCAATCTGCATACTGTGGTTAGTATAATCATGGTGGGTGGGACCTGATTTGAACTAAGACAACTTTATTTTATTTTTATACTCCAATTTATTCACTATCGTGAAACAATTATACTGGGTGTTCAAAAATTAACATAACCATAACATCCTCAGAACAACGGCCAATCCCAGTAATAATGACAATATATTTAAACCATGCTTTATCATAATATAGGGAAAAAGACAAGTGAAAAATATGCAATGAGAATCCGATTAATAATTTGTGGACACGCGCGGCATTTATGAAATAACAAAAATAGCCTATTTATCATTTTTCATGAATTTTTTATATCCCTACTCCAACTTAAATTCTTATAACTATATATCCCATGTGTGAACTTAAGTTTATTTATTTTATCGTAAAATAGTTATGAATTCGCTCCCACCTACTTCCTGTATTCCCCAATCGTATTTGTCCACCGCGATTGCGCAGTTCGCGTCGCGCGTCCACCCTAGCAATAACAAAACATCTGGCGGCACGGGCCAGATCCACGTAATTTGCCCCATTGTCGCCCGTTTGTTAAGGGTGGCTTTTAACCGTATTTTCTGACCCAAACGCGTCGCGCGGGGGTCGAAATAAAAGCCGCTGCATAATAACCAGCGGACGGCGCGTGTGCGCATTGACCAAACAGAGGCAATCGTATAAATGATTTTTAGCCTAATGCCGCAGCGTAAGAGAATAAGAGGGGCACGTCAGTCGGGCGTTGTTATAGTTATATTGACCAAAAAGCGGACAATGGCTGTCCAACGTGGACAAGCGAATAATGGGCTGTCGGGTGGGGAAGGGGGGGGGGTGTCGGACCGGCTTAAATTTGAACACATCCCGCTTTATGCAATTTGGGGTAAAGGTTTGGTTGCATGAGATGTGGTTTTAGGGAAAACGTGTTGTTCAGTTTTCGAAATGTTTTAGTTCAAGTAAGTTTTTACGGTTTTATCAATTTTTTGGGCAGTTTTTATTTCTTGTCAATATTATTGTGAAAAGTGCTTTGATGTGTCAAATAAAGTCTCATGCAGTATTCAGCAGTTATAAAGATATGATTTCTGAGCCTTTTGTTATTGGGTTATTAATTTATGGTTATGGCAAATGAATCAACTGGTCTTTGTCAGTTACAAAGTATACCTCTCACCTTGAAATACGCACCATTGTGTGACACGGTGTCTTAAAAATGCATAAAACGTTTCTTGGTAACCAACCCACACTTTACCATCGTTTCATTGGTTACCAGTTTAAGGTATTTTTATTGGTCCCATAAAGCTTAAAACGTAACAAATTATCTTTATAAAAATCTGATTTTTTGTTTTTAAAACTACTTAGATTTTCTAGGTTTTTTTTTTTTAATTTTAGAAAGATTTAGAAATTGGTTACCATAGAAACGTCGTATGAGAATGGATATAAAATGTACGATATGTGAAAAGCGGTGAACAAATTACTAGTTACCCAGAAAATAGAGGGAATTGTAGGTAAAATGCGATCAAAAGGAACAAAAGTTTCATCTACCTATTCATAGGCTACTCTTAACAAAATTGCCACTGGCGTTGATACACAAAAAAGCTATGGGGGATACAATAATCAACGAACAGCATTAAAACAGTGTAAATGTAAATTGCTCATGTTTTTTTTTTTTTAATTTTAGAAAGATTTAGAAATTGGTTACCATAGAAACGTCGTATGAGAATGGATATAAAATGTACGATATGTGAAAAGCGGTGAACAAATTACTAGTTACCCAGAAAATAGAGGGAATTGTAGGTAAAATGCGATCAAAAGGAACAAAAGTTTCATCTACCTATTCATAGGCTACTCTTAACAAAATTGCCACTGCCGTTGATACACAAAAAAGCTATGGGGGATACAATAATCAACGAACAGCATTAAAACAGTGTAAATGTAAATTGCTCGATTTCGGACAACGGATTCACCAGTAAATGTTGGTTATAGCACTTTTATGTGGTTATGGGAACCACCCATTTCAATATGGTTTGGTAAGATTAGGTTAAGGGCATGGCCTATTATTACCGTACTTGTGGTTTAATGGCTCAATAAAATGATTTGATTTGTTAGGTCTGGTCAATCTTATTTCTGTCGTCTTTGCTATTACTGGTTTGACAACAATGCGATTGATGTAAGGATACATAAAGGTCTAGTGCTCATTGTCATTACGGTCTGTCGCTTCTGGACTACCGTGTGCGTGATTGATTAGTTTAGGCTCTATTTTGTGTTTTGATGTATTTTACTTTTAAAACGAGAAAAAATATATTGAAAAATTATTTACTTGTCGATACTAAGCTAAGCTAATCACACTGGTGGCGGATTTTCCAATCTCCTTGCTAACATTGCCGCCTTCCGGAACTCTGATGTAAACAATAGAACATAAATACTTTTTATGAGAATTTTTTACTTTTTCAAAGAATTTTTAATATTTAATTGTTTTTCAAACATTGAATCTTAAAGAATAACATTGTACCGAAATTTTCAAGTCGTGTGGGGCGGAGCCCTGACGGAATTTAGCAAAACCGTTTCTTAGTGAGCGTTTTTTAGCGTAGACGAACGTACATGCCAAGTTTTAACCCTCTAGGCCTTGTAGTTTTGGAGATACTCTGATACGTGAGTGAGTGGTATTTGACAAATATCAATGAATACAAAAACGTTAAGAAGGTCACATCCCATGTTAAAAATTGGCCAACATTTTATTCCGCTAGGAGCGCTGTAAACTGAACTTGAGCACTCCAAATAGAGATAGCGCCAGAGGAATCGGCCTAAACATAGTACGAGAGACAGGGAAATATAAAATTTCTTATTAGTATTGTGTCGTTAAAACACTATTTTAAACATTAGTTACCTAGCTTATTTGGTATCATTGGAAAGCTTTTTTCAAGAAGAATCGTTATTTTAAGTCATCATATCCTTTTATTGTTAAGACTTTGTCGTATGGGCTTTCAACTTTAATGTTATTCTAATGAAGATATTTTATTGAATCATATGTTTACAAAAATAAACTAAGTTTTAAACGTCGTCATGGTATCCTGCTATTTTCAAATTTGTTTACTTAGGTTCCAAAATGAGCACTAATGTAGGCGGACGGAAATAGTGTTCCTACATTAATGGTGAGAATTGGTCCAGTAATGGTTAAACTGTTATAGGTTATGTATATGTGAGTGCAGCGTGAGGACGAGATTCTTTGCTGGTGACCATCTGCAACAAAGTCGGAATGTAATCTGACTAATAGGTCATTGTCTCGTGCGCGCTCTCATGGTGGAGTGCGCTACTAAGTCAACACAAACTTTCTTAACCATTTCTTCCATAAGATGTGACCTTCTTAACGTTTTTGTATTCATTGCAAATATATAGATTTTAAAAAGTACCATTAAAAAGGTACTCTTTATACCGCGAATTTTCTGAATAGAAAGGTAAAAATAAATAAAACTTGTACTACTTTATTCTCTAGTGAGATTTACTACTGAGGCCTTCACAACAGTATTTTATCGGCGGTTCCTCGTTTCTGCCGTACAATGTGGCGCTATAACGTCCGAAGTGTGTGTGTTTGTGTGTATTGACCGACCATCGGTGATCCCTCGCGCCATTGGCCGCCGCACGACGCTCGCCCCTGGCCACCCACAACTAAGCTGATTAGTGAAATAGCACCCCAAAAACTTATCAGCCCCAGATACATTTATGCGGCGGCCGCTTCCTCCATTTGTCTCCCTTGTTTTGTTCATCCAAAAAGTCGGATTTAGGTGAAAGGCTTATACGGGATATAAAAATTAACTAGATTTCACAGCTTTGACCCTCAAGGTTAAAAAATCAACACTATTTTTCTTGCTTATCAGAGAGGATTGTTCATGGTGATGCCTGAAGGAGTTGAGGATGGTGGTTATAACTAAATATACAAACCTCAGGTTAATATCACTGTCCTTGACAAATCGGGCTCAAAAATAGAAAATATTCTCACCATGTCAATTATTTAGGATTTTTAGATCGTTTACATACTTGAAGTTACAGATAGTAAAATTTGAAGTTTTGGCTCGTTTATTAATTACAGCGGATGATTTTAAAAACTTTTCCACTTCCCAATATGTGTCAATCACGTACTGTGTTCAATGAAGTAAACCTGAGAACTTAAACATAACCCTTTTATCAAACTTCATTAAAAGGACAAAATGCACATTTTAACGTACAATTTTTGTAGACCCAAAAGGCCTATAGGCTATATTATTTTAGCTCAATGATTGATTTGGAGAATGTTATTCTTTCAATTAATTTTCTGTAAAATAAGTTATTTAGCTTTAGAAGGAACTTTACACTAGAGCATTTTACCTTTAAGTGTTACGAGTGTTAATTTCCTAAAAATAAATTATAAATATATAAGTAAATATTTTGAATTATATATATATATTTTTTTATTATTTACAAAAATAACGTTACACATTAAAGGGTAGACTCCTGTGCTTCGGAAAGCATGTTACCCTTTATATACATACATAGAAAACAATAAGGTGCAAAAAGGCGATGAGAACTTTCAGTTAACTCCTGACCTCCCTACAATAAAATCCAAACGATAAAGAGCAGTAGTTTACATTACACGTTGTAATCGCTCTCATTAATGTTGTAAACATGAAAACCCATCAGCAGTCTTCACATCTACAGTGTAAATACTACATGATGCTAGAAATTAGTGTTAATGTGTAGTTAAATTAGCTTGAGGAAGCAATAACATTCGCCGGAGAGTCCGTGATCGTGGACGGTGGTCCCCGGATTGTGCAAATGGCTCACGTGGGAACAGATCCCAGATAGGGACCTGCTCTCCTTCACCTGTGCATGCTAAATGCTGCCTAAACACCGATTACGGCCAATAATGGCCGTACCGAAATGTCACTGGAGTTTTGGAGAGGGTAAATATCGATCATTAGGTGTGTTTCAACTTTCAAACGACTGTTATACTGATGAAAAGTTGAAATTGCTTACCCTAATGGTCATACATTGACTATAAAAGTACGTGTTTTAAATTTCTTTTAACAAACCATTTTCAATAACAACATGTTTCCACAATAGTTACATAAATTATATAAAATATCAAATAAAGTAAACCTACTTTTAGGAGTTTACTTTGACGCCCCATTCTTTGAGACACTGACACAATTTGGTGAGGATTTAACACGTTCGCTACCAGCGGACGCTCAAGCGGAGGTTCATGTCAGGTTCGCATATATGCGGCGGTCCGGCCAATCCCACAGCCCACGAAAATAATCATGGACTTCCCTGTAGACCGGCCCTAGTGGTTGTGACTTATGCCACAGACCACGAATAGAAACCGTCCAAAATTAGTTTTCACACTTCAAAATATCTTAATTTCATTAAATAAAAAAATATATACAATTTTCTCTTCATTTTTGGCAATTTTTTGAGCGCCGCATATTTGCGGCGCATGGTCAGAGACTAAGTGACGCATGTTAGCGTCGGCACTAATATAACCTTATTTTTAGTCATAACCTTTGAAAAGCGAAAAATAAAATACGGCTTATACATAAAAACATTGTATTGAAATATTTAGTTTACAAAAAGAGTTGTTTACAATTCATTTACGTAGTATAATTATGATGTTTTACAAGTTTACAAAATGCAAATGTTTATAAATTTTTCTTACACAATAAACTTTTTTCAATGTGTCATATAAGAGATTTGATGAATATTTGTGTAAAGATATATCAAATACGTTAAAAAATGTTACTTTCAAAAATACATTAAATAAAAATGTACGTAAAACATTTTAGTGACGTCAGTGATCGTTTTAGCCACAGACCAAGCGCCGCACATATGCGGCGGACTATCCCGTAGACCGCGCCTAAACTGTCTGACCATTAAAATAGACTGCACTGAAGAAATTTCGTATTTAGTATCATGGAACCATCGCCGCAGATATGCGGCGGCAGTCTATTTTAATGAGCCCAGCCGCCGCAGATATGCGGCGGTGGGCTCTCAGTAGAACTCGACCGCCGCAAAATTGCGGCGGCGGGCTGTGGTTACGATTTTTTTTTAACATTGTGGTAGCGAAAGTGTTAAAAAAATCATATTGTGAACACTAAAGGGCGAGTGTGGTCGATCAGTATAGGAGGAGTTTTGTCAAAACGAGCTGATCATGTCAGGTTCACTAATAATAACCCATCGAGCTGGTTCCAATTTCGAACCATCGACAAGTTACAAACTTATATTGTATGTTATTACTGAATTAAACATGGCTATTGTGAATAGGTCAATAAAGGTGCACATTAGGAACACAATTTTATAATTTAACTGTGATGTTTGTCACATGTTTTTTGTATCATACATTGAATGCCGAAAATCTGGTTTAAAATGTACATACTTTACTAAAGATTATCCAAAACAAGAAACTGTAATGGGTATTCTTAGTAGATTAACATATGTATTTTATTCAGCTCATTTCTACGGCTGAGTCATTTTTATACCATTTTGTTAGGGAACGGTCCAAACCCCGGTTTTCTTTCTATCTAATGTTGACTTTTTGTTACCTAACATTATTAATTAATAGCCCCATGACAAATGGCAACTGAATCGGAGTCATCAAACTTTTAACAAGTTATAACGTTTCCCATTGTCAAATAGACAAAATTTTGATTCAAAGTCGAGCACTAGATCACTCAGCTACGAGCTAACTTAATCACTCGGCTACTCGTTCATAAATAAAACATTTATACGAGTTTGAATTATTGTGAAATATTTCTCTGGCCTTACATTAAAAATAACTTACATTCTCGGAACTGTAAGATTGTAAAATTTTAAAACCTGCACAGTATTCATTCACCTATCGCTGTAACCCCTGATCTAGCATGCAACAAGAAACATAGTTCATGAAGACATGTTTACGTTTCCAAACGCAACTTAAAGCCTGTCGAGTTTCATAAGTGCAAAGTAAATTCTACCCCAAGTGGGAATACCGGCCACAAACCAGAATGAAACTTAAGTTGAGCGCGCTTTAAAACCAATAAAACCTCCTACTTTTACTGCCGGTCGGCCCTTACACGCCATAACTTACATGCACTTGCCGCCTCAGTGTGGACACTCATGCGCCTCACTTTGCCCGAGTGCGACACCCAATACAACGAGGCATGAATAAAAGATGGACCGACACTAAACCCGGCGAGTTTTACAGGGAGCGAAGGTCCAAGTTCAAGCCTTTACCCATAGATCGAGTCACACCGGGTCATAAATACCGCTTATTAGAGTTCAAAATATTTGGCCGTCGGCGCGTGTGCCGTGTCATTCGCTTTTCGGTTTCAATTTAACCCCTCCCCCCGGGGGCGGTGGGGCTGACCCGCACTGGCCGCCGCTCCGGGTCAACACTTTCGTTCTCGGTCCTCCCTGCCGGATATCTCTCCAGTTTATGACTGCGCATGTTTTTTATGCTGCTTGTTCCTCTTGCGATCGTTTTCTCCAACTTGTTCTAGCCGCGGAGGCAAGATGTGTGACGTAACTGTTTACGAGGCACGTTTTTAAAGCCATGTGTTTGCAACATGTTATATATTCATACTCGTTGGAAACTAAAAAAATGTGTGTAGGTTTGTGCAATGCATAAAAATAAGGGTATGTTATTATTGTTATTGGTGGATGAGGAGACTCCGACCAAACCATTGAGCACGTCTGTCTCTAATCGGCATTTTGCACCGGTCCCAGTAAAGCCGGGATATAGAAGGAATGGAGGGTGGAAAATGGTACAGTGAACGGCCAATTGACCATTCAGAGGGTCAACTCCACTGCTATAGTGACAAATAAAACTTTCAGGCTCAAACAGGCGGTCCAACTCTGACCGGCCAACCAACCATCGATGCAACCAACCGACTGTCTATTTACCTTCCTAGCTATGGGTTTCCATTCTCGAGGTTGACTTGAGTCCTTGGAGTAAAGGAAGGAGAATTTGTCATAATGGACAACTAAAACACTTAGAGCCTACTACATGTTAAGACAACTTCATTCTCTGTACAAATGACAACTTCACAACTGGCATAAACTACCCGGGTGTCCACAAAAGAAGTAAACAACTTTGTTTGAAAAATACAGTGAAGTTTTAATAATTTATAAAGAGTAATACACACCATTAGAAAGATAAAAAGTTCAAGTTTTTTTCCTGTTTTTTTTTCCAAGTGCTCAACATGTGAACCGCGGCTTGCTCTGGAGAGCTAATCCTAAAGTCTAGACGTCGCTGGTCTTCCGTTGCTCTTCCCTTTCCTCAAGCAACCACTCGTTTTGAATTTTTTATGCCAATCGTATATTTATTTTCTATTTGGAGGGGTTTTGCGATCATTTGTTCGAAATTGACGTTTTACAGTTGTAGCAGATAGAGTCCTTTCAAATTCCAACACACAGAAAGACTTTTCAGTAAGCGTATCAACCATTTTCATCCAAATCACTAAACAGCTACTTTTGCGACATTGTTGGCATTATTGAAAACAGTCAGCTTTGTGGAAAAAACTTGAGATGTTTTCCGAACTATTGATACCAACCGCAGCCTTGTCGGATACGCAGTTCTTGTCAAATTGACGAGCAAAGTTGTTTACTTCGTTTGTGGACACCCGGTAGTTTTAAAGTTCTCCAGAGATAAAAAAGTTAAGGGCGTTTTAAAACATGTAGATTGGACATATGGAAAACTATCGTAATTTAATTTATTCAGTTGTGTTCTTTATTTAGTTTAGAGGGTTAGGTAATAAAAACTTTTTGCAATTTTAATAATCATACATAAATTACAATGAATTCCATTTCCACTCATTACCAAATGGAGTATATGCATAAAGAAATTGTTTATAACAATTTCATAAACCAACCATTAATATTTCACTGGATGAATTACATAGGGTTCTTCAAAATACACTTGTATTTCTCACACCTTATCTTAACTAGGCCAACTCACCTATAACCGTGAAATATAATGAACGGTGGACGTTTTATACACTTATTAACTATTCATAGTATCGGGATCGTGTAAGCGCGGGTAGAGCACGGCACGAGTGGGTATGACACAGGTGGTATCGTGGCTTGTACAGTATCACGACCTTGGGCGGCCGATTATGTTCCAGCAGGATAACGGCGACGAGAGCGTCGCATCCTGGTGAGGACTGTCACAAGGACGTCGCTCCGGGCCGTCCATGTTCCGTGATATGGGACACGCTCAGTTGCGTAGTCTGGCCGTGCGGTGCTGGGACACTGCGTTTGCGTAAGGCTTGCTTGTGACGAGAAACAACGTTTTTGCTGTATATCTCAAAGGGAGGTGCTATACATGGTGTTAAGTGTTAAGGTGTTAAGTTTACGAAACAAATATAGTGGTATTTCAACAGATATTTGTTTCAAATTGGGAAGAGTAAAAATTACTCTTCAAAATCAAAGTTTTACGTATAGTAGTATTTCTACGTATAGTAGGAAAAACTAAAGTCTTCTAGATAGGGTGTAAAAAAGAAACGTAAACAAATTAAAATTAAGTAAAAAATGTATACAAACATTGCAAAACTGGGATACCCAAGGAAAAATCGAAGAAATTGCCAACCTTTTACTAAGTTAAATGTTCAATGTAGGATATAACCTAGCGTCACACAGCGGACAACAGTTCTGTAGTCAAGTTCTGACCAGACATTTATTCAAGGTTGCTCATTGCCGAATTCTTGACTTAACTCCATGCAATTTCATTCGTTGAGATTATGATGAAAATTAAGTTTTTATTTCCCTTAAACCGTTAGCTTGTATAAGTAAGTCTCTTGGATATAAAGGCAACTCACAAAAAGAGCTGTTCAGGTAGTGTTGAAGATTGAACCATATAAAAGTTTTTCCAGAACTTAAGACGATTGATAAACCCAGCAAATAGAACATTTTTAATCTCTTGAAAAAATTTCGGACTGGACCTTATGATACCTTTTATTTTTTCAACTAGCAAATAGCCCGTCAAAATTGACGGGTAATTTTCATGATGAGTATTCATGAATTTGATGTTTACGTTTTAAAATGGTCACAGAATTTATTAATACACAGACAACATAATATTAAAACTAAAATGTTTTAATTTATTTAGCAATGTGAACAGTTATCTATATATTAATAGGCAAACATGTTTCTTTTTCTCCTTTATTCTCAGCTTGTGAGGAACGTAAAGAAGCCCCTGCATACCGTTTGAAAGGTAGCATGAGCAGAATGGCATTTCAGTTCACATCGGCCCCCGAGGCTACGCCCTACAGACTTTAAAAGTTTCAATTTAATCTTATGGGAGGAGGATAATTGAATGGTCATGAAACAGCTGTTGTACCTAATAACAAATTATAGCAAATGAGGAAAAACAGTTTGTTCTATCTATAATTTTTTTCTAAAACTAATTAGCTCAAGATCAAATAAATATTTTGTCGAATTTCGACCAGCGGGCGATTTCGTAGTCCTCTATAATAGGCAAGAATGTTTCTTTGCTTCCTTTTTTCTCAGCGAATGTGCATTGTAGGAGAAATCTGCGCATACCGTTAGAAAGGTATGAAGTAGGCCTAGATGAGCAGAATCCTATTCCACGTTGGACTCCAGGGCTACTCCCCACAGGCTTTCAAAGTTTCAATTTTAATCTTTTGGATTAAGGAAAATTGATTGAATCGCTAGACAGCTGTTGTAAAAATAACTGCCAAAACATGAAAAACAGATGTTTCAGTTATAAATTTTAACTTCTTGGATCCAGATCAACTAAAATGTTCGTCTAATTTTGATAAGGAGGATTTTGATCTCTAATATATCAGTAATAGTTTATAAGTTTAAATAGTTTTATAATACTTACTATCATTGGTTTTACAATATAGTAGGCCTATGAGACTAAAAAAAATTATTAAAGGTTTTTACAAATCAGAAACAAATTCCAAATTCTTTCAAATTAAATTCTGAGTGAGCGAAATTATACCCATAAGTTAATTGGCCATACAACTGTAATGGAATAAATGGAAATACTGTTACCAATCTAATTAAGTGTATATTCAACCTCTGGCATTTTTGCCTCCTTATGTTCTTCTTTAATTTTGTTAGATCCACGCAGAGTCTAACGTCCCAATTAGGTTTTGGTATCACCACCATCACTGATCATCATTCTGTGGGCTCTTCCGCAGTGTTTATGCATCTAATTGAACCTTACTTTCAAGTTCTGACTTGAATTTTTTACGCAATGTTATAGAAGTACATTCCTGTGAATGTACTAAGTGTTACTGCATTGTCCTCTAAGACAATCGTATAGTAGGTTTTTTACCTTCACTAAAACACTAATCAAAATGTTTATTCTCTGTCTTTTGTTTCCACTATATTTCCATCTCCTTTTCTTATTCTTGGTACCTTTCTTCTTGTACATTTCAAGACTTATTTCTTCTAGTTCATAGTTCCACATTTTAGTACTCCATTATATGTGGGAACAATAAACCAACTATTAAACATGTAGAATCAAATGCCTACACTACCTCCAAAGGATAAAAAATAAGAATATAAGGATGTTATATGACGTAGTTACAACAAAAATCAATGGATTAAAATATGGTGGGAAGAATTTTACGATCTAAAGATTATGTTTATATATTTCAAAACATAATTCTCATTAGTTGATAGCAAGGCAATTAGTAGTATATAAAACACATGTGTAAACAAATATTAATAATTAACTCGTAAGTTTAAATACATAAATTAAATCATCTATGTTAATTAAACTCTTTTTATAGTATAGCAACCCAAATCTTATTAAAGCATCAGCTGTTAAATATTGATTTTACTGATTTAAAAACCACTGCACATTACTTGCTTGCCCTTGTTTTTATTTGTATCTGTCAATTATAATAGAATTGAAAACTTGTCTGTTTTGTTTACAAAAACACTTGATAAAGCAGCAGTGGTGTCTAATTTCAAGGTAAGATATGGATCACCTGGAGCAGTAAACAAATGGACAAAATCACGTCTTAGATTGGTCTAAATAAGGTCTAATTTTCATTTTGCGGCTTCATAAGGCATTTTCCGAGGGATACAATATTTTTCCTATAATCTAGGGGTCATAAGAAATCCATTGACACCAAAACGGCCTCGATCCGTTCAGTAGTTCTCTCTCTAAATCCTTAAATGCACTCTTTTATTATATAAGATTTTTTACTTTCTCCCCCCTATACCATAGTATATGGAGAAAGTATTGTTTTCGTCAAAATTTTCGAATTTGAGTTGTTGGTGGATTTATCCATTTTGGTTCCCCCTGAGTCCAAAAAAGTGGTTTTCGGAGTGATGTCTGTGTGTGTGTGTGTGTGTGTGTGTGTGTGTGTGTGTGTGTGTGTGTGTGTGTGTGTGTGTGTGTGTGTGTGTGTGTGTGTGTGTATGTGTGTCAGGATGTAAACAGAGCTAGAGAATGCCCCAATGGTCCGATTTTAGTGAAATTTGGTATGTAGGTCCAAACCCACGATAATTCCAGGCGTTTTTTTCATTTTTTTGAATTTTTGATTTTTAAGGGTAGTTTACCCCCAAAAACCCTCAAAAATCGTCAAAAATCACAATTTCTCAAAAACGGCTCTAACGATTTTGATTAAAATTTTGTGGTTTATTAAGCTTAAAATGGTGAATAAAATAACACCACCCGCATCTCCGAGAAAATGCGCGTTCAAAAGTTATGAAGTAAAAAGTGTTTCAAAAATCAATTTTTTGAATTTTCAAAATAGCTGTTGCCTCAAAATAAATTTTACTTATCACCATTAAATCAAGCTCAAAAAACTAAATAATCCAGTATTTTGAATTATTGCTCTACGTCAAGTGGTTGCGGAGAAAATTCAATTTTTCGTTTAGCGGTAAACGCAGTACGTTGTTAAAAGTCACAGACGCGCGTGGGGTCAAACGAGCGCTGCTCAGCTGGTAGCTATCCGACTGAGTCATCAAGACATTAATGTTTGGAGCTTTTAACACCTTTTCTATATAGTTGGGAGAAAGTATGTGTCAGTTAACTGATACTGTTTATTTAGTTCGTTTTACTGTGTTCATTAAAGAGTGTGTACGTCTTAGTGAATAACCCTTAATCACTGCAAATAACTCATAAAACATGTAGCTGTTGCACGTTATTAGCACAGTATACGCTTACTATAACCAATCAGCTATTTATTATTGGTCAACAAAATTAAATAAAAAATTCAACAATATTATTTTAAGTTGGATTTAACACACAATTCTCATTTCAGTACTTTAGAAAACTTAACTAAAATATAAAAATGCCCACGATAAAATCGTGGCGTCCGAGGCCATTATGAGCGGAGGGAGACAAAGGTCCATCCCTCGCTCCCCCATCCGCGCTCGCGGCTATTATTCGAAAAATTATGAATAAAATCAAGAATAGGAAACATTACACCCCAAAAACGCGTAATGCCATTCTTTGTCCGGCGGAAATGTGAATAATTGTGGAGAGCCCCTCGCGCCGTCAGGGAAAAAACAACAAAGAGCGACCTGTGACCTGCGGCCAGATGGACGATATATCAGAATATGGTCATCTGCTGGCGGACGTGGCGGCGGGATGCGGGAGACGGGAGCGGGAGACGGGAGAGCGGGACGGGGTGACGTGGAGGTCCAGCGGGTAGCAAATGAAAACTGGAGCATTCATGATGTTGACCATCCCATTAGAAACACGAGAAGTGCGAATCTAACACTTATCACACAAATAAAAATAAAACTCTCAAGATTAATTATTATCAACAATCGAAACGTCTGGTAAAGTACGATGAAACCGTGGAATCTAGTTGTAAAAGTGAGGGCTGAAGGGGTATTAAAGAGGAATTTAAATATATTAGATTTAAATTCTGTAATGTTTTTTGAAACTTCTTCAAAAGTTTCTTTCTGGTTTGTTTATCTTTTATTTAGATCTAATGGCTCGGAAAGAGTCTTTAAGTTTCAATTTACTTGTGCTTTTTCATCTTAATCATATTTATTTCGCTTTACCCTTCTATTTTCATCTTAATCACAACAGAAAATGAATTAATCGCGTTTTAAAAATATATAATTTATGGCGGAGAGTTTCAAAAAAGTAATTATCATTATTTTCATCTATTTTTACTTTAAGCTCTGTAGCGAAGCGCGGGATAATATAAGATAGTATAATTATAATTCTAAAAAACAATAGTAATTTCCTATTTCAACTTAGAGCTAGTCTAGTTCTCGTTCTTCTTAGGGTTATTTCTTTGGCTTTCTTCATTATTAAACAAATTATACTGGTTTTCAAAACACTAAAGTCAACACTGACTTAAAAAAAGATGTTTAACCACCCACCGATTCTAAAACAACGTCCGGAAACCACAAGTGGATCACATATTCAATTCTGCACGCCAATTTCACGCACCTTGCCGGCCGAAACCGCCCCAAAATCAGTCTGAGACGCCGCATCTGCCTCCCCCCGGAAATCCTGCCCCGCTTGACCACTTGACACCAGATGAATGGGCCGTGGGAACAGAGCGGTTCCGCCAAATTTGGCAGTTATTACGGGCATATTAACGGATATTTACTCAGCGGCCAAAGAAACCAAGGACAGTCCCTTCTTTCGGGACAAAAATGGACAGTCACCTAGACTGACCCGAAGAGATATATTTATTTAAGAGGGGAGAAGATCCATTTTTGAGATATTCCCTGATAGGAATATTTTAAGAGGGAAATTTACATTGTATTGCTGCCAACGTTTCTACGGCTCAGTTCTTATTGTGGCATTACCAAATACCAAAATAGCCCAAAACGATTTTTTACTTTGATTAAATCGCGAATGAATTATAAGCTTATCAACTTAAATGAGTTTAATATCTCAACTATTCCTGTAAACAACGAACAATATTTTAATTTAGTCAATATATCAGGTATGTTTTAGACAACTAACTAACTATTAATTAACTGCCCTAGTCTATTATTAAATATTTTTATGCATTGAGTTTTTTTTTCTTTTTTTTTTTTTTGTAAGAGTATAGGCCTACTAAGGTATACCAGAAATAAATGTTTATATAATATATGTTTCTTACACGTGATGCTATTAATTGTACAACAGGCTGTGAACAACCGTCGGGAAAAAAAACAAAAAAAAGCGACACCAAATATAATCAGATGCATTAATAAAACTACAGTCTTCTCGATATACGTACATTATACCCCTTACATAACCAACCGATTACTTATTTTATTACAAATAATTATGTGCTTAATAAAAGGAGAGATAATAGGCCTGTTGTGTCCAAACATTTTACTAACCATACAATTTTTTTAATTTCAAATGGTTTTCTTTTAAAAGGGTGTATACTTATTTTTATAGGTGTTTTAGAGAGAAACAGTTCATTCAAATTAAAATGGCATTAATGCTTAGCGGTATTTGACCTTAGTATATTTTTAAATACTCACACACACGCAGTCTCACATTTACATAAACACTTTAGACAGTTGTATCAATGGTCACTCTATAGAGTAATTTGTTAATAAGATAAACAATTATAAATACGAATCATTTACTTAGCAAATAAATTGTTTAAAGTAACATCATTTAAACTTTTAATTAAATTTTACAAAGTATTTCAATATTTACTAAGAATTTATAACGTCTTTTAATATATGTATGTAATTGACAGTATTTTAATGTACATAATTTGTAATTATCTACATTCGGAAATTAAGTGTTACATTCCCGGTTTTAAGCCTCTTTAGCTCAGTGGCAGAGCGCTGGTCTTGTAAACCAGCGGTCGTGAGTTCGATCCTCACAGGAGGCACCTATTATTTTGTGGGTTGCTTTTTTTACTCTGTTTTAGTGAATAGTACATTTATTTAAAAGACCAATAAATTGATTGTACAGCAACACATTTGTAGTACAGTAAATACACTATATACTATTATATACTCCATAGTGAAACTAAAATAGATTAAAACTAAATAAAATAGTGTCAGATTGCCTTATGTTTACTGCCTTCCTTTTTCCAGACAAAAATCGTTCACTCCACTCATTTGCGACAGTCCACAGTTTGGTATAAATTTGTCAAACCACAATTTTAAAGTGTAACATTTTGGCTTGACAAAACAGCTGCATTTTGTTCATTTCGTAGCCACTAAAATCCCCATAAGGATAACATTTCAACTTACAAGGCCTCTAGAACGGAATCTGGATTTTCCCAGCCATATGGGACCAGCTACAATCGATTCCTCGTGGCCAAAACCCCCATAATCAGAAGAAATTCTTATAGACAGAAAATAATTCCCGTACAAAAATTGCTTGTTTTATAGTATAAAATAAGGTAAGATCTTGATTATAATAGCGTTCTTTTTGGAATATTTTTGATTTTGTGATTATTCTTCCATCTATGAAACCATCCAATGTTATTTATGGATAATGAAATAATGTATCCCATATTATTTAGCCTCATCATAAATTTAATGTGGATAAAGTGTAAACCAGAACAACACCAATATAATTATGTAAATGTTTCTCAGGAATAACATGTACACTCTTTGGAAATAGGTGGTCTTTCGATCTCTACAACAAAAAAATCCTCTAGTATATTTAACTTTTTTTTGCGACAAACACCTTTTTATTCGGGTTTATGCGACCTTATAGAATGATATGTTATATAATATTCACTGTAATTATAGTGATTTTTTTCAATAAATGAGTCAAGAATACTTTATACTGGTTTTAAAAATGGAATAACTACGATATAACATCCGGGAGGTTTAAAACATAACCTTATAATCATGTCCATCTATTCGTTACTTTCAGTAACCTCATTTATTATAGTCAGTTTCACGAAAAATTCATCTTAGTTAATAATTTGTCAAATTTATTATAATCCGGTGAAAGTGTCCATGATGTATGGCAAGGCACGATCGGCATTACATCACGATCGGGCATCTGCCAGTATTTACCCCAAACCACCCTAACCCGGAAAAAGTAAACAAATCGCCCTAAGTATTATGTAACAGATTTCATATGTTGGTGTTTTTTGCGGACCAGCCGCAGACGGCGTTCCTCCCCTCCGGCGTTGGATTCGCCCCAAAAATGAAATCGAGCTTGATCCAAAACCCCCTCAGGTTAGTCGGACGGACACTGCATACGGAGTGACCGTAAACTCAAATCCTACTCATTGTTTTGTCAAGGACTTAGTTACATTTTAAAACTATAAAATACACTTTTTTCACAGTTTTTCTTTTAATATGGTATATATTTTGGCCAATTGGTATATTTTTTCTTTCATTATTAAACTAAGAGGATTTTTAATTGAATTCCGACAGCATTCATTTTTTTAATAGGAGTATCAATAGTGTTTTTGGATACATACCCCTTTAAAGAATAGAGAACGAACAATTGGCTAGTTAGTTTGTTAGTTTGGCTTAAAACCTTATGGCTCCGGCTAAAGGTTTTGACTATCTATCTATTGGCATAATGTATACTTAACCAAACAGAAAGATATACAGGGTGTTTCAAAAAACACTTTACAACTTTGAAAATTCATATAAATTTTATAAAAAACTTGAAGTTTTTTCCTTTAAAATAACACCAAAACCAGCTCTGTACCTTGTTTAATAAAATTTATATGAATTTTCAAAGTTGTATAGTCCTTTTTGAAACACCCTGTAGTTTAGGTAATCAATCAGTTTTCCTTCTTTACATTCAAGTATAATATTAATTCATTTATTGAAATGAATGTAAAGAAAAGAAGCCACGAACACAAAAGTGGACTCCAATTGAATACACATTGCCCGCTAGCTAGAATCTGTGTATAATAATCCTTGCCATAGTAGTTGTACGGAATAAGGAATGCCAGAGTGCGTATTATGATACATTGCGTCATCAGTGACTTTGATGCATGAGGGTCTGGTCGGTCCTAGGATGTTTGGCTTAGTGAGTTTTTGAGGTACTTTCGCGTCTCGTCTGAAGAGTCTCTTTATCCGCATGCCTCGAATACCATTGAAACTGGAATTTGGTGAAGAATCTGGCATTTTGTTCCTGCTTATACCTCGACAGTGGCCGGTTGTTCGTTAAGCCATTAATGTAATGCAGATGTATAAACATTAAATTAGGGAAAGAAGGGTAATGGTGCGCACCTAAGGGAAAAAAATTATTCCCAGAAAATATGCGGGCAAAAATTACCAATACATGTGTCAAACTCTTTGGCATTTAATGTAGTTTCTTATAAAAAATTATCACTATCATATATAGTAACATTGATTTAATATACACCATTATATAAGAATATGCACTTGCGCACGATTTCCCTACCCATCGGGTAATTGTGCGCATGGGGGTGGGTAATGGTGCGCAAGGACGTATGGGTTGAAATAATTAGAATGAATGTGTTTAATTAATATAAATTCAATATCAATATAACATATGGAATGTCTTAAAGCTAAACAATACTTTCTTTGAGCTTTACAATACACTTAACAAAAGTTTTGATTAAAATTACAAAATTGTTCAAGGGTACCCAATAACAATATTGAAGTTTGTTTTTAAAGAATCGATCTAAACCTATCTGAGCAGGCTTTTTTTTAAATTTCAAAAATCTTTCATATACTTTTATAATGTATGTCTGTTTGTGTACATATACTAAAAAATTAAAGAGATTTTTTTACAGATAAAATTTTTTTAAGAAATTTATTTCTAACACGTGTATGTCTGATTTTCCTGAATTCAGGTCTGATTCAGAAACAAAAATGTGATTTCTGGAAGTTCAGTTCTGACCAGACAATTATAACCTGACTTCAGACCTGATTCAGAATCAAAATTCTGAACGCAGAACTGATGTTGTCTGATATAGGAAGTTCAGTTTTGATCAGACCATTGTATCCTGAATTCAGGGCTTATTCATACGCTAAGCGCTTGACTTCAGGACTAATCAAATCTGATTCAGGAGGTTCAGTTCTGATATAACCTTCGAAGTCTGAATTCAGAACTGATTCAGTTTCAAAACCTCTGACTTCAGGACTGACAGAGTCTGATTCAAGAAGGTCAGTTCTGATCAGACCATCGTAGCATGAATTCAGGTTTGATTTAGTCTGATTCAGAAGCTAAACGCCTGACTTCAGGGCTGATCATATCTGATTCAGTAAGTTCCGTTCTGACCAGTACTGATGGAAACTGAATCAGATTTGATCAAACCTGAACTGCCTTTTTCATGTGGGGTTAATGCAAAATTAACACACGTAGGCTAATTTTCTGCTGTGTCTGTACCTGAGCTGTCTGCATGACTCCAGGACGAACAGTTTATGAGCATCTGTAAACAAGAATGTGGAAAGGGGAAGTAATTTTTTTTCTTACCTATAACTACATGGTGCCCACTGCCGCGCACCATTACCCGATATTGCATTCGAAAGTATTTTATTTTCTCACTATCTTAAGAAGGGATGAAACCATAAATTAATTGGTTCAAACGATAAAGCAAAGACTACCATTAATTGTAATACTAAATAAGTATTAAGTTATCTAAAGATCTGCCCTAACATTACTATTTTCTGAGACGCAAAAATAACATGACACACACGACTTTTAGATTTTGGCCTCTCATAACCTCAAAAATTTCAGTATCGAAAACCACGAGATCGGGTATTAGTTGTTGAGTCCCCCGCTAGGCTGCAGCACATACTGGAGCTTTTTAACTTATTTCATTCTCAAGAAACTACGATGCGCACCTTTACCCGCCGCGCACGATTACCCTACTCTCCCCTATTTTTAATTTAATTCAATAATACCCTACCATCAAATACAGTGGAACGATATTTTTCCGTCCAGTACTATTTATTTCTTAAGAATGATTATTAGTTTGTAAATCATTAACTGTTAAGCTTGTTTTGTTCCAAGTACAAAGATACTTTTTAAATACACCTGCAACCCTCTTAATCATCCTTGAAAAAATGTATGGACAAAAAGATCTATTATAACATTGTATCACCACGAGTAAGTCTTTGTTGTTTAACGCATTGCTTTTAAAATAGTATAAGAACAATATTAGCTCCAAAACAGGGCCTTGTGTTACATGAAAGGAGAGAACATGAAATTCAAACTGATTAATTGAGTGATTAATTTATGGAGTGTGATTTCTCTATAAAGGACTACAAACAAAACCTATAGGAAACCTTTCAACAGTTCAGCCAGTGAAGGGTCCTGCCCGGAGAGCATTTCACACGGTCACCTCAGATCGTGTGTCGTGCCGGCCAAAGGCCACCAGGCTGACCGCCATTATGCTAATATGCTGCTTAAACTGCGCATTCTGTATCCCGAATTCGATAAAATATTGGAATCCAACGTTTGAACAATAATTCTGGCATTTCAGTGACGTAAGAACTCTATGAAATAAACGTCAGAAATTGTAGGGAAGCCTCTTAAAAAAGAATAACAACTTGAATTACTTGTAACGAAACTAGTACCATTTTGTGTTGTAGACTCTAAATTTTAAATTGAATCAACCCAGAATTGTACGTATTCAATTAACTAGATTAGAATTATATGTTATTTGAGACATGGTGTTCGACAAGAACTTATTAGGACTATTTTAGTTGTTTATTATTGATAAATTGGGTCTATAATATTAATTTAATTTTGAATTTTTAACATTTTAAGTAAAAAATCATGAAATCCGACAATATAAAGATTACTATAAAAGGATAGCGATTATTATAAGTTTTGAATATGATCGATTGCATTTAAGAATAATAAGTTAAAAGTTATTCATAGCTTATAATCTTCTATCTATCTATATCTATAAAAGGCAAAGCCCTCACTCACTCACTCACTCATCACTAATTCTCCAACTTCCCGACTAGCTAGAGTGCTGAAATTTGGTATACTCATTCTATAGGCTCAAAATAGGAAAGTCTGACTATTTTCATATTAATATTCACAAAGGGCTACGCCCTAGACGTCCTCAAAGTTACCATGTTATTCTTATGGAAACAACATTTTTGTATTCTAACATATGATTATGGAAATTGAAATAGGTTTGTTTACACCTGCCACATGATGATTCATACAAGAAAATGCTTATAAGCATAGAAGTAACCAGGTGTGAGATATAATGTTTATTTATGTTTGACATTGTCAAGATTATAGTGATGTAATATTACTTTTTAGTCTGGTGTACTTTGGTTGTATTAAGTGCAGTTTACTTTATTTCGTATTTTATTACTATATACTTTTTTACTGTTCATAGGTACTAACAAACTGTTTTGCAAACATAGTTTTTGAAGCACTTATGGGCTCCGCCACACTGGATTTCAAAATTACTTTAGGGCGTTCGCGGGTTTGAAATTTTTGACATGGACGTTCCTCTTTACTCATGGGTGCTCACTAAGAAGCTGTTTAACCATTATAGTTTTCGAAATTGTTTAAGGCTCTAACTCAAAGAAGCTGACAAATTACTGTATAGTCTACGTGTTGAAATTTATAAGGACGATTCTCTTAGCTCATATAGGTACTAGGCCTATCTATCTAATCTAAGAAACGTTTTGCAAATATAGTTTTGAGTTTTGAAGCCCTTTAGGTCTGCACCCCACTGGACTTTCAAATTCCTCTAGGGAACCCGCGGGGTTGAAATATGATGGACGATTCCCTTTGCTCATGGGTACTCACTAAGAAAAGGGTTTGCAAATATTGTTTTTAAAGCACCTTAGGGCTCTACCCCACAGGATTTCAGAATTACATTAGGGCCTTCACGGGGTTGAAATTTGACATGGACATTCCTCTTTGCTCATGGTTGCTTACTAAGAAACGGTTTTGCAAATATAGTTTTCGAAATTCTTTAGGGCCCTGCCCAACAGGTCTTCAAAAACATTTAGCGCCTCCGGGGTTGAAATTTGACATGGGCGTTCCCCTTAGCTCATAGGTAGGTTACTCACTAAGAAAAGGTTTTTCAAATATATATTTTGAAATTCTTTAGGGCTCCGTCCCACAAGTCTTGAAAATTACTCTGGGCCCGCGGGGTTGAAAGTTGACATGGACGTTCCTCGTTGCTCACTAAGGAGCATTTTGGCAAATTTACTTTAGGGCTCCAACCTACAAAACATCAAAAGAACATCCAAATTACCATATATGCTAAGGGATTAAAATCTAACGTGGATGCTCCGTTTTGCACATAAGTGATCACTTAGAAACGGTTTTGCAAATATAGTTTTCGAAGTTCTTTAGGGCTCCACCCCATAGGACTTCAAAATTATTCCCGGGGCTTCCCCCCACAAATACTCAAAATTACCATAAATCCTACGTTGTTGAAATTTAACCTTTATGTTCCGTTTTGCTAATAGGTGTTTACTAAGAAACAATTTGAGAAATATAGTTTTTTATGTTCTTTAGGGCTCCAACCTACATGATTTTAAAATGACTGTAGGGCCTATGGGGTTGAAATTTGACATGGTTGTTCTTTTTTTCTCAATGGTTCTCATTAAGAAAATGGTTTGCAAAATTCCTTCAGAGCTCAACACACAGAAATTTGTTGTTTCAATGTCATTCTTAAGGAAGAAGATTTTTTTGCTCTTTTAAATATGTTACTACCTAAAAAAAATTCAATCACGGGCGAAGCCGTGGCGGGAAACAGCTAGTAAGTTATAAATTAATAAGAGTAAAATCGTTACGAATAAATGCATTGTTTAACAAGTCCTTTGGATCAATAATATTTTTTTCGTCAAACGCCTTACATTGTTACGCCGTATACATAAGAAGATGAAGTGACGTTTCAAAAATTAAAGTGCAAATTGGAACTCTTCTGACTTAATTGTTTCAGCATGTCCATTGCAAAACATTTACTAAATTTTATTAGATATTTCAGAAATGTTTCCCGCTGACCGGACAGTCAGGGGTCCCGACATTTCCCGTTTTGGCGCTAGTGGTGACGTCGACATCTGCTTCAGGTCCAGTTTATGACCGCCTCCAATCTGACCCGAGGATCGCTGCTGAACATGACGCTTATTTCACATCGATGAAGTATCCCTAACTCGCAAAGACGGCCTTTTGTTTTGGTATGTTGAAATATATTGCAGAAATCTACCTCGTGTCAAGGATTATGTCGAAAACTTCGGGATTTTTGGATAAATAAGGTTATGTAGGACAGCTTTACGTCTTTTCATGGTTGTTTGAAGATTGAGACTTCAGGTTTAGGTATGTTTTCCCTATACTATAATACGATGAGTATCTTTGGCGATGTATTTTCATCGAACCCAAAATATATCGGGTGTTAAACTTTGCATTAGAGAGTGTTTTTGGTCCAAAAATAAGATTAGAAACAGTCTAATCCCCAAGAAAAATATTTTTTGTCTTAACCTAAGTATGAAAATTGTAATTGTTTTAATTTGTCTTATGGGTTGCCATCAAGTCGACGAATAACAACGAAATGTTACCAAATAAATGAATAATACTTTTAACCCACCGAAACTAGAATACACTTACATGGTAGGTGACAACTACATCTGTTACCAATAGAAAATCACCTGAAGAGCACCAAGTATGTCAAATTTCTTTAACATTGGTTATCAGGTGACGCACCAGCTACGTCACAGGTGCTAATAACATTTGTTATTTGTTGCGTGTTGATGTCACCTACCTTGATTTGTTTTAGATGTTTTAACCAATGTATGGTTCTGTATACATCGTTTTAACCAAGGAATCTTTATCAACAAATAAATTAACAGATCAGAGATGTAGTTGGTAGCAAATTTCAAATAGACGTGACGTACTTGGTGCTTTTCCCTTGAATCAGCTGTAATACTCATACCTAGATTACTGTTAGAGCATTCTAGTTTCGGTGGTTTTAAACATTGGGTGTTTTAGACCGTCCTGAATTCATGATATGATAAAAGTAGCCTACACTTGAACTGCGTTGAATATATTTTAAATATCTGTCATACTGATTTACAACAAAGATTTATTTTAAATTTCACTAGAACCATAGGCCTGATCAAAATATCAATTACGTATTTGTGGAGAACACGTTTTCCTCTTAGACTTTTAGGAAATATTTGTGAAAGTTCACTTTACATTTGCAAAGACACCAATCTCACAATATTTAGACTAGTTTAGAACTAAGCGCCGTTTACGGACCCGAAGCCTGGATTCAGCCGGTTCAGCCCCGTTCCCAGGCGTGCGACTCCTATTCACGCCTGATGACTCCATTACTGGTTGTCCAATTTATGGTGGCCTCTTGCCTCACGAGGCCGGTGCCGTGCTGCATAAATTGCACATAGGTTCTGCACCAGACCATACCGCCAGCACGGCCGGTGCAGCGTGCAACTTGTGGCGTGCAACGTGCAACTTGTAGCCTGTTACGTGTTACGTGGCGAATACGACCGTGTGTTAGCCAACTCCCCACTCCATGGCTTACCGGGAGATGGGCCGGCTTTTTTTATAGTGGAATTAATTACATCCTACAATGAATTAGTTCAAGTAAATTTATATTATATTGTTAAGATTTTTGAAGTTTCTATGTTTGTTAGTTAGGTAGTACCAGGTAAGCTGACCTTTGCATTTGGAATGTTACTTAAAACTTACTTGTTTTTATACTTTAAGTAGTCCCACTGGAATGGCTTACGCAATGTGGTCGTCAGGTTTGGCATTTGGACCAGGCACCGAGTAACGTTGCCTCAACCTTGTAGTAAGCCATTTCAATCACGTGATCCTTCAATAGAGATATGAATTTGTTCTGGCTTGTTTCACCGATGATTTTGCGTGGTCGCTTGTTGTGAATTTTACACTGCTGTAATAAGGGCTTTTGCTTGACAGTGTTCAGTTAGTTTTTGTGGAACGTGGACATTTTTGGCAAGTCTTGTACTAGTGGACCAGATTATTGGTTATGAAAATTTCAGGATGTTTCCGCACTAATAGTGCTAATTAATAATGAAAGGTTAAAATGTTGTGTTTCCTGAATAAAGGCCTGGAATGAGCAAGGCGATGGACACCACACATCCTTATGTCTCTCTTCTGGAGGAGAAAAATCCTTTCAGCCACCGTACTGCCACCCCAAAAGACAATTCCATAGGAGATAAGACTGTGAAAACAACCAATACACTTTCAACATCATTCAGGCTGGACGAGCATGTAGAGTCTGTAATCTATTAATTTTTAACTATAACAGATTTGAATTTTGAGTTATTTTTTCCAAGACGGATTTGTTGCTCAAGCTCAAATATGAAACTAGAGTTTAAGAAGCAAGATTCATGTTTTATCGCTTTATTATCATTTTACTTATCCGCGATTCATCAAGTGGTTATAGAGTCCTTCTTTGAACCCGAAGATTTTTTTTTATCCTGAGATGAGTAGTTTTTTTTTTTTTTTTTTTTTTTTTTTTTTTTTTTTTTTTAAGAAAAGTGGACTACTGCGTCTTTGTTCACTTGGCTATTAAATAATGATCCAGACAAATTAATCTGATTGTCTTTGTCAGTAACAAAACTACATTTCATCTGATTGAACTTTCAATCTACTAACCTTAAGAAACATTCATTTGCGTTTATGTCTAGAGTAAATTGTAAAAGCACCAAGTAAGTAAAACCAGAACGAGGGTTTATCTACAAAGCCTTCATATGAGCAAAAAGGCCAAATCCAGAATTTGAACCCATGATGCAAGCTTAAGGACTCATGAACTGTCCTCATTCTCTGCAAGTTTTTAATGACAGGTCCGTCTTAAGTACTTTAATCAACCATAAAATTGAAACAATCTCTGCTCGGAATAGTTTCCGAAAAGATTTATCCGCCACTAAACCCCAGTGTCGCGGCGGGGGGCGCAGGCGCGGACTGGTGGAAGCTGCACAACCGGTCCTATAAAGCAGTACTATCTCGGTAGCATTGTACAATTACGCGAACAAGGTCCGCTAATTCTCGTGCCACAATTAAAGGGGTCCCGAGCACGCGGCCGGCCGTGCCGTGCTGCCACCGAGATGCCAGATTTCAATTAGACGTTATTTCGCCGAGATAACCTCAGTTTCCAATTAAGCCGCGGAGCGGGTCGTGAGGTCGTGGAAGTCACCTGTCCGGGGAAAGTCGGGGGGCGACACGGAGTCGTCTGTCCCCGTGGGAGACCGAGCAGCGGCGGGAGGATGAAGAAGTGGAGTTCCGGGGGAGGAGTGTATGACAGACATGAGTGACGAGAATGTGTAGGGTGGAGCACTCTGGGGGGTAGAAGCTAAAAGTATTCAAACAAAAAATCAAGAGGAAAATAAGTTCAGAGGTACAGACCATGGGTACAGACTTGATGAGTGATAAAACAAGGACTTTCTTCTAATAGGATTTGCACTCATCATAAATTCGTTGCAGATATGGATTAGTACGAAATTTGCAACCCAATGGCCTGCTGTCATAAACTGACCTCGCCTAGTTAATGCGGCTGCTAAAATATAACAATTTGTTACTGTGTGGTTTGCTGATTTCAAGGGAACTATAATGTTATTGAACTAAATAAATACGTCAGGATACTCATTTGGAGGTAAAATTTCATGGAATTGTCTCTTTGATTCGTATTAAAAGAATATAATTGTTGCACTATTATGACTTGTGTAAGATTAATTCATTTAGTAATTAAATTGGCCTCTTTTAATATTCCCATCAGAACTATGAGATTGAATCTTGCTGGTAAATGACTCTTAGATACCTCAAAAGATCGGTGAAAAAGTCTGAAAATAAAAAGGATGCTTCTTCGGATGGCTTTGGTATATGACAATTTTATAAACTATGTATTGAGTTTAACTGAAATAGAAGTTATTTGTAAAAGTGACAACCAAAAAGGTATTAAAACTGTGTTATGAATTTAAATATAATTATGAAATTCCAAAGTGCAACCAACTAGACGCTAGAGCAGTTTATAATTAAAACATTGGAGAAATGCAATTTGGAGCATTGCAAGTAATCATACTTAATTTGCTTTTAACTATTTATTAAAAATAAAATTATTTTAATTGAAATTGGGATAAGTTTTTAAGCTGATGACTAATAAATAAGAGATCACCGTGATTTTTGGGTTTTTATACAAAAACCTTACCGTACTTTCTTATATAACTTACTAAAAAAACATATAATGTATGAAAATGCATTGCTTACAAGGTACATTATTTTACATTTATCAGTTTTTTTACACCTAGGGGATGAAAAATAACTTTTTGATACGGGTTTTGTCTCGGCCATCACCCTGATTGTTATTTAGAATTTTAAAATTAAACATTTTTAACATTACATCATTTTAATACGTTTCTAAGATACGGAAATTTCTCAATACTATTGAATTTTTAATTTTAAGTTTTCATGGTAACTTTATACACTTTAGACACTTTATTTTAACCAACCTTGTTCAGGGTGAACTCTTGAGAAGGCAACATACCCTACTCTTTCACTCTGAATTTGCTCTAAAACCAACCCCTTGGTTCCCTAAAAACTCCCTACGCAGATCCAAATCAGTTTCCAGATCAAAAGGACTTTCAGGGAACCTTCATCCAGGCAGAAACTCTCATCTACCGGTCTTCGTCAACAGGGGCAGAAGAAGCGTCTAAAGTCTCTCTTCCCCACCTGTAGACATAGAAAGACACTCATCAGATAGGCTACCTACAACCAGTACAACTCCGGTAGCCGAGGTCCCTGTCTGAAGACAAGGGAAACTTAGTTGCTGATTCAACTTCGTCGTAGAATATTGCAACACCTGTCTGCTTATCTAAACCCATACTATTATATTGAGAATTTATTATTTTGCAATATTACCTATGAAAATAAAAATGAAATTTGTCATGTTAATTTATGACTTTTTTCTTTATATAAACCTGTTGCATAAAAAACATAGAGGTAAACATGTGAAGATTGAGGTAAAAATATAAATTTCAAACTTGTAAATTTAATGTAAAAAGTCCAGACCTTCTCTTACTGACCTATTCTTTAAAACTAAAATTTTCTAGCTAAAAAAGTTATGGTTTTTTTTAGGAATTGTAACAGTTTGGTAATATTTGTCATACAAATATATCATTTTAAAACATAGAAACTTGCATAAAATGACTAATTAAGCAAAAAGTAAACGTCCTTTTGAAAATAAATTTATTTTGTGACCTATTTTTTATGAAATGAAAGGAGCAATCCTTTAATAGTTGGTTAAACAAATTTACATGCTTTATATGGGTTTAAGTTAACACAATTTACTGTGAAATAGGCCTAATATACCACAAGTCTTATAACCATAGTTTATAAAAGAACCAAAGAAAGCAGAACCATAAGATACTAAGTCGGAGACTCCCAGTTAAACATAAAGCAATTAACATTCTCCTTAAAAGTATACACCAAACAAAATATTTTGCTACATTTACTTCATCACAGTCGCACTGCACTCCATGCAGTCCACCGTGCGGACAACAATGCCTCCACCAGGGAGGTAGTGGCGGTAGACATCGTACCGACTATCGTGGTCGTGGACACAGACACTATCAGACGACAACTAGTCCCGCTTGTCTACAAGACGCCTCACGAGCTAGCTAATTGTCTAATGAGTTTATACGCTCAGATTTACAAATTCGCCGGCGCATTCACCTGTCATCGATCCTATCTGCTGGTCTAATTGACATCGGCCGCTGGGAATCCTCTGTTAGCATATCTCCACTCGTTAATTTCGTTCCCGTTTTGACATCGTGTCCTGTTTGGTGAAATTAGTTTTCAATTAGGGGACAGTAGCAAACGATCAATTATCTCGCGGATTTTAGAAAAATATTGTAATTGTATTTTAAGGACTCCAAAACTTGTGTTATAACATTGAATCATTTCGAAGTAAGCAAAATTATTCCTGTAAATTCTGTAAAAGTTTTCTGTAATTTGAAACTAGGAGGAAATTTATTGCATTGTTTAGGGCCACATATTTTATCGTTATGGACCACCTTAAATCGCTCTCCCACATTGTGTGTGTGTATGTATGTACGTAATATATATGTATTTTTTATAAACATGATTAATATTAAGCCCTACTATCACTGGTCTTGATACATAAACCAAATATCAACGGAACTCATGCAACCTGCAACCACCCAATGATGAGTTCACTTACGACGATCTTCCCTCGTGGATACGGATTCTGTAAATACTGAATTTTATTGAGTTCATAGTGAATAACTAATTTATATTCAAAGATAGCATTGTATTGATGGAATAAATTATTTTCGTGATGATTTATTCTGCCGAATAACAATCTAAAAAAGGTCGTTTTGACTATTGGTTAATATTAAACAATATCTATGAGTAACAAACTACCTTTCAATTATCTTCAAGTTGTTCCTCCAGTTACGCTTTAACAGACCAGTATCGTGTGTGTAGGTGCTACAAGGTAGGCATCACCTAGGCACCACCTACCCATGCATCATCGCATCAGCTGATCGCACTGCAAGTAAACAGCCTCGGGTTCGAGGATAAAATTACATGGTTCGCGTTCTATAATCAGACGGGCTGCCGCTCGACGATCTGTTTAGATGTGGGTGTCGTCTCGGACTATTTGAGGCACTATTGAATTGTGTAAGACAGATACAGTAGCTTGAAAACAGAGAGCAAGAGGTATTGGAAAATATTCCTTCACATACTACAGCCATTTGAAACAGAGCACAAATTTGTTAAAAGTGTGCTAGCGTACATGTCAAGTAAGAGTTATGTCCTGCATATAAATGGAATCCTAAAATTGAAATTAGCTTTAAAGGTATGTATATTACTTTTTCTTCTATTAATGAAAGTTTTTATAGCCTATACAAAATAAATTGTGTACTAATCGTCGGGCAATAGACGTAAGGGTAAACACTAAAAGGATACTCGCCGTGACGTAAAATGAATATAAGTGGAATTAGAACAGTTTTATTGGCATCTCTGAGTAACAGTATAATATAGTTATATTCGATATTTCAAACAGTAGTGGCACACAGCAAGTAAAATGTAGCAAAATCAGTGTTGACAAAGTTGCAAGTCTCAAAGAATTACTGATACCGTCAACTTCCACGCAAGCTTGCCACCGTTTACTTTACGAGGGCCTTCCCATCAATTTTGGCACAGATCGGCTAACCATTTGAAGAGTTGCACCACCAGGTCAGGTTTGATCGTTTGGGCGGGAATCGTATCCGCGCCGGCTTAAATATCCTGGCCCAAGGTGCCTGTATACGCCTTAACCATCTGAGCTATCCGTACCGGCAGCGTAGGCACGAGAATTTCACAGCCTTTACAGAATAAGTTGTGTACTTATATATCTAATACCCTTCAGATGCTGGAATTAAAAATGTACTTGAGTTAATACGTTCTCTAATCTTGAATAAGGCATTCAGGAAGTGTTTAGTTTAGGTTAGGTGCAGTAATGACATTCTACAGATAGGCCTAGATGTTTGATTTCAGAAGAAGATAGTTGGGGTGGACTGCTTCACTTACAACCAATAATTGCATTAGGCCCTTGGAGATTTTATTTCAAATTTTTACAATCAAACCATAAGTTTTATAATCACGATGCTGAGACGAAAAAGTGTTGCAATTTAAAAATTTAACAAAGTTAGGATATTTAACGATTTTATGGTCATTTTAATTTTTAAAAATATGTTATTCATATAAGAAACTGAGGGGGTTATAGTAAGTCTTTGTCTTCAAAAAGCCTCATGTGCTAATTATCGGAATTACGAAATTCAGGAAATAAATTGAGGTTTATTAGAATTAAACTCGATGCTCTTACCACGATAAAGGGTGAATAGTTTTAAATGATGCTGTCATTACACATACTTATGTGTTACATATTGCAATATTTTTAACATTACTTAAAGTTTTTTTTTTCTAATTGACTTTTATTCTCATTGATCTTAACTCCCTTAAGCAATCGGTTGAACTAATTCTCCCCTTATATTATCACACATAGGCCTATTTAACTAATGGCAGTTCTTTCTAAAACGTAACATTTCGTTATCCTGCAAAATGATTCAACCCAGCTCAAAACTAAGAGAACTCGTCACATTATGTCCGTTTGGACCCTGCAGCTCTACAAAGGACAGAGGAGACACATTTATAATATTGTCTTTACGTTTTAATTTCTTTGTACTCATATTTCCAAGGCCGAGCTGCCCTTTGAAGGGAAAAAGTAGCCAATTAGCTGAAAGGTCGTGTGCCTTGCGGCCCGCGGGCGGTTCGCTACATTTCATAGATTGACCGATGCTATGTTTCCCGCTGCCCTGAGCCCCGGATTAACACCAGATATAAGTCGCCCCCCTCCCCCCCCCCACCCGACTCTTCATCATCTCACCAACTTCCCTCTCCGTTCATCAGCTGAGTATTTCTTTCTTTTGTGATTCTAATTCTTCAAACATGCCATTTAATTATGAACATTCTAGTGGTTTAACTTGGTGACCGATTACGAAGGGTGCGTTGAGTTTGCAAACAGAAATTTTAAGGAAAAGGAATCAGTTACTGAATAATAGGTGCCAATAAAAGTTCACTATTGGAATATTTTTTATGCTTAAAAATTATCCCTAAGAGGATAATGATTTTATTCATCTTAGGTTGTAAAAGGTCAATATTTTAATTTATTTACTACTGTACCATCATTGGAATCATTTAGAGCTAAAATTATTTATTATCATGGACTTTAAACTTTGTAAAGAGCAGAACTATTTTCGTGCGGTTTTTAAATACAACTACTACACTATAATGGGGGGTGATGTTGTTCGCGTCCGCAGCATTCCATTAAAGCTGTACGTACTCCCCACGGGTGGTGCTAAACGAACAACAACTTTGGCAGCTGAACTATCACGCATAAGATCTCTCTCTCAGCTATGCCAGCTGTTAGACAAAATGCAAATGGCCCTTTCCAAGGCCAATTTAAAAATTTAGGCTGTGTTAGCTCTATAAAGAGAGATATAATTTTTATTTTAGTGTTTATCTTTTTACATATACTGGCTCAGGTGCTCTACACCACAGAATTTATTCTCTTATTCTTAAAACCTGGTGGCTGACTAAATTAGCCATACGATATATACTACACTATAAAACCTAGCTACAATACCTACTTTTTTAGGAAAACTTTTATGTCACTTATGTTGGGCATTCCCTAGTGAAACTTAGGTTAGAAATAAATCATTTCTCCATAAATTATCAACCTTTAAAATGGTCCGGATCCTTATAGTATATCTATATGACATAAATCAGTAAAGTAGCTTGGGGGGAATTAAGCTTATTATGCAAATATTTCAAGGCGGGACGATTAAACTAGTTTACATAACTAAAATTAGCATTATTGTTTGTATTTATTTCCTCACAGCCTATATGTACAATTTTTTAAGCCAGTTTAGTCGGATTAGTTATTATAAGAAATTACATTGTATTTTTCGTCTACCGTACATCCAAGACCCTCGATGGCGGTGGGTTTATTAAATTATTTTTCGTGCATTATGTCTAATCGTTTGTTTGTAAAATTTTTTAAGTGCTCATGATTTAACACCACAGTATGACCAATAAACAGCTCATCTCGTGTTTGACGCCTACCGTGTATACCTTGTTGTGCCGGCCGGACGCTATACGCTGCGGCGGTGACGGTGGCACAGTTCCGACGATCGATGGTTGTTTTGTCGATCTCCGCTGTAATTAATGATTCGACGACAGAGGGCGAGACAAAGCGGCCACAACAAATGGGGTTCCTTATCGCGTCTCGCATCTCGCGGCCGGACTCTCATATTTGGCCGATAGATTGCGCCAACGCCGATATCCGCTTTGTTCCGGTGTCAATACAGCTAGACTTCTTTGTGGCCCGGCAGCGCTATCTTCTCAAACTGATGTTTGTGTTCTGTAATAAGCGTTTTGGTTTTGCAACGCGTACATTGTTTTACTCAGTGGGCGTCAATGAGTTGTTGGTTCGGTGTGTTTGGATCTGTAGCAGGGGCGAACCCAGGATTCAATTTTGGGGGGGGGGGGTATTTTTTGCGGACGGGTAACAAAGTGGGGTTGGGGGGGGGTATGGAATGGTACCCCCCAAGAAAACGGTGGGTCTGGGGGGCCTCCCCGGAAAATTTTGAAATTTTTCAAGCTAAATGGTTAGTTTTTGTGAATTTCAGAAGTTAAAATTTAACTTCATGCGGACCTCTACACCGTCAGAATTTGGAGTGAAACTAATGGGTTTTGAATATTAAATAAAGGAATCAGACTATTATTTAAACTTGGAAAACATGTATTGACCTTATATTGCGATGGGAAATAAATAACATTCAGGTGAAGTATAGTAAAAAGTTAGTCTGAATTTCATTAAAAACACCAAAATACATTACGGGAGAGTAGGGTAATTGTGCGCGGCGGGTAATGGTGCAAATCGTAGTTTTTAATGAATGAAATTAGTTTTTTAAAAAAAATTATTTATTGTGAATGTTGAAATTATTGCAAGAGTGAATTTGTTGTCACTCAGTCTTATGCACGTTATTTTGTATGTATTGTAAGATTGATATTGTGTTATGTATTTTGACGAGGTCTATTGCACGTTTGTTGTTTAATGATCAATAAAGTCTATCTATCTATCTACCGTATCTATCTAAAAAGAACCATTATGTGCTGCAGCCTAGCGGGACTCAACAACTAATACGCGACCTCGTGATTTACCTTTTCGTGGTGACTGATGTACCTTTTGAGGTTATGAGAGACCGTAAGTCAAAAGTTGTGTGTGCCATGTTATTTTTGCTCCTAAGGAAATAATAAAGTTATGGCAGATCTTTAGAAAACTTATTGAACACTTATTGACAACTTATTTAGTATTACAATTGATGGTAGTCTTTGTTTTATCGTTTGAACCAATTCATTTATAGTTTCATCCATTCTTAAAGTAGTAAGAAAATAAAATACTTTCAAATGCGACATCGGGTAATGGTGAGCATGCCCACGATCCCCCCCCCCCCAAGTAGTTATAGGTAAGAAAAAAAATTACTTCCCCTTTTTACATTCTTAAACTGCTCGTTCTGCATTCATGCAGACAGCTCAGGTGCAGACATAGCAGAAAATTAGCCTATGTGTGTTAATTTTGCATTAACCCTTGCACATTTTTGAAATCATTAATCAAAGACTTCTGTTAAGTGTATTGTAAAGCTCAAAGAAAGTGTTGTGTGGCTTTAAGATATTCCATATCTTGGAAACACTGCAAGTGAAATAGAGCGCGCTTAGTGCCAATTGCAAGAACTCGACAGTGCCCAGTGCCGACACGACGCTTATTTGAATGAACTTGTCAGTAATGCCAACGCGCAATAAATAATGTATTTTATTTCCAAAACTAAAATGACCTGTTTTATATGTAATATTACTGTTTTATATTTTTGCATTGTACAATTAAAACCCCTAATATTCTTTATATAAGTTGGCGTTTAACTTATATCTGTTTATAAAAGTCAGGCGTATAAGAATAATATTTTAACCATTTGTCATAGATTTTTTTAGCATGTTTTTTATTTTCCAACATTTCGGGGGGGGGGGGGATATATCCCCTTTATCCCCCCCTGGGTTCGCCCCTGATCTGTAGTACCAAGGTGGTACCAAGGTATCTGGTAGTTCTCGGTGGTGTCAAATTTTGCATCATTAAAGTCAAATTTTGCTTTACCCGTAGCTTTTCCGTACTTCAATGCAAATTATTTTCATATTCATCGATGATTGCCTGGTTTTTGGCAATGAACCAACAATCAATCCAATATAATATATTGTCTGACATATTATGTCAGAAATGTTATTGTAAAATTGATAACTAAATAAATGTTGGTTTTAAATACGGAATTAATTGCTTTCGATTTAAAATACTTGTCAGTCATTCAAAGGCTTGTCGCACACTACGGCAGACCAGCTCAGACCGCTCAGGTCCGGCAGTTTTCCCACACACTACGTCCGGTCAGTCCGCTCAGCTCAGGCGTTTTTTGAGGGCCAACCTCAGTCAGTAGTCGACAAACAGCGGCATTGGCTGCATGTATAATTTGTGTATCCTTGTTCAGTGCGATTAGTGCGATTGTGCGATGGGTTCTAGTAGTAGTGATGAAGAAACTGCTATAGTAGCATTAGCACTTGCTGCGGAAGAGGACGAGAAGGCCTACAGGAGAAAAAAGGAGGAAATTTTGGGTGCACAGTATTAATGTCGCACGGGATAGTGAGGGAGAGTATCATACTCTTTTCCCAAGATTAAAAAAAGACAACGTAAGATTCTTTAGATATTTTCGTATGAGTTACTAAAAGTTTTTGGAGCTGCTACATATATTATTGACACTGGTTCACTGGCCGCGGGCCGGCGTCTCGCTCCGGCAGCTCCGGCAAAAATCGCTCGCTGACCGAAAAGTGCCGGAGACGGTCTGACCGGACTGAAATGAGTGGTGTGACCTGACGTAGTGTGCGGCTCTACATTGGAATACATGGCTTCCGAATTTTGCCGGAACGGTCTGACCTGATCTGCCTGAGCTGGTCTGCCGTAGTGTGCGACATGCCAAAAGGTATTATTTTTTATAAAAATTTAAAAAATATTGCACAGTTTACGTGTAAACATTTTTCACAACTTAGTTCGTATTAGGATGAGATCATTTGCTACGCACACTCGCTAACACTTGGTTTGTTTAAAAAAAAAATCAAAAACTCAACGCACCTCCCTCGTCACTATGTTTCTGCTAGCACCGCATTACTATGTTTCCTTGCTCGTCACTATGTTTCTACTCAACGCACCTCCCTCGTCACTATGTTTCGGCTAGCACCGCATTACTATGTTTCCTTGCTCGTCACTATGTTTCTACTCAACGCACCTCCCTCGTCACTATGTTTCTGCTAGCACCGCATTACTATGTTTCCTTGCTCGTCACTATGTTTCTACTTGACGCACTCCCTCGCCACTATGTTTCTGCTTGCACCGCATTATTATGTTTCCTTGCTCGTCACTATGTTTCTACTCAACGCACCTCCCTCGTCACTATGTTTCTACTCAACGCAGCTCCCTCGTCACTATGTTTCTGATAGCACCGCATTACTATGTTTCCTTGCTCGTCACTATGTTTCTACTCAACGCACCTCCCTTGTCACTATGATTCTGCTAGCACCGCATTACTATGTTTCCTTGCTCGTCACTATGTTTCTACTCAACGCATCTCCCTCGTCACTATGTTTCTGCTAGCACCGCATTACTATGTTTCCTTGCTCGTCACTATGTTTCTACTTGACGCACTCCCTCGCCGCTATGTTTCTGCTAGCACCGCATTACTATGTTTCCTTGCTCGTCACTATGTTTCTACTCAACGCACCTCCCTCGTCACTATGTTTCTACTCAACGCACCTCCTCGTCACTATGTTTCTGCTAGCACCGCATTACTATGTTTCCTTGCTCGTCACTATGTTTCTACTCAACGCACCTCCCTTGTCACTATGTTTCTGCTAGCACCGCATTACTATGTTTCCTTGCTCGTCACTATGTTTCTACTCAACGCATCTCCCTCGTCACTATGTTTCTGCTAGCACCGCATTACTATGTTTCCTTGCTCGTCACTATGTTTCTACTTGACGCACTCCCTCGCCGCTATGTTTCTGCTAGCACCGCATTACTATGTTTCCTTGCTCGTCACTATGTTTCTACTCAACTCACCTCCCTCGTCACTATGTTTCTGCTAGCACCGCATTACTATGTTTCCTTGCTCGTCACTATGTTTCTACTCAACGCACCTCCCTCGTCACTATGTTTCTGCTAGCACCACATTACTATGTTTCCTTGCTCGTCACTATGTTTCTACTTGACGCACTCCCTCGCCACTATGTTTCTGCTAGCACCGCATTACTATGTTTCCTTGCTCGTCACTATGTTTCTACTCAACGCACCTCCCTCGCCACTATGTTTCTGCTAGCACCGCATTACTATGTTTCCTTGCTCGTCACTATGTTTCTACTCAACGCACCTCCCTCGCCACTATGTTTCTGCTAGCACCGCATTACTATGTTTCCTTGCTCGTCACTATGTTTCTACTCAACGCAGCTCCCTCGCCACTATGTTTCTGCTAGCACCGCATTACTATGTTTCCTCCCGCCCCACCGTGTCTCCCCATGTTCCCAGATGTCCCCGGTCCACACGGCCGCGTTATTTACTACCTCCGGTGCCAATTTGCACCGCTCGGCCCGGATCACGACCAGGTCCGCGTGTACGGCACGGACCACCGTCCACGTGAGCCACCACTGCCCCGGTAATTGTACCTGCAGCTTAATTGTCGTTTGATCCCGTGCTACAACGATAGTGCGTCCTACCAGAGTGGATTCACGATCCTCTTACAATCCACTTTTTTCCAATGTGTTCTTTTATTATTGCATCAAAATAATAATGGCTATTAACGATCTTGATCAGATGGTCTTTGTCAGTAACAAAGCTATGATCCACCATACTCACACTTCGGTCATATTCCTTTTAAAATACGCAACAGATTGTGTCGGGTTCTCTATCAAAGTGTTTGCAGGTGTAAAGAAATAAGATCAGATATTTCCAAAGGATTAGGCCTATACAATGTTTGTTTTGTTAACAGCAGGGCTTCATTCCACTGTTATTTAGGGCATCCAATGTTATATTTTTAAGGGCGTGCATGCTTATTATACGACATAAAAGCGATACATTTTCTCTATCGAATTAGTAGGTACAAGAATACTACATAAATCATTACCAAAACGGGTTTATTAAAATTACCGCTGATTATTACACTATGTTTTTAAGTTCAATACCTATCTGCTCTTAACTACAATGTCAAATTGTAACAATATAGACATCACAATCTTAAATCCGTTCAACTAGTGACGATTTGATAAATGAAATACTCTCTCCGTCCAAAGCTCGTCCCGGTTTTATTACTCTTTATTCCATGTAGGGGGCGGCGGCGGCGGCGGTGTCGGTTGAAAGCAGACCACCGCCGGCACCGGGCACGGCTGCTGCGTTATCTTATCAAGTGACCGGTCACTGGACAAACAGGCAAACAGGGGAATGATAAGGCTTATCGCACCCTGGGATTGATCCGGCCACTCGCCGCTCGCAGCTCAGATATCAACCTCGCCTGGCTATCAGCATCAGGCTGCCATTACACACTACACACCGGGGTCGGACTCGACAAACGCTACATCTTACCTGCCCCATTTGAATGAATTTATTAATTGTTGGGGGTAAGAGAGTATAGAATTGTTGGCCCTATAGAGTGGCTAATGTATTTTTCATAGTTTTTCTTTATACTCTTTATAGTTCTTTGTGATATGTTAATACACAATGGCATATTTTTGGAAAAATGTACATATACAATTCGTGGCGATGAAGGGGCTCATCCAAAATTGGAATAAAACAATAATCGACTAAAATAACAAGAAGATAGTATGGTCCTTTGTTTTAGGGGATAAGAATTGGTTTAAGCAAAATTGACACACACAAAAATAATTTAATAATTAATTAATAAACATTTTGAGGTAGGAATTGACTAGAAAAATAAATGTAACTGGTTAGCTAGTAATCGACGTGGAAGAGGAAGGGATCAAAAATGATACCAAGCTTAATGACAATTTCCTCATTGAGCCTACCAACAAAACTTGCTAACCACGGCAAGGCAATAAAATTAAGAGACATGAGTTAAAATAGCTCCGTCATTCCAACCCGTAATTATAAACACAAAACACAATGTTTAAAATGAGCAAAGAGAAATCACCGAAAACATCAAACGGCGGTGCCAAAATTCTATTGTCGTGGTGATAATAAAGTAGTCGGATAGGCAGCGACTGGTTACTTAATTGCGCTAGTTGGCGAGGAAACCGCTAGGAGCACTGTCGTCGCCGCTATCGTGACTCCCACTAATATAACCGCCAAATTTCATTAACATCAAATTGGCGGGAGAAACTCCCCCGATCGTGGTGGCCGACAGCGTTTTGCGTTTAAATACAATGTATAATTCCCCAGACCGTTATCGGGGCGCGAATCGTCGGCGTCGCGGCGGCGTCGGAGGCGCCACGCGTCAAAAGCGCGAGCGTCGCGGACCGTGACGTGACCGACAGCGATGTGACGTCAGTACTCGACACTACCGGGCGTTTGATGATGGAGTTGAGGGACGAGAATGTTGAGGGACTGTCTGTAACACGGTGTTAAGCTGCTGTCTTGTAAAATTCGTATAGGTTGCCAATCTATTGCTGTATAGATCTAATACATAAGAGGTTTACTTTTCTAGGCATCCACAGCAAATTTATTACTATACCGGGTGTCCCAGACCACCCGTACACCCATTTTAAAATCTACACAATTAATTTTTCACAAAAACAAATTGTGCCATTATAGGTAAACTGGTTACGCTCTATCCATTGATGATAATTTCAATGTACAGAGTGTCCAGAAGTAACCTATCCAGAGCCAAAAATTTTAAATACGAACCCCCACTTTTTATGGTATTTTTGGATTCTAGACGTAATATTAAGGCTACTTTACAATTTAATGTGTATCTCTAATCCTAAAGGTTTGGCTGATAATGGGTGTAGAAGTTTGATTTTTTTCCCATAAGAATAACTTTGGCAAATTTTCATATCCATTAACACTGAAACTTTTACCTTTAACATAACTGTATAAGCATAAAAATATCTTACAACTTCATTTTAAATAGTAATTCATAATAAAATACCAATTTTCATGTAATTAATTTGAGTTTTCTACACATAAAAAATAATATCCGCCATATTGAAAAATTATGGAAAATAAAATAATTTATGACAAAACCAATAATTTATGATATTTAAGTGTTTAAAAGAAGAAGCTAAGGCATTTTTATGCAAGGCCCTTTTAGTTTAACGGAACATTAACAGAGATGACGGATGTGAAATTTAGTCCAATGTTATTCTTATGGGAAAAAATTAAACTTCTACCTCCATTATCTCCCAAACCGTTAGAATTAGGGATACACATGAAATTGTAAAGTAGTCTTAAAATTATGTCTAGAATCCAAAAATACCATAAAAAGTGGGGGTTCGTATTTAAAATTTATGACTTCCGGTCTGGATAAGTTACTTCTGGTACACCCTGTACATTGAAATTATCATCAATGGATAAAGCTCAACCGGTTTAACTATATTGGCACAATTTGTATTTGTGAAAAATTAATTGTGTAGATTTTAAAAGGAGTGTACGGGTGGTCTGGGGTATACAGTTGTCACTTGACTATCTGGACTTATATGACCCAGACAATATTGTTATTTTTTAATAAACTAGAGTGGGCCGAGGTATAGTTATCTCAGTGTTTCGACGACCTATAAATTAAACGACGACCTGGTTCTATTAAAATTAAACTAACCAAACAAATCAAATAAAATCTTACAATATACGTGTAGGCTACAATATGCGTATTGCATATGTTCAATCTATATAAAAATACAAATTGGAATATGTACAAATTTCAACACAAACTCAATTTCCATAGCGTTATGTTGGTTATTTTTGCCATCTCGGTAATTGTTGTGTGAAATCACCAAACATTTAATAGACAAATGATTTTTTTCTGAATTTGCACTATAGATCTTACCTCAAATTTTGAAGAGTTGAAATACGAATATTAATTTTTATTTTACGCGTTCGGTTAGTAACATTTCCTTGCGCTGCCACAACCATTTCGTATTAATGAATTAACTCGTCATTATTTATAATTGTAAGTAACTTCATTGAATAAGAAAAACAATATTCCCTCATTTAGGGTTACATGAGACAAATAATACTCTTACAATTACATTTTTATATTTAAAATAGGAATTGTTACTATAAGTTTCTGTTTTGATTAGTTTTTTATCTGTGTGTATTATGTTTTTGTTGGATACAATGTAATGGCCTTATCCATTATAAAATTAAAAGCTACAATGACACCCATTACAATATTGCGACTGCCGCTGCCGTGCCGGCCAGCGTTTAGTGGTGGTAGTGTATGAATCACGGGGCTGGGCAGTGGCGGCAGTGGCACTAGCGGCGGTGTTGTGGTCCGTGCCAGCCCGTGCCCTGTACCCGCTGTCCGATACTCTCCACTGCCTGATTTGTGGACAATTACCCCCCCCCCCCCCCAATGGCGTGTATACCCCCAACCCACCCCGCGTCGCAACTTACGCTCTAACTGCCTAGCGAGGGGACTGTGGCGCGCAAAAATTCTGTTGGGATAGTGTTTGCTTATATGTTTATCTGTAACAAATGCCAATTTCATGAATTAAAAGCTTTGTTGTTACAGGTTTGAAAAGTATGATAATTCCTATGTCCTGTATAGATAAAATTTATAATGTTTTATTTCGATCCAGGTTTATAAAATTTATACCAAAACAGACAGTGGCTGCAGAGGGATTTTCTTCTTCATCTTTGTGTTGATTTCCACAATGACAGAACACTCCCTTTCTTATTCTCATCGGGTTGAAACAGTTTTATGACCATACCTATTTAAGGTTAGTGTACATAGTTAATGGTTAAATGTTTAATGTTTCTTCCATGGCGCATACTTTCACTTAAAAGAAACTTTTTTGTCTAAGGCCCCCCATACACGTAACGATCGGTCCGTCAGATCCGTTCGAACGGACCTCGTCGTGCGACGGATCGTTACGTGTATGGGGACGCTTCCGACCGATTGACGACGATTTTGGTCGGACGACGACTGATGAGAATCCCATCAGTCGTCGTCCGACCGCATCCGACCAGCCTCGACATGCGACGGATCGTTGCGTGTGTGGGGACGCTTCAGATCGGTCGACGACGGACGGAAGGCGCAGAGTGAGCCCGCCCCGCGAGCACATTGTGAATTTGTTCGTGCATAGAGACATAACCCTACTTTTTGCTGGGCTCAGTTTTTCATAGAGGTTAAGTTAGTTGTTATATAGTTTGAATAGGTAGTTGTTTAGTTTAAAGTGAAGTGTTATTTTAGTTAGTTGTTATATAGTTTGTGTAGGTTGTTGTTTAATTTAAAGTGAAGTGTTCCGATTCGTTCCGATCGGTCGTGGTTCGCCGGTCGTCGACCGATCGTTACGTGTGTGGGGAATCACTCTTCAGAGACCGATCTGTTGCGATCCGTCGTGGTTCACCGGTCGTCGACCGATCGTTACGTGTATGGGGGGCCTAAGTATTTCGGAATATATGACTGAGGTGATAGCTAAACAGTTAGAGGCAATCGCATAGACCGAACAAATGCTCGGCCCCGCGGGTACTGCCAGACTTGCATTAGATAATAATAAACAATTGCAATCATCACAATAATATTTTTTTTTATTATTGACACACGTTCTTCCCTAACCTAAGATACAAAAAATGGTGTTGGTTCTAAATAATTAATTATAATTTCTGTTTGAATACTAATTTATATAGTACACTTTTTTAAGCGATAGGCCTAAAAATATAGCCTACTCTAACACCTTTACCTGGAAAATGACCACTGCAGTTATAATGTAGAATTTACTAAAAAGTTACACACTAGTAATAAATGTAGTATTTTACATGTTTACATTTTTTTACATTTTACCTTTTTGAATATGCGTAACCGCGTTGTTTCTTGCTTCCAGTACGTAAATTATCATTCTATTGCCTTATGCTTTATTTAATGTAAACCAAACCCCTTACTTAGGGTAAGGAATGTTAACAATTAGAAAACAAATTTGTTATGTTTTACAAGTATTAAACACACTGACAGGTATATTATAAATCATTCGGCAAAGTTACAGCACAACGGAAAATAAACAAGAGAAACTGATTAAAGATAATAAGCGGACAGTTTCACAGAGGTATGCTCTTAAAGAAACAATTTGCAAGAAATACGAAGTCACCAAGTGGCGTTAAAAAGAAGTTATGAATGCATAATGAGCTAGGCAATATATCTCAATAAGACAGACAGAGCGCTCTGTTGGACCTTTGTGCAACTACGTGGGGAGCTTGTTCCGTACAGCACGTTGTCGTTGTCGTTACCGCTGCTGTCTTCTGAACAAACTAAATTACGCTTTCATTTTAATAATAACACACTTAATTATTACTGCACACTGATTGATACGCCCATAATAAGCATTTAAATATTAGGCTAAGACAAACACTAACAAACGAAATTATAATAAGACAGTTATTATGGGCCTCTTTCCCTAACTCAGTTTAAACTTATCGAGAAAACTGTCACTGTTAAAACCATATTGAAATATCTGAGATAATCTTGAGTTTTGGTTTAAAATTAATTGGGGAGAGTTATTGGCGAACTAAAAATTATAATTTTTTGTATTTTATTATAGAATCTAGTCTTTGTACAATTTTTAATGTAGTGAAGGCTTTCTAAAAACCAAGTTGGTTGGATACAATGCTTAAAATTGTACAGTAGGCCTACGCTACAGCAAGAAATTCGTATTAAGTAGCCTATGTCATTTGCGATTTAGTTGAACTTTAAAAAAACTTAAGTTTGACTACCATTACAACTACTATTTATACTCGAGTTACAAATAAATATAGTTCGCGTTAAAAAATAGTTTCAATAAAAGATTTATTTTTATTACATTTCGTTTGCTGAGGTATCATACACGGTCCTAGACAGTACACGATGTGTCATCGACGAGTTTCGCCCTGGACATCGGAGTTTCTTCCACTTACAGAGTAACATAGAGAACTTCGAGAAGGAAATTAAAAAGATGGAAACTTCAAATTTTAGACATAAAATGCAAATTGAAATCTTATACCGAAGTTCGAGTTCTTTGTCTCTTCGACTACAAGAGGTAAAATATAACAGTAAAATTATTTTTTGTTTATGTTTCTCATTTGTCATAGAAGGTTTTTTAAGGGATTAAAAATAATTCAAGATTACGAAGATTTCAAGCTATCGAGGGTAGAATTTTTCCCATTTATGATTGTTATAGTGCCTGTTTACGACGGTTTGAATATGTAAATATATTTCACCATGCTATGGAGACTTACCTACATTTTAGGGAGTAATTTTTATGTTGAGCTGTATTTTAGATTGCAGTACTAAGTAAATTAATATGTATTTAGTTTCACTGATCACACTTAACATGGTCAATTTATTTCCAACTATTCGTAAGCATTGTTTTTTTATAATTATTCAGTTAGCAAGAGTCTACTTTATACTAAAATAAAAAAAAGGATTTTCATACACATAATCTGCAGTACTACTGATGAAAAAAATGCTAAGCAGCTTTCGCAATAAAATTAAAAACTACTCCTCTCTAGCTTCCAAACTCGACACCTTCCTCGGTCTAACGAAGCCATCCGTCTTCCCCGGGGGATGAAGGGTTGTAAGTGATGGCCCATAAAGACGAAGAAGCGCAGGCCGGCGGGCGCGCAGGAAGCCGCGTACACAGACCAGAGGGTCCACAAATAAATAGGGGGAGGGGGTGAGTTAGTGGCTAGCGTGTCCGGGTAGACACAACAACGCAGGGTTGCTGCAGTGGGGTGCGGGGGCAGAGACCTCTGTGGCGAGGTGAAGTCACTTCATCCTATGTGGATAAAACATATGTATGACTTCACTACCGAAGAAAACTAAATAAAAATTTCCATTCGAGGTGTTCAAGGTCATCTTCGAGATTATTATTGTTCAATTAAATTTATAATTTCAACTAATTCTATACACCTTATTCTAAAATAATAATCCTGGTCACCCTTGACTGGCCTATTAGTTTACTATGGTAAAAATATTAGAACTAACTGGTGGGTCAAAAGTATCTGAAAAAGGAGAACATTATCCCACTAGTTAACACATTCATGTTGATAATACAATCCACTTTTGGGTGATGTTGACAATATTAACCTGAAAGGTATTGTTGTTTCATCATTAATTAGAACTTTTTCTATAACATGAAGCTCAAAAATTCATAAAAAATGCCCAATTGAGTCCAAGGTGAGAGCATGATCTTCTACAAGCACTTTTAAGTTGTATAAAGGGTGTCCGGCTAGAGGTATTACGAAATGACTATCTCGTGTGGTATTAAAATGCTAATTTTATTATAAGATAACCATCCCAACATGTCATATATACAACAAAAATTGTGTGTACAGCGTTTGACTGTCTGGTTACAACACCATTGTTGGCTTTAAATCCATAATATTGACCGTAGTAATATAATGGAACCTAAGGCACAGGATTTTGTTGGCTGCAGTTGAGAAGACAACACCAGAAATGTTTACAGACGCAAGGCGGCAGATTGATTGGCGATTGGACCTCTTGGGAGCGACTTGTGGGGATAACATTGGACTTTTACTAAATGATATACCAATTGGTTGTATTTATGACTTGTTGACATAATTTTAAAATAAAAAATACATTTTTACCACTTTTAAATATCGCACGAGATAGTTAGTTCTTGAAATATGTAGCCCATACAAAATGTATAATTTGTAAATTACAAAATCATCTAAAATCATAACACTTATAGGGTCTTCATTTCACGAGTTCTATATAGGGTATGTTAAAGGGTTAAAAGAATTCTATGTTTTTTTTCTTCATGAGATTGGTTGAAGGGATCACATGAGGAATTATTTTTTAGCACAAAAAGCTTACAGTCGACGTATTATCTTATTTTTTGCAAACAGCGAAATCCTGAAAAAGTGCGCTAATAAATTCCAGATGAAAACTCAAGGAATCTAATCATTCCAGCGACTTATCGCCGCTACTGTGGTAGCACCCTGGGAGCCCAGCGGGGGCAGTTTCTTTCGGCCACTGAAAAACTCGGTTTTTACCCGGTCGGTAACGGACCGGCGGGGATTAGATTCCTTCAGCTCCCGTGATTTACACGAACCTGTCCGATCAGGTTTTTGTCGGGGCGCTCGGGGAAGTGCGAAGCTGATATTTCACTTTTGTCCTCGCCTCTGTCAGTTTCCAGATTGTTGAGTTCGTCATATTTCGGACCCCCTCGGCTCCCATGGCGAGCTGTTCTGGACGTTTTGTCCACGACGTCTTTGTCACGCGATATTCCCGATGAAAGTATGAGTTGTGGCTGCCTGAGTCCTTTTTGGGCGGATTATGTTCCCAGGATCCCAAAAAATCGTTTCCTAAGTTCTAATCCTTCTTTTAAAGAATGATATCTTTATGAATGGGTTACAAAGTCACCTTAAAAGAAGTAATGCATTATTGTTTTAGACACTAATTTTCATTCAGAAACTTAGTCCAAAAACGAAAATTAAGCTTAAAAAACAAAAATTCGGAACAACCTGATGGTGTTTTGAAAACCCGCCCTTTTTCGACTACTTATAAGAGGTAAACAGTCTGCGTTATTTCTCACCCATACCCTAAAGTAGCGTAGGTACACGTCAGTGTGCTAAAATAGTGAACATCCAATTTACCCACTATGTGAGGCCCCTGTCTCAAAATAGTGATATAGTGATGTATAGTGATACATTACACTATGTTGATATTTTCAAATATTGATACTTTTGTTTAAAATCACAAATGTTACGTAGATCTCAGTACTTGTTTCTCTGCAGTACAAAATTTGATTATATGCGGTTAATCATTGTACTTATGCATTTTTTTACTGAAATCTTTAATGTTTGATGAATAGTAGCTAATAACTTAAAGTTCATACTTATTGTAAGATCAGTTTTTTATGAGCTTTGTGGTTGACAAATAAATTTTAACATTTATCCGACATCATACAATCTACTAAACCCGTACAAATTGTAAAAAATAAATACTTGATAGGATTTACATAAAATGAACATTGTTACAGTTAACTGTTCATCATAAAAAAAACTTTTTATTTACACAAGACCATTCCCTCACTACGTAAAGCTAACGAAAGAAAGTACAGGCATAAAGGGGACAATGCAGGAGACGCAAATAAGGGGCAGAGAAGCAGCTTCATCACGGGAACGGCGCCCTTAAGGGCGTCAGAATGTTTAATAATGGGCGCTTGGGGGTGTTTGGGGCTTGCGGTATACATGCCGACGCCGCGCCGGGACGCTACAGGGACGCTACCAGGGACGCTACAGGGACGCATGACTAGCGTAGATACGCTGACGCTACCGACGAAGACCTTAGTAGTAGCTGATAGGTGATCGAGGGGGGAGGGCATGGGTTGGTGGTGGATATAATAAGTCAAATTATTGTAATCTTACAGAGGGATAACGACAATGTTTATTTATTTAATATTTAGACATTTACCATTGTTCAATTGCCCATTGTTAATGAGCTGTATTATGGTATTGTGTAAGTTTAATACGGGTTCTTGCCCTTTCGGGACAACGAAGGAGAAAATGAAAGGTTTGGTGTTTCCTAATAAACCTGGAACTAACCTGCTTAAACTATTAATTTCAATTAGTACAAGTTCAATTTAGTCCTAGTACTTCAATAATATGAGTTCTCGAACAACTTACTCAAATAACTAACGCCCTAACTTTAAGCGGTATTAAGTTATGAGGCTATACGATATAAAGTTTGTACAACCAATTAAAAATAAACCTAAATAAATTATATACACAATATATTGTATTTTTATGTATATTATTTACTCTAATTATTATTATCTTCTTGAATGTCTTACAATTTAACTACTTGACTTAATTTAATTTTAGTTATTAGTGTTTATAGTACCAACCATTTCCATACCAGAAATGAATACAATATCGCTTAACCGTATTCAAAACTGACACAGTCAAATACTACGTGTATAGCTTCTACTGTTATTCCACATTCCATTATTTGTCAATCTCAAGCGATGTAAATTTTCGTTTTTAAAGGGAATCAATTTTAAAATTTTAAGAGACTTGAAATAAATTTTTCATCAGGAAGGAAAAGAGTTTATACCATCCGAAACTCGATATTGTAAACAGTATTTTACAGCTCCTACTGGAGATTACATAACATTCCACTGCCCAAAGACGCAACGTTTTTTGAGATCTCCGCAGCTGCCTCTCCTCGCAGCCTCCAGCGCGGCCCAGGGCGAGCCGCGGATTGCAAGGGTGGCGATCGCTTTGTGTTTTTTGCGAGGTTCCGATAAAGAAGTCGATGAAAGACGGTCATATCGGACCGGGACTTAGGCTCTGGTGGGAGAAAAGGGTCAAATTTCTCCCTTTAAGGGGTAGTTAGGCGTGGATAGGGCTTTCGGATGAAGATTGTCCCTCTATTGGCACATTATTAAACCCGGCTCGCAAAAAACGGTTTGATGTGACAGAACGCGGGCGAGGCAGGACAAAGGCGTGGGACGCGCAGGACGCAGGACGCAGGACAGATGTCCTGGAGTGACATCGCCGGACTCTCTCTGCGGCGTGTCCATGTCACTCAGGAGTCCGGGCAGCTTTTTGCCGAGATTTTGACAAGGATAGCAAAATCAGAGCCTTTAGAACAAGATTTTTGACAGGGTGAAATCAGAGAAGAAGTGAACGGAATCTACCTTTACAAATCGGGAGATTTCTTATTGCTAAATTGGGTAGTCAAAATATAACAGTAAAAATGGACAAAGAGGAATTAAAGAGTCGTCTTTAACCATAGAATGTTTTAATGTATAGGTTTTTGAATGGAACAACTAAAATTGAGACGAAATCATGTCATTACCAAAGTAATTTTTGGCTCATGCCATAATTTAGCTTTTCTGTCTTACTTTTCTGTGGCATGGCTAACGTTCATTCCTTATCTATATGTTTTGCTTACATGAGTTTCCCTCTGATATTAAAATGTTTGTAATATGCTGTTTGTAATCATTAAACCACAGCACTTTTTATTCACATGTCTTCTAAACTACAAACTATTTAGTTACAAACTAAGAAATCTATCACAGAGTTGTGCTTTTGAAATTTACTACAATGGTAGGCCCTACGGTACATTTGCGAATAAATAATAATTTATAAACTTTAATTCTACTAAAATTACTTAAGTAAACATTTCTTCATCATTATCATTCATTTCATAATCATTTCATTACTGTACTCGAAAATGTAATAGCTTTTAGCTATGTAATCAGATTGCTGAATTAATTAATGACCTCAATACCAACCTTAGCGTTTATGGTTGTCGTACAATTCCGACCAGCTATCGTACAATGGCACAAAGGATTATTGTAGTATACATAATTTTACATCATTGAAATCGCTTTATCCTCACTCTTTTGTAGATAAAGCAAATTTAGAGGTCTTCCATATTGTCATCAACAATAACTTTGACCACATTTCCTAGTTATGCATTTCTCCATACGTCTGGCGGTTGGCCCACGTCGAGGGGGTGACAATATCCTGACGTGTGTGGAGGGGGAGGGGGGTATCACAGCTGTGTCCTGCGTGTCCTGCTCCTGTTTCACGTCATTCACTGCCCGCAGGACCTTTGTCTTAGTGACCAGGATGTGGGCGACACAAAGGTCCTGTCCGAGCCTCAATAGAGGTCCTGCAGGAAACAGTGCAGGGGCGGCGGCAGTGGCGGCCGACAAGACGGCCAGTACTAGAGGAACGGGGAGGTGGCAGCGGTGAAAACGCAGAGAATATCGGGCGATATGAATTACTCAACATGCCTGGGATTTTATTCACATAAGTTCATGTAACCGGTTTGACGGAGTTTCAAATTGTAAAAAAAATATATAATTCAGGTTAGGTCAATATGTGTCAACGAATTATAGAGAGAAATACTGAGAATTTAACTTCTATTGTTTTGGACAGTACTTTTTAGGAGTAGTTTCACTTGAGTTTTGTGTTCACGGAAGATATTTAATCCAAACAAAAAAATGTTAATATATTTACTTGAAATGTAATTTTTAGAAATTAATTTGCTGTATTTAATTTTCAGATAAAGTTTACAAACAATTCCTCCAGTAATTAACCTGATAAACAAACACCCATAGGCTACATTAAAAACCATTGAATCATCGCAATAGATCAGTGCTAAATAGGTATAAATAATAAAGATTTAATGAGATATATAGGTTTATAAGATGTATAGGTGCTATAATTTAATTTAATGCTTTTATGTTATCTGAATTAATAGTGTGATGATAATGCCATTCAGTTGTCCTATTGTTGAATTAAGGTTATATTTCTACAGAGAAATAAATTATGAGTCCCTATGTTTAATTCATATTTGTAAGGTCTATAGTGTATAATCCCCCAATCTCTTAAAGCTTTTAAAAAATTAGTGATTTTATTTTCAATGCAAGAAAAATGCAAAACTTGCGAAGGAAGATTCTTAAAATTTTGCAGTGAAGTTTCTTCGTCACTTACATTTTCTCCTCTGACTGCAAGTTCTGGCAATTATAATTTTAGTCTGGCATGCTAAAAACTGCCATTGATTAAAATGTGTTTATATTTATAATTTTCAAATATCACATGTAAAATATTAGAAAGATGTATGACAATTATATGCTATATGAGCCAACGCTAATTGTTCCCCGGAGAGTAATTCTTGGCTTTTATTAGCGCCTGCATGTACCTGTAGGCAGCGCGGCGACACTTGTGTGTTGCGTATAGCCTACCAGCACTCCCCAGGCGCTGCTGGGGTGTGTGGCTAATAGTAGGAGAATGAGTCCCTGTCTGGTCTTAAATTATCTTGTTAAATTCGGAGTGAATCAGCCTAACATGTATAAATATCAGGTTGAGTGATATGTTTACACAAATAATGAGAAAACACATTCATTGAAGACTTGTTCATAAAAGGGCATTACAATTTTATACGTAATTATGACAGTCATCATACTCATTTACAGTCTTGCTAAACACTTTTTTGAATTTAAATAGCAAAATGTTATTTTCATAAAATCAATTTATGGTGCGTACTGAAAGAGCTTAAATAGAGTGGAAATTAATCACAATGATTTGTGTTGTTTACGAATGTAAATACAATCTTAGATAAACGCACTGTAAAGTAAAACAAACTTTGACTCAGAGATTAAATTTTCAGAGTAGATCCCTACAAATACCGTGTAACCTGCTGTACCGTAGTATAAAGATAATTTTTCTACTAATTCCAACATATTGTCGGAGAACGTAACTTAAGATTTTTTATTTTTTTTTATTCAAAGTATACTCTATCCAAAGAAAATTTTCGAGTGTCCCTTTCTATATTCCTTTGTGTGTGATCATATAATGAAACTCTTTCTAGGATTAGCAAGATCTAAGTGTACAAGTTTGTACAGTACTTCATTCCGCATGAGTTTCTGCTACATTGTGCCACAATATAATTTCTTGTGCACTTTGAACTTCATATTGATTGAAAATAAAGCCATTTCAAAATTTGTGACCAAAGGCATATCTGCCCTGTTATATCTAACAAATATACACTCTCAGGAAATAAAACCGTGTACAAAATTAATTTTTAATTTTCGTAAGAAGTAGTTATAACCTTATTCCTGAATTTCGAAATAAACACATAACATCTCAAGTAAACTAAATGAATCGGCCGTCCTATGCCGAACATTAGAGGATGAGAACGGATTCCTTGGCTGGCTCAAGGTCCATTAACAACTGTAATGAGTGGCCCATGGGCAGGAATAGCCCGTCTACAGCCCACCCCTGTGAGGGTGAGGAGAGCCGAGGGAAGGTATATATATACTGCGGACGACGACCCTGCTATATATACACATGTGATAACAGATCTGCGTCCTCTGTCAACCTTCGTGGGCCTCCGAGGTCAAGACGGGCGGAGAATAGCTCCCACAACTCCATTGTGGTGACGCTGTGGTGCTTTACAAATATCACAGTCAAGTAGGAAGTGATTTCCACTCCCAACTGTGTGTTTGTAGAATATAGACATCCTTGGAAGTTTTAATTGGTTAAAGGGTGGTTTTAAACTATCAGAGATATATTTCTAAAACAAAAGAAAATACACATGTGGCAGCAAACCTGCTTACTCAGCGACTTTCCAATGGATTTTTTTTCTATTTATCCTTAAAAACTAGTTGGTTGAGTATGTAGGTTTGCCGCCATATGGAGTTTTTTAAGTAATGCAAGTAAAACCCTATCTATTAAATTTACATGTTAAATTTTATCAAGATATGGTATTCTTTTAATTTACTCCATAAACCCCATGGAGGTGAGTAGGTAGGTTTGCCTCCATTTGGGTTTTGTAAGCAAATTAATATAAATTATATAAACCCTTCCTAACTAATTTACACACCAAATTTTATCAAGCTATGTTAATAAATAAGCAAGATAGAAGGTTTGCTCCCATAAAAATAACATGGGAAACACATTTTTTTATTTTTCCGTAACCACTAAACTAACTTTTAAATTCAAAATACTAAAGTTTTAGTAAGTTAAAATTGTGAGATTAAAAAAATAAAGTCAAAAATTGCAAAAAACAATTTTTGACCCTTTTGAAACCTTATAAGTTCTCGCCCCCATGGTCCGATCATTATACAGTAGTTCGCGAAGTCGTTCAAGTAAAAGCTAGTTTACACCCCTTTATAAAATATCATCAAAATCGGAGGTTGCGTTCAAAAGTTATCATGTTCTTGTCACATATAATATATATTCCGTGTATTTATATATAAATAACAATTTGAACGAATGGTGTTTTCAATTAGGCCTACCTTAGGAAAATGTGCTAAAATTATTAGTTGCCATTGAGTTTCCAGGTATCTCACCAGCTTAAAAAATACTCATCGACTCTGTTTCCGCCTTATGAACGTCACTGAAAATGGTAAGAGGTCATTAAAAGGTGCTGTGGTGTTCATAAGAGACATCAAATGCTTAATTCATCTAAGGTTACTTTTTGAATCATATAAAACATTTTCTTTTCTTTACATCAAACAAATAGGAATGGCTCCGACAAAAAAACGTTCTATGCGACAAAAATACAAATTTCGAGATTTTTAGTGGAAAAGGTTCTAACAGACCTAAACAACATCATGGGATATTTTGCGTTGGAAATATTTATATTGGCACACCTGATTTTAGCTGTCCATTCCGGTGCCAATTTCGGGAGTTCGCAAGGTTGTTGGCGATAAGGTTCTATCCGCCGCGATATGGATCCTCCGCCGGCTGTGCCGCTGTCACCCGGCGTCATAAATCGTATTAATTTTGGGAAAAAAGGAAGTTAAATGTCGGGAAATGGAAAGATTAGAATAGAAAAGAAAGGAGAAACTTCGGATTGCCATATATATCTAAAACCAAGAAGCCTGTACCAGGAAAACTGCCACCGGGAGCGGTAAGCGGAATAAGTGCTAAGGCCTGATACCTGTTGATTCCTACTCTTATACTTATGTATAAGTTTAAAATTGTCATCTTGTTACAATATTGTTTTCTAATAATTTTAAAAATTAATTTTTTTCTCTAACAAAAATATTTTTAGGACTTGACTATTTTTATTATTATATAACATGTTAAACAATAATATAGTACGTTAAGAAAATGTTTTAAGAAGTATTAAAGTTTTGTTCAAGACAATAATGGTATCTTTTTATAATATTAAACCAATAAAAGTGTTTTATATATTCAATTTCATTATTGAATTCATGTTGGTACTCCTACATTCCATGATGATTTTTAGCGGCAGACTCTAAGTCCGGGAAAAAACGTTTCAAATGACAGGTGACTGGAACGTTTTACCCCCTAAAATGCATAAAAATAGTTAAAAATCTGATTGTGATGAGTAAAAAGTGTTGTATAATACTACTATATGAGGTTATATATGTAGTTTTAAAAGATTATTGGCAAAAAATCATTCCAACCTAAAAAATTTTTAGAAGTCAATCTTCTTTCCGCTTTTTCTCAAAAGTAGGTTTTTGTTGCATAGAACGTTTTTCGGCGGAGCCATTCTATTTACAGTATTTGCAAGGTGAACAATCTGTAAAACCACCAAAGCGGATTTTTTACCATTGGAAACACAACCACAGTGATTATAATCTTTCACTATGTAACGCAAATGACGAAAGTGTACATTGAAAACTGAAAGTGGTCCATAATAATAAATAATACTGATAATATTGAATATTAAGACCTTATATTTTCTTAGATCAGCAAACGTCCAAAACCAAGCGACGACTCAGAATCATGCTAATCTTCTTTTGACTTTGGAGGCTTAGTTTTAAATAAATTTTTTAAGTTAACGTCTTTAATTTAGCAATTTTGCATCGAAATTACATTTCACTTTTGAAAAATGGTTCAAACATATTATTTGTTCTGTTAGCTATTTTAGTAAAAACTTTTGCCATGACGAGCTGATCAAATGTAAACATTAAATAACATCATACTTTTTTGAAAATAGAGTACAAAATACCCATATAGCCTTTCATGCGTTTTGCCAACAGTAAAACAAGAAATTAGAGTCGTCCTGAGGTCGGCGGCCAGGAAGGTTCGTGCACGGTCACAGTGGTCAATACTGCAGGTTGGGATGGGAGGGGGGAGGGGGGTGCGGTGCCAGGAGCAGCTGACCCCTGGGCAGTACCAGTCCGCGCCACCCCCCACCCTTACACAGACACCTGCACCCACACATAGCAACACTTCCGACTTCCTCACTCCTAACAATCAATACCCCGGCACACGGACCCGCAACAATGACAAACTTTTAAGGAGAAACAAACAATTTTTAATACTTTTAACAATAAACATTTTAAGTGAGCTATGGTTGATGAGCATTGTACATTAAAATATGGTCCAGGTAAGATTACGTTTTTTTCGACTAAGGCTACGGCCACACATGGCGACTTAGTCGCCGCGACACAAACGCCGAAAAAGTGTGATACATTGAATCAAATGAAGGCGGCCACACAAGGCGACCCGCGACGTGCAATGTATCACATTTGTTTCTTTGTCGCGGCGACTAAGTCGCCATGTGTGGCCGTAGCCTAATTTCTACCGTCTTACAATATTTACATCTGCGTATTGCAAGAACTTTTTAAAATAAGTTTGGCTAAAGCTCGAGACATTTACGTTTTGTTGGTAGTATACGATGAACACTGTTGCTTTGTTCATAACTGTTCTTTTGTACAATGATTAGTTTTCATCTTGTTTTGACAGCGAATTAATCTGCCCTTTAACTTCAGCATGCATTTCCAACTGTAAAAAGTTAAACAGATGAGGATTATTCAGTTTCCAGCTAATGACAAACGGTGGTGTATTGGATCCTTAATTTTGTATTTTAAAAAAGGTAAAATGATAACAACCTTATTAGTTTTTTATTTATTCTTTATAAAAAATGGATGATTTGATTAACAACCATTGGATATTACCTTCAGACTTAATCATTTTCACGCTCGACCGCTGAATACTTTGAGGACATTCGTTAATATTTGATTGTGTAGGAACACAGAGTCGAATACGGATAAACACATTTTCAATAAAAAACTATTAGCAGAATATCTATTTGCCCCTCTAATAAGCTTTCTTTTTCCACATCTTTACTTAAGACCTATTCTAAATTACAAACAACTTTTTCATAATAATATCAAATATAATTTTTCACATTATTTTTGTCAGACTGCTCCGAAAACAGCTCTTCCAGTACAACCGTTGCTGGGATAGGGATAATAGCCTAGTGGTTCTTAAGCCACAGTATAAGATAAAATTAATCGGTATAAAAAAATATATAAAAACTGCAGAAATGGCAGTAAGGTGATTTTTATTATAATTGTTATTTTTATAGCAACAATAAAATGGGTTGTGTTTTTTTTAAGGTAAACGAGTGAAAATTCTGTTTGTAACGTATTTAGCTTAACTAGTATACGTGTTGCTCGAAATCGAGCAATTTATTTTAATACAATACAAAAGTTACTTTTAGCTCTAAACCAATGACATCCGACCAATCCAATATTGTGAATATCTTTAATAGCCAAAACTACACGTACATACAGCTGATTATTAACAGATGTTTAAAATGCTTTATTTAAATCCCAATGTTATTTAAATGGGAAATTTTTAGATTTCAATGGTGAATAGCGCCTTTATTTTCAGTACGATTCTCATCAGTTTTTGGCGGAAACAACTACAGACCAAGGCCTATCCAACGACACCAAAAACTTGAAAATCGGTTGAAAATTGTAGGAGGATGTCTCAAGACAAAAAAAAAAAAAAAAAAAAAAAAACACTTAGCGTATTAAATAAGTATAGATATTGAGCATTAAGTTTTTTTATTTTTTTTTTTATTGTTATTTTATTACCTTGGCTAGCGCCTCTCTAGTAAAACGTGACCTCCTAAGAAACGCGTCACGTTAGACCCTAGTTATGAAATATGCTTTATATTTCTAGTTTAATTCACTCTGATATTAAGTTATTGTAAGCCAGCGTTCTTAAAAATGTTATCACCTAATAACTTTTACTACATACTTTTTAGTGCAGGAATGAACTATTAAACTTAGACATAGTTTCCTAACAGATTTCCTCATATAATTCACATTCATATTTCCCTCGCCTCAACACCGCAGTACCTTCGACCCGGCTGTCCGGCCCGGAATGTGTGACCCTGGATACAAGCTAGAAAGTTTGGCAGGTTGCAATAAAGTTTACGGCAGGTCGATATCGGCCCCGGTGAGATCGACGGCCGTTGGTGCCCCGGGGGTAAGAGGTCACGGAGGTACATCACACGGTCGTGGCCGGCGCCGGCGCTGATCACCGATACATCACCCGCAGTCCCGCAGTCCCGCAGTCCCGCAGTCCCGCAGTCCCGCAGTCCCGCAGTCCCGCAGTCCCGCAGTCCCGCAGTCCCGCAGTCCCACAGTCCCACAGTCCCATAGTCCTACAGTCCCATAGTCCTACAGTCCCATAGTCCTACAGTCCCACAGTCCCACAGTCCTACACCGCACAAACCCTTCACACGTCCCAGACGTGTGTACAGTCCGGAAATGTACATTTCATTTACAAATCGATCTCCTTTTCTTGTCAATTTGTGACCCCATCGAGTTTTATAACTCACAGAATAGAGCAGAACTAAATCATCGTTACTGCCTGAACAGGAAAGACGCGAATGATTTTTTGAAAATAGATTCACACAAAGGCACATACTGACCTGTCATACATTTTAGATACATTTCATCGGAACATCGACGTACTCTATATGGTGCGAATTTTCAGGTGAGGTTGATTGAAGGGTGACCTTTCAATCTGAACATCGGAAGGACATTTTGAGTGTTGAGTGGCACCCCAAGGTAATCCCCGTCCAGAGGATGGGTGGATGGGTGGCCGGTGTGACCCCTTTGTTAAGGCACTGTATAGAACCTTAGACCAGAATGAATCATGATGCTTTATCTTTTATAGGTCCCAAGAAGATGGACCGCCGTTCGTGCGAAATCAAATCTGCATGTATCTACCACGTGTCCGAAAATCATGGAATTGTAATGTTTTTCATATTTACCAATGTACCACAGTAAGTATTTGTCATAAAAATTTGTGTTTAAAATAGTAGTTTTTATCATTCTGCACGAAATCAGCCTGTTTTTTGTTCTCTCAATAGTACCAAGACCGATTCTTTTCTGTCCTAGGACTGAAAAATCATCTGGAGAATTTTTTAGGTCCTAGGACTGAAAAGTCAGCTGTTTGCTAAGTGTTTTATTAATGATTTACTGTATTTATTTTGAGGAGAAGAATTTTGAAGTTCAAATGTTATAAAGAGCATTGTTTGTAAATAACAGAAATGTAAACACTGCATATAACTTACTTTGTAAATATAACCTCGAATATACAACTTTATGGTTAATATTTTTAACGATTAAAAAGTCTAATTTCGCATTATGATAAAAAACGTTGTTCATCACTCGGAGCAAAAGTGTCTTTTTGATGCTTAATCGTTTTTAAAAGCTTGGCTACGCCTCGTTTTTAAAACACGATTGCGCACCAAAAAGACCGACTTTTGCTCCTAGTGATGAAAACTACTATTTCATCACTAGGAGAAAATGTGGCTCTTTTTGGTGCGCAATCGTGTTTTAAAAACAAGGCGCAGCCGAGTATTTGAAAACGATTAAGTACCAAAAAGACACTTTTGCTCATCCGAGGGATGAACAACGTTTTTTTCATAGTGCGGAATTACACTTTTAATCGTTAAAAATATTAACTACTAAGTTTTATTTTCGAGGTTCTATTTACAAAGTAACTATATACAGTTTTTACATATCTGTTATTTACAAAAAAAAAATGCTTTTTACAACGTTTGAATTTCACTATCCAGCATAAAGTCTAGGTGCTAAACCGGTTGAGCATGCAGTGAAAGTGTAACAAAATTTAACTTTTGATTATGGTTGAGGACATTTAGGTCCGGGTTTTCGAAGCAAGTTTAAACCTAAAATGAAGTTTAAACCAAAGTTGTACATATGATTGACATTGAGTTAAACTAAGTTTAAGTTAAACGGGTTTGGAGGAACCAAAAACTCGATGTCGCCACATTTCCAGATTGGGCACAACGGGGGGACGCCCCCTAGAGGAAGTCATAGAGGAAACTGTATTGACCTATGTCATGTTATATATAATTTTAAAGGTCTTTGAATGTAGATCTCAACGCTGCAAACCCGATCTTAAAACGTCGACTGTACAAGTGCATTTTCTCACAGTTTTTCGTGCTTTTTCTGTAAGAATTAAATTAATTTATCTACTCAATTGCGACGAAAAGAAGATAATTATGATTGATATAACATTAGAAACTGTATTTAGTTTTTGTATGCTACATAGTATGCTACGTATTAAAAATAGTTTTAATAGCAAATAAACTGGCTTGATAGCTACATCCTCTTATCGTTCACTTTGCCACGCCACGCAGCCCCTCCGAGTGAGACAACGCCCGGTTATCTGTAGCTAGGCAATATGTGACGCAGCGATGTTTGCTGGTTGCCTAGTAGCGCCTAGGACACCGGACCTAGTTGGTCGGTTCTCCGCCAGGGTGTAGCACCTACCGGCCCCTGAAATTGTTATATCGGCCTACACTAAAGTGTTGATTTCTCACCAACTACTGAACCGTTATTCACAATTGATATGTCAAATTAAAGAGAATGATAAATTCAGATAGCACGAAATATCTTAGGCTGTTATGGTCGTTTACAGCTCAAACAAGCGGAGTAGAGTGGCGAATCTCCAGACTGTTTTAGTCCTATATGTTTCCAAATTTGAATCCAGTAGTGGAGTATGCCAAAGGATAAGATATTTTGTGCTATCTGTATACTTTAAGAATTCTCTTTAAATGCACATTCATCCTTATTGATGCTTCTTTCCCTTATAAGTTTCTGGACGATGCAATTCTTATGAAAAAGAAAAATTCAGTTATAACAAGTTTTGGGATTTTTAGTCAACTGAAGTTGGTTATCGTTTTGATAATTTCACTTTTGGCATACCAAGTTCCACAGTAGTGGAGCACGTCCTCTCCATTCTATCTAGTCTCAGGATAGGAAAAAATTAATATCATGAATACATTCAAAATTTAACCAACGATCGTTGTTTATTTCTTACTAAGACTTATTGGTAAATTACTTTTTTATCATCAAGTTTTCTTAACGCTTGATTAACGCGCCAAACTTGACATTGTTTGTGTAAGAGAACCGACTGTTGACTTTCAAGGGCACGCTTTGATTATTAATTGTTGATATTAATGTACAAAAACATTTAAAATAAGCTAAATACTAACAAACAAATTAAATGAAAGTTTAATTATTGATTTAACGTTAAAAAAAGTTTGGCAACAAAAAAAGTTGACAAACCAAAAATGCATTTAAATTTTATAACCTAGTACACAAATGTTTTGGGCCTTACACACTAAGGTTCACAAAGTTTTATAAAACTTAGGCCTAACTTTACAATGCCTAGTATGAACATTTAAAACAATATTTTAAGTATTTTAAATATTGAATGCTGAAGTTGATAATTGATATCTCAAGTATCAAAAATATATTTCTAATTTATTGTTTCAGAATGTTGATCAAAACAAATCACCAAGAAGAGAGCGATAGCTCATTACGCATCAGACCTAGGTTGGGGGGGGGCAGGGGAGAGGGAGGGGGTAATATCCGTGTCTGTTACAATATTAACACACCATAATCCCATAATTTCCGGCGGTGAGAAGTGCGTCCGGAGCGGAAAACCGTGTTTTGATCGCCGGAGAAGAAATTTCATAATTTTTAAGTTTTGCACTTTTGGTAATTCGATCAGGAAACTCTTTCGGAGCCATCACAATTTTTATACACCCGAGATATCTCTGGCAATAACTCCAATGATAATTGCGTAACGCTTTCGTGATTATGCAATGAAGTCTGTGAGTCATTTCTGTGATCCTCCCCTATCGTGAAATCCTTTCCAGTTTCCAATTTAATTATAGGGACTCATTTCAGGGCTGGGAAGGGGAATGTTTTGCAGTTTTGGTTATTTGTTGGAATTTGGTTGGGATTATTGTTAATAATGGAATATGATGAAGAAATAGTTAAGTAGTATGGGAAGGAAGTCGGGGAGGGATTGTATCACTGGTATTCTGGTTCAAACCTCCCATGCCTGAAACCTTTAACAAGAAAAATGTAGTTAACCATGAGACTGGAAGATTTTGTTTCAACCCTCCAACATAGGACAAGAATAAGACCGATGCATACATAACATCAAACAAGATAAAAAAGATCAAGCCAAGATTTAGAAATGTTTAGTATAAATTAAAACCACTATTACGTAATTAACTTGAGAACTGTAATTAATTCATCTGAACTTGATCATTATCAGGGTTATCATAAATGTACTCAATGTGCGTGAAGTAAAATTTTGGGATTAGAATTATGAAAACCCTAAACACATTTTTATTTTTAGTGTCTATAAAAAGTTTATCCATGAGAAGTTTATAAAAATGTAAAAATAAATGAAAACATACAATAGGCCTAAGATAAGACATAATTAAATTTTAATTTTCATTTTAATCTTTATTAGCCAGTAGTAAGGTATAATTGCAAATATAAAATATTTTAAAATATGTAGTATTTTTTACTGAAACTTCAAAAACTAAAGACCGTAGTGATTTCACAGCATATTTGAAACATACAATAAACTTTAAAAAATTGTTTTCATCATTTTACATCAATATTGTTTGTTTTTACCCTAACTTTTAACATTGAATTTTTTTATTCAGAATTTATTGCATACCTAGTGTTGTAGAGTGCTGAAAAATATAGTTCGTAACTCGCACAAAAACATTTATCAGTTTATTAGAACAATAATGGCGTTTTATAAATTTAAATTTTTATACCCACATCGTTTGCACATTTTCTTCCGATGCCCCTTTGGGAAGGGCCCCGCCTGAAGACAACATAAATTTTTGGCGTATTTTCAGTGCCGAAAGGTCTTTGGGGATGAGGGCTGCTGGGATTGTTTATCACAGTGCGTCCGGGGCATCCTCCTTAGAAAAAATACTGATCTTGACCGCTATGCGGTTCAGATCCCCGACCGTGCGGCTGGCCAAGGAGTAAGCCCAATGGGCTTAGGCTAATTTAGGCATAGTCTGATGTAATGTGACAAACAATTCCAGACTAGATTCCTAAAGAGTAGAGGAGGTTTTTTAGTGGGGCCCACACTACAGGCTGGACTCTTGTGTGCGTAATGCATTTTTCCTGCCTCTCCCTGAAAAAAAATTGTTGAACGGAAGAAAAAATGTAGTATTTTGATCACATATATTTCACCTTTTCGTATCTTTAACTTTACTTAGGGCCTATAAGAAAAAAAGGTGAGTATAAAAAATATAATGTAGAAACGAGTTCTTGGCCTGTCTAACTCAAATGTCTACACTGGAGATAGAAAATCTTTTCTCCTATCATCAGTGTTGCCAAGTTTACTTGAGGTAGGTTGGCATCACTTGCAGCGACTGTTACAGTATTAACACGCTCGTATCCGTTCTCAGCTGATCCGCAATTTCCTGTAAACGAACCCTCATTATTAACTCACTCTTTGGTTAAAGGAACGGAAACCAAACAACTGGAATGAAAATAATATGTGTATATAGTGTCATTTTTATGGAAGAAAGTTAAACAAATATTCTTGATCATGGCAAAATAATAATATGTTGATATTCTTTTACTTCATTAAAATGAATGAATACAACATTTTATATAATTACTAACTGGCCTCGTCTGTTATAGAATTTTTTTCATAGGTAATAAAATCTGTTTAAAGAGCAACGAAATCTTCTTTCATTGAAACATTGAAGTAGTGTGAGTGAAGCCCTGAATAATTTTGCAAAACCTTTTCTTAGTGAGCACCTATATGAACAAAAGGAAATATCATGTCACATTTCGACCCCCCAGGCTCTTCTGTCCTTGTGAAGTCCTGTGAGCGGATCCCTAAAAAACCAACTTCAAAAACTATATTTGCAAGACTGTTACTTAGTGAGCACCTAGAGCAAAGAAGAACGTCCATGTAAAATTTCAACCCCGCATGCTGTATGGTACTTTTGAGGTTCTGTGGGCCGGAGCCCTAAAGGAAATGCGAAAAACATTTTTTTTTTTATTGAGGACCTATGAGCAGATAGGTGACTCCAAATCCCAATCCTGCAGGCTCTTATGTCCCTTATGTCATCTGATTTTTCAGATAAGTTTTTTCATATATTCATATAAAAAATATTCTAACGTAAGAATAACGTTAGATCAAAATTTAAATATTGTGCGGCGGAGCCCTGATAGAATTTTGCAAAACCGTTTCTTAGCGAGCATTTTTAAGCAAAGAAGAACTATAATGCCAAATTTCAACCCTGTATACCCTATAGTTATGGATATTCTCTAATACGTGAGTCATCAATGGCGTTTGTTAAATATATAGTAGATATCAATCTTAGATCAAAGTTCTGCGATTTTAATAATAGTATTAAAAATCGCATGTTAGGACAAACATGGAGCTAAAAAGGTTAATGTTTTCTAAAAGTACTGAGTGACTAAAATTATCCATTGGGTTATGAAACATTATAAAACTTATTATAAATTCTATCTTGATGCTGTATAGGTCTATAGCACCAAAGTATAGTGGAAAAGAAAACTCAGTAACTTTCTTTATTCATATAAAGATGTTCAATATGTAGCCTATTATAAAACAGGAATCTAAGTGATACTGCATGCTCCAGCCAGCCAACTAGGCTATTTTATTGTTGCAATGCATTAAAATCACAGATTCAATATTCGTTCGAAGCATTCTTAAACTACTAATCGTTTTTGCTACAACTCAAATTCACTCACTCACGTGTGTTCTGCCCAATCTGATTATGGATTTGATTCAATCGTGTAGTGTCGTTCTCCGTGAGTCGTGCACTAAAATTTAGACTTTGTCGTAGTGAAATACGTTCACACAGCTCCTGAAAAAAAAACAACTAAAAATTAGATCTGGGGAGGATATTTGTAAAAACAATTCTTTCCTAAAAATCGAAGCCAATATAGATGTTGCTGGGGAAATTCTCGTTCAAAAAATCTTTGAACTTCCCTTTGCTATAAGTGAGGCCCCGTCCTTCAGAAATTAAGGTCGAAACACGACATTATCTATGTCTTCTTCAAACCGAGGTAGCAGCCATTGAGCCTACATGATCCCGAATCAATGTTATTAATTATAAACATTGGTTGTATTTAAAAACACAAAACTTTTATGAAAAACAGTAAATATTGGACACACGATTGAAAACTTATAAAAATACTCTTTAGTTACAACATGCATTCCTCAGTGATGTACGATAGAAGATAAGTGCAAAATAAGCAATTAGATTCTTCTGAATCATGTTTGGCGCCCAATGAGTGCCAGTTACAGAATTTCTTCATTTATTGATATAGAGCGCCTGCACAGATGAAAAGGCTATTAGAGTTACCTATGTGTAACGCCATTTGCCTAGTCCTAACTGCAGGGATCTGCCCAAAAGACATGTGAACGATCTAGAAAATACCCCCCGTCGCAGCAGACCTGCGTACTCAGCGAATTTCCAAATTAATAATATTAATTTTGACCAGATAAACTTGTAAACAAAATTTCATCACGTCCTCATAAATAGGGAAATAAATGTCTATTCTCCTTAAGATAAATATAGGGAAAGAGTATGCAGGTATGCTGCCATGGGGGACACTAAAAGAAGGTTTTTAACATAAAAAAATTTATTTCGACCATATTAAGCCATATAGTAAGTTTCATCAATATCTGTCCATAAATAAAAGAGTGTGCCTATTCTCCATATGATTAACATGGGAAAAGAGTATGCAGGTTTGCTGCCATGATAAGTACAAAACCAAGATTTTTTACCTTAAATGGATGAATCTCAACCAAATGAAGCTCAATACCAAGTTTCATCCAAAAATATTAGTTAATAAGTGAAATATTAACACATCCTTATTCTCCATAAGATTAACATTGGAGCCCCAAAAGACAATGTACTGTCTTTAGACTTTGTAATATCTCGGTAACCAATGGAGATAGAGCAAAGCTTCAAAATACTAAATTGTGTGTTTTTTTGAGCTAAATCCAATAGTTAAAATAAAAATTTTAAATTTTTAAAATTTACATATGAAAAATGCAAAAAACCCATTTTTGGGGTACAAAACCCCCCAAAACCACCCCTTCCGGTAGGTCGATATGTCTGGTTTTCGAACTCATCCGAATAAACGTAGGAATACACATCTCTACCAAATTTGGTGTCGATCGGACCATTTTTACGAGAGTTATCGTGTCTAGGGACACATATATATATATATATATACATATATATATATATATATATATATATATATATACATATATATATATATATATATATATATATATATATATATAAAAATTTTAATGACTATTATTTTTGGTCTCTGGGCACCTCAAAACGAAAAAGTAACATGGTCCCGGGCTTAGGTCTTACCATGAGACCTACGGTAATAGCTTATTCCCTATGGGAAATTCGCTAAAACCAATTAAACTTGCTGGTTCATTTTAAACCCTTGTTTGTAGTGGAATTAAAGCTAACCGAGTTTGATCTGACGTCACCCTTTAGTAATTTAGTATTAAACGTATTCATTTATACAAAAAATTTCGGATTTTGGGAGTTCATTATTGCAATACTCCCACACTATTCAACGTAAGATCCAGATCCTAGATCATTGTACTTTTTAATATACGTAACTCCAGTCAACAATAGTTTAATCGTAGTAGTGGCTAAAGTACCTAATATACTGTAAAATGGCGTTAAGATGGCGTTGAGAAAAATAAATCAAAAACCTATGCTATAATATTTGGAAAGGATGTTAAAATTTAAATTAATAGGTAAATGGCCATAGAGCTACCTATATATTTTTATGAGTTCACGAACCAGAATGATCGTGGCCCAAGCGTTTGATGTAGATTAATTAATATATAAAAAATCCGTTTCCTCATAACATTTAGTAAGTTATTCTTTTTAATTACACAACTATAGGATATATTATGGATTAATTAATTAATTCTGCCTAAAATCAGAATCCTTGACGCAGCCTATGAAAAGCCTTGAAAAGCCTATGTATCAAAGCCAGTATCCACGCAGTATTTTTAATTATTTTGTCCATAAATTGTTTATTTGTTGAACTAAACCAAAATTACTTTCACACCATAACTTTAAATAAAAAATATTTAAATTATGTTAATTTATAAGTTATGTTGATGAAATATCAACATAACTTTATGCTTGACATTTATATGGCCAACATTGGTTGAACAAATAATCTGTGTTGCAGCAAATTTATATTGAATTGTTGATTTTTTATACTATAAGTAAATAAATAAATTCTACAAGAAAGTTACCGAGTTTACTGTTCTTCTGCGGCCCTTCAACGGCCACTACGACCACATAAATATTTTCAAAAATATTTTTCAACCTTCTTAAGTGTTACTTAAAGATTCGATAAAAACTGCAGAAACCTTTTCAAATTTTGTTTTACTAAATCAAATTGTTAAATAAATCAATATTTCGCCTTACACAATACATTAAAGTATATGGCTTTCAAGCAAGTTTTCTGATGATTACAGTTTTATTTCGATGTACACCAAGTAAAAATATAAAAAAATAGTTGTTGCATTCAATTGAAACTGTTGTTCTAGCTTAAATTTCCAAGAGAATAATCTTAAAAACAATAAAGTATATTCTTTTGTAGGAGCCTATCCTATGTTTCTGTATATGAAATTGTTGTTTTTTTTATAACAATGAACCATGCCTGAATTTAAATTAAATTTTCTTGGCAATCGTTACATTTTTGTATTGTCGTATAATAACCAACCAATCACTTTTCTAAACCCGTATTCAAAGCAAAACCTTTCAAACTAATCCTATAAAAGCTCCAAAGCGACATACCTCTTCAAAAACCGTCCCAGGAACCATTTAACTAAATACATCACTTTCTCGTATTATAACTCACACGCTGAATTCAATTCCTACTACGAAGTGAAGAGATTTCTGCCTTTGCGATGGAGCGCTAAGCGAAGCTGCAAATAAAATTGAAAGGTGACGGCGACGAATGATCAAATAAATCGCATCATCCGATGACGGGGCTTTACCCAATTAAGAGACTCGGTGTTGAAATGTATTTATGAAAAGCTGCGGAACCCACGCTCACCTTGGCGGAAACCGGCGCAAATGGAGCGTTAACGGCGTGCAAGGTGATGGACGGATAGAACGGCTCTGGGCGGAAATAAGTTCTATGGTAGAAGACTCTTCGACGTTGTACACTTGTCTTGGGCCTTTAGGAATGTAACTTATGAATAAATAATTCTTAATAAAATAAATGCGATTTCAATTCCCATATTGTCTTCTGTTCCTCCCACTGCCAAGAATCCAACCAATCACAATCATTGAAAATTTTACAGCTGGTTAATGCAATTTTATGTAATTGTTCCGCTTTTTTCGTAAACAAGAAGCGCTTGTTACGACAACTATAGGGAAAGATACATGATCATCAGTAAGATATTGAGGGAATTAATTATTGTGGTAAATAAAATTCTGTCTTTTGACCGCACATTATAATTTTGAAGTAAAATGTTTTTCTAAATTGTAATTTAGGCCGAAATTTGTTAATATGAAAGAAACCTGCAAATATGGGAAACATTTGCAGACATGTTAAATGTTAAAAACATGTTATTATTTACAGACATAAATAATATAAACATTATGGTATTTTTCAACTTAAACATATCCACAACTTATAACTCATACATATTTAATACTCGACATGTTTTTTTCTACAAGGAATTATTTTAGTTTACAACCGATTTTTATGATTTTCATGGCAATAGAAAGAGCTTGGAGAGTTGTTTCTCAAGTAAGTTGGTAAACATTGCTCCGGTTCTGTTAGCGAAATTTTTTATTTAATTTTAATAAACCTAACTATATTTTTCTATTGTTAAATTTGAAACTGAATTTAAAAATTCTAATTTCTATTATTCCTTTCTTCGCCTCAGTCTGACTCTTACTCCTGTCGTGTCTGCGTGGTTATACAACGATGCCCCTCGTTCCACAACGACCAAAGTCTTTAATTGGTTCCTTAGATATTCGAAGGGTGTGGTCTGCTACAGTTTTATGTATGGGATAGGCCCAAGTCACTGTTTCACATAAATGTAGTTAATAAAAAATTAATGTTATTAACAGTAAAAACTCTGATCGAGTGGTTTATTTCATGATTTAGATGCAATTATGCGCATAATCTCACACTATCCAACAGTTAATCTTAGAAGTTGGGTAAATAAAACAATTTTAAAAGGGGTCAGTGTCCTTTGACCCATTGAAGAAGGTGAGTTGAGAGTTGCCTTAGGAAGGTACTCTATGTCTCATTAGACGGTTTCGTTTTATTTTAAATTCAATTTTACTTCACTCGGCTGATTTTGTAAAACATATTTTGCAGGAAAAGCGAACTTAGTCCCGAAATATCTACCTTATCACAAGTAAAAATTATAAACTTTGGAGAGGGTTAAAAGTTATAAACTGTTTATCTAAATTTAATTTTGACGTTAGCAAAATAAATATAAAAATAGTACGTTATTAAAAACAGCATTTTAAACTGTTTATCGAAGCGCCTTCAATAACTATTCCGACAATTTGCTACACAGCGCCGTGCACCGAACAGCATCACATGTTTGCAGGCTGACAAAATCGATACCGCAGCGAGCAACGTATCGGAAACTGAAACATGTTGTTTTCACACTTTAAATATTCCTGGAAAGTCCCGGAGCCAAAAGAGCTTTTTACACGAGCACTGGATGAGCCGCTCCGCGCCGCGCACAAGGGACCCGATATTGTTTAATGGGGGAAGAACTCGCAAAGGGCTCAAAGAATGACAAAGTACATCGTACGGGATTGGGGGAGGTGAAAATGTTGGCCTTTGAAAGGGAATATTGAAAACTGCGAGACAGACGTAGGCTACATGTTCACTTTGATCCTGTGACACTCGCTCATAGTGGAGCATTTACAAATAAAAATAAGATTAAGGCAATATCGTAAAATCTAAATCGGTTTTGCACAACGTGTTTTTGAGTAAAACAGTTCAGTTGTTTTGTAACCCTTGCAGCGGTAAAGCGAAGCAATACCTAGAATTCGTTTTTGTATTTTTTATCACTATCAATTTTTTGGACTATTTTGATCTAAGGAAAACTTGTATATCAATGGAAAAGAGTCAGTGATCGAAGCTATCCCCATTTTTACTACGGTTTGGAAACTATTATTTTATTGATTTATGAAACAGTCATAAATGCCAGGGTAACCATGTTTCCATCCAATTGCAATAAACCTTTAATGGATTAAATTGAGATAATTTTCTGTTTGTTAATTTGTTTGAAATCGTTTTTTACTTTTTGATACATCAAAAGCGATTTTTATCTTTAGCAATTTAGGAGTTTTTAGCAATAAAGTTACGAAAATGTTCAAGAGTACACAATGTATCTTACAGTATATAATTTTAAAGCAACTGGGTAAATCAAAGCAACCGTTGGTATAATTGTTACTGTTCACCTTAGTATTTAAATTATTTTTAATTACCATTTAATGTATTTTGCCGCTGCACGAGTCACATTTATTTCATGGAGAACATCGAACTCAAAAATATTATACTGCATCATAGTAGGCCTACTAGGTCTAGGTTAAGAGGATGAGCTTAACGGAGAACAAAACGTGCTTAAGAGCCTAACGAAAAAGATAATTAATTTATAAAACTTTATGGTTCTTAGAATATGAGTCTTTAAAAAATACTAGGTTTGATTATAAAAACGGCCAAAACCAAGAATATTTGTTCAAAATAAAATATTTTTAATAAAAATTAACAATAATTGTCAGAAGACGATGTACTGCATAGTGTTTTGACTACCGTAGAAGAACTGTTTTATTTACATGGATGATTTCAGGAGGAAAACCCAAACCAGCTATAAGAAAATCGGTAAAAGAGGAATTGGTAATAAAGTTATAAGGTGTAGCACATAAAATCAAAGACGAGTTAGAATTAATTGGGGACTGAGGTTTGGTAGGCTATTAAACATGTTAAAGTTAAAAAATCTCCTAATTAACACAGGCATTTCAAGTTAGATTTATACGATTCTTATAGGGTAATCAATATTATTTGACTCTCCTCATTCTAAAATTTGATTAGTATATTAAATACTTCCTTTAAGGGAATCCCAATTTTCGTTTAACGATATAGTATTGCAAAAGCTATTATATCTTTTACAGGTAATTCTCAAAAACAAGTTTTCGTGTTGTTTGAGATAGGGCTTCCACTGATACAAAAACAACCAATGCTTTTCTATTATGATATCTTGTATGTTTTCCCTTATTAGTCGATATTTGTATGGAAAATCGCCTTTTTTTGAAAACCAGTAATGACGTAGTCGTTTTGCCATGTAAGGACAATATCACCCTACCTTAAAGGAGTGAGATTGGACGGTGGTCTCTGGTGGTCAGATCATGTTGATAAATTTGCTTCTACGTTAGGCCTATAGCTTCTAGTATTTACACCCTAAGAAATTTTTCGGTTTATAACAACATTGAATTCTGTAAATGCCATTGAATTCAACATTGAATTCTACTTTAGCCTAATTGAGAGTCATTTAAGATATTCCATAGTGCTTTGGGGTTTGTCAAGTAGGCCTAAATCGAATTTGAATAGAATTTTTGTTTTGCAGAAAAAAGCAATCAGATGTAGTCTAGCTGTTAGACCTAAAGATACTTGCAAAGACAAATTTAAAGAACTTCAGATTCTCACTGTTCCTTCTCTTTTCATATTTGAAGTAATCATCTATGTAAAGTTAAATATTCTGGTACAGCCTCACAACCATACATGTAATACTATAAATGACAATGAAAATTCTTCTGTTCAGCATAATTTGAGACAAAATTTAGTTATGTAAGAATTAAGCATTTCTCCAAACCCCCATCAGCGATTAAAGAGACTCTTGACAAAAATAAATTTGGAAGCAAACTGAAATTGCATCTGATTGAAGAATGTTGTTATGGGCTACCTGATCTAGTCTAATGTCTATCTTCCCATCCTGATCTTTCTTCATTGTTCTTTCAAGTTGGCACTGCCTAGCCCTACCTTAAGAGTCTGCAGTATACGCCATTTCAACATTTTGTCCCTTAAGAACAATGTTAAATTTGAAACATTACTGTGAGTTTGTTTTTCGTCTGAAAATTACAAACTTGATGTAATTTTAAATGTTACCATAGTGTATTTCATTTTACGTGATAGAAAATTAATTTTAAAAATCATCCACTCGAATACCGAATAAAGGAACAATGTATATTAACACCATTTTAAACCATGTTAAACCATTTGTAGGAGGTTTATTAAAAATGTGCTATCCAATTCACATGAACCGCAATACCATTATGGTGAACATATTAAAGTTTCATGCGAATCCGATGCAAAATTATGGAGATATAGTGTTTTTAAAACACCTATAATTAACATTGTTTTTATGGGACTAAAAACCAAGATGGCGGAGGTTCTTCAGACTCTTAACCTTTCCTTATAACCTGATAGGACGAAGCCATCCGGCGGAACTATTTGGACGGATCCCAGGCCAAGGAGGTCGACGGGACATACAACGGAGGTAACAGGTAACAAGGTTTAATTGGCATGGATTTCCAAAGGGTATTTTTACCCAGCCAACTGTTTTTGTCAGCTCTTAAACCTTGCCCCAAATATATATTTCTGTAAGAATAAAATACTTATGTATTCAAACTAAACAAATCAATAGGGAAGGTGTTTTTTATTTTTATTTTTTAAGATCGTTTTCTTATGTGTTTAAAACAGTATGTATGTTTTTATAAATAAGAAAAGGTATAATTTTTGGGAATGATTTTTAAAATACACGTACAGTTAATAGTAAGTTTTAAGTTTTAGTTTTGACCAGAGATTTGTAAGATGTTAGGTATAGAAAATATTAATAAGAGTGAGTGAAGTTTATGATAAAAAAGGAAAAATATTGGCCTTAATTAAAGAAAAATCTTAAAAAAGGCCAGTGAACAAAAAGTCAAAGAATTATATTCACTTGGGAAATGGTTGGTTTTTCAGCTAAGAAAAAGAAACTCAGGAGAGTCCACTTAGGTTCGTTCTTGCATTTACATTGGTTAATATTGTCAGCTTATTTTTATTTCGGTGTTTTAATAGGCTACTGCAGATTTTTCGACGGTTCTAACCACATTATTACGATACTTGCGAGCATCGCTCCTGTCCTTTTAGCGAATTTCCCCAAAGGGATACGCTCTTTTAAAATAGCTCTCCCCTAAAAAAAGGAATGTTCTAAAAAGTGAACGTTTACAAAAGTCGTCTTAACCTAGACTTAGTGCAATGATGTAGTATAGTATTTTTGAGTTCGATGTATTCCTAGAAAAAAAATTTCGACTCCAGAAGCATCAGCAAGATACATTATTTTACGATTCAAAATAATTTAAATACGATAGTGAACAGTACCAACGCTTGCTTTGGGTTGCCCAGTTACTTTAAAAATACATCGCGTTTCTCGAAAGATTTTAAAAGTTTATTGCTGAAAACTCCTAAATTACTGAAGATCAAAATACTTTTTGACCAAAAAATACTTCATAAAGTAAAAAAACTATCTTAACAAAATTACCAAACAGAAAATTCCTTATAGGTCGTAGAGTTAGTGCATTACCTCGGATTATCATCACGTTTACCAAGACCATTTAGATAGGGCCTACTTTAAAGCTTTTTATAAACCTAAATGTTTTTCTATATTTACTATACATTACATTATTAATTTTTTCATTGTCTTTAAAAAAGTTTTATCTTATTTTAAAATGCGAACAACTAATAGGTTTTTTAAACAAATAATTTTAAAACAGGATACATACATTTATGTTAAATTATTGGAATAATCTATACAACGCAACATCAAAAGTAAAACAAAGGAATGTCCACCAAGAACGGCAATAAAAGTGAAACGCGTTAAAGAAAGTTTTAAGTTGAAAAGTTTGCCGCTTAATCTAGAGCGGAAGTTAAGAATCACTGGAGGTACTTAGCGCGGATTAAAAGTGCGGTAGGTTGCTTATCGATCTGTAAAGGGGCAGCTTTACCGTGGGGGGGGGGGGAAAGGGGGAAGTGGGGGGGGGGTAAGATAACGTATCGTGAGCCCGCCGCGCGCCGTGTCGTCAACACGGAAAAACTAAACAGAAAGAATTTTCCGAAACTATCAAACTGAAATCCATTTACGGGGTAAAAACTCCCCTCGCCCCAGGGATCTGAGAGAGGGTGGCTGTTGCCAGGAGAGCGAATACTTGAAGCTTTTTTGACCACTGAAACCAGCGAGGGGCGGGGGAGGGGGAAATCGTTAACGTTAAGGGTCGCGGCCGCGGGGGAGGGGTGCGCATGCCCGCGTCCACCCCCTCCCCCACAACCCCTGACGGCACCTTAAGCGTCTTTAAACCCCGACCAAACATGGCCGCTGGTTTAAGCCCAGGAGGACCTGCCATTACTGAGCGCCGACGATTTCTCTGATCTCCGTCGTTATTGACTCGACCGACTCTCCACTACAAGATTGCGACTTATCAAATGAAATGACGCTCGATCATATTTTTGTTTGAAAGAACGTTTTAACCCGCTCCCCCCTCGATTGGTCGTTTAATTCTTTAACCTCCACTTCTTTCCCTCCTTGTTAAAAGGTTACTGAACCTTTCACAGTTATATAAATCGTAAAAATGCGACTTGATTATGTAAATTTAAAGCTATTTACAGGTTTGAGTACATATGCAGTTTAAGTTAATTTAATCCCTTAGTTCAATTTTAACTAAAATGTTAGTAATTTCATTATTATTATGTTTAAAGATAATTTTCACTGCAGTATGAGAAGTTGAACAAATTTATCTTATTAGCAAGATTCCGTCATTACTCCACATGCGTATACCCGGCAATGGGCACTTCTAGGGCTAACTGAATTGTTAAAAAAATCTAACTATTTACATTATTTTTAATGCTATTTCATTATTTTAGGCATATATTGACTCAATATTATCATTATCATCTTACACATGTAATTAGTTGGTGAAATTAATACAACAAGTAGCACAAAACTTGTTAAAAATGGTTATGAGAAATTTATTTCTCGTGTTAGCTTTTTATAAGTGTTGCTACGTTAAATTAATACTTAGCGCCTGAAATACACTATAGGCATTTTGTCTTACATCACCGTCAAGGACCTATCTCTAGGCTATTGCAGGCGAACTAAATTCACACACTTCATATTGGGGTAAAATAATAATGTGTAACTTAAAATATTTCAAAAATTAAACATATAAAAATACACATGCTCTGCACAGGTACCTCTAGTTTAGTTTAATTTAATTTTCCTTAGTTAAACTATTTAACATCCAGGAGAAAAACATTTTATTGCGCTTCGACCAGGAGTGTGCCCCTTCTTTGGACTGGTCGGCAAAACAGGTGCTGTACCCATATTGCCTATACCTCAGCCTTAAACTTAATAAAATTATTTTTATTTCCATAACTTCTTGCTATTTTAGGTATATTACAGACAAGTTTTAAACATGATGGCCCACCGATGGATTACGGAATAAGAATAATGTTTTAAATATAGATAATCCAACTAACTCTGAAAAAATTTAATTATGCATTATTCCTTGTCTTAATAAATGTACGATTGCTTCTGTTAATGTAAAAAGTTAAGTTATACGTATACTATCGTTTAACAAAGACTTTTCCGATGATAAATCGTAAAAGTTTTAAACTGTTAAAAATTAGGAGATTAAGTCTGTTAAATATGGTATATTTGAGATGTGAAGTATTTACTTTGTGAACTGAAGTACTAAAAGTATAAACTTGTTACAACTAATGATTGCAAGATACTAATGCATAATGCAATTTAAAATTTCCATTAAAATACACAAAAGTGAGAAAATAATGTGTTAAAAGTTTAAAGCATAAATTTAAAGTCCTTTAAAAAATTTACATTCAAACAAACACACTTGCTGTGCGTCATAAAAACTTTTTTTTTTTCCAAGAGATGTTCAAATGAAGAATTAATCGAATTTTCAAAATGGTGTTTTTAAGCCAGCTTTATACTGTTGTTATTTTTCAGTTATTTCAACTCAGCTCTTCTTTTTGTTCCATTTTTTATTACTGAAAAAGCGAATTAGAAGTCATGTACCACAATATTTATTCAAATACTGGTGTTGTCCTAACATAAAAAGAAGAAATATTGTTAATCTAATACATGTTTTAGATTAATTAATTCTAATGCAATTTACGTCAACTTCTTTGAAAATTTTTATAGTTTAGTATAAAATTTAAAATTTTTATATCACCCCCCAAAATTAAACAACCAAATTTAAAATAATTTGATGCTGAAATAAGTTAAAAAAATATTTAAGTGTTAAAAAACCTATAGGAATTATATCACTAAGGAAGGAAGAAACTTAAGCTCGTAAGTAGATGGTAAAATGTTTAAGAAAACGCCCCGTAGAGGCCTGTCAAGTTATTGTTGACGGGGCGGAAAAAGGTAATATTTCATCCCCCCCCCCCGACAAGGGTCTTCCGCAAAAGCCCGCAAATCTGGGGTAAGTGAAAGAGCAGTGTTTTTATCGATCTCTTAATTAAGCTGGGCCGTTCTTAACTCAGGGGCCGCGCGCCGCCGCCGCGCCGCCACGCCTCAGGAATCTTAAACGCAACAGGAGAATAAATTCGCAGAACAGTAAAAGGCGAATTAGCGTCAAGCGCGTTACAAACTGGCACATTATGCGAGCTCCTCCGTGTGTGTTTTTAACAGTCTGTCTCACGTTATACAGCTCGAGTTATGTCATATAGTTTTGTTTCTCGAGAGAGGTTCTTTTCTTTTAAAGAAGTGGAAGACCTTTATATATTTCCCCATGGGTATAGATATTTTGTCGTAAAGTAAACAACATATCTTTAATTATAATTGTGTACACTATCTTCTGTGCATTTTATTGCCTCCATGTATGATGAATACAATGATTGCACTTCCAAAAACTATATTTCTGCCCAAAATTGTGCTAACGAACGTAGGACGTCGGTTAAATTAATTTAAAGTTATAATAAGTAAATTTAATTATATATTCCAACACGGCAATACTTTTGAATTAAAAATCTACAATAAATAATTATACGATAATTATAGCTGACAAAATCTAACAAAATTAGAAAAATATGTCCTAATTTTTGTCTGTTTAAATTTGTTATAGGCCTACTGTGTTTTTGTACAAAAGATTTGTTTAAACAAGTTGCTCCTTTCGCGTTCAATATTCGGTTATTTAATGCGTAGGTAGAAACCAAAATTTTAGAATTTATAAGTATAGTTATGGCTATTAAAATCTCTTAATGTCAGTTTTAAGTGCTTAAAATATTAATTAAGTTTAATATATTCAATTAAATACATCAGTTAATTATTCTTCTATAATTATCTTGTTATTTTTTCTATAACATTGTAATATGTTGTGCATAGCAATGTTTTACGATGGATTTTCACTACGATAAGGATAAAAAATTTCAATGCGAGTGATTTATTGTTAATTTATATTGGGATAACTGGTGTTTAAAAAAAAGTACAATTTTTATGTGAGGATATCCATTAAAAATGGCCATAAGTCTTTTTTTTATTAAAAAAATAATTTTTTAAATCAATAAAACACACTAATTTTAATCAATCCGATACAGTATTAAACTACGAGAAATTTTCTAATACATTGAGATTCTCTAACGCTACTAATATGGTTCTCTCTTTGAACATATAAGAGTTTAAATTTACTTGACGCCGTCAAAGTTGGACGAAGACAAGCTTGGGATCTCTTAAAAGTGATGGACCGTCAAAGTCAGACTTCATAAAAGTCAGACAACAAATCTGGACCTTTTTAAATCGGTTCAACTTTGTCGGGGTCATCAGGCGTTCAGCCTAGACGTTTTTTAATCGGTCCAACTTTGGCGCCTGCGTCAGGCATCAAACCTAAACGTTTTCAAAACGGTCCAATCTTGTCGGGTACGCCAGGTGTCAAATCTGGACATTTTTAAATCGGTCCAGCTTTGGCGGGTGGTTAAGGCGTTAAGGTTGGAATTTTCTTTTGTTATTGGTGCCTGACACACCAAACAAAGCTGGACTAAAAATTATCTAGGTTTGTCGTCGTCCAACCTTTTCGCTGTCCGACGTTAGCGCTGTCCCAAATTTACTAATGATCATGGATATCAATCATTGCTATTTCCTTTAAACTGTACTCCTGCAGTTATAACGTAGACATTTTTTGACTGATGGTTCAAGTCAAATAGTTATATTTTGACTTGGAAGAACTTAATACGAGAGAGAAGAGAATACTTTAAAATTGATTTTATTAAATTGATTCAGTGACACAACTACCGTAGTAAACAATATTTAGATTCCCCAGCTCAGTTCGCCTAAACACGACCTTCACAACTCTGCCAACGACCTCGCTTGGATTAAAGATAGTAAACGAGCTCTCATTCATAAAAGTGTACGTGAAATCATGAATGAGAAGTAGTGGAAGAAAGAAAAAGAGGGGGAGGCGACAATTGGAATAATGAGGGGCGATAAATTAACATCGTAGTGGCGGGAAAAATCTGCGATGTAATGAATGAAGAAGTTGTCAAAGAAACGGGGAGGCGTGCGACCTAATGCCTTTACAACTTTAAAAACTCAGCCAAGGTCGCAATTAAAAAAGTGGGGGAAGGGTAAATCCCCCCCCCCCCAGATCGATTCGGCCGCCGCGCCAACCCCCGCCCTTTGTTTTCCCTTTCCTGTTTTCCCTCATAAATAATACATAGTTATTTCCTGAGTAATTTTTCTTCCGGTTAATTCTTGGCATTCAACCTAAGCTCTAACTGGTTTCTGGATTTATTTTAATAAGATACGGTTTTTTATCCAATATTTTACAATCACAACTTAGAAACATGACTTTTAAGACTGAAATATCTTCAGAGCAATGATAATTTTACTTAAAAAAATAAAGTAGTAACTTGTTTCGCAAAATTTTTTACCTTTACCTTATTCGCAAATATTTTCTACAAGGAATTTCATCAGCACTTATAGTTTTGCTACTGTTATACTAGTTTTTATCATTCTGCACGAAATCAGCCTGTTTTTTGTTCTCTTAATAGTACCAAAACCGATTCTTTTCTGTCCTAGGACTGAAAAATCATCTGGAGAATTTTTTAGGTCCTAGTACTGAAAAGTCAGCTGTTTGCCAAGTATATTACTATTGACTTATTAATGTTGAGGAGCAGAATTTTTAAATTCAAACTTTATGAAAAGCATTGTTTGTAAATAACAGAAATGTAAACACTGCATATTACTTACTTTGTAAATATAACCTCGAAAATACAACTTTATAATTAATATTTTTAACGATCAAAAGTCTAATTTTCGCATTATGATAAAAAACGTTGTTCATCACTCGGAGCAAAAGTGTCTTTTTGATGCTTAATCATTTTTAAAAACTCGGCTGCGCCTCGTTTTTAAAACACGATTGCGCACCAAAAAGGCCCACTTTTGCTCCTAGTGATGAAAACTACTATTTCATCACTAGGAGCAAAAGTGAGTCTTTTTGGTGCGCAATCGTGTTTTAAAAACGAGGCGCAGCCGAGTTTTTAAAAACGATTAAGCATCAAAAAGACACTTTTGCTCCGAGTGATGAACAAAGTTTTTTATCATAATGCAAAATTAAACTTTTGATCGTTAAAAATATTAACTATTAAGATTTTGAGGTTATATTTACAAAGTAAGTAATATGCAGTGTTTACATTTTTGTTATTTACAAACAATGCTCTTTATAACGTTTGAATTTCAAAATTCTGCTTCTCAATATTAATAAATTAATAATAATATACTTAGCAAACAGCTGACTTTTCAGTACTAGGACCTAAAAAATTCTCCAGATGATTTTTCAGTACTAGGACAAGAAAGAATCGGTTTTGGTACTATTGAGAGAACAAAAAACAGGCTGATTTCGTGCAGAATGATAAAAAAATTTTTATTTGGTATTGGTTTGGGTTTGGGCGATGTCTTAATAACATTTTTTGCAACATCGCTACTTTTAACGAGACCAAAAATCATTTTAGCCTACTAAAACATTTTATTACAGAGTAAAATACTGTTGGGAATTTTCAAGATACAATATTGATATCACTATATGATTCAAATAACAATCTGTATTAGCATTACATCAATACATATGTTATCCAAGTTTGGATGTTGATAAGAAACGTACGTGACATAAACAACAAATTTTAAGGGAAATATCAATGAACATTTTAATTTACAACTGGTCTATGTCATATTTATAACTAAAATATTATCATTTAAATAAATACAAGTAATTAGGAATAAAATGGTCAGTGACATTTGATTAATTAAATTAAAAAACCATCATAACCTTTTTTTCTAGCAATGATAAAATTGTTGATTCTAACCATACCGTTACATGTAAACTGAAAGTGGGGATATTTTATTATTTATTAATTCATAAAATAACATTTCACCATCAATAGGACACATTTTCACAGTATGTTGTTCCCATTGTATCAACATTGCATTACTACGGCGATGTTATGTTGATGATGAGTGTTATATTCTTAAGCATTTTAACCAAGGTCAGAGTTTATAACAAGAATAATATATTACTAAGACCAATGGTTGTAAATAACAATAAAATAATTAGAAATAATAATTAAACATGTAATAAGATTTTCTTCTATAAGAGTCTGAACACTGAACATGCCTATAGGTATTCCTCGTTTTGGACGTGTCTAGTATTTATTGTTGGATAGATGGGTCCTCATACCTGATATATTAGTGAAAATAAATTGTATTAGTACAAAAAATCTTAAAAGCAAGAAAACCCTTATTTACTGACAATTATTTTCCCATTTCAATCTTTTAGGGCCGCATTTCACCAAACACGTTTAAAATAACACAGTTTGATTATTAATATTAAACGTTTTTAAAACTTGTTTTTAAACTTAAAGTTTAATTTTAAATTGATTCGGGGAAACGTCCCTTTACGTATGAGAGCTAATGTAACTAATTGATTGCCAATTTTCAAGAAAATTGGTTAGAAAATAGTGTGCGAAATAGGGAATTAAAATACCATTTCGGCCCAAAAGCCTATTAATAGGCTATTTCGATACTAGACCTAAGGTAAAGAAGACTATTACATTTATTATTAAAATAACACAGTTTGATTATTAATATTAAACGTTTTTAAAACTTGTTTTTAAACTTAAAGTTTAATTTTAAATTGATTCGGGGAAACGTCCCTTTACGTATGAGAGCTAATGTAACTAATTGATTGCCAATTTTCAAGAAAATTGGTTAGAAAATAGTGTGCGAAATAGGGAATTAAAATACCATTTCGGCCCAAAAGCCTATTAATAGGCTATTTCGATACTAGACCTAAGGTAAAGAAGACTATTACATTTATTATTAGTGTTAATCAGGCGTTTTGTTGATTCCATTATGCACAATATATTCAAATAATCCTCTGTAACTATGAGTAGACGTGCAGTTTACCCGATCCCCATATTCACCGCCGCCTTAGCGTCTCAGGTAAGGTAAGCCCAAGCCGCCTCTACGCAGCGACGGGGCCGCTATTATTCCAATTTGGCTTTTGTCACTCGAGTGAAGGGTTGGCGTCTACCTGCCAATCAATAGGCTGACGGATGTAGATGGGATGTAGATGGTACAGATGTAGATTGGAACTAACGGTCCTTCCCAGGATGCAGGGCTCACCGGATAAAGGATTTGGCAAAGGTGTTGCGAATATTCAATAGAACCGTGTCGCTAAAGGCGGACCGATCGTTATCGGAAATGAGACGACTAAATTATTAGTTTAAAATTTTAAATTATTCTTCTAAGCGTCTTACAAGATTCTTTTTCTACTAACAATGAATCAATTTTACCAAGCAAATTTATTTGCACTTTGCGTTTTTCACCAATCGCTTGATTTTCATCACACATCGATACATTTTTGTAAAATAAGTATCTGTTTGAATATATCAGAAGCCCAATTATTTATTGCCAATCATATTTAATTAATTAATTTTGTTATGGTATCCAATGTATTATGATGGTTGTTTTAACATGTGCATAAAAAGGAACCTTGGATTCCATTAATTTTGACTATATTCAGTATATATTTCACATAACTTATGGTATTTCCATAGCGACAGTAATGATCAATTCCATACGTACATGTAAATATTTTTTTTAATCGAAAACCATTTACTAGCATTCCCTCTTAAAATAAGAATCTCTTCCTTTTATATTGGTGCATTAAAAAACAATAAAACAAATAGGTACAATTAACATAATTAACAAGAAAAAATATTTAGGGCAATATGCAAATCGAGGCCTCCACAACAATGCAGCAGGCCTCCTTTGTCCCCCCCCCCCCCCCGGGAGGCCAGGGTTCGAGCCCCGCGAGTGACGTAGGGAGCGCATATGCATGATGTGTGACAGTGAAAGGGTTAGTTACAGTGCGCGGCCGGCTGTCGAGCGTCCCATCGCACGCTGTTTTATATTTCCTTCCGGGTAGCCCATCAAGTTTAGGTAAGTTTGATAATTGTCTCCCTTATTTTTAAATATTTTTGTTTAGTGTTAGCGTATGAATTTCGCTGTAGAGGTCGTCTTGCAGTTGCGGGTGAGTTTTGTTTTGTTTCGCAAGTGAGTAATCGTGTGTTTTGAGTCAAATATGTTCTGTTGAATTTAAAAGCCGGTCGTAATGTTGATTCAAAATATGCATGCACGGAAAATTAAGTAACAAGGCATCCTGTGAAAGGTAGTAAAAGGAGTGAAGGAGACGTATTCCTTTCAAAATTAGATAATTGTTTGAATATCACCAAATTAAAATTTTACTTAGAAAGCAGGAAAACTTGTGGTGTACATGACTACCACAGTATAATCAGACTTTGTTATTTCAAAAATTGCAAAATCGCCCTTAAAAACTTTTATCGCTGTAACTCAACAATATTTTTACCCAACCGAACAAACCAAGAATATTTTTCTCCCTAATCCCATATTGAGCAGCGGCAGGTAAGCCCGCCGCCGGGGGCTTAGCAGTAAGAAGATTCCAGCCGCATGTGCACATACAAACGTACATACGCCCCCTCCCCCCGCCCCCCTACATCCGCGTATCCGTCTGTCGCCGTGTCCTCGTTTGGGGCCTTTGTCATATTCGGTTTTAATAAAAGCGCAAAAGTCGCTGGTGTCTGATCCGATATTCAATAAGGCGGGGGATGCGGCGCACGTCCCCGCGGCCCCAAAATTGATCGGATCGCCACATACAGCCCCGGCCGGCGCTCCGCGGAATACCAAAACCGCCCTCTGCCCCGCGCCGCCGCCGCCGCCGCGCTACACTCTACATGCTGTAATGCGATTTGGGTACAGCGAATGAGTGATGGCGCACATGACGATGGAAATTACGTTATTGGAATTAGGAGTGTTCCAGTTTAATTATATTTATTTGGTTTGTCCATTTTTACAGAAGCTGGTCACTAATTCTTTGTTTATGGTAAATTTTATAACATATCACAAATGTATTTACACCTCCAACAGTAAAAATCGGAGTAATTATTTGGCAATTAAGAGCTTTTAGTTGGCATAAAGAAAAAACGCTAATAAATAAGAACTGTAAATTTTTCAAATCATTGTCATAATTAAAGGTATACTTTTTATAGATTCGCCACTTCTCATCTGAAAAACTTCTGTAAAACCAGTCTAAAGGAAAAATCCATCATTATACAGAAACGACAGCAAAATTCTGAACAACGATAACTATCTTAGTTAATAGTTTTAATTAGATATACCATGTATATTAGTAATATCAAAACACAAAATGAAACGCAAACAATTTTAATTAAAAGAAAAATTGTTAAAATAGTAATGTTTTTTTAGTAATTAATGAATTTTTTCTGTCTTGTTCCAAAGCATAGTAAAAAATATGGGCAAACGCAAACAACTAAATACCTAAGACAATTAATACAAAAATTATACAAGAAAAATGAAAAAGGAAAGTTTAAAAATTAGTACGTACAACGTACAACTACGAATTCCTCGTGGGAATGGAGAATTAATTCTTGTAACAGACAGTCAGTCGCAGGCACGGTAAAACCCTGTACTTTTTAAATTTTACAACTCTTGATACCTTCTATACCTATGAAAATTACAAACAATGGTTGATACACTTTTGATGTTTTCTGTCACTATAAAATTTTAAAAACATTCGAACCATAAAATGAGAAAAAATAAAATAGTTTATGATTTTAACATCGGTCATCGGTTTTCCATGAAACTACTTAAAGGAAAATAATCTTATATCATATATTAAAAAACTTTTGCGAAACTTATTAGATCGATTTACAGGCTGATGTTTGTACAAAATAAAGATTAGCAGTACTACATGTGCAGGTTTTATTTGTACTTTGAACATATTCATGATAATTGTTTAAGAAATGGAAAAGAAACTTTTCTTAGAGATTTAACATAGGGCAAACGTTTCAAGCTTAGGTCAGCGAGTTTGACCATCCTACTGGATCTGTTATGGCCACACGGTTTATGGTAACAAATGAAAGGTAACTGTATGTATATTTTGCCCATTATGCTTCGATTTCAGCTAATAATGTTCTAATCGCGGAAATTTAAAATCTCTTATGGCAATTTAACATGGAGTAAAAATTTAAGCCTATTCAGAGTGCGATCAGGAGGTCTATGGACCGATTTACATGCGAGTTGTGTTAAATGAAAGGCAATTTAACTCAATGTTACCCATTTCCCTCCTAAAGGGTTTGTTAGTCACCCATATAAAATTTTTTATAATTTATTTTATAGATCTTTTATTCATTTATTTTATCAGCTTAATATAACGGCACATGCAGATGAGCAAATCATAACAAAGCACATCTATACTTCTATTTAATACGCTAAGGTTTTGTTGTTAAGAGAACTCCTCACATTTCAACTGGTTTTCAAGTTTTTGGTGTCGTTGAATAGGGCTTGTTGATAAATGTTTTTGCCAAAATTTATTGAAAGACGGACTTAAAATAAAAATGGTATCCATAATTGAAATTTGAAAATTTCCCACTAGAAATTTTCCACTACCATTTATAACACCTGTTAATGTACAGCTGTAAATAAGTGTAGTTTTGTGTACTCATAATCACAATATTGGATTGGACCGGAGTATTTGAGCTGGACTAAAAGTAACATTTATAGCAAAGAGTCTAAATTAAATTGCTCGATTTGGAGCAACAAGTATACTAGGGTTTTATTGTTATGACATGGTTAGTTTATATTGTAGTATACTATATTTGGCTAGTAAATTCAATTTGAAGTTCTTCTTATCATGATCAAAGCAAGAAAACTACGCTTTGCGCTGCGTGAAATTTTGATTTCATTGGAAAAATATTTTTTTAGCAACATAAAATCATTTTGTTTCCATGACAATATTTTGTAACATTTGCAGATTATGCCTACTACAATGCTGCAGTACCGGTATATCAATTGTCTTTTTATTTTAGTTAATGCAATCGCTTATTTTTATACTTTATTATACTTCGTTTATACTTTTTAATCAACTCGCTAGATTTTCGAATGACGTCTAGCAAAACTGTCAGTTAAGGAATTTGAATGATTTATCGAGAAAATTAACAAATATTATTCTAAGATTCCCTAACTATCAATTCCCGATATTACATCATAAAATTTACACCTCAAAGCTTCACCTATTGCATAATATCAACCACATATAATATGTTTCTCGTCGTTATTATAGCAGGACGGCACTAGCCAACACTTCACAGAGATCTTAAAAGCACAAGCCTTCGCAATAACCTTGAGACAAGGCCTTCATAATTCACGCCCAGCTTTCGTCGTCATATTGAATTATTGTGGACCGGCCGTAATTGGATGTCCTGTGAGGGTGAGTCCCTATCCCTCCCCGCGGTGGCGAGGGTGGGCGCCATCTTGAGGGGACATCCCTGCTGGTCAAAATGGCGCCGGTAATGACCAGGGGAAACGGATATCCGAGGGTCCGCGAGCGGCGAAGGGGAAGAAAAATGAAAAATGGAAAGATCCTCTCAATTTTTATCTCAAAGCAAGCCGATATAACGGTTTTGGAATGTTTATCAAATTTTTAAAACGCCCTTTAGAAAATATGTTTAATATGTTTTAAGAAAATTCTGAATGATATTGACATTCCAATAAAAGGTTATTTTTATAACAACGAAACGAAGTTAAGGTTAAGGTTTATCGTCATATATTCATCCCCATTTTGGTGAAATTCATTACACTGAAGTATTTGTGGCTCTTTAGCTAATACAAAACTTTTTTCCAAGTGTTTTAATTGTTTAGTTTTGTTGATTGACTCACTGTTTGACTCAACGATGTAACCAATGTGAGCTGGCCTATACGCCACAAAGGTATATTTTAAGGCGAACATGAATGAATGTTATATGATTGTGTATAAGCTTTGTTGTGGACGTGTTAAAGTATACGGATTTTAAACCTGTGATGTAATTTAATCGTAGAATTAGAATTATAGACTAAAATATATATCAGAAACGGTTTGGGCTGATTTAAGCAAATCTTTATTGATATTGTGGACTAATATCGCAATGATAGGTCTTCTTACTACTATAATTTTATGGTGTCAGGTCATTTTAAGGTTGACTGTAATGAGGATAGGTTTACATTTCATTTTGGAAAGGTTTTAGGGAAACTAGGAGGATCGTAAAAACACTCATCCAAGAGAAATTGTCTTTGAACAGTTATGTTCAAACTTTGCTGGATTCCTCACCATCTGGAATTCCGAATCACACTCGGCATATTTGATAAAATGTGTCTGGCGAAAGATGAGTTAATAAGATCGACACGCGCGCCCCTGTCGGTGGAGACGCGCGACAAACGCCAGGAATTCCTGTTATTCTCAAATTAAACTGACATTGATTCCAGCACGTTACATTTTTCATCTCTGTCGCATTCCTCAATATCACCGTTCTTCGCCCTTCTTCGCCGTGCCCTCAGTTTTTCACAATTCCGCTCTCGTCCGAACCACAAATCAATCGGTTGCTGGCGAAGTTGGCATTTGAATAATTTCTACTGCTGGAGTTGGTAGGCCTATTCATTTTTTATAGTGTATAATTTTATTGGCAGTGATCATTAAATGCATGATTTTTTCCTTTTACAAACGATGTCATTTACATAAGAGGCAAAATATTAGGTATGTCCGGTTCTATTGGTTTCAAATGCTTAAAAAGTATTATTTAATCAATTAAGTTAATAACTAAGTTTCTTTATAGGCCTACGTTAGTTTTTCATTATTTTACCATATGCTTAGTTCAAGAAGAAATTTACACTATTTTTTAGAACATATCAAGGCATTTTTATTACCAAAACAATATGATTTTATCTTATAAGAACAATAACAACTTTTTATATTTCTACAATTTATTTTCGACTGAAGGCCGTAAAACATTAGGGTAGGCAGTGCCTATAGGTTTAAACCATAATCGTAGATAATAGGTAGTAAATAAAATATATATTTCTCTATTTTAAGGGATTAGTCCAAACTTCATTCAATACCAACGCGACTGCGACCTGACCCGAAAAATGAAGTCTTTAAACGAAATTATATAAACAAAATTTTCTCTTTTCCTGATAAAAATGTAATATTTACTCTAGTGGTGAATACTTTTGATACTCCCAGTTCGTTCCTACATTATCTATTTAAGTATCCTCCACCTTCAACACCTTCTCAGTGTCTCACCTCCGCCTGTACAATGTAGAGTTGGCGCCCTCACCGGTCGAGAGGTCCCGGCCGTCGCGTGCCCTGAACGCTGCCGGTGACCGGTCCTGGTGATTTATGTGGTCCACTTCACCGCACTGACCGCCCCGTGTCCACCGGCCACTGCCTACATCATTATCTACTTCATTAACCTCTCCGGCCCCACGCGATGTTTATACCGAGTCGGTCATGCGGCAAGACATCTGTGCGAGTTGGGATACATCGTTGTTTGTTATATCAACACACCAGAACTGTTTATGTTTTTGAAAGACATAAATGCATTTAGAAGCAGTCAAACTCTTCAAACTTTATTTGCCAGCGAAGTATTTAAACAGTCCAAAAATGAAGTACCAAGATCCTAATCGTTAAACTATCATTAAACTATGAGTTTGGTTATTTAGATTTGTGTTGTAATTTTGTGTAATTTTATGTTAAATATATTTGGGTTATTTAAAATTACTTTTCATTTGAGCAAAAAATAAGGTTTAGAGTGGTTAAAATACAAATTATGAGTATAATTTTAAGTTTACAGTTGATAAAACAGAAAAAGTCCTTAACATATACATAGTTTTCCTATGATAGAATATATGAAAGTACAATTAATATTTACAGGGAAATGTGATTTTCGTATATGAAGAATCCTCACAACGCGGGGCTTCGAAAATTCGCCGCGCCGCGACGACCGCCCCGCGTCCCGCCAAATGTTGTTCTTTTTCCCGCCAAAACTTCGCCGAGTAAAGCTGAATGCTCTTGTTTAAAATCTTTATAAATCATTGGATTTTTTAGATCTTTAGCAAAACTTTTATGACTGCTAAGCCAATAGGTCTAAAAAAAGTATAAAAATTCCAGAATATAGCATTAGTTACATTGAATTCGCCTCGGGGAACTTATTCAACATTTTATTTAAATACAAAATGTAAAATCATAATGTGTTGCAAACAATAACTTGAAGCGTGCAAATTGCATGCAATTTATTTATTTAAATTGACCACTACAAATACATAATGCAAGTAAATTATATAAAAATCAACGACTGCAAAAAAAATCATTACTCCTATATTTTTAACAAAATTTAGGAACTAGTTCAATTTACTCGTCGTTATTTTTTTTCTCTCAAAGATAAACAATAATTTGCAACAATATCAGGATACCTAAATAGATGCCACTAAATTGGATTTAAAAATTCAGTAGTTAAACACAATTTTTACTTTTTTAAATTATGTGTCAGCAAATTTTGTTAAAACTATTTCATTTTAAATGCTAGTTAGAATTCGTAGCATTTTTTTCATAGAGAAAATCCTGCCTTGCATTTCTTGCAGTGGTGGAGAGTTCAGCATTTGTTTGTTGCCGGAAAATATATTCAGCTTCAAATGTTTTTGTCTCTTGTCTCCAATCCAGTGTAAGAACAAACTGACTTGAAGTAAATCTGGGGCATTCACTGAATACATAGCTTCCTCAAACCCACTGAGGTCTTAGAAAACCTTGCTCCCACAAAAGAACACACTGTACGTTTGTATAGACAACATAGTGTTTGCGTTCGAATTATTTACTTTAAGTGAAACGATCATTGCTGACGTACGATTGGGTAAGTTTAATGTTAATAAAAGTTAACTTTTTTTGTAAAAAATGCTATTTGGAATACACACACTTTAAATGAAGGCTATATATAATGTGGGTGAAGATATATAGTATTCCAGGAGCATTGCATTTTAGTAACAGACGAATCATGTACTAATAAGAATTTCAACCATTGAAAATATCTCTATAATGATCTAATCGATGATCATATTCAAAAAATATCATCCCTCTGCCACAAGTTGCTGATGTGGGGGCTGATGTCTAATCAGCTGCTTCAGTCTGCAGACTACAGAGTGGAGGCCTATGTCAGGCAACACTTTACCTTCTCTGTCGCGAGATGCTGATGTCGTTGCTGATATCTAATCACACCCCTCAGCATGCAGACTACAGAGAGTGGCAGCTTCGTCTAATTCGGTTTCAACCCCCTCCCCTCTTCCTCACTATCACAGGGTTGTCCGTAGGCTCATGGCAGAGTTCTGGTAACTACGTAATTCAATAGTGCACATGGAACTTTGGACTAATCCTGTTTAACTTATTGTTGATTGCCACAGGACGTGTTGCTTAGTTATATACTAGAATAATAAATCAAAATAATATTTTACATTTTGTTTGGCTGGTATTTCTAATTATTGTTGTGCTAACTAAAGTTTTGTGATCAAAATATTTTCCAAGCACATCATTGAATGGAGATGGGAGTCGATTTTCTAACTTCTAGTCTAGGTTAAGTGGTCTAAAAACGTTTTCTTTATGATTACTCTATTTGAAAATATGTCTGTACTTCTAGTAGCCTGTACATGGAGTTAACCTTCTATGTACTGTATATTACACTATTACAAATATTTCGATCAAACCCCCAAATAACTAAACATAAGATACAAAAATTAAAATAAAAGTAAAAAAGTGTTGTGGTACATCAATGAGCATTGGAACATGTATACCTTTCAACTTTATTTCATTTTATTGCAAGTATTATTTAAGATGAAAACATGTTATTGATATTGATAATTACTCTTAAAACAACATTCATTAAATTTTATTTTACAAACATTTCCTTGTTCCTTCATTTCATGCTGAGCAGGGTCTTAGAAGCTTCAATATTGAATAACGGGAGTCTGTGAGATGCCGACGCTAGCACTACCTGCGGTGAGTGTGTGTAAGCTCTGCCTCCAGACGCCATTAATAAACCACGGCTAACGGCTAATGGCACATTGTTGTTTAATTAATGGCCACTCATTAATTAATGGCTGATAATGTAGCGTTCACTTGCGGCTCGTGCAGTGATTGCTGTTTGTGAACCCAACTTACGCCATATATTAGCGCATGTGCTGTGTATACAGGTTTACGAGAGGCGCTTGTGTTTAGTTTGAAATTAACCAAGACTAAGGTATCAGTAAATTTTGCATTGAACATTAAAAACTAAATTACACATCATACAAATATTACTCCTACTTTTTCAATTATTATAAACATTTTAACATGGTATGCATGGATTTTCCTTTGTTTGTAGAACAACGACGTATTTGTTAGCAATTTAAATTAAAACTATTTGTATTGTTGTTGGTGATACATAGCAGAATTACTACATTGTAAAATTACAGCACCAAGAAATTAATTTTTTTTATAAAATACTTTCAGCAATACAAAGTATTCAGTGTCAGAAATTCAACACAATGAATGTCTAAAGAATTTTTTATTATAGTTTCAAAGCATTTACTGATATTTAATTATTATCACCCATAAAATTATTAAACAGGCATAACTTATTTAACAATCAACATTTCGAAGAATTTGCCATGTGGAGAAACAAATTCAAATGAAACATGTCATACTGTACAGTTGTCAAAATAAATAGTAATTCAATTTAAAAGAAAAAGTAAAATAATATATAACGAATACAAGAGTTGAATTTAAACACAACTTTTATTTCACCACTAACAGATAACTGTAATCCCCTCCAACCAAGAATATCAAGAAAATAATCCCGACAGAGAGAAAGCCATTGTTAAGCCCCAGTTAAGAATGCCAGACAATAAACAAGCTGAGTGAATAATCGGCAAATGAAATCAATGGGGCGGCTAATCACTTTACAGTTTTACATTATTTTTGCTCGCCGGCTTGGGGGGTGGGGGGCGGGAGGGAGAGAGAGGGGGGAGGGAGACGTTAAACGGCGCTAATAAGAAACTTATAAAACCTCGCGGCCGCGCCTTTGACGGTGTTAATGAATTCGCACCCCGTAAATTTACTTTCTTTTAAAACGCGGCGAGAAGTGGGGACTCAACAAGTTGAGTGTGAGCTTTTTTTAATCGGCCTGACGTTCAAGCGATATTGTTTTACACCTGGCTTGTTTGATCTATAGTTTATCGCTTATAGGAAGATTGTTTAACACCTTACTGATATCGGAATTTTGTACACCGATACATAAATTGCGATTGGGCGGTTTCGGAGGAATAAAATGTAGGAAATTTGGGAGGATTGTTGTTCAGTACATAATTTACGTTTATTTTGCAATTGATTTAATGTAACTTTAATTTTTTAGGTATATCTTTAGAAAATTGGTTAATAAATGTTGATGACAATTTTGTGTTATCCACCAAATTTGTTCTTCTGATAGCTATAATGGTTATTTTCAAATGTGTGGTTTCGTCGTGTAGCATTGTTAATTTTTCAGTTGCTAAATAAATGATCTTATTTCACAGAAAGAACCCCCCCCCCCCCCAAAAAAAAATACAATGTGTAATAAGCCCACTACAAGTCCAGCCTTTATCGATTAAAATTGTAAATATGCCATTGTATTATAATTTAAGGTACTATAGCCTAAGTTCCAACACTTATACGTAACCAAACCCACGTAACATCCATGCAATTAAATTGATGACAAACTCAGTCCACGCAATTTTACCTTTTTCAAGTAGGGCCTACTATAGCCTACCTTTCTATTGTTTGAAATCGGCTATAACATTGTTCTGATTGTTTTATGATTTAAATTAAAATTATTTAAGAGAATCTGACCAAACCAATTAATAATGGTCGTGGGTAACCGGGAATTAAACTCACTCTTCAAGAGAAGTACCTATTTTTCTATCGGTATTATATAGCCAAATAAACGCTATTTGGGGCGAGTTTGCAGGAATATAAAAATTGCAAGGCAATTTTCTATCAGCAATTCCTTGTAACAGTATGCTCTCTAAATATTTATATCGATCTTCTTTATGAATCATTACAGCGTGACATTAACAAAATCTAAATTAGAGAACAGTTACAAAAGGAGGTTAAACCATGAATAAATCACCCCGAAAACTTGCACACTTAATGAAGCCTGGAGGTAATCGCGCGGGAAGACACGCAAGAGAACTTACCAGAACAGCTCTCCCTATCCGTCAGCTGACAAAACAATCGGCTGGCAGGCTGCATTAATCAACATTTTTGCGGGTAAGCGGTAGCTCCCATGTTAAACTCAGCGGCAGGCACGCTTGACAAATAAGCCTCGGTTTTTGGGCCGAATGCATAATGAACCGAGTGGGGCTGACACTTCCACATGTGTTATTGACTTTGAAATTACATTCTGGGCGAGTCGCTCCGCGTTCTTGCGCCGGTCTTTGTTGGTGGAGGACGTTTTGTCAGGGGGGGGGGAGCTGAATTGGGTTTATTTGTGAATAAAAATGTCCATATGAACGGTGTTGATTTTGTATGCTTTTTAGGATTTATTATTGTTGCAGACGCAACACCTTTCAAATACAGTTTTTTTTTTTTTTTTTTTTTTTTTTTTTAATATTTACATTATTATAAAATTTTCTTTCAGAATGATTACATACTTTTTCGGGATATACCGGTACATTTTTCGGTTATAACCTTTTTTAATCCTATTGTAAATTAAACATTTTATGATTTTCGGTACAGGAATGCAATAATTTACATTGCGATATGAACTTAATCACCTTGGAAGTTGAAATTTAACCTCGCATTTCTTTCTTATGGGAGTCTTGGAAGTACAGGATTGTTGCAAGATATTTTTTTGAATATATTTGTTTCGTGGATTTTACTTGCTTTTATAAAAACCCTTAACAACCTATAATTTAATAAAGTGATGTGCTTTTTCACAATTGAATTTATTTCAGTCTATTTTTTTATAAGATCGGGAGCATTTGTCCAACTTGACACAAGGAACGGTAGAAATGGCCATGATAATTCCTAAGGTTTTCTTGATAAATCAAATGATCATTTTAATTGCTCAGTGGCCAAATAAAGCCCATGACATCATTGAATGGTGCCATAAAGAATTAATTGAAAAAAAAAACAAAGGAGCCTTTGTTAATTGACTCGCTACAAATGTTCACCTACATTCCTACCGTCTCACCCATCAGCGTCTAGCACTATGGCATAGCAGCTGGACTTCTGCGAGAGTGGCCAAAAACAATGACATGACCGTTGCCTGGCTCAGCCGATCAGCAGCTGAGGCTCGCTGCTCATTAACACGGCATTGTCTTCGGGCAGAACAATGCAGCGGACACTGCAGGGAGCGAGGCGATAATTGAGGCTGAAACAATGACGACCCGGGTGTCCGAAACGGGGGTGACAGCATCGCGTACAGGGATGGCTCGAGCGCAGTTTCAATTTATCTTTAGAACAATTCAAAATTTCATTAAACTGGAGAAGAATGCCATTGCAGTGAGTGTGGGAAGATAAAGAGTATATCTTGTAATCCGGAACTTAGATTGGCATACAACAATAAGTTTGCAATCAGGGTTTTTTTTCTTGTTGTAATTTCAGCCTGCTAATGACATAACCAAATGTGCAGAAGGCTTTAAAAAATTACATATGAGACTAATACATTGTCAACTTTACGTAAAATAAATAAACTCAAAAAGCGTGTATGTAAACTAATTTTTCTAAACATATTTTACTTTGTGACATAAAATACATACGTCCCAACATTTAGGATCTTCGTTATTTTGGAAAAATCTTCTTTAAAACACCTTTCTCAAAATTAAAATCCCAAAATGATTTTTGTAGCAAATCAAGTAAAAAACAGCAGTACTAAATCGAAAAGCAGGTTTTTCAATTCTTTTTTTTAGTTGAACAGTAGTAACACACTTTGACAAGAAACGGAACTTGATATGTTAAAATGTTTATTATGACGAAATTTATAGTATACTAAATCAATTTACTAAAACTAAGCACCACCTGAAAAAGCGGTTGGATTTATGGCCGACAAGACCGGATGTGGTGGGTTGGCAGCAATGGTGGCTGCTGGACCGCCGCCAGGGCCAAGCAAAACCTCTCCTGCGTCCTGGAATAACAGGAAACGGACATGGAGGTTGGCACCACTGTATATCACAGGGCGAGCATCTCTTGCTCAGTGATATAGCAGAAGGTTAACAGTAAAGAACTAAGAGGCACAAATTTGAATTTTTTCGTTTTTTTTATTTGTTTTAAAAATCAAGTTTTTTTAGTTTATACAGTCTGTATAAAAAAGGTTACTGACAAAAAATAATTTTTATCCTCAACCGTAGCAAAAAGCACCAATAATGATATTACAAGCAACTTCATAAAAAGGTGGATTTTTAAACCCAAATTCGAGCCCGTTGCATTATGAGCTGCAAACATACAGGAGTCACGTTAAAATATAGTTTCTAGACCAACGAGAGCTTGGCTTTTGATGAGAGTAGTGTTATCATCACTAGTGTACTAACTTTCGTCTAATAGTGGTTAAAGGCCTTTATAATGCAGTTGTTGGATAAACTACTATTATAGTCCCAGGAAATATAGTTCCTTAAATTAAGTAATTAAATACTGTAAAATGAATATAGCTGATAAATACTTGCTTTTTAAAAATAACATGATACCTTCTTTAAAATAATCGTTCAGCATATTATTGATCAACCACCATATTATCATATTATCGTGGTGGGTGATTATTGATTCTTATATAGAATACAATATCTTCATATCGCATAAAAAAGAATAAAGAATCAATGTAAAAAAACAGTAAAAAATGGAATGCTTGCATTCAAAGGTTTATGTGGAAAGCATTACACGTTTATAATACTGCATAACTTGAATATTATTTAAAAAAATTAAGTTATATTATCATTATGCAAAAACATGTGATAGATTTTAGAAGACATACAGTTTCTGGTTTCCTGAATGTCTTAAAAAAAAGTATGACGTTTAATATTATATTCATGCTTTTTCGCAGTTCAGTATATTGCAAATTCAAATACGAACATTAATTGTGATTTGAATCTAAAAATATAAATAAATATTCTAAATATAATGTAAAAACCGCCTAAAAACAATTTTTAATTATTTTTGTTATGAGGTACTTGGTTTTATTACTTTGAACAAAAACGCATGACTCAAAATTTAAACAGTTTTTGCAAACTTGAATGTTAGGCCTACATGTTTTTAATTAATTGAAACACAAAATTCAACTTAAAGTAAGCCTCTTCAGACTTACGGGTTTCGAGTATAAAAACCGGCACGTTGTCGGTGGTGAGTGGCGAAACGTAGCCTCGAGATGAGATTTGGCGGTATTGGCAAAGTTAGCAGATAGAAATTGGCTGCCACAGTTTTAATACATACAGACAACATCTGGGAAACGTCTCTCCACGACGCGACGGCTCGAGCGAGTTTCCGGTTCCTTATATCCGACAGTGGCAGGACCAAATGTTATTTGGGGTTTGGATCACGTATAATTTTTTCTTCATCAAATATTAAATTTCAGTTTCAACAATACTTAAATAGCCTTTCTTTTAAATTTTTTACCTATATTTTACCATAGTTTTAATTGTTCTATGAAATCAACAAAGATCTACAGTTCTGTTGAATAACCATGTATAATTTAAATTAGTTAAAATTATTCTCTACAAAATAATTGAGTAAGGAGAATTGCCCAAGTTTCTTTTAAACAATTAAGTAATTTTTCAGATCTTGAAAATAGGCTACTTGAACCAAAATGTAAGTATTTTATATTATATTTAACACTCAATTTTGTATTTTGTTAGTTAATTTTAAATAGGTTGTTGTCTGAAAATTTCTGCATTACATATTCGAGAAAAAATCAAAAATTAAAAAACTTTCCAATAGAAATTTAATCCGTTTAATTTATATTATGTAAACCGAAGACATTAACTAGAGTCATAAGAATTTTTTAAAGAACTTCTACCGATGAAAGAGGTAAAAGTGATAAAACTGTACTATCAGAAGTCATCATTAGTATTATAGAGGCAAAAATTTGCCAAAGGAAATAAACAATTGTTTTACCTTTAAATTATAAATCTCAACAATTTAAATCAAATTTAAGTTTTCATGGCAACAAATACTTGTTCAGAGTCAATTAAGGTGAATTTGACTAAGTGCTCTGAATTTTGTGAACTAAATGCTTCAACTAAGGTTCGTCAAACCTAGTCGCTCAGTTTATATCGGGACATATTCACCTGGACTTTCCTCATCGAAGGAAGCGGGAGATCTTACGAAGGAAGAGTCTTGCTTTAGGGAGACTCTTCGTTGTTTTGTGGGTTATCTTCGAGAATTGTCGAACAACTTCAGTAATAGTGAACCATGTTTACTACTGACTGCAGAGTTCAGTCGATATAGGTACAACTGAAGACATCGGAAAGGAGGCATGCCCGTACGATCTCAAATTGGCTTGATTTGCATTCTGGATATGTTTATGCAGAAATGGCAAGCCGTTTTTATGAAATTAAAAAATATAATGGATTACTACAGTAAATTCGTGTGCTTTAAACAACGATAAAAAAATTATCACGACTTAAAGTTAAACTGTAGTTTATTGCAAAACTGGATTGGTTGTTATATTTAATTTCCGATAAACATCTTGTGATACTGTTTTATCATATACTCAACATGCTTTTCGTTCTTCAAGCCTCGTGATGTTTTTACAAGTTGGTAAAAATCTGTTTCCCCCTTCTTTGTAAAATTTTGAAACGCATCCAACTTAACCCGCATACCACTTAACCCTTGCCGCTGTCGGTATTGTTTTCCAGCCGAATAGTAACAGTAGCGGATGAGACAGTATAGGCAGCGCAGCGGTCGTGGACGTTAACAGCCGACGTAAACTCAGCTGAGCGGCTAATTAAGCAAACGCAGTAAAGCGGTCGTAAAGAGCGGTTTAATAATGGTTTACAACCGCGCTATGTGATTGGAATGGTGATAAAAATCGCGACGCGGCTCCCCTGTTGGCGGCAATTTGTGCAACACCGTTCCACCGGCGGGCTTCATACTTCTTTGGTGAATTGCTTTTCAGTTAAAAGATCTGAATCCTACAGTATATAACACTTGGAGCATTTATTGTGAACTCCCTCATTATTCATGGATCAAGTTTTAACGTTCTACTTGTCAAAAAATCGCCGTACTTCGTAATTTTGCGATTTTAGATACTGGTGTTCCAACAATCCAACTACTACTGAAATAGCCTATTCTGATTAGTAAGCGACAACGGTAAAACTAGTATAGTTTCATAATCAACGTTCCTCGATTATAGGTCTTTATTATTCTGTATTTTGGTGAGTGTAGACGAATAAACTGGTTTATCAATTTGCTATTTTGTATGGTAATTATAGTTTTGCATAATTTATCCATACAATGTACAGTCCATAAATTATCCATACACTGTAACTGACAATATTAAAACTTACTTCATGCTGAGATCATTTAACACCCGACAGTGGATATCACAGATAGAATTACTGCACCTATTTGTCCTGGAGTCCTCTGTAAGCCACACATCCTCGACACTGCATCAAGATGGATGGATTTAGATATCTTTCCCAATCACAAATAAACTGTGGAACGAAAGTCGATAAACACTTAATTTAAACACTTCAGTAGGATACAACAGGGTCAAAAAATTTCCAATAAACATAAAAAAAGAAAAAAAAACTGTGATGATAGGAAAATTTCCTGATTATGATCTTTATCACTTAGCACAGTTAGATTTTAAAGTGTGATTTTCTCATTAGTCAACATTTTAAAAAGACATATAGGCTTAATCCATGATTAAATGAATTATGAATTGTTAACAAACGCAAACCATCACAAGAGTCGCCGTATTGCCACGCCATTGCCTCGGTGCTAGGCTATTGTGATTGGTCAGTCTCCCTCGATGGGGGCCGAGGTCGGGTAGTAGAGTGTGAAGGGGCTTGACCCCCGCCCCCCGCACGCCCCGAGGTCACCCCGGGGTCACCGAGGGGCACCGAGGGGTCAGGAGTCCGGGGCAAGGGGCAAGACGCGGCTTTCGACCTCTACAAGGGTGAGTGTTTGGGTGGTGTTGAAGACATTGGAAGGGAGTGAGCCCCTCGGCTTGATGTATATGTTTTAGATTTACTAGCAGGACGCTTATTCTGCTCCGTAAGGGATGGACGACTAAATATAATAATAAGTACGGTATAATTACATAACTGTCATCATGGGTTTGTTTACAATCTTACTTCTGATATTTCTGTCTGCTTTTGCCACCGTCGTCCCCGTCGTCGGCTGCTCGCTCATCATTTTACAGTTATTTTTCTCTTATCTCTGAATCTGATCAATTAGATCAATTTATCAATCTAATCAATAACAGATTGTTATTAGTTCATAGAAACACTTTTTATTGTTTTTAGTCCATACAAAATCTAACTTTCTGACATTGGTATAAGTTATTTTTTCTATATTTTGTGAAAAATGGAATTGTATTTTTGGTAGTATCATGGAGGTTAGACAATAGTTTCCATATTCCCTATACTCTATGTCGTCTGAAGCATAGACGTTAGTTAAAAACATGCAACCCAAGCAACAATAAAACAGCCTCAAATGCATTTTTTACTAGCCATTTAACTATGGATAATAATTTATTACTGCTCAAAAAATCTTCAACGATGGACTTGAATCTACAAATTACGCATATAATTGCCTTCGAAGATTTGAAGTATATCTGAAATTTATTTTGATAGTTGTCTTCGGATATTTCAATCGGATTTCATTAATACAAATAATGCTGTAGCACTTGTATGAGGATTTCACCCCTCTCCGATTAGTTCAAGTTATACTAATACATTATTTGTGGAAAATGATCACACACGTGTTACTGTAAAATAATAGAAGTAAACACTATAACTATTGTCCTCTTACTATAGTTTGAAAAATTCTCCTAAAGAAAGATTTTTACAGAACTTGTAAGGGATAAATAGGCTATGGCAAGCATAATTTGCTCAAATAATTTATTTTACTTAAATTAAATTAAATTATTTATGGGTTTATGGAATGTCATCGGAAAGCTTCTTACTTGTGCTTCACCACAAAGATTTTTTTTATTGGCCTTAATGTAAAATTTTAATAGCTATACTTAAAGAGTTTGTTCATTACCTCCCTCTCTTCTAATACAGTACAAAGAGAAGTTTTCTTGATGATTTATGCAAATTCTCAACATATGATCCACAAAATTAAAGAAACTTCGCAGAAAATCTTTCAAAATAAAGTTAAATCTTTTGATCTTATGAATTTTGCAGTTTTTTACCTCTATGTAACGTCAGCCTTGGTTATATAAGATAGATATGAAGGGTATATAGTAATTTATTTTTTGCAAGTAAGTTCATACGTCTACTTTCTTGATCGAATTCGAAATACTTTATTCCACAGTTGATTATTCTTGGAGTTACATCATTTCAAGATGCATACGCAGAACTACTTCAGTGAATTGCCTATACAAATAGAATAATGCAATTCGACACCCCCTTCTTAGAAAACATTTTCTTCAGAAAGATCCAAATTAACTTCAACCCTTTATAGGTTATATCCAATAGTAAAACCACTTTATAACCTGCAACATATTCCTTCTCCTTTGATCTAACCCCAGTATCGTACAGTATAAGTACACATTTGCCCGATAATAAAACCGAAGGTAATACAGAGGTCGTTAGGGGCTGGGGCAGAGTGTATCTGATGTGAAGGAGAGAGAGATAGAGGGTGAAGGGGGAGGCAGGGGGTGGGGGTGGTTTGAGGGTGGCAGGGGGAAGTTCCCTCATGAATTGATGACGGGCTGACGGTAAGATGTCCTTCTAGAGACATTAGACACGGTAAAGGCAGGACCAAGACTGGAGGGGGTGTGGGGGAGGGGGGTAGATCGAAACAGGGTGCGGTCCCGTCCCCAGCACATATGTTACATACGACCCGCCCCCGATTGGCCGACCGGGCGAGCTAGGGCCATGTGACTGGGACGGCCGATTCGGATTATTAATTTACGTGAATTGTATCCTCTTAGAGAATCTTTTTGAGGTTGATTTAATTCGGTAAAAATTAATAATGCAACACATAAATGTTAAAAGTGATTTTAACGCAATTCAAAAAATTGTGATTTTACCTTCAAAAATCTACAAAACTAAATTTCCTACAAAGAGTCCCTACATAAATTTAACTTAATCAACTAATTACATTCCTTTAAAATGTTTTAACCTCACTACTGTACATCACTGCTGTGAGTTAACTTTTAAACCAACAAAATATTCGTGATCGAAATATATATCTCATTTTTAGCCTAGCAATTGATAGTTTAACCAATAATTTCCGATAATAATCGAAAGATTTTTAATAACAGATCTCGCCGATAACCGAGTTTTGCAATTAATACAGGAACTACACCAAATATTGTTTCCCAACAAAAAATCCTTAGGGGCAAACAAAAATAAGAAAAGTATATTAAAAAACAACGGAGCAACAATTTTTCCAGAAGTAAACTCTGTTTTTAAATGCTAAGGAATTATGGTGAGTCATCAAATATACCTCAAAGAGTTATGGTGATAGTAATCATCAAAATTATCCTCTTAGCTGGATGAAAGCATGCACCCATAATAAACTGCAATGTTTAAAGGTACATTTTTTTTTTTTTTTTTTTTTTTTACTTTTGATCCTAGGGACGTCATTATTTATTTTTAAGGTTTTAATCTGCTTAAAATGTCTTCAAAGCCATTTAATCCGAAATCAATTTTCATTTTGCTGCAATCCTAAATTTGAAAACAACATACCGGTACTAACATATATAAAAATGTAATTTTATTCCGATTTTAAATAGAAGGATTATACATTCGTAAGAACGTCGAAAGCAAACTTTTATAACAACAACAACGTCGACATAGTAGCCTACTCTCTACAAAATGTTATATTTGAGTTTAGAACTCCAAACATGTAGGCCCTAAGATTATTGTACTGTACTGATTGATAAATCCTAAGCTAATGGATTTCTTTGTTAACCTAACCAGAACTCCTACGGTTTTTTTTTTAACATTTTCTAGGTTTTGAGATGCTGTAAAGCGGCTACGTAGGTATATTGTATTTTTTCCCGAAAATTAAAATAGATCTAAGAGTGCTTTGCCCTTTGGTTTTTTATAAATTAACCATGTTACTTTCAAACTGCTTTAATTCTAACTAAAGCTCCTTCAAGTTCTATATGCTCCAATACATTTTCATACAACGTAGCACCTGTTCATTTATTTTTGATAATTTACTTCATATTTTTATGAAAAGTAAGTGTAGTCATGATCCCAAGGACCCGCACATAAAAGGCGTCATGAATAAATAATACCATCTATGGCTATCATAAACTGGCCAATAGAGCAATAGGGTGCTATAAGCTACCCTTTCAACAATGATCCAGAACCAATGGAGACTACATTGTCAACTGTAACCTTCTTTGTGTTAGATATTGTCGCAAAATTAAGATGCATCCAAAGTAATCCATATTGTTAAAAAAGTTAGGTATTCAGAGGAACTGAAATTAAAACACTCAACAAATCCAATCCTTCGCTCCTTGTAAGATCCTTCAACTCCTTCCTCCAAATCCTGTTTGAAGGATTTCAATTAACCGTTTTCTGAAGGGGAAACATTTTAGTTGCTCGGTTCAGTTCGAGGCGGTCATTGCTGAGTCAATTTATGACCTGCTATGCTCTTCAATCCCTTCCCCATGGTTCCTCTCACTCCCCCTCCTCTAACGAGTCCTTTTAACCTTGTTTGATGACTTATAAACTGCTAAGAGCGGCTGTAAAGTCTTTTATTAACCTGACGTAAGTACGACAGATTTTATGACAGTGTACAACACTGTTGGGACGTATTCAAAACGCTGCGCACTTCATTTGGTTGGTTTATCTTGGTCTGTTTGGTGCTACACATTTAATGTTTTGCCATAATATTTTTAATAAATTAGATATGAATATCAATTAGATTTATGCTATAAATTTACTAAGAATATAATAAATCAAGATAGGCTATCTCATTAATGAGGAAACCATATATATATTTTTTTAATTTCTTCAAAACATTTTGAGTCTGCGATGTAACTATTGTTGGGTGTTGACATTGGTAACTACTATACCTATTGAAGTGTACATTAAATTATATTCAGGACTAAACACAAACAATCTTTTTTAGGAATTAACCAAAACAACACCAACATCACTTTGTATAGTAACCAACTTACAATAAAAATATTTAACCTTATTTCAATGTAATTTTACTCTACATATATATTTCGTTATATGTTTATTAATGGGTGCCTGGTTCATCATTAAACTATTTGTATATAAACTTAATTTAGTAGAGTCTATGAAAAATTTTAATTCACATTTCTGTTTGATAAAGTAGTTATTTTTTCCTTTGTCTTAAATGTATGGGCTTGTTATCTATTTGCATCGAGTATGAAAGATGCGTATACGAAATCCTAATATGAAACTATATACAAGTCTGTGGTATAGAGTGATAATAATTGCAATATGAATTAGAATAAATAGGCATTGGAATATCCTTCACTTCACAGTAATTTAAGAACAATAAATTGCACTTGTAGCTCTTTATCAATGAGTGTTTTACGCATTTAATCATGAATATTAGATGACTAGCGATGTTCATCGTTTTTTTTCAGTGTTCTTCAGCGTTATTTAGAGTTGGCCAGCGCTGTTCAGCGTTGTCCAGCGTTGTATAGCGTTGTCCAGCGATGTCTAGTGATGTTCAGCGTTTTTCAGTATTATTCCGAATTATTTAATGTTGTTCAGCGTTTTTATAGTGTTGATCAGCACTGTTCAGCTTATTTCAGCTTTGTTCAGCGTTGTTCAGAGATGTTCAGCGATGTTCAGCGTTCTGCAGCATCGTTGCCGAGTCCATCGGTAAATAATGCAGGGCCGCGTCAACGGAGAGGCAGAAAGATCTGAAATATTCAAGGGAATACAAGCAACAAGCAAAGCTCTGCGACGTCCAAGGCTGTGCTTACACTTCCTCCTAGTGGATTTTGTTTCTTGGAAAAATAAACATAAAAGAGCCTCTGCATAATAAGTTAGTATTCGACGGAATGATTTATTTTTAGCGCATTTGTTGGGCTATGTGAAAGTACGTAGATGAATTTATTTTGATCCATCATTCAAATAAGATTATTTTGTTAATAAATATGTATGCTTCTTTTATTAGAAGACAGTTCGAAGTCTAACTGCAATTAAACTAGTCTTTTAGTTTTAATTATGCTATAACACTCATTTAATCTTTAATTATCCTATTATATTAAAATAGAGAGGTTTGAATTAGGGTATGTGGTAGGAAATTATTTTCAAAAGTACAGGTTAAAACCCAAACCCATTCCTGAGGGGGAATGACTATTCTTGGGTACAAAGTTATGGTACTTTAAATCTATAAAAACGTTTCAACTACTCAGATTAATTCATAAAAACGTTAATAATTTTTTCCATAAGAAAAGCATTGGAGCAATCAGATGTTTTGCAAACAGTCTTGAAAATTTAAGTCCTGTGTTTTAACAATGTAGCCCGTTTGTCCTTTAAACTGTAAATTTGAATGTGCAAAGCAAATCCTCAAAAAGGATATTTAACGATATTTATATTTAACGTTTAACGAGTTACGTAGCTTTCATTGTAGATGAGCAAAGGTAGAAACATTATAGAAATATTTTTAAGCAATAAATTTCTTATAATATATATGTTGCCTTCCGGTTACGTTTATAATATAAAAGAATTCCTTGAATATAATTATCTGTTAAACCAAACGATATTTTTATATACAACACTAACCAAAAGGAGAAGAAATAGATTTGAGCGATTTTTATGCTGAAACCATTGACTGTATACACGTTCATAGACATGTTTGAAACCAATTTACGGTGGCGCGATCTTCCATAGCGTACATGTAAATACTAGAAACATTTGATTGGTAGAACAGTACAACCACGCTTCTCAATCAAAAATTTAACATTTGATAACTGAGGGTTATGTTTATGTTGTGATAAAATGTTTTAGGAGCACTGTAAATCCAGCTGAATAACTACAACATCGATTAACTACAACGACTCTGGCATGGCGTACGCGAACGTTCCAAATTTTGGTATCAAACCAAATACATTCGATGAGAAGTCTATTCATGTGATTGTACATAGTCAATGATGAAACTATAATGAATGAGTTGTGTTTTAAATTTAAAATTGTCTAGGCTACGCGTAGAGCCAAATCCTGTTTTTAAAGTGTCCACATAGTACAGGCCTTACAATTTCTAATAGTAATAGTCAAATAGTCGTAGATTTAATTAAACGAATTTGACTAGTTCTTTACTTTTCCCGCAGATTGCATAACTCACCTTATTTAATAAAATTGAAATAATAACCTCGAAACAAAGATTGGTTTATCTCTAAATCCGTAACTTTTCATAGGACGGTAAAGAAGTAATATAGTGTACCGATTCCTTATGCTATATTTCCTTGTGCACATTTGTAATGCTATACATTTCTAATAGTAGACACTCACTGATAACGATTTTATGATAGCAACTTAACGCACTTACCAAACCCGGACATTTTGACTTTCATATACATCCGACAAAGTTTGAAGACGTCAAACCTGGACCAAAAAGCCCTCCAGGTTTTTTGCCATCAAAGTTTGACGTCGTCCAACTTTAGTGCATCCCGATAGTATACAAAAGTCGGATTTTTCTCTGACTCGGTGGCCGTCCTGGTAAGAGAACCATCCCTTATCCTCCAAAAACCTATTTTCCGACTTTACCACGCAGAGGAATATATTCAAAGACATTAATTTCAAAATTATCGAAGTGCCTAATTTTTTTTATATTTTCATGATGAAGTTATCTAAGTCCAAGCCAATACATGTCAAAGTGATATATGCGCCTTTTTGGTGTCCTTGTGGTTCATTCTGCCTCCAACAGAATGTGCAGTGTGTCCAGGAGGCAGAGTAGTTGCAGCTGACGATACTGTTACAATACTGCCTCCAGACCAGGTCATCATGGTGGGAGTGTGGAAGCTATTTATATCTTTTATATTGTGATTATCAAAAAGTTATGAAAAGGATAAATGGAATGGATGACGTGAAATCAATTTTTATATTCTGAAAAAGGAAAAAATCAAAGATTCGGCGGAATTTAAAATCTTAAAGCTAAATCTACTTTCGTACCAATATCAGAAAACAAAAAAAATATATCTGAAGAATATGATCAGTTCCTTTCACCCGAAACTAACAGTTCTACATTGAATTTTGCCAGTAAAGACTCATGATGAACTTCAATCATTTTGAATAGAATATACCCCAGGAGTTAGATCATTCTGAAAAAGTCTTTATTAAAAATTGTTCTTACTTTATTTTTTGTAATTTGTTATAACTAAAAACTATTTTTTTCATTAAAATGTGCATACACTTTTGAGGTTTTATGAAGAAAATGTTTTTTACTGTTTATTCACTCAAATTATTCATTTCGCAAAGATTTGTTTTTGGCACTCAGATCATTTTGAAACGAATGTCTTCATTTGTAGTATGCCAATTGTTCTAGGAAAGGATAGCACACCATATATGATATTGGATTAAAGGGAGTAACAGAATAATGTACAAATTATTAATAAAAAGTTTCCATGGATACATATTTAATCCTTTAGAAATTAATGGAATTTTTTACACTGTGTGATACGATCAACCAGTGGTCAACGGAGAATAGGGATGAAATTTAGTTGTTTATACAATTCTCGAACCTGCAATTCATCGAAAACGTGAGTCCAGACGGCAGTTAGGCCCTAAGTAGTGTGTCAATTTTCACCATTAGGTAATTTAAATGTAAATTATTATCTTTAATATTTAGGCTAATGGATTTCGTTAAAAGGTTTTTTTTGTAGAAAATTAATTTACTTGATTTTGGGTCACGATTGTAATAGGCCCTACTTTTGCTTTAGTCTTGGAATCAAATTGTCTAACTGATTTGTGAAAAGCTAAATAATGTAGTTTATTACGTTAATTTTTAAGAGTACATCCGAAAAACACAATGCGCTTATTGGTTTTCTATGTAACACGGTGAGTTAGTGTAACAATTCGCTGAATAAACATAACTAAAATTGAAAAATGTTTTTAGGAGTTTTTGTCGTATGACTTTTTACTATTTCTTTCTTGATAAAAAGTTTTTTGCTCAATTTTCTTATTATTTTAGATGTTTTAGGTCTGTTGTAACCTTGCTTTTATAAGAAATCTATTTCGAACGTTTAAAATCTTGTTACGTTTCACTGAGCTCCTAAACATGGCGAAATTAATTAATTATTCTTTTTTCGGTCCTATAAATGTCAATCCTATGATCCTATGTATGTCAATTTAAATTTTTTTTATTTACAGTTAATAAGTCTTTAAAATGTCACATTTTACTCTTTTTATAACAAAAGTTATTTATTCTCTTTTACCTCGCAAATGTGTTTTTTAGTCTTTTTGTTAGGCTATTCTTTAGTCCACTGAAACTAGATATTCTAGATTCCTTGCGTTTTTCCATTCGTGGGGAAGATCGGGGGGTTGTGGACTAAAATTTGACTTATTTAGAATACTAGCGTTCTTAAATTAATGACTAAATTTCTACGTCCTTTGCTTAAAATAAGTCTGTAATAAGTGTGAGAAATAAGATTGTGAGATTTGTTTCAAATGTTTTTTTCCTATGTCCCATGCCTGAGTGTCGTGCCAGTTGGTCAAGAGCGTGGGTCTGACGTCATAACCCAGACCCTAGACCCCGCACTGCTGCACTTCGGGACTACGACACATGGAGGACGGGAGTAGGCCTACGACAGCTAGGAGTCCGGCGGAAGATCCAGGAGTAGGATTTGTCTGCTACTTTCACCCGATTAAACAATTACATATTAGATCTAGTTTTTATCCTTCTTTTACGTTCATAATTAATACTATTTTCTATAGAAAAGTCCCAGGCTACTGAATATACTTAAATAATCTTCCATTTTGAAAGAAACACAGAGTGGATGTGTATGTATAAACATTGAAGTTTAAGTTAAAAAAACTGAATAATTTTACTTAAGAAGATGTTAAAGAAGACAACAAATTATGAGGGTTTTGAAATTTCACCAATAATTAAACTCAGAAGAAGACCACTATGGTTATAAATAAGGTTTGGGTCTAAAAAGTAATACTATGTAAATTTTAGAACTTTACTTATTACTACAAGGAAACGCATTATCTGAACCCTTCTTACATTCTTATTTTCCTTTGTATCCATAAATTTATCACTAAACTTTGTTTATTTGATTACATTTGTAACAAAAAGAGGTTTTCGACACAAAACAACTCAATCATAGTACTCTGGTCAATCTATTGCTTCTACCTTGGTTTATTATTAGTGAAATTGTATAGAAAGTACTTAAAGCGATGATAAACATGAATCCATCTTGAAAAAATCATAGTAGTAATAATAGTGTTAATTATATTCGTTAGCTCCACTCATTCGCACCCTAGTGCAGAAATTTAACGGGCTCTTTTAAGTGCCCGTTAATAAATAATAGTATTGTTTAACTTTGTCAATTGAAAACATGAAACAAGGGCCCATAAGAATACCATGGAATACAATGGGTCTTATGGGTTGGATTGGAATAAATATCTCAACGTTTTCCTATTTTATTGGCCTCAAATGTAAGTTACTTTAATTACCAACACTTGAGTAAAACAAATACCAAGAAACAGGAGTAGGGCATATTAGTGATGACGGAGGGAGGATTTTTTGGGGCTTAAAAAGTGCCCCATCATGTAATTTATACATTTGATTAAAGAGAGTCATGAGATATTCCAAAAAATGCTACAAGAGGACAGCAAGTTGTCTTCTTTGCATCACTTACATTATCTTAGTAACTCAGCAAACGTATACGTGCTGTGGCACTGAGAGATGATGTTATGTAATTTCAAATACATTGATTTCCAAACTAACTTAATAAATTACGTTACATGTAGAGGATTGTTAAGGCAAAATGAGTGTTTCACATCGTATTAGCATTTTCGTTGAATTAAAAATATTTCCGTAACTTTCAAACATTTCGCAATGCTGTATTTCTAAAATTTATTAGAACGAAGATCGGTTCCCCGGTACTTTCATTCAAAGAGCTATAATATACTGAAGTTTATTAGGGAGTTTACCCAGCATAAATTTTTCTCTCAAAGTCTTTAGTTTATTTGATTGAGGCAATCAATAACTGATAAGTTCACATCGCTTAACATGTAAAAGTAGAAAAACTAAGAAACTAAGTAGTAAACATATGTTGGTGTAAAGTCTAATTGTAGGCCTATAGTGATGAATAGAAAACATTACCATTTTATCATAGGCTACACATTTTGACAAAATTTATGTACAGACAATATTGAAAACATCCAGCAACAGAGGTGTTGTAATGTTGAATTTGATATATCCAACTGATAAAGGGGGTAAACAGGTGCAGCTGATAATCCGAAATACTCCCTGTTCCCAGCACCCTCGAGTAAGTCTTCGAATGTGGGCAGAACCAATTTATGTCCGCCATTTGTTGGCAGCCCTTCGCCATTCCTCTCCACCGGGGGAGACAGAATTTCCTTCCAGAGTCAAGTAAATTTCCCCAGGTTCCTTAGGGAACGAGTTTTATTGTCGGAGGGACATTGGTTTCGTTTTATGCTTCCCCTCTTTGCAATGCCCGAGGAGCGACTCACCCCAGTGAATTTTGATCTTAATAGATTGCAGGGCTTTTATTTGCCTCGGGAGATGAAAAAGTAAGGCCATTTTTCCCAACGTTATCAGAACCGATTTATAAATAAACATCCCATCACGTAAGCTAAATAGTAATAATTTATTTGGATTATAAACTCAGCAATTTGTACCGTTGTGATTTTAGGATGTACGTCTTCCCTGAGCAGCTAATATTTTTGTTTACAAAACTAAACATTTTAGTGTAGTAAAATTAGTCGGGAAAAATGAAATAATTTTTGGAAAGCTAATTTCTTTTGAAATGTGTTCGATGGCATCCCCTGACCTTCCTCCAAAAAGTCCCCTAAAATCCCATGTGGGCATCATGCCCAAAAATGAGGGGTTGGCCTGTAAGGAGTTCAAATAAATTTTGATATTAAGCATATTACATTTGATTACATTCCAGAAGGTTTATACAGTATATATCAAATTAAAGGTCTTAAAATGTAGAGTACAATGCCGTAAACCCGACCTAAATATAACGGTCGGGAGAAAAATGGCAGACGTTCGAAATTTAGAATAAAATAATATTATCGCAAAACTTTGAAATGCAATAACTCCCGATATATTTGACCTTTTGAGGTCTGGTTTTCGGCTATGTACTCTCCTTATTAAGACCTTTAAAATGATGTATAGCATGGCTATGGACTAAGAAAAAAATTTCAAAACTCCCTCTTTGGGACGTCCATGTAGAGGGTGGTTCAAGGGTAATATGATGGGCATAAGTAAAACTATCCTTATTTGCTAAGGTAATTGTACAAGCAAACGTTTGCCACAAACCGGACCTCAAAATATCAAGTATTTCGAATATTATTACATTTTTAAGCGTGAAGATTAAAATTTGGTTTTTATTCAAAGTTTGACAGGCTGCCATTTTCGACTCAAGCAACCTTTTGAGGTTGGGTTTGCGGCATTAAATTCTACTACTTAAGAACTTTAATTTGATATACATAAACCTATTGGTCGACGAAAGACTTATTTCTGACTCCACGAGGGCCATCCCATCATTTTTAGGCATGTTGCCCACTGGGGATTTCAGGGGACTTTTCTGAGGGAGGTCAGGGGATGACATAGAATACATTTCAGCAAAAATTGGCTGTCCAAAATTTTTTTCATTTTCCAGCCATATTTTGGCTTAATTTTACTACACTATTTGATTTACTTTGAGTACTCAAACCAGCTACAGTTTTTCGTACACGCTTTTTATTCCACATCCTACCTGACTCCAGGTGCGTGGGAATACTTGAAATAGGAATAGCCATGAATTTTAGCCTTCGTAAAGTCTCGTTGGTATTCATTGTGATTATTAATTAATCTTTTCCATTTGTATTATTTTGAAAGGAATAAGATAGTTTGTAGTAGATCAAGATTGCAGTCCAGTTTTTTAGTAACCGCACACCAATTTTTTTAGAGCATATTACATGATTTGTTATCTATTTCCTCCATTAAATAGGTGAAAATTGCATAATCGTCTTCAATGTTTGGTTGCTTGAAACAATTAAGATTTCATTTTTTTGAATAACCGCACCAATCACGTTTTACAGTGCATTGGTTTTAGGCTATTACCAGACGACTCTAAGCAATTTTACATCCCTTCCAGCCTTTTTGCTTAAAACTTGTGATATAAAACATATTTTCATCCCAAAATAAAAATCTATTCTTATTTAATACGCTAAGGTTTTTTTTGTGTCGAGAACTCCTTCTACAATATTAAACCGATATTAAATTTTTTGATGTCGTTAGATAGGGATTGGTCTGTAGTTGTTTCCGCCAAAAATTGATGAAAATCGCTCATAAAATAAGGGCGCTATAGACTAATTATATTTAAAATTTTGACATTAGAATAACATTGGGTTTGGGTTGATCATTTTATAATGTAGAATTCCTAAGCGACGACTCTAGCGACCCCAGTCGTACGGCTGTAGCCCATAGAAATATAAACATGTTTAAAGGTCTATGCTGTAGCCGCGAGACTATGACTCATACTGCTTCGCATGTTAGTATACGAAACTCATTCCTATGACGCGACGGAAGCGGCTCTAGTGAGGCGGCTCGAGCCGTACGACTAGACTGCTTGCATGAGCAGTCTAGTCGTATCAGCCGCGACGACTGGAACTATGTTTTTGTGCTATTTCTAATGGATGACGATAAACTTATAGAACTGGTGCGTGACAGTCGTGACGGCTATAGCCGTAATGGTTAGCGCGGGTAAAGCCGTACTGCTGGAGTCGCTAGAGTCGTCGCTTAGGAATGCTACCTTTATAAGTCACGCCATATAAGTTGACGAATGGCCAAAAACAGCTGGGTATGGCGAGGGGAGGAGAGGGGGTGCTTTTCCAAAAACATCGAGCTTACGTTACATGCAATTTTTTATACAACAGCTGATTATCCAATCATTTTAACTGGATAGTAGTGAAAATTCATTCGTCGAGTTACGTGGCGGGGGTATAATGTACAGTTTTTTGTGGTTACGGATATCCACGGGTTAGTCAGATGTCGTTGATTTAGAACTATAGTCCGGTTTTTTAAACCCTCTAGAAAATTGGGGTGGGGGAGGGATTTAAACTGCAAACAAAAAAATTAAACTGTAAACACCACATTAAAACTCGTGACAAACGTGTGTCGAGTATCAGATTAGAACAAATAAACGTTTTAAATAAGTTATAATATCTTTCGGTAGCCCTAGTACGCTGTTATATTTTCAAGCCAAACCTATTCCTTGTTAAAAAGTAACAGTTTCTAAAGTAAACTGATTAAAAAACAACTGCTACCAATAATATTGTAAAACTGATACACATTATGTTGTGATGTAAAATTACCAGCCGGTATACAACCGTGAAATAAAACAAAAACAACAAAAAACCAACAAAAAAACCAAAAGGCTTCAGCCAATAGGATAGTAGCAAGCAGGGGTGGACTGAGCCGCCGGGACACCGGGAAAATTCCCGGTGCGCCCTCCCCATCAAGGCGCCCCGGCGCCCCTAGGATAAAGTTTTTTTTCATTATAAGGAATTTTAAAATATTTTTGAAAGTACAATATTTGTGAATTTTTATTTTTCCTAAAACGATGAATATGTGTTTGCACTTCATGACTTGAATTTAATACGTTTATATTCATATAAATTGAATGTTCAAATTTGATAAATTGCTCCAACTGGGAACTCTTTCGTGTAGCAATAACTCGACATAGTTGGCTAACCTGTGCGGCGAAACAGCTGTCAGCCTGGGCGCGACCATTGCAACGAAGTACAAGTAAAGGTCGATCTCAGGGGGATGATTTTCTTTAACCTTACAAGAAGTGTATATTTATGTTTATTCTGGAATATGTACAATTTTGAATATAAATACAAGTATAATAAATGGTATCAGTTAACTGACACATACTTTCTCCCAACAATATAAAAAAGATGTTAAAAGCTTCAAACATTAATGTCTTGATGACTCAGTCGGATAGCTACCGGCTGAGCAGCGCTCGTTTGACCCTACGCGCGTCTGTGACTTTTAACAACGTACTGCGTTTACCGCTAAACGAAAAATTGAATTTTCTCCGCAACCACTTGACGTAGAGCAATAATTTAAAATACTGGATTATTTAGTTTTTTGAGCTTGATTTAATGGTGATAAGTAAAATTTATTTCAAGACAACAGCTATTTTGAAAATCCCAAAAATTGATTTTTGAAACACTTTTTACTCCATAACTTTTGAACGGGGATTTTCCCGGAGATGCGGGTGGTGTCATTTTATTCACCATTTTAAGCTTAATAAACCACAAAATTTTAATCAAAATCGTTAGAGCCGTTTTTGAGAAATTTTGATTTTTGACGATTTTTAAGGGTTTTGGGGGGTAAAATACCCTTAAAAATAAAAAATTCAAAAAAATGGAAAAAACGCCTGGAATTATCATGGATTTGGACCTATGTAGCGAATTTAATTAAAATCGGACCATTAGGGCATTCTCTAGCTCTGTTTACATCCTGGCACACACACACACACACACAGACAGACATCACTCCGAAAACCACTTTTTTGGACTCAGGGGGAACCAAAATGGATAAATCCACCAACAACTCAAATTCGAAAATTTTGACGAAAACAATACTTTCTCCATATACTATGGTATAGAGGGAGAAAGTAAAAATGATTCTTTTAATCAATTATTTTTATAAATCGACAAACAGGGTAGGAACGATGCTGTATTTGCATTTTGCAGAAACTACGCAGTTTCCAGGCAATCCTCGTTGCAATGACTTTCCTGATGATTTTTCAGCACACCACTCCAATTTTAGATTACCTGCAGACCAAGGATCTTGACTATGCTCAAGCAAGGAGGCTAGTACGCTGCACTAAGGAAAAAAGTCGCCTTTAGGATTTAAAAGGTGCTAGGTCCAAGTTTGCCGATGTCTTCAAAGCTGCAGAAGTCTTTCGTCACTGAAATAACGATCAAAATCGAACTCTTGTAGGGCACAGTTCCAAATATGGAAGAAATCATCATAGAAACAAAACTGCCTCAGGTGAGGAGTAGGACGAAGAAGAAAATGCCGGGGGAAACTTCATCAGGAGACGTAATTGAGGACAGCAATCGACGATTTGAAGTAACCATTTTTTTACTGTGTTATAGATCGAGCTGTCAATTGTGTGAATTGAAGGTTTTCAGCAAAACAAAATCCATGCTTGGGTTTAAAATATTTTGATCCCAAGCGGCTTAACAGCATTGACATTAACTCGTCTAGCTTTCAAAGGATAATAGAATTAGTTACCGATAATGACGAGGGGAAACTGAAGGAGGAATTAGTATATTTTACATCACCACATTATATAATATTTTATATTTTAGTATCATTTTACATCAGTTGTCGAAGCCGTTAAACATAACACAACCAACCGATGATTTTGATGGTGAACCTCGGAAGAAGAATTGGTTTCCAACTTAAAGATGACGAATAAAGAGACCCAAATGATGTGCAGTAATATTCCGTGTAAAAGTGGTAAAAATGCAATACTTGCTTCAAGTTTGCATTCGACGTTTTGCTCGAGTAAAATATTTTTGTATTCAGGACTGAACATGAACCTTTTTAAAGTCTTTAAGTATATCTCTTGACATTACCAGCTATCCAAGAGTCATGTGAACGGGTCTTTTTAGAATTAATATATGTCAAAACAAGGCTCCGTTCATGACTCACTGATGAACACTTTAAGACATTATTTCTCATGAACATGGAGGGAGATATTCTTGTCAAGATCAATAATTATTAGATAATCGACAAGCTGAGTGAGAGGAGCGAACATTTACGAAGACTTTTTCACGTATAAACTGTTGGTATGTTGACTTAACTTTTATAGGCAGCAATATAAACAACAGTGATGTAAATAAAATTGTTGGTTTTGATAAAGATAAAAAAAACTACGGCTTTCCAAGTTTAATATTTGCCTACAAAGCCTTCAAATGCTTATTGTCAAGTTATTTTTTCTTTGATTAGTTTGATTATTAAGAGTCATCTTCACCTATGATCCACTAGCCCATTGTTGCACTGTTGGCAATGTTAATCATACGGCTTTTAATGCAAAACATGGTATAGCATTCCCCTGTTTCGGACGCCGTTTTTCAACCGAATTTCTTTAAACTTGGTAAGTGTTTAGTTGAATAGTTATACTATGTCGCTCATACCTCGGAATTTTGTAAATTTACAAATATTACTAAGGAAAATCGAGTTACTTTGTGACGTCTCAAAGAGTAATATTTGTTAATTTTTCAAAATTCCGAGGTATGAGCGACATAGTATAACTATTCAACTAAACACTTACCAAGTTTAAAGAAATTCGGTTGAAAAACTGCGTCCGAAACAGGGAAATGCTATACCATGTTTTGCATTAAAAGCCGTATGATTAACATTGCCGACTGCGCAACAATGGGCTGGTGGATCATAGGTGAATATGACTCTTAATATCAGTTTATTAAAAATTAAGAAGTTACTGTTTTAACACTTGTTCGATATACTGGATTTTACAAACTACAGTAATATAGGTACTTCTGTAGATACATTGTAAATGGTTTTATTTTTTAGGGATTCTGTAATTTTAATCATTAGAAATAAAGACCAAAGTACCCATATAAAAAATACAAAAAATATTTTTTTGTATTATATACAAAAAATGTATGTATTTTTGTTTGTTTTTTTCACATGTTTTATTAACTATGTCATTTCCAAAAAACTATAATCTCTTTAATATTGTAAGGTTACAATTTTAATTGCTAGAAAATTACATGATAGTCGAATCATTTATAATAAAAGTTCTTTTTTCTTTATTATATACATAATAATATAAATACCATATATGTATACAAATAAAAAAATTTTTGAAAAACTAAAAAGGGTACTTAGTTAATTTCAAAATGAAAATTAATACAATTAATATTACAGTAGCCCTAATCACAATCGTCTTTGGAGATATATATATATATATATATATATATATATATATATATATATATATATATATATATATATATATATATATATATATATATATATATATATATATATATATATAGCGCCCCTCCAATACCCATTCCACCGCCCTTTTCATAGTGTCAGTCCACCCCTGGTAGCAAGTATAAACAAACCCCCTCCACCATCTCTCCATCGAAGGATAAGGATTAAAAAAACGGACTATAGTTATAATTTGGTAATTATTTAGTTGAGCGTCGCCAGGCTCTAACCTTTTCCTACCTTGATTAAACGTTATAAATGTTGTTTTACAATGAAGTATAAGCGTTATCGAAGTCTGCAAAAGCATGTTTGTTTTGCTAGAACAAAATTTAGATAAAATAATTAAAAATAACTAAAGATTATTATATGTTTAACGGAGAAAATTAAAGAACGCCACAAACTAAAAAAAACTGCTTAACGAATTATTGACGAAATTACCTTAATCGCAGAAAGATGGAAGTAGACTCTGTTTCCACGTCAGGCTCTTCGGTATCAGGTCCGGTGTCTCGCCTGGTCCGGTAAAGATTGGTGATCTCTGTCCACAAATGATGGACCCATAGGTTTCGAAATCGCAACTTTTCTGTTTAAACAATAACTCGGCAAGGTGGGAATGTTGTAAATGTTTTATTGTTCCCGTACTGTTGTTTTTGCACTGACCGCACCGCACTAAACTTATTAATCACCGCTCACGCACTGTCTGGCCGGCGGCGGCGCGCCGCGACGCAGATAGTACGTGCAACAGCTGATCAGCCGGCCGGCCAGACAACGCATCGGGAGCGAAGACAGCAGCGGCCGCTTTTCGCCTTATTGCATAACCAGCCTACTAACCAGTTGTATACAGTTCATGGGTTTTATGTCGTAATTCCATGTATATTATAAACAAAATTATGTATAGTATGTTTGTGCTTTTCTACCCATTTCACAAACCACTTAATTTCAATCCATGTTAAACCAGAACATTTTATTCATAAAATTTGTTTTGCATGATCTGATTCTAGCTTATTTGTTATAAAACACAACATTTAGAAGGTTTAATGAAGGTAGGAATAAGTTAGAGCCTGGCGACGCTCAACTAAATAATTACCAAAATCTCATTTTGAAAATATATTTTAATCTTTTAAGTGGAAGAATAAATAAGTTCCACATATAACTGAGTTTTAAAACCACTATAGAAGTCGTAACAACAATATCGCCCGTTCGATATAGTAAGAAATCTTTCAAAAACCGACCATTTCGAATACTGTATAATAAACTAAACTGCGAAAGGAAAATAAAATACTTTATCAAATATGTGGCCTTCATATCATTTAACAAGATTTTATGCTTATAAAATTTTTATTTTCAACATATTTATTCTGCTACATAGAAAGTCTTAAAGTCGGATCTTTTAGTAATTTCTTTACTATTGTTGGAGCTAATGCAATAATTATTATGATGTTAAAATTAAAAAAAAATTTTGGCTCAAAATAAAATTACATCACGATTTTTGTTGTTCTTAAAGTGACTGCAGGACTGTTTGAAGATAGCTAAATACACTTTAATTTCCCGTTATATTCTATCACCGGGACCAAAAAGTCATCTTACAACCTCAGTGCAGTAGCTTACACTGTGTACTTGGCCGTTGGTTTACCACCATTTACAAGGACTTGTTAAGCTTCAGTTGTTGTATATGTTTACCCCCGGAGACGGAATATTTGCTCGCATGTCGCAGCTGACGTCGTCACGGTCTGCAGCGTCAGAGTAACGAGGGATCCGCATCCAAACAATCGCAGATCTGGCGAGCGTGTTGCTCTGCACACATGGTTACGTTCCCGGCTCCTCACTTCCCGAAAGAGACGCTTGGATGCTTGTCGTTTCCATCTTACCGCCTCCCGACAATGAATGAGGTATCCGGCTTCAGCATTCGGTCTCCGTCAGAGTTGGATGTGGTGTTTGGAAGTTGTTTGACTCTAAATACATTTTAGGAGAAAATAGTAATCGGTTTCTCTGAAAATATACTTGTGTGGTTTTATCATTCAACTAGCTGCTTCTCGTCACGGTTTCGCCCATGATTGAATTTACTTTTTAGGTAATTAAGTTCGTTCGCTACGCTGACTCGCCGACAGGTTTAGCTCGTTCGTTACGCTCACTCACTGTCACGCTCATCTTATATATAATAAATCGCTGGAATACCTAAGATTAGAATTTTTCATTGAATTTGTTTCTTAGCAGCCAATAAAAATAGATAAAATAGATTTTCATTTTTTTTTTACAAATTGCCCTCTGGGTTAGAGCCCTTTGGGCAGATTAGCACCAAAATTCACACAAACCATCCTTGAATAATGCTTAATAATGCCTGAAAGTTTCATTACAATCTATCGAGCACTTTCGGAGTCCATAGGCAACATAAATACATATATAAATACATTTCCACATATAGTTTGCATCTCACTGCATATGAAAAAACTTATTACATATAACCGGTTGACTTTAAATTGGTTTAATCCACAATGCTAAATATACATCCAGGATACAGTCTATACATTGTTTTTACTGTATATTCTGTTCCTAAAACATAACTTTACATTAATTTCACCTTAATTAAGTCAAGTAAATTATTATTCACATAATCTTTAAAAATTCACATTTCAGGTAATTTGTCAAACACTTAATGATATGCACTTTATATTTAATTATAACAAATATTTTTTATTTATATGGTGACTAACACTGCACTTTTAAACCTTATTTAAGAAAACTCTACAGAATATTCTCCAGAAAACACAAAAAGAGCTGCCCTGTTGGTTGTTGGCTGTTTGTTTTCGGTGGTAAATATTTCAGAGGTTTCTTTCTGTCCGCCGTTGACACGATGAAAGTTTCATCAGCCCCGCATGCTGTGTTGTTGAGGCGCGGGACGATGATTCTGTACCCTAGCACGTCTCCATACAAATATATTTTGAGTTAAAAATATCTATGATTAAATATAACGGCATATTCGAAATTTAATACACCCATTCTTCGCCTGCCAACAATATCAATAACGGCAATATAAAACGGTACGAGAAAGAGTGAAAAGTATTACTTAAAGTTCTTCATTGGCTCGAAATATATATATTTTTCTTCTTACTAAAACGAAATATCTAGAAAAGATTGGCCCTATGAGCCCGTACTATTGTGCCTTTTTAGAACGTATAGAAAACGTCATTATGAAGTTATGTACGGGAATTTTAAATTATGACAGTTGCATGTCAAGAACTCGGCAGAGCTTTGCTTGGAAAACAAAAATCATCGGAATACGAGTTGTTAAACAGGGCTTTTAAAAAGATATTTTTCTGACAGTGACATTTTGTTAAGAATATTACTAAACTTCCTTGGGTACAGTAGTTTTTTTTCATGAAAATAGAGATATAAAACACGGGTTTAATACATGTCGTATTTGTTAGGTTCAATAATTATTCCCTTGATAACAGAAAATGGTTATTTCATCTTTATTTTTCAAAAAGAGCAGTATGCGAACTGTACCCTTATACCCCAGCGTTTTCTAGTAACTCCAGAACTACTACTAAAAAGAAAAGGAAAATATCCTAAAAGAACATTCTTAATAGCGGTATACAAAGATTATAATAACGGCGATATAAGTATAAACCATCCTTGTTGAATTTCGTGCTGCTTACCCAAAGTAATCGTACTCCATTTGATTTTTCTGAGGGGGAAAGAGAGTTGGTTTTGGTTTTATTACTTAACTTCAAAAATTATGTTTTTAAATTAAGTTATGTCAAACTCAACTTTATAATGATTGTGATACGGATACGAATGTACTGTATGGCAAAGTGGCCCGCACGAGTACAGTTAGAAACTCGATTTTCAGGTTATCGGAACTCTACGAGATTACTTCCGCCCGAAGATTTCGATTTCCGTCAATCACACTCCCTCATCCGGTCATTAGACAGCGGTACTTCATTTCAACGTTCCAACCAATCCCTGCTGACAGCGAATTGAAATCTCCCTTTCACTTTTACAAAGAACTTGATGCTGATCTCTTTTGGAAATTATGATCCACTTGCGTTAGACATGTAACAAGTTTTTTGACCATTTATTCCGCCATCGATTAAAATTTGGGACTGCGATTCACTCATGTAAAAAGTGGAAGAAAATAATGTACTTTTACAGTCGTTACTCCAGTTCTAAGGAATATTTTTACAACAATATGCCCTTAAATATAGATTTACTTTAGCTAGATATTTTTGTGCTTATAAGAAACTTCGTTTTTGAAAATTAACTAAATATCTTTGACCAAGCAGCCGAAAAAATGCTAACAAATAATCCTGGAATTCTCTACATGAGATTAGTGATTTGATAAGGAATTTTCCTACTTAATTATTAATGGCTGGTACCATTTTATTTTACAAGTTTTTCTTTACAAACCGATTTTTAGTTTAGGCCTATAGCTCCCTTCCAATTTCCAAGGTGCCTTGCCGTCTGTCTGTCTCTCTCACTTCTGCACGAGTGACGCCATTGTAACCTCTCTCTGTCTTTTCGCACAATATATTTCCTAACATGAACACCATTGTTGTGGGTGGCAGGTTTAATGTTGCTGTTGTGCTGTTATTCAGGATCCCATCTTGTATTATTCCATGTAAATATTCTATGTTATGTTTTAAATATTGGTGCGCTTTTGTAGGAGTTCGCTTACATGACTGGGACTCGCGAGAGGAACGTTAAAACACCCTTTCTATCAACGGGTAATCTGTTATTTTCACGACATATCTCAATACGAAATGATGTCTTAGAGCCATATATATAAGAAATATTGAATTCATGTATAATATGTGAGGCAGAATCATATACGAACTCTATACCTAAAGCGAGAAATGATCACCGCAGTGGAAAAGATTTAAAGTAATATACATTTTAAAATAATTATTCGTCTACTGAAAATACCGCCAAAATCATTAATGTCAAACATATGTAAATCTAACTAATTCAAGGTAAACATTATTCTCATCAATAAAGGCAATACATTCCTCATGTGCAATAAAGTATCCGATATTGGCGCAATTTTGTCAGGAACAACATCCTTGAATTTACGCCCACTAAAAAGTGTCCTCCCTTTTCAATTTTCTCGATCTTGAAGAAAGTCCTCACAGGAGAGTCGCCCCTTCAAACAAGAATGGGGGTGGGGGCGGTGGGGGGTCGTTCGTCTCCAAATTGAAGGGAGTTGTTTGGTTACACAGGCAGAGTAGAGGCCCGGGTCCTACTCGGTGCACACATACACACGTACACAAGCACACTCACGTAACGAACGTCAATATTGATTCCATCACACTCTGAACTCAAGTGGGGACCGAACACTTTGCCCGAATGTTACATCGGGCATGCAAAATATTGGACCTTCACCCTCCATATACTGTATAGTGGCTGGTAGAAATCCTAACATTTTAATGGTTTCATTTTATTTCGTGAAATTACATTAAAAAAACTATTACTGTGCCGTTAGCTTGCTTCGTATCAAGATTTAATTTGATCGAATATCCATGTATTTTGGTCGATAAAGAAGTATTATTAGCTTATTGCAACGTTGTTAATTAATTGTAGACATACAACACAAATTAACATCAATCATGAATATGTAACATAATTTTAGGGAATGGTAAAATAAACCTATTTTATTGTTTAGTAGAGTCGATGAAATAGTATTCACTTGAAGAAATTACCATTGCATTGCTATTGGAAGTAATTCCGTAATGTTGTAACAGCCTTTTTAATTCCTACGATATTGGAAAATAAGCTCTCTGGGCCGTTATGAAGAGGAGAGGCTGGTAAAAATATAAGAGAAATATTTTTATGCCCATTTAATAATTGTCATCATGTGAACTAATATTTATTCCCCTACGTGATGCCTTTCGGTATTATAAGCGTAATGAATAAGTTGATTGCCCCAGATATGCTCTTTCAAAAGCTTTCGAACCTTCCTTTTAAATCCCGCTATCCGGTTGGTCTAATAAAACTACTAAACATATCATATGTCAAAATGTACTCCTTTAAAACACGTTCGCGGCTACGCGGCAACATTTGTTGCCGCCCAGGTCTTTAACGCCATCCTGACGGCAACATTTGTTGCCGTTGTGTATTGCTTTAGTAAATCATCGGTCACAAATTCAGGATCCTAGATAGAGCTTTGAAACTTGGCCCAGCACTGGTCAAAAGTGTGTATAATTCATGAATCAGCTGAGTCCCACCAGACGGTGCTGATTGCAGAAGTAGCGGCTGATTACCGTACTAAAAGGCAGTTTGACGTGTTGTAGAGTATACAAATATTTTTCTTTGTTTTATAAATAATAAAATTATTGTTATATTTCACTAACTGACTTTCCTTATTATACTATCGTTCAAATTATTATTTTTATCATGTTACTTCCATTGATCAAAGTGGATGGCAACTAATGTTGACACACATATGAAATAATTATTCACTTGATATAACTGTGTTTATTTTTAAAGAAATGGTAACAAAAAATATAGGTAGACACATAACAATAACATACAGTACTAAAAATCCACAAATAGCCATAAACGTTGTTTTCCTTTCAACGAGTCACATATTAGGTCATATCGACAGTGCTGACGGCAACAAATGTTGCCATGGAAATGACGTCATTAATCACCTTTGAAAAATATTTGGTGCCTATTACTACAATACTATCGCCATTATTACACACTAAGGTAAGCTTTTATGACAATTTTAAATTTCAGGATCTGGGTAGGAGTTCGCAAAAATCGCCTTAGCCACGAACGTGTTAAAAACATGATGAGTGATTATTTTCATAACTTTAAGTTTACTTCATAATTTATAGCTATGTGAACTGTAACCAAATAATAGTTTAATTTTACTTCCTCCTCCCAGTCCCAGAATACTCTGGACCGTAACTGTAGGCCTACATTTCGTGTGTATATTTGATATATAATGAGTTGTAGGCATAAGTAATTAACTTACTTCTCATTAATATGTCAGTATGATTTTATTTCATCTAAATAATGGCCCAATCACAATATTCTCAAGATTTAGAATCTCAAATGACTTTCTCTTGTGGAACGGCATACTATTTATAACAAAACGTATAGAGAAATATCCCTTAAGTCCTCTCAAACGTGAAGTCCTCTCAACCACTAGTCAGGCAATTACTTGTCCCTCGAATGGTGTTTCTCTAGAGTATGTGTGTGTGTTTGTGTGTGTGTGTGTGAGTCCTCACAGTAGAGCTATTGATCCCTGGACCTGCAAGGTGTACCGAATGAACACATGCTCTCCTCGGCTTTGCCTCTCCCTTGCAAGACGCCGTATCCATGCCAACCACCCCCTCCCCACCCCTCCCACCACCCATCACCCTCCTCGAGTAACCAGATTATCCTGGTGGGGATGCGGATCTCTAATTGTTCCACGGAATTCACACTTTATGCTGCTTGTTTACAAATATCTTTTACGCCGAGCTTCCTTATCGCCACTCTTTTAGCTGAGTTTTATTTGATCTCGCTCAAGAGTTGTTTTATAGGATTCAATTTTACAAGGGGGATTTCATGTATCGAACTCTAAATATTTTAACAATAAAAACTATAGACTATGAAAAACGTGCTGTGAGGGTAGATACGTTATCTCAAGAACTGTTAAACTACCTTTAAACTTTAAAACAGAGATTTTTGTAAAGCTCACTCTAGGCTATGCACCTACAAAAATATTTTGCTTCAGAATAATTTCAGGATGACTTTTAGATGTTAAGTATAAATTTACCGAAAGATTCAATTTGTTGGTACTACAGTACTGTTTGATAGGCCTAGATTAAATTCGAGTATAGAGACACCAAAATTACACTATAACTTAACTTACAATGTTAATTAAAAATAAATTTCAAGAGATTCGTCCAAAGTAACAAGCTGCTCTTCTATAAGATTGTGAAAACCTTTATTTATCAATATATCTTGTGTATCCTCTGTTCTGGAGGCAGTCTAACAATAATATATTACCGACTAAATTCCATATCATACTGTAGTTATACCATAAATATTTTACAGTCACAGACCAGAGAGACGACTTCTGGTTTACAGTTCAATATTTTACAGTCACAGACCAGAGAGACGACTTCTGGTTTACAGTTCAATATTTTACAGTCACAGACCAGAGAGACGACTTCTGGTTTACAGTTCAATATTTTACAGTCACAGACCAGAGAGACGACTTCTGGTTTACAGTTCAATATTTTACAGTCACAGACCAGAGAGACGACTTCTGGTTTACAGTTCAATATTTTACAGTCACAGACCAGAGAGACGACTTCTGGTTTACAGTTCATTATTTTACAGTCACAGACCAGAGAGACGACTTCTGATTTACAGTTCAATATTTTACAGTCACAGACCAGAGAGACGACTTCTGGTTTACAGTTCAATATTTTACAGTCACAGACCAGAGAGACGACTTCTGGTTTACAGTTCAATATTTTACAGTCACAGACCAGAGAGACGACTTCTGGTTTACAGTTCAATATTTTACAGTCACAGACCAGAGAGACGACTTCTGGTTTACAGTTCAATATTTTACAGTCACAGACCAGAGAGACGACTTCTGGTTTACAGTTCAATATTTTACAGTCACAGACCAGAGAGACGACTTCTGGTTTACAGTTCAATATTTTACAGTCACAGACCAGAGAGACGACTTCTGGTTTACAGTTCAATATTTTACAGTCACAGACCAGAGAGACGACTTCTGGTTTACAGTTCAATATTTTACAGTCACAGACCAGAGAGACGACTTCTGGTTTACAGTTCAATATTTTACAGTCACAGACCAGAGAGACGACTTCTGGTTTACAGTTCAATATTTTACAGTCACAGACCAGAGAGACGACTTCTGGTTTACAGTTCAATATTTTACAGTCACAGACCAGAGAGACGACTTCTGGTTTACAGTTCAATATTTTACAGTCACAGACCAGAGAGACGACTTCTGGTTTACAGTTCAATATTTTACAGTCACAGACCAGAGAGACGACTTCTGGTTTACAGTTCAATATTTTACAGTCACAGACCAGAGAGACGACTTCTGGTTTACAGTTCAATATTTTACAGTCACAGACCAGAGAGACGACTTCTGGTTTACAGTTCAATATTTTACAGTCACAGACCAGAGAGACGACTTCTGGTTTACAGTTCAATATTTTACAGTCACAGACCAGAGAGACGATTTCTGGTTTACAGTTCAATATTTTACAGTCACAGACCAGAGAGACGACTTCTGGTTTACAGTTCAATATTTTACAGTCACAGACCAGAGAGACGACTTCTGGTTTACAGTTCAATATTTTACAGTCACAGACCAGAGAGACGACTTCTGGTTTACAGTTCAATATTTTACAGTCACAGACCAGAGAGACGACTTCTGGTTTACAGTTCAATATTTTACAGTCACAGACCAGAGAGACGACTTCTGGTTTACAGTTCAATATTTTACAGTCACAGACCAGAGAGACGACTTCTGGTTTACAGTTCAATATTTTACAGTCACAGACCAGAGAGACGACTTCTGGTTTACAGTTCAATATTTTACAGTCACAGACCAGAGAGACGACTTCTGGTTTACAGTTCAATATTTTACAGTCACAGACCAGAGAGACGACTTCTGGTTTACAGTTCAATATTTTACAGTCACAGACCAGAGAGACGACTTCTGGTTTACAGTTCAATATTTTACAGTCACAGACCAGAGAGACGACTTCTGGTTTACAGTTCAATATTTTACAGTCACAGACCAGAGAGACGACTTCTGGTTTACAGTTCAATATTTTACAGTCACAGACCAGAGAGACGACTTCTGGTTTACAGTTCAATATTTTACAGTCACAGACCAGAGAGACGACTTCTGGTTTACAGTTCAATATTTTACAGTCACAGACCAGAGAGACGACTTCTGGTTTACAGTTCAATATTTTACAGTCACAGACCAGAGAGACGACTTCTGGTTTACAGTTCAATATTTTACAGTCACAGACCAGAGAGACGACTTCTGGTTTACAGTTCAATATTTTACAGTCACAGACCAGAGAGACGACTTCTGGTTTACAGTTCAATATTTTACAGTCACAGACCAGAGAGACGACTTCTGGTTTACAGTTCAATATTTTACAGTCACAGACCAGAGAGACGACTTCTGGTTTACAGTTCAATATTTTACAGTCACAGACCAGAGAGACGACTTCTGGTTTACAGTTCAATATTTTACAGTCACAGACCAGAGAGACGACTTCTGGTTTACAGTTCAATATTTTACAGTCACAGACCAGAGAGACGACTTCTGGTTTACAGTTCAATATTTTACAGTCACAGACCAGAGAGACGACTTCTGGTTTACAGTTCAATATTTTACAGTCACAGACCAGAGAGACGACTTCTGGTTTACAGTTCAATATTTTACAGTCACAGACCAGAGAGACGACTTCTGATTTACAGTTCAATATTTTACAGTCACAGACCAGAGAGACGACTTCTGGTTTACAGTTCAATATTTTACAGTCACAGACCAGAGAGACGACTTCTGGTTTACAGTTCAATATTTTACAGTCACAGACCAGAGAGACGACTTCTGGTTTACAGTTCAATATTTTACAGTCACAGACCAGAGAGACGACTTCTGGTTTACAGTTCAATATTTTACAGTCACAGACCAGAGAGACGACTTCTGGTTTACAGTTCAATATTTTACAGTCACAGACCAGAGAGACGACTTCTGGTTTACAGTTCAATATTTTACAGTCACAGACCAGAGAGACGACTTCTGGTTTACAGTTCAATATTTTTCAGTTTTAAGCTTGATTGACTGTCTGACAAAAAAAAAAAAAAACAAAAAAAAAAAAAAACAACTTAAACAAAAATCTAGCTTATTCAAATATTTTACATGTATCATAATAATGACTTATTGGATCATACACTTTGATATTGATTCCGCCCTTCCAAAGCAATTCCGCTAAGATAGCGCGACTATCCCGCCTGCGGTACAAAGGCCCTCTCAGCTTGCTCGGTGTTAAGGGATTTCAGAAATTGAGAGAAGGGCCGGGCCTCTGAAAGAAATTTCCATTTCAGCCCCATCTCACCCTCGCCCGCCGTCCCTTCCCCTCGGACTATCCGTCTCAGGATAAGGCCTGCATCTCAAGCAACTCCGCCCTCCCGCGTTAAATGATCTCCAGTGAAAACCAAGGCAACTGGAATAACAATGTCCCGATAATGAATGCAATTGTGATCGCTTTCGCCTCGACTTCTTTCAAAACTGCTGCTTAGGGGGTTTTTCCGGGACGTAATCAGATTTACATGTCAGGGTTATCTCGGCGGTGCAAGTCATCGGCGTGATTGGGTGTGATTTATCGCCGCAGATAAAACGGTTGATGGGAGTCAAATGTTTTTGCATAAAACGCGCCGTCGAACGAAATGACGAAGCGGGTTGTCTAGGAAAATTTAAAACTGTAAGAAAATCAAGTTCAGATAATGCATATTAAGTTATTGTTAAATTAAATGGTTTAGTAAAACGTGGGTCATTCTATTTCAGCTTATACTGTACCTATTTAAAGGAAGAAAACTTGGTGCCCCAAAAATTAATATTCTTAATTCAATAAGGGTTCTTTTGGCACACCCCTTTCCTCTCGACCTTTTTAACCGATTTATAAGATTGAGGTGAAATTTTAAGAAATTTGAAAGATTATTATCTAGCGCGTGTTAACGAATGGTGTTTTTGAATGAGGGGTTTCTGGTTTCGCCGCATAACCTTTGATTTATTTCTAGAGGGCGATTAAAAATGTTGACCAACTTTCATTATAACATTTTTAAATGTGGATTGTTATTTAACAGCTGATCTCTTTCAGATGAATTGCTAAGTCAGATTGTAAACAATAGACCATCCGCTTGAATATTGTTTGAAAAGTCATATAAACTCTTCCAATTAATTAATCAATTGTACTATAGGTGAATATCTCACAAACAGCAGAAAATGTATAAAACAAAATGCGCAATTTGCTCACTGGCCCCTTAGTATATATTTTTATTCGTCGAAAAATGAATTATAAAGCTAAATATTGTGAACGAATTCTTTCCAACTGATATAACTTCGTAATAACTGTTTCATAATGTAATCCCGCCTATAATCCACTATAATGTTTATACGTAATGGGTGGTGCTAATTTTTAATCATTATAAACACAAAATATTATTAATTAATGTTTGTTAAACAGCTTAAAACTTTTACTAAAATTATTAACAAACAAACATTGTTCACCTCACAACCCCAAGTATTAAATGATTGAGGGTGAAAACGTTCCTTTTAACTTTAAGGATGAGTTAAATTTTCCTTACACTTTCATGTTTTGTGGAGACAATTAATTTATTACTTGTTATCCATCCCCAATCTTTAAAAGTAAAATACAGTAAATTACAGTATTGTTTATACTCACGGCCCAAAGAGAAAGGAAAAGTTTGCGGATCGTTTGTATTTATACACCAACTACACGAAGAAAAATTGCAGAATACCTGGAACCTACAAAAGAGATGTTGGAAGGGTTGTAACGGAGACGAACGACTGCAACTGTTTATAAATTACACATTTATGTGGAAGCAATTGAGCACGGCAGCAGAACAAATATTCGCAACCTTTTATCTTCTGGCGCCTTTCTTATTTTTGCGACTTGAGTCTCATCTTTCCCCCATTTTTCAACTCCATTTGTCGCCCCGACTTGAGCAGCTTCTCCGGTTTCAACATGGCTTCTGCCATTCTCCAGACAAATAACTCTAATAACAGCTGATATTAGGTTTGCAACACCTTTATTGACATTTTATTGTAGATTGAATATTTGTGTTCGCTTTCTGTAATGATTGCGAATTCCTAAATAATTGTTTGGGGAAGTTATCATTTAATTTTGTATTTATTTCAAATCTTCAAATTTTTTTCATGGTAATTTTAATAAACTAAAGTTATTATTTTTCGTCATTAATTAGGAAAATACAAAAATCTATACTTACGAGTATTTAATACGTTAAGGGTTTTTTTTGTGTTGAGAACTTCTCCTACAATTCTCAACCGATTTTCAAGTTTTCGGTGTCGTTGGATAGGGCTTGGTCTATAAGTTGTTTCCGCAAAAAAATTATGAAAATCGGACATAAAATAAGGGCGCTATACACAAATTAAGTTTGAAATTTTCCCATTAGAATAACATTGGTTTTGAGTTGAACATTTTAAATTTGTTAAAGTACAGCTGTAAATAAGTATAGTTTTTTTTTTTTTTTTTTTTTTTAGCGAATTTCCCTATAGGGAATACGCTATTACGGTAGTAGCCATGGTAAGACCTAAGCCCGGGACCACTTTACTTTTTCATTTTGAGGTCCCCAGAAGCCAAAAAACACCGTTCGTTCGTTTTCATATATATATATATATATATATATATATATATATATATATATATATATATATATATATATATATATATATATATATATATATATGTGTGTGTGTGTGTGTGTGTGTCCGTGGTACCGATAACTTTTGAAGCAGACCTCCGATTTTGATCAAATTTGGTATGAAGGTGTAAGACCAGGTCTATTTTCATGAGTTCGCGAACCAGCATTGTCGGGTTATGGGAACGGGGTTTTATGGGGTTTCAAAGGGGTCAAAAATGGATTTTTGGCATTTTTGGACCTAAATTTTCAAAATTCATCAATTTTAACTAAAACCATTTGAAAGAGCTTAAAAAAACAAACAATTTAGTATTTTGAATCTTTAAAATAGCTTAACTGGTTATAGAGAAAATTCAAATCAAGTTTCCCATGTTATTCTTATGGGTAAATCTTTAAAAAGTTATATATCGCTTATTTATCAACATATCTTCATAAAAATTGTTATGAACCTTCACTAGGTGGTGAGTAATTAAGATTTGATCAAAAACCCCCATGGCAGCAAACCTACATGCTAAATCCCATGGTATTTTCATGGAAAATAATTGTATAATGGGAGCAAGAGAGATGGAGATATAAGGTATCTGTTCTTAATCAGCTGATCAGCTGTCTTCTGCATATTTGTCAAATTTGAAATGTTTATGTTTTGTTATTTGTAAACAAATCTTTCCTTTTGCATGGAAGCTTTGGATTATGCACTTTTATTACTGTTAAAAAAGTCATTTATTGCAATATAAATATTAATATATGAATTATTAAATAAAAATAATTTACTCAGAAATATAATGCCATTTTTTATGATTGCTGATATTCACAATATTGGATTGTTCGGATGTCGTTGATTTAGAACTAAATGTCACTTTTGTATTGTATCAAAATAAATTGCTTGATTTCGAGAAACCAGTAGACTAGTAATTTTTAAATAGAGTACATCTCTGATTGATTTCAAAGCAGCATAAGCAAGAAAAATTCTATTAAATATGGACTGAATTTAATAATATTATTGGTAATCTTGTAGAAACATTACTTTCTTCTGTTTTTTTCAGTAAGTGGACGTATTTAATTAAATGTTAAATTGTAGGTTCAATTGCATTAACTAAATCTAAATCTTATTGTAAAGATAACTACTTAGGCATTATGACCAGAGTTGTTCAGGACTTTTCACCATTTGTTCTGCTACAAGTATAATCCATAGTGGAGGCACAAATTTAAAGGATGATGAAGTATATGGAAAGCCGAGTGGTTATTTTCATTAAAACCCCCTCGAATGGTAAATTGTTATGATTGGTAAATTTACTGACCGCAAGCTTTGGATGCACATAAAAATATAAACTATATAAGCCAATAAAATATTTTCTAGATTCAGTAAATTAATATATTGTTACAAGTGGTGCAACAATTTCATTTATACATTTAAAGTTAGAAAAATGTTAACAATCGAAACATTAATTCTCAACCTCAACCCCCGGTCATAAAAATAATGCGACATCCCTACTGAAAGACACGGGAAGATTTATTAGCAGGCAAACTGGACAAGCCTCATTTCTAAACACGGTGTGAACTCGGACCTTGTTGTAAATTATTTTAACCCCATCCTGGGGTTAGGTCCAGTTTAATCTAATGGGCGCGTGGTCGCAGGGGCTGACCACTGGTCATCGGCCCGCCCCAAATTAGGGGACGCATTTACGAAATGATTAAGGGCACGCGCTGGACCGGTCTGATGTGTATTGTTGCAAAGGTGTGAAGCGGAAACCGGGTTGTAAAGTCGGATTTTTATTTATAGGCGTTTCATTTTGTTCATACTTTATGATTTCACTATCAATTAGTTTTTCTAGTCTAGTTTCAAATTTTTTATCTTGCACAGTTTTATCTTGAATTTATTGACTTTATAAATTTTTTTTTCCGTCATTTTTTTGTGATTAAACTGCAATGCTGCACAAAAAAGATTCACACGCGTAAAGAACATACTAAAATGTTGCATTATTTTTGTTGTATTGCTTTTCCAACTCTATATTAAAATACTTCGTCTAATTTATAAGTAATTTATTCCGTTATTTTGTTGTTCTCAGATGCCAGTCCCAAAACTTCTCAGCAAGGAATGGCAATGGAAAGACTCAGCAAGTGCCAAGAAATTATGAAAGATGCGTTCTGTGCGTTCCTCTTAATCCCGAAGTGAAAATGTCGTAAACCTCTACTGAACTAAGGTGAGTACTATAAGTTAAATGGTTAATTAAAATATATTTCCAGTGAGAGTTTCAAATAGTTTTTTAATCGGTATGTCCTTATGAATCACTTTACATGTTTATATGTATAGAATTGAAGAAATGAAAAACAAAATATAAATATGTTACTAGTGCACGTGTTGCTCGACATCGAGCAATTTATTTCGATACAGTACAAAAGTAACATTTAGTTCTAAAACAATGACATCCCACCAATCCATGATTGTGAATATCAGTGATCACCAGAAACTACAGCTGTACGTTAAGAGATGTTTAAAATGCTCAAACCAATCTCAATGTTATTCTATAGAGAAAATTTCAAATTTAATTTGTGAATAATACCCCTTATTTTACGACCAATTTCTATCAATTTTTGGCGGAAACAACTACAGACCCCTAAAAAACCCCCTATCCAACGAAACAAAAAACTTGAAAATTTATTGATAATTATAAGAGGAGTTCTCTACTCAAAAACCTCTTAGTATTAAATAAGTATGAATTATAAATTAGTTTGCATTTCATCTATCTATGATTACATGAAACACACCATATATGAAGTCATCAGTGCTTTGAATAAACATATCTAAGAGAATATTTTCGTTCATTCCGCAATTCCTTTGTTTTAAGACAGTTGTTTTCTTATTCCAATATGAGCTCCACTATAATACCATCCCCTTATCACTCATCACAACCCTTATTTTTTCTTTTTTAACATTAGCCTATTATCGATAATTATGGAAATTTAATTTGCCTCTTTCTATTGTGATAGTCCCAAACATTACAGTTACCTTTAATGTTACAGGGGATGTAGCGGGGCCTGCGGGGGCGGAGGGCGGAGCTTGGCCGCGGACGGAAGCGGAAGCTGGATACAATGGTTGGCAACACTGGGGCGGCACCGGATGTCTCATCTGGGTCAGGATCCGGAAGCAGTGGATACAGTGATACAGTACCTTCCACCCAGTTATACACCCAGGTTACTGTTGTTTCGGCGGTATTCTGTTTAAAGTGTTAAAGTCTCTTCAAGCCGAAATTAAAATCAAAATACAGTAGAGAGATTTATATGAAATTAATAATAAAGACCTAAGTTTTAATAATTAAATTGAGTTTTTTTAATGCCTCCAATATTTTATTATTTGTAATTCAAATATTATGTACTTGTATTTCACTTAAACACACCTTCATCGTATTTGCATTTTTTACAACAATATTAAAAAAATAATTTAATTATACTACCGGATGTTCAATTGTATTCTAAGAAGAGGTTCAACTTCAAAATTCAATATCAGAACATGTAAAAAATATATATATTTTTTAAATGAAACTGTATGTCATTTTAGAGATACGGAACTAAAACACAATAAAAAATATAGTAATTATATAATTATTAAAAGGTTTGATGTGATATAAAAATTATTGCATTTTTAATATTACTTCCAACTGTAAAAAATGTTGTGATATCAATAAAATGATTTGATTCGATTACTCGTTTGTAAAATACTTGACTCTATTAATGACTACCCTCATAATGCTTGTTGGCTATTAATTTCTACTAATTTTTTTATGAGACTTCCTATGAGATACAGAAAAAGTTTTCATTTAGAATGAATACATCATGTTCTCGTCACTGCCATACGTAAATTAGAAACTACACTAGATGGCCATTTTCTGTGCCGTCTATTATTGAAATTCGATATTTTGTTATATTTTAAATATTGATTCATGTGAAATTTAAATTTATTTATCCATTGTCCACAATAAAACCATCTATCGCAACACCGTAAAAAAGTTGGTTTTTATATGCCATAACTGTATTCATGTTGTTATTAATTTAATATCTCATTTAATCCTTTTATAATTATTTTCAAAAATTCTGTAAAAAAAGTCAGATATGGGAAAATAAAAACGTAAACCCGTTGTGATGGACCACACAAAGTTTTTCTTTGATATCTGGCATAACCTTTTCCAAGATACATTTTTATCCAACAGTACAATACTTCTGTGAACTGCGGTTTGTTTGTTTAAATAGAAGAAAATAAAATACTACTATTCTCGTTAACTTAGTATATTATCACTGGTTCATTTTATCTTTATTATAATAGTACACACTATCTACCTCAACAACACCCTGGACACAATACTCTCAACTACTCCACATCTTATCTAACTTCTTTCAAACTCAGCAAGTTTATGGGCGTCGGGAGAGGAGGGGGAAGTTTCTACAGATAATAGACTATGTAATACGTTATCCACAGAGGTAGTCGGATTCAGCGTGGCGGGTAGCTCCGTCAGCAGTTTGCTGAGTCGGAGACCGTATTCAGCACATACTCCGCAGTAACTTGCCTACAATACGCCCTTCTTGAATTGCTGACGAACTTGCGAGTTGCACTTCGTGTCTGATTAGTGCTGCTTCATCCTCTATCAGTCTTGTTTGAGAAGAGAAACTTGGCCTCCCGAAGTTAAGATTAGACGAGCTATCGATTCTCAACTGTATTACTGGATGGTTTTGAATTCCACGTTGGAGCAAGAAGTTTATATTAAATTATTTGTTTTTTAGAGATTTTTATATTGTGTGGCAACACCAGCACAGTGTATAGTTTAAGTATAATTTATTCAATAGGTTAGGTCAATTTTCTCTTCTGTTTTATTATTTTTATACAAGTTTTTCATTCATTTGGCACTGTTTCAAACCATCGCGAAAAGAAACAAAAAACGAATACAGAATAACTCTTGTAGTTTGCTGGTTTCAATAATAATTTGTTGTTTTGAAATGTTTACATAACGAAACAAAGCCATTACTATGAAGAAAGAAATTATTTTAACAATACAAATGTGGAGTTAGTAGTTCACTAAAAAAGTCTACGGTCACATCCAGTAGACTTACAAATTAATTGCAATGTACATGTTGGTGCAAACTTTTATAACATTCGTTCTCCAAAAACACAGTCTGTGGCCTTAAAGTCCAACTGGGTGCCGGATATCAAAGGCTCCTTTATTACCGATGACATTAATACGTTCAGTCACAGTCAAAAGTGCTTTGAGCCGTCGGCATTTGTGATTTCGCATACTGACGGCGCGGCGCAGAGTGACAGTTGTGCGCGGCGGGGAGTGCGACGTCACGTCAGCCGTGCTCTACGCATGCGCCGTGACTGGTGACACCCCGCCAAGATAGTCGTTAGCCGTTTCCGCACGGCGTGTTTGCGGGGCTGCAAAACAACGGGGCCCTCACCCCAAACACTTTTTTGCATAGCCCCCGGCAGATACGGTGGCCCGACATCCTTTTTTCATGTATATCCGATTCCATACATACATTATAGCGCGCAGTTATCGCCGGCCTATACAACCCTTTAATTTCGCTTCTATTCAAATAATTTTTTTCACCCTACCCTTCCGCACGGTGTCTGTAACCACCCTTAGAGGACACTATTTTTTCTCACCCCTCGACCCGGGACAGGTCACCCCTCGGAAGCCGAGAAAGAATAAAAAATACTAGGTTTCGTGTTTTGCATTTCCTTTTCAAACCGATGCGTCCGCCACCCCACGGGCGACCCTTTCGCACCCCAGACATATATTTTAAATTTTTATACGGATGTTGACTACACATAAAAAATCAACTTTTGAATAACCAAACGGTTTATTAGAAGGGTTGGGGCTGGGTGGCGCGATCCCACCGCACTCTCACGGCCGACAGACAGACAGACGGGCTAACGAGACGCCATTGATCACGTGATTGCTAATTGTTAGCCTAATTAGAGCCTGGTAGGCTAATGCTATCACAGGGCCGGGTCGCTTGTTAACGGCCACCATGTTGCCTCTTCAAACCGCCTTAATTAGAACGCTAATTTTGTCCTACTTCTGTAAAAGGACGTTCTGTGTTTATGATTTTCCTCCTTTGAAAGAGGTTTTAAATTTGAAGGGTGCTTTACTATGATATTTTCATTTTAATGTATGATGAATTTTTCAAGTGTAATATATTGTAACTTATCTGAAACAAATGCGTCTATTTTCTATTTGTTCATTTCATTCAGAATCATTTTAAATTAAGCTTACATTTACTTTTATATGCATTTAAAATATTTTGTAAAACTCTAGCCAAAAATTACGTTTACCGTGGTTGTAAAATTGCCTATAGGGTTTGAGTTATAATAATATTATTTTTCCCTCATTTTAATGTGTTAAGTGTTTTATTTTAATTATAACCTCAAAAATTCTTGATTATACTTAGATAATTAAATCCTAAATTATTTACTCCCTCTTTTAATACAAATGAGTTTATATATTTATTCTCTTACTAACATAACACGCAACGATGATATTTCTTCTTCTGGAATTCCTAGTAATTTCCATATTCATCTCCCCCCCCCCCCCCCCCCTCCCGACCAGCAACATTCATTGACATCCATGACAAGGACGAGAATGATGAATGACACCTTTAACTGATTACTAACCATTCTAATTCGACAAGGCAATTGTAATATCGTTAGAATACACTTAACAAGCACCAGTAGTCTTTATAATGTTTCACTGTTTTTTTCTTTTTTTTTATTGTTTATAGCACTCTTTTTTACACAAAAAATAATTAGGTTCGAAAAAGTTTTATAAATAATACCTCTCACTTAATGAACAGCTGTTTTTTAAAGAAAATTTTTAAAATCATTCAGTTATTTAAAAAATTTGCATCTAACATAAAAACCCAAAACGTATTAAGCCGCGTCCACACTTGCCGAACATTCGTGGCGAACTTGTTCGGCGAACACAAAAATCAACAAACATTCTTATTGAACAATTAACCGGCCATATGATTTACATACTAAACGTTTAGCAACAAACAAACAAAAGTTCGGAAGAACCTTGTTCGGCGAACATGTTCGGCCAGTGCGGACGCGGCTTTACTGTAACTCTCTTGAAAAAAAAACACTTAAAAAAAGTTCTTTTCTACAAAAACTTTTGATTTAATTTCACAAAATTAGTGAGATAAGGTCTTATTTTGCATAGTATGCAAAAACATGTCGATTGTTTTTTATTATTTTTTAAATTGTGTTTTTACACAATCAGACTGAATATTTTATATATACATTCACATTTTATTTGCTGACTTTTGCAACTCAGTACAAAAGGAATGTGTATATTAAGAGCTATTTAGCCATTAAGGGGTCATGAGAATACGTAACCTAGAATTACAATGTTTTTCAGTCTGAATTAACTCAGTTACGCAATTGCACGCAATACGCAATACGTAATACGTTACGCAATACGCAGTTAAGTGTACGCAATTGCTCTACAACAATGTATTGAATTCTTTTGCTTGCTCATAAATTAAATTACAGTATTTTTTAATTAATTAAATACCGAGTCCCTTAAAAAAAAGTTAAAAAGTTTTATCTATTAATCAACATCCATCAAATTATGAATATTTTAATAAAAAAATTCCAGCTTTCATCGGCATACAACAATTTCCTTTTACAGTAGGCTACAATGGTAATTTTTAATTAATGTTTTATAAATCTCTAAATTAAAATGTTTTAAATGTTCTTAAAAAAAGTTATGATTTTAACTTAATTATTTTTTTAGTAACAAATATTTTTACTGTGAAGAAAATAATATGTACTAGATTACGTATTGCTCATTTTCATATATAACACATATTACTTTTAGTTCTAAATCAATCTCATCCGACCAGTCCAATATTGTGAATATCTGTAATCGCCAAAAACTACACGTATTTACAGCTGCACATTAACAGATGTTTAAAATGCTTTATTCAATCCCAATCTATACATAATTGACACTTTTTTTTGTAAAATGAACTCCTACCGTTTTCATAGAGCTCGGCGTGAAGTCGTTTATAAAGTAAATTGGTAAATATCTATTCAAACGGAAGGGCCCTACAAACCCTTTAAGTTCTGTATTTCCTCCTTTGATTAACATTGATAAGGAAATTTCAAGTTAAACAGCTGTAACACAGTACCTACACCATTAAGAGCATCTGTTTATTCATACCAAAGATTATGTTATAATCCTAGGATGATACACTAACCAACTGCATTAAAAAGCGTAAACAGTAACAATTGACTAAACTAAATTGCTCGAAATCGAGCAACAAGTACACTAGTGTTATTTTAATGTGAAATTTTGAGATTTCAATGGTGGATAGCGCCTTTATTTTCAGTCCGATTCTCATCAGTGTTTGGCGGAAACAACTACAGACCATGTAAATAGACATAACCCACAGTTATGCAATTTTTCATCCTTTATTGAAAAGAATGGTAGTCTGATTTACCTATCACATGTCACTTGTACCTAAAGTTCGCCCCGGTAGATCTCCCTAGCGTAGGGCCTAAGTTATACCCCGTTCAAAATAAATGTGCGGTCGAAATGCAGATTTCAATTCCCCCATTTCTCCCGTTCCTCCCACTGCTATCAATCCAACCAATCGCAATCACTAAAACTTTGTACAGCTGTTTAATATCTCATGTCACTTTATGCCAATGTTTTGATTTTTCGTAAACAAATATTCATATTTTGACGTTTGAGATGTAAAAAGAAGCGCTTGCAACGGTGACGAGGTGAAGTAACATATTCATTAGCGCTAATTTCTACTCTGAATTTCAAGGGCGAAATTAAAATAACATATGATTTTGAAGAAAATAGGGGAATTAAGAACGATATTAAGGGGATTTCCCTTATGGTGGGAAATAAAATTTTGTCTTTCGAACGCACATTAATTTTGAACGGGGTATAATTGGTTTCAAACACGTCTATCCTATGACAAGTGTATTCGTGATAGTGTATTTAGTAAATGATATGTATCGAATGGAGCAGTTAACAAATCGACAAAGTAATGTCTTGGATTGGTCTAAATAGGGTTTAATATTTATTTCATGAAGTTATAAAGCATTTTCTTAGGGGTTCCATGTTTTAACTATTGTCTCGTAATTTATTGATACAAAAACTGCCACGGTCCGTTCAGCAGTTTTCTCTCTAGACTTTTGAATGCACTCTTTTATTATATAGGATACTATTCAGATAATAATATAGCACAATACACTCTATTTTAGTAGTTTTCATTTATGTAAACAGTATACAGTACCGCACTATGACCACGAATGAATAAGGAGAAAGTCAGATGATCACGCAAGAGATAAAATGAAATTATCAATGTACTCACCATTATGTTTGTTTTATTAAACTATTTTTTTTTTATCTTAATGTACGGTAGATAATAAAGGAGATTATTGAACAATTTTATATTCCTTTATTGATGTGTTTGTTTATAAAAGAGGTCTCTTAAATAGTGAACAAAATCATAATTAACAAAAGTGCAACGTTTTAGGAGAATTTTTTATATGAAGCAAACAATTAAAACATAGGTTCTTCGAACATTTTCGAGACCTTAGATAGCCCAAATGACGCCTCGGCCATAGATTTTGCCAATCATTTCGCCCCTATCACGCAGTGTCCTCTTTGGCCCGTTTGACCTCTTGCTGATAACATTATTCAAGGTCAACAAATTGGAATCAAACTGTAGAGGGAGAATCCATTTGATGACGCATCGAGGGTGAACTAAAAGTCAAACTGTGACACTCGTGTACCCAAACAAACCCGACCCCTTTGGCAAATGTAGGCCCTATACAATCCGTAAAATTGCAATCTTATAAGAAGTTAGGCCTATGCTATACTAATTACTTAATATATCGGAGAGAAAGATTTTTACCTAAAAAATCGTAAGTTTTTCCAAAACCAAGGAATTTTAGCAATAATAATAATAAGACTTAATCACCATTATGTTTACCGTAAATAGACCTAAACCACTGCAGAGAATTAAAAAATAGACGAAACCCAAGAAAAATGTCCTTAAACGTTAACACACAAAAACAAATATTCCCTATTTAAATCGCTCTCTTTTCAAACCTCCAACGAACTATTAACAATATTTACCAACCTAACGTCCGCATCCTCATCATTTATCCATGCAGTGCTTAGCACAGTTTGACAGGCTGCAACTATTAATAATTTGAATGGGCCGAGGCAGGCAAACGAGGAAGCGATGGAGCCAGGCAGGCTATTGACAACAGAGGCACCGTGCGACACCAAACATTCAAAAAGAGGTCAACCCTTCCCTTCCGGGGCCGCGGGGGTAAAAAACCGCGCTGCTCCAGCGGCGGCGGCAGTCACCCTGGCTGCGATACAACACTGCGATGCCACGGGGAGAGGTGAGTGTAGCATCGGCTCTTGTTATCACACGTACAAGGTTAGCTAGGTTGTGATTAAGGTTAAGGTTAGATAAGGTGAATTGTTTTTCTTAAATTTTGTATGAATGAGTTTTTTTTGTATTTTTTATTCTGATTTTGTGATCTGTTGTTTGCTGAAATGTGCAGTTTGGTCTGTTCTTGGTGTATCATAAGTTAATTAATCTGTTTATACAGTGCTATTCAAACTAGATTTATATTTAGTACATTTTCCTTTTTTTGTGCAATGTGTTCGTTGGATCTCATAAATAATTATATTAGAGTATATTAATATGATTGGTAGTTTTGATATTATTCACTTATTTAAAGGAATTAAAAATAATTTGATTAATTGCCAACCACCGTTTAAAATAATACAAATTTTTGAATTAATTAAGATTTGTTACAAATTTTCGTAGTAGGGAGGCACGAAACGTGGAAAGTTTTTTACTGCTTATTAGTAAATATTGAGTTTAGTTAGGTAGTTTGGTTTGATTCAGTTGGTTCATCCACATGTATACATAAAATAGTCACCATGGCGTAAAATATGGACTACACACTTGAAACTCGCGAATTGAGGTCTTCATTCTCTTGAGGATTTCAACCCTTCAAATCACTTTATTATGTCGTCTAACAATGTAATAAATAATCTTTATAGTAAAATTTAAAAACTGATTTTAAATTTTATTAGAACAATAATATAATTCTATTAAGAATAATGTAGATTAGAATATTTTTATAAAATATATTTGACAGTATATGCTAAACGAAGAAAATATTTTGTTTGTTTGTTTACAATATACTTTCCAAAGCGTTATTTTAAAACCAAAAGTTTAGCTCAGTGTAACAAAGTATAGAAATTAATCTTGTAAGAGCATTTACTAAAACTCAAGCCTGAAAATAATATATAAACTACGAAATCAAAATGTCCTTTAGGTCTATCCATTATTGCACTATGTCTTTGGAATTAATTAAAAATTTTAATTACATTTAAAACTGCCTAAATCAATAACATTATAACACAATACTGAATACTTTTTATTAGTTGTTAAAACGTTAAATCCTTTGAACGCGTTTCACTATTTACTCACAAAACAAGCCCTCCCCGCAATTCAACACCGTTTAAGTCGACTTATCCATTTTATGCCAAAAACTCAGCCGAGTCCCCAACACGGGGTCGTGTTGTCCCAAAGCTGCCAATAGTTGGCGCTAATCCCGCCAGGGTGCGAGAGCGTGGGACCTCCGGTAATGACGGAATAACTACCGGCACCGAAGGGTTGCATGGAAACACAACAGCTACCTGCCACCGCGGTCCAGGCAGCATCCTCTTCACCCTCGTGGGAAACCGGTCCCGCTGTCCCGCTACCTGACTGTGTTTATGTGTTGCCTCCGCTGGGGTAATTTATTAGCATACTTTTTGGAACCAGTTACTGGTGTAACAGCAACATCCGGGATGCATATTATTTTTAATTGTTGATACTAATAGGCTAAACACAGCAGATGAGTTTCAGTATCTAAAAAAGTATAGAGTCCAAGGATTTTAATGCAATTAAATTAAGCTTAATTTATCACTGTAATAAGGCATACATTTGTTTAAGTTTTTTTTTATTTGTAGCGAAAATTTAGAAACCAAGGCTAGAACATGTCAAGTAGTGTTGTAAAAGTGTCAAATTTAATAATAAAACTTGATAATATCTAAATTATTGCAAATTGTGACAAACGGTTTATTATAATTACAGAAGATTTCTTGAAAAGGCCTATGATGGATTTCAAATTCAATTTTGAGAGTAATATAGGTGTACCTTTAACCTTTTAAGTTTTACATATATTATTTATTAGTTTACAAAAAAGAATCATAATGAGAAGCCAAAAAATGAGTTATTTATTAGATTTTAATAGTTAAATATTTGTTTTTTTAAGTATGCTCATTGCAGTAGGCCTAAACGTGATTATGTCTCTAAAATTAACAAATGGATTGTACGTTTATGATTGACTTAAACCCTTCATGGCCTTACACTGTTTATTAGGAAATAACTTTAAGTTATTTTAGTTATAGAATACTTTTCAAAGTAAAAACTAATTTTTTCACATATTTTCGTAATAAAGTCTTAGATTGTATCAACATAATTTTACTAGCAAATTATTCCTTAGTTTTGACTATACTAATTGCAACATTAATTGAAATTTTAGACTTAAAGTTCTTGTGGGAATTCAGGTAAAGAGTAAGAGTTATTTTCGTCAATTATTTAAGCGAACACATTTTTTAAAGTGCTATGGGTACAAAACGTTCTACTTTTGAACCAGACTAACTTTTCCACATTAGTAAAAGATTTTTATATAATTTTAGGTGATAAGCAAAATTTTGTATTATTGGCTTAATTTTGTATGTATTTAAAAAAGTTTGGTTATCAAGAAAGTTATGCCATCTTATTACCTATAGGTAAACATTAAACATCACATACTTTTGTATTATCACAAATAAATTACATTTACATACATTTTCATGTATTTCTCATTACATTTACTTCTGAAAATAGTTTAAAACAAGAAGCTAAACCTCATATAATTTCTAACTAGAGCAAGTTTGTACAGTGGTAAATTGAACTTTTATTTGAGTTAAAATGACGAAGAAACTCTTCGGTGGGTGAAAAAGGTCGAGGTGTTTGGAGTAGATAAAATCTCCGTAAGTTTTAATGAACTGATCATTTCGTTCTCATTCAGTAATCCGCCTTTTGACGGCGGTATTGGCTACTCTGTCGTGTCGATCTCTCTATCTCTCTCTTCATCTAATTTATATTACCAGCGGCTTTTGAAGATGTTTCTTGAGAGATTATTATTCCAATGAAAAAGAATTTTTTTTAAATTACATTTTGACACAAAACTTATTACGGGTACTATACTAGACTATATTATGTGGTTAAGCAAAATTTGTATGGTTATTTCCTTTGAAATATTTTTATAGGCTATACATGATTTATTCATGAAGATAATCTATTTTCATATAGGCCTTAGTAGTTTTAAAAACTACTTTCTCTACCGTATTTATAAACATTATATCTAAAACATTTTGGTAATATAAAATAAATATATTTTAGTATGGGTGTATCTATTTTAAATTGTAAAAAAATTGGTTTTAACTCAATTTTTTTTAATTATGAGTCATCAAGATGTGGTGTAGAATTATAAATCCTTGGACTTTCACACTTTTACTTATTATTTATTGACTTTTGATTTTACTCTTAAACAAAAAATATTAACAGTACTTATTACTGTATTGCAATTAAATTTTTCAGAGTTTAAAACAACTCACATTATCCTTGTTTACAATACGTAACTTTCTCCCTATATGAAATAGTGTCAACAAAAAATCGACGAGAAGATAAACGGTCTCAAAATCATTTTTAGGAACATACGCCAACAAAAAAATCATAATAGCCAGTCTCCTCTCCACAGGATCAACGAGGCCACAGTCAGGTTGGAGGGCAAAAACGCCGCCCCATTCACAGCTCCTGGGAGTCTGCGGTGTTGTGTGTTGTAGGCCTACTACTATAGCAAGGTGGCGGTTTTTTGCCGCTATCTTCCCATCAGCTCTTGACTCTTCCCGCCAGATACCATCGCCCTAACAAATTGGATTTTGACCCTTTTTCGAGTGGGAAATTGGTTCCTCTCGTAACAATGAGATATGATCGGCTCGAGGAGGCGAGACTGCGTGAAATCCGCAAACAGCTATGGAAATAATCTTTTTTTACTCGACTTGAAATAGTTGTAATACCTAGGTCTACACGGAAGCCTACAACAACTGTAAATTAATTCACTAATTGTTTTAAGTTATTTTGTCATCAAGTTTGGACAGAATTATGTACGAAGCAAACAAAATTAACAAACAATTATCATTTTACTAACTTTAAACCCTGGATAAATACACATTTAAAACTATAAACAATCATACCATTTACCTTACAATCATATTGTAGCTACTAGTATATGTAACTTTTAATTCGCTATCCTTGACTATGACTTTTACCTAGAAGCTTGTAAACTCCTGTTTGCATAAATGACTTATAAAAGAATTAATTATAATTAAATAATAGAATGTGGTAATGTTGTTAATAGACCCTACCTAGGATAAAAAAATCCTAACACTGTTCAATATTTAATTTGTTTGTCTTCACTATGGTAAGTTTGGGTTTTTACTTACTCATGACTTACCCACAATTAGTTTCTCTAGACTACCTAAGATTTCCATCCAAACTTGAGAACTTTATATTCTTATCAATTAATTAAGGATAACATTTTGATTCCTCCTTCTCAATTGTTATAATTTTACGTAACCCACGTGGACTTTAAACTTATATTTAAGTTTTTAAAATATCAACCGTCTTTTCATTGTTATGAGATGTTGGCAACATAAAGGGCAGATACAGCAAGATGTGACGCATGACGGTGTAGGAGATGGCGGTGGCGTAGCGCTATCTGAGCCCCCCCCCTTACCCCCCCCCCCCCCCAACTTTATGTGGCCGACGCTAATGTCGGGGAAAATCTTATTATAACTACCGGTAACTATACCGTCTACCAACAGACTATTGAATTAAATTCAACAAGAAAACGTGATTGTCAAATTCAGTTCGAAAACATATTTAGATATGGTTTGTTATTTTAAGAGCCTGATGGTTTAAAAGACAGTAAAGTTGTTTTTAAGTTTGAAATGTTAACGGGATTTACTAAACTTTACTACTTTTAAGTGGCTTACTGAAGGGTCTATCAAGTTCTAGGAGGAACGATTTTCTCAAAGACTGATGGTTAAGTATGATCCATAACTTCTGACTGCTGTTAAATTCTCGTACTTTAATTTAAGTTATCCATTTTACCTTGTGAATGGAAGAAATACTGTTTGTGTGGTGGATGTTAAAACTGGCGATCAATTTGGGATTTGAGACAGTTTTCTCCATTTCTTGAAAGTTTTTATAGTTGGTGTTTAACTCGACTTCCAAGTTCATCAGGAATTAGAGGTAAACTTTTTCCATAGTTGTTATGTCCTGAACTGAAAACATGCAATCTATCTAGTATTAGATACTCTCAGGTTATGGTCCTTACGCGTTATGGCCCTCACAAGTTGGTCCTCACAATTATGTTATGATCCCCACAAGTTATGGTCCTCGCATGTTATGGTCCCCACAATTACAGTAATCGAATGTTATGGTCCTCACAATTATGTTGCTCACATGTTGTGGCCCTACAAGCTATGTCCTCGCAAGTTATAGTCCTCACAGGTTTTGGTCTTTGCTGGCTATGGTTCTCACAAGTTATGGTCCTTACATAATTTTGTAGAATTATATTTACCTGTTCCAATTAACGCCTGTAGAGTTAAATGTTACATGTTAAAGTTAAAACATGTAAAAGTTAAAAGTACATGTAAAAGTTAAATGTAAAGTTAAAGTTAAATGTTAATTAGGCCTGTAAAGTTTCTATCAAACTTCCTTAGGCTTCTCACCACGTCAAATTCGTCACCACGTTCAAGCAAAAATCACCGAGTTTATTTTTATTATCAATAACAACACAATCTGTAACAAAAGCTCCGCTAGTGTTGATTTAAACTCGAATGAGGTGAATAATGCTCCTTTTTTAAAATCACATGCAACGGTTTTGTGCAGTTTCCACAACATACTCTAATTGTTTCATTTAAAGTAACAAAATTAATACTTTTTAGCAACTTCTCGTTTTAAAACAGTTTTTCCTTGTATCGATTATTATTTTACAGTAAAAATGTGTATTCTTCTAAGGGTTATTTAAAATTTAAATGACATAGGGCCTACATAACCATATAACCATGTCAACTACACCATCGCCGGCAGCGGACCACCGTAATTCCCCATTACTTTTACCCCCGTTCCTCCAGGAGCCTTCCCCAACGCTGTCTTCCCCGATCGATCCGCGTGCCATTTCGGCCTCATATTTCACCTTGCGAGGGTGGCTACGCCGCGCCGTATCGCCCGTAATGGCCTCCGCCTCCGCCGCCGCCGTTATCCCGCCCGCCCGCCGTACACTTTATCTGCTGCGCCAACCTTTAGGCGCTTCTCCCACCATAATTGAAATGTTATAATGCATAATTAAATCGGAATCTCGGGAGGGTTACTTTGAGCGGTAATGTCGACCGCAGTTTATCGCGCTTGTCTTGTGACCTTCGTCATTTGTTAACAAATGCTTTGTTAGGTGAACAGATAGTTTAGTTACCTCTTATAAGATATTACATAACTTAAATTCCTACGAGAAAGTTCACGCCATTGTTTAGCTATATTACCAAAGGTTCGCTTTCAACCACCCAACTTTTTCAGGCCAATAAAAAAATAACTTGAAAAGTGGGGTAACATCCGAGTGATTATGGTTGTAAAACATACAAACAACCCAATAATTTTTTTTTATTTGCAGTGAAAATGGAAAGTTTACCGGTTAAAACATTTGAATGGATACGATATTATGTTAGGTGAGATGAAAAACGTGACAATTTCTTGTTGGCTGCGGTTTAAATATACGAATTCGGTTATATTACTTATACTAGTGAAAGATATGATTATACTTGTGGAGTACCAAATTAAGATTTCATTTTTACCAGTTATTTGAAACCGGGATCACATTTAGTAACTGAATTTCAGAGGTGACTTGTTCCAGTAATCATATAAATTATGTTTAAATGCATCACCCTTGCGTGAATGGATCCATACCCTAGAACGAATCTTTTATCAAATTCCACAGTTAATTTCCATCCACTCTGTGTGCTAAACATTATACCTTTTCAAATGATGCACATAATATGTATACTTATCATGATCATAGTACTGCCTGTAATCATAATGATGTAGTTGTTTTACCTCACTCATTATTTCGATGAAATGGTGACTTTTGATGAACTTGAACTTTGAGAATTTATTTTTAACTTGGACTTTATGAACTTTGGAGGACGTCTCAAAAATTCATCCTTATGCTAAATACATAGCTTTCATACAATTTAACTATTTTATTACTCCTGCAAAACTACGTATTTCAAGTCATCTTTATTTTCAATGATTACTAAATAATCAACATCGTATAAAGAACTAATCCAAAGGCCTATAATTTAAATAATTCTCAACTGTAACAAAAAATGTAAACTGTCTTAAACGGTATCTCAAAATCTAAAACATAATTAATGTAATATTCGTCAAGCCCTTTCTTAAATAACGCCATATCTAAATGTTCGTTTAAGGGCTAAACTCGTTGCTTCCAGACAAAGATATTAGAGTAAATGAGGCGAAACAAAAAGACGTCTTTGACTTGTTAACTCCGCATTACACAGTCGATGGCTTTAACGGCTAATAACAACTGTCTTTACTGAAAAATCGCTGTTTAACTTTATCCCTTCACCGTCGATGAGCTCCCTTAGTTTGGAGGGCTGAGTCTATTGTGATGAATATTTTTTTCATATTTTGTATTGTATTATTATGTCACGTTTAAAAAGACATATACTCATCGATTTCTATAAAAAAATATATGTATGATTTGTTTACTCTTTCTAGTTTTGTCATCTTAAATAAATGTGTTGGGCAGATTCTACATTTTATAAAGTTTATTACTGCAATTGGTTGTAAAGAATCAATCCAAGAACAAACAAAAGATGCAAGACTACTTATATGACATTGTAATGAACCACCAGTTTGAAGAAGGGAACAAGTCTAAAAATGTGTTTTTCGGGAAACTAAAAAAACTGTATAGCTACTATCATAGGCGCACATTGCTAGCTATAAGAAAGGAACAAAACCACTCGGATCATGGTGATATTAGCCACATAATTTTGCGTGAGTTGTAAGAAGGGAACAAGTCCGGTTTTTGTTCCCTTCTTTAAACTAATTAATTAATTAATTTAACTCATGTGTAAGTATTATGTATAACTAAGGCCTACGCTACCTTATTTGTGCTTATTGAAATTATAGTAAATTACTAGAAAACGAAGAATTTTATTTCCAAATAATTTTATTTTTATCGTAGATAAAAACGTACTGTATACAATTCCCCTAGTAAAATGGGTATTAATTTTTAAGGAGTTTATTTGTATATTTATATTTATTCTTACTTCATTAAAAATTATGCTTACTTCGGAATCTTATAAAATTAATTTTTTACTGAAGAAATTGAAAATTAGCTCCAGATTTTTTAAATTATCCAAAGTTTTATGTAACCAAAACAAATTGTATCAAATACTACTTATGTGGAATGCATACTAAATAGTAGTTTATTCCCCAATCTTGAGTAAGTCTTAAAATTTGAAAAATATTTTAATGAAATTTTTAACAATTTTTTTTAAAGGAAGGCAAGAGATTAAAGCATTGGGGTAAATATTTGATAATGGAATATCATTACTGTTACAGGAAGCTCAATAAACCTGTTTACAAGGAAACTTTAATTTAGTTAAAAATGATGGCAGCAATAATATTTAATATGGTGCGAGCTATACACAAGACCAGCTCGTTGCTGGATGGCTGGTGGCTGGTGGCTGGTTGCTGGTTGCTGGTGGCTGCGGCCGAGCCATAAACAAGGTTTTATGTTTTATGTTGGCGGGCGCCAGAGCAGGGGACCTCTCTAATTTTTTATAGCATTATATTACTACCATTGTATTACTTCATATCTGTAATGTCTTTGTCTATAATCCAGCACGAAATGCTGATAAGCAATTGTTTTTTATTTACTTTGTATTGACACTGTATTGAAAATTCAAAACAAGCTTTCATTATTTACACATTGAAATACTGTAACGAACTAATCCTAGTATCGAGAAGTGAGCGATTGAGTTGGCAATATCAATTTTTTACCTTAAATTTAGTTTTAAAGTTAATGTTACAGTTTCTGTGCGATAACTCCAATTTATTTGAATATTGCGTATGGCAACATTTTATATGTATACACACATTACTGCCTCATTGATTTTAAATCAACAATTTAAAAATTTTACGTATAATTTAGGATTTTTTTTATAAATGCGCATTTTGACATAATTTATTTAATTCTGTTACTGACAGTTGTTACTGTAAGTAATAAAAGTAATACTACTTTTATTGTCACCTTAGTAGTGGGGTTTTGCCGGTTCTGGCCCATTTCAAGGCCAAGCGGTTCGAACCGGCAGGTGTGGTTGACAGTGATGGGTGTGTTTTGTAAGTGGGTCAAGGCCATCCGGAGGGAGTTTTAAAAAAGCGGAGCCGCGAGGGGCTCAGTCGGGGCGGGGACTCGGGACGGGTCGGATCGGAGCGGGAGCGGCGGGCCGAGGGAGGGTTGTTTTTTTTTTAGTTTATTTATTTTAATTAATTTAAATTAAAATAGTGTCGTTGTTGTTGTTGTGCAGAGAGGCGTTGGAGCGTCGTGCACCGTTGACGCAGTGGTAGACGCCGAAGGTGATGGCGAAAAGGAGGTAGACGCACAGCATGCACAGTACGCATTTGAACAGTTGCAGCAGGCGGACCATGCCTTGTTGGTTCGCCGTTTCCAATTGCAGCCTGTTGATCTCCAGTCTGAGTCTGTCCTCCTCCAATCGTGATCTGAGCGTAACGTCGTCCATCATGTCTGTGTGTGCGTGTTTTTTTAGTTTGTGGTGGGGGAAAAAACGGGAGCGGTGTTGATGGTAGGAAAGTCGGCGATGAAATGAGAAGCGAAGACGAATGCAGTGCATATTTATTGTAGAGTGGTGGGGGGTGAAGAAAAAAAAACAGTTGTCTTCGACTAAACCTCATCGTCAGCTGGGTCGGAAGGTGCAGCCTCGGAAGGTGGAGGAGTGCCGCCTGCAGGTTCGATGTCCTCGCTCTCCATCTCCTCGCATTGTGGACAATTGTAGGAGATCTCCACAGTCATGGTGATGGTGTTGTTGGGAGCGCTGACTACGTCACTCAAAGTTTCAAAAATATCCTTCAAGTCTTGTTGCGACTTTACGGTAAATGTATTTGTACTTGTCGCTAAAGGAAAGCCGCTCATCGTTCGGGAGTCGGCGAACAAATGGCGAGCGGAGGTGAGGCGGCCGCCTATATTCGGTAGGGGTACCGTGGTGGGGGAAGAAAAGAGTGGGGGGAGGACAGCGGTGGGGCGAAGCCCGGGTGGGGGAAGAAAAGAGTGGGGGGAGGACAGTGGTGGGGCGAAGCCCGGGTGGGGAACGAGGGAACTTCGGTCATCGCAGTTCGCCGCGAAACGCCGTCGGGATAGGTTGTGGGAGCCGTATGAAGATAAGCGCTAGCTGTAACACAATGTAGAAAATAGTAATACTTTGTTTGTAAATTAAATATTAAATTTATATTTAACCAGAGCTTGCATTTCTTGTTCCTCGTCGTTTAATTCAACAATTTTAACACCATTAGTAGTCTGTTCCTCTTCCTCTGCACTTTGCGACGATGAAGACATGGAGGTGCCAGGAGAAGATGACGAGGATGAAAATATTGTGGTAGGATTGACATATTGCACCGTGATGTTGATCCATCTTAAAGGATAGCTATCAATGACTGTCAGTAAGTTTTGGAATAGTTCTTCCATCTCTTCTCTGTTGGTAATTAAATGTTGAAAGGAAATGAATTTATCATCCATGTTGTTGTCAGTGCGAGTAATGAAATAAGAATGAGAAGCGTATGGGATGATCCGTAGAATATATGTTGTAAAAAAAGTGGTGGGGGTAATCTCAAGGTCAATCAAATGGAATTTTAAAAAAGGGCTGCAGTCAGTGACTACCGCTATACATCTGAAGCTTCAACAGGATCAGAAGACCAATCTGATCTGTACTTGCACGCACTTATGATGCATGTACAAAAGTCGTCTTTATAATATGCATTGCACTTTCGACAAGTGGCAAGTTTTTGCGGATGAAATTTGATACACTTCTGGGGACAGCAAGTGTGGAAGTATCGTGATTTATAAATCTTGAAGGTTCGCAATTCTGGTGGCGGTAGTTGCTTTGTCTTGCACTTGCAGTAACAGGATCCGAAGAATTCGCACTTTGTACAAGCTAATCCGTCTACCATCCATCTTCCTAAATCTGTGCATTTCTGTTCACAACAGTAGCGCGGTGCGTCCTCGTTGTTCTTCTCCTCCATGTTGCCGCTTCCAAGTGTTGGCAAGAAATGAAGTTGTACAGTGTAGGATAGCGTGTTTTATAGATCAATAAAAGTGGTGGGGGGTAATCTCAAGGTCATCCAAATGGAGTTTTAAAAAAGATCATCTTACAAATGTAAGATGTTTTTTTTTTTTTTTTTTTTTTTTTATTTATGATGTTGGCTTGTCCTTTTCTTCTTCTTTAGGTTCTTTCTTAATATTCTGTTCCTGTTCCTGCTTGTTCGCTGTAGCCATGGCGATGAGTTCTTCAGTGGATAGCGGGTGCACTTCTGGAAACTTCAGGATCAGTTTTGGTTGGAACCCTTCTCTAGTCAATACACTGAGATCGGCGCTCATCTCTTCTACGGTTCTATAGTCCTTTCCGTAGATCTTTCCATTGAATTCAATCATCATTCGGTATAACATGGCGGCAGTGGTTGTTATCGCTGCGACCGTAGGAGAGCAAATGATGATTCTGTTGGAGTTGATCCCTCGTTTTATAGCGAAATTTTACAGCGAACCCTTGTTGACGTCATGCTTTGTCATTTAGTAGTATTTGTGGAATTTGACATTGGTTTGAGTAGATGGAGCGGATGTTGTCGCCGCCTGTGTGGGAAAGAACAATTCTTCATCGCAGAAGTTCTGTTTGGAGAACATCCTCTTGTTTGTTACATAGGTGTCAACGTTCAAGTGATAACCACCGGCAAGAAGCACTCGCAATTCATTAGTGAAATTGTCGAGCTGTTCAAAAGTTGTAATAGTGGAGGTATCGTATGATGCACACTTGATCTTGAGAGACATTGTGCAATCACCAACGGAGATGTGTACAGCACTGAAGGTAGTCGTAGACTGAGGGAATTCTTACGGACATTGCTCCATTTATATAGTTTTTGAAACTAGGTCAAGGTCACCCGAAATTGTTTTTTATATAAAGCAGCATACCGATATGTGTACAAACACATACCGATATGCTGCTTTATATTTGTTTTTTTTTATTTTTTTATTGTTATTCATTTATTTAGAAATATTTTACAAAAGTTTACAAGAACAATATGAAATTACAGATTAACTGTTGGCGTTAGGCATGACGTGAAGCGTGAGCTCTGTAGAATTACTTCCGCTCGGACCGTGGGACGCCAAGTAGAGAGCTCCGGGATGGATGAGGCGTAGATCTTCGTTCTGCAGAAGTTGGACGAAGCGTTTGGGAAGAAAGATTTGAAACTTCGGTTCATCACCAGGCGAGTAGGGCGCTTCACTCAGCGTGCAGTTGATGGCGTCTCCGACAGTTGTTTCCATCTTCTTGATGGTGTGGATGATGTAATGCTTTTCTTCCTTCAATTCCGAACATCTTTTAGTGGGTAGGATTGTGGACTTGGAATGTTTGTTGAACTGATCGACAAGCGATTGTAAAAATGTTTGCGTTGCCATTTTTTACTTCTTCTTTTTTCGTTGATAATATTCTTAGTCTTGCGAATCTGCGTGTGAGGTGTTGACTGCTCGGTGGCTAGAGTAATACTCATGCCCGGTCATGGTTGTCCCCTCGCTTTTATACCCTTCCCATCCCCCACCACTCTGTTGGAGATACGCGTTCAAGCGATAATCGTTCTTCAAGGCGCATTGCGATTGACGATGTTTAAAGTTTTTCGATGAAATACAAATGTTGCCGAAATGACATTGGAAATCCCTGTCCACCTGGACATTTAACACTTCGTGGTTTGTAAACTTCTGTATCCAACTGGCTTTTTCCACTCCTTTTGTGTAAATAATTTTAAATTCTTTACAGTAATGATTCATGATTTGCGGCATCATACTGTAGTGTACAAAACCTTCATCCCATCTCAAGTTGTGAAAGTATTTCATCAACCACTTGTTCGTTACTCTCGCTTTGGTAGTTAATCTGTTAAACGGTAGTGGCGGTTGGAATAAATAGTGATAAACTACAGATGTGTTCATATCTAAAACTACTAACTCTTTTATGATAAAACTTCCGTCGTTACCGCGGAACGCTTGGAATTCAATTATACCTCGTCTCACTTCCATTACTTCCGATTTGTTAGAAAACGAAACTCGTTTGTTCATGACGAAGGTTGGTAAACGACTGTTTGCAAAACCGCGGTGCACGCTCTTTTATACCCGAGGGTCTACACTTATCAATTATTGAATGAGCCTTCTTCGTTCACCTCTTGGGCTTGCTCATCTATACTGTAGTTAGTCTGATAGTTGTGCAACTGTCTCCACATGTCAACTTCATGAGGTATCCTATTGAAGATGGACGTATCTACGGGACCGTACAGAATCGGCACATACGGTTGCCTATCCAATGTATCGGTTAGATACTCTTTTATAATTGCACTTGAAAATATTAGCTGTTTTAGATATCTTGTGACAGGACCGGTAGCACAACTTAGACTGTAGAATTCATCTTTTGTCAGGTGTATCTTCATCTCATGCTTGGTTAAATCTCGAAAGCGGACGATTTGTCCACCTCGATGTTTCACTATATCGATTTCGATATTGGATTCCAGCAGACTTAATTTTGTCCTTCTTCCAAATGTGTTGTTACTCAAATAACATTCCAAAAGATGTAGATGTTTTCTAAACGATTCCCAGGAAATTTCAGTGAAGGCCACCATTTTAGATCCGTGATTTAAAATAACAGTTGGTGAATAATCCAATGATTTTATAACTCCGGCGGACACGCTCTTTGTCATACAAGAAGAGATGGGATAGTAGATCCTGAGAAATACTTCTGTCAAAATATTGGTGGAGATGGTGTCATCGATCTTTCTTCTTTTTACTCCTTTTTCAACTTCCTCTTCTTTTTTCTTATGTTTAAACTTGAGGAACTCGTCCATTTCTTGTTCGACTTGTTTTTCTATATCCAAACTATTGTCACCCATGGGAGGAGTAGTTTCTTCTTCGTTAGTATTTGCAGTAGGAGAGCTCATCTTGCGGACGATGCTTCCCATACGACGGTCAGAAATATAATGAGATTTTCATTCTCTTTCCCCCCTTTTATAACATTTGCGTCGACCGCAAAAAAAAAAACAGTTTTTTTACAACACATTTTTAACAATTCCTGTTAATGGAGTGTAAGTCACTATCTTGTCATGTATAATTAAACAGTATGCCGAAGTTCCGTCCGGTATTGCTTCTTCAAACTCCATTTCGATTTTTATATCCACACTGGACGATTTCACGGATTCGTTTTGTTTTGAACAATCGATAACGACTATTGGGGCTTTGGAGAAAAACTGTTCCGGCGATAATAGCGGTGTATTTGTCTTCCCGTAATATGACGATTGAAACCTCGCATACATATCGTACAAGATTGAATAGCGTTTTTTACTAAACATGACATTTAGATTGTCATAAGGAAAGAATTGAGAGTTTAGAAAAACTTTACAATTCTTTATTTTGCAATGGTCAAATTGACCGGCGTGCGAAGTTATAACATCTTTTCGTTTAGTCTGGAAACCGAGTATTACGTACCGTGCCCGTTCTAGATAAGTGGACGTCTTGACAGTCCATGTTTGACGCTCTGTTTGAGGTAGTGTGGGATATTCATGGAATTCCCAACTTCTAAACGGCATGACGATATCACGGTCAGATTTCAACTTTCTCAACAATACGATTCTGTGTTCATCGGCTAATCTGACATGCGGTACTCTCCACACGACTTTATCCAACTGTAGCTGCCATTCCAGTTTGGCTTCCGTAGTTCCAGGGTCTGCAAGTATCAAGTCCTTGTTAGTTGAAGATCTGAGTAATACCAATTCTTGTTTGACATTTATTATTATCCGTCTGTAATCTTCAGCGAATCCCAAAAGCAAACGTAAAGGGACATGAAAGTCAAAATGACCATTGGAATCCGGTGTTATAGTGTCTTTATCGGGAGCAACCCATCCGGCGGTGACTATTGAATTTTTCTCATGCGGTGTTAATGATGTTAATCCTTTCAGCGTTGTTGTTAGACCGACCTTTTTTGTCGAATCAACCGTCACTCCTGATATTTCATATCTTATTTCATCAAAAAGATATGCCATCGGGTTATTTATAAAAGGAACCGTTGAAGCGGTTTTTCCATCCAATTTTAATACCCGTCCTTCGATGTACAAGTAACTTTCACACGGTAACGTGTAAATGTCCTGTTGTTGAATGGGGATCCTTATTTCATCGTTATTGTTTAATTTTGATGAAGTGTAAGGGTTGTGCGTGTGATATTCCTTCTCCCATAGTGTTTCGTCGAACGTCGGCCCTTGAGATATATCCAGGATATCCATCGTTGGTAAGTCTTAGTCCGATCTTTTGCAGGAAACGAATGTTGTCCGGTGTTAACTCGTCCAATGTTGAAGAGCTACTGAGGTCTCGGCTCTTCCGTTGCGGTTTAAATGTCAATCCCATGTTGAACTTATGACACCGCTTTTATGTGTAACCGTATTGTAATGGTTTCTCCTCTAAAGTCAACACTGTTACCGTCCTGATCCGATATGTTCAGTACGATGTCCGAAATGAAACTGGTGTTCAATGGTAGGTATATCAGGTTTTGTGGTTTCTCAACTATTTTAAAACCGGGAGCCACTGTTGGATAAAATGTATGTAAAATATGTTGGTTTACCCCGTCTCTATACGATCCGTGTATGATATTGCATGTTATATCAATACTATTAACCTTTAATATTGTTACTGTGGTATCACCTGTATGAGTAGGTCCGGGATCTAAGATTTTTCTTTTCTTATCTGAAAATCCCAGTAAACTACCAATTGAATTTTCTAAACTTAAATCTATATAATACTTTGAAGTGATTTCCGCTTTTAAAGTATTGTTATTTCCTTTTATACTGATATTTTCTTCTCCTAGCTGCTTCTGTAATACTTGGTTTATATCGTCTATTTCATACGATCCGGTAGATAAAGTTATTACCTTCAATTGCGAATAATTTCCTTTTTCTTCTTTACTCTCGTAATAATGTAGTAAATTGTTTTTTCCCTCCGTGACGTTGGGAATTGAATTGTACGTAGTAAAATCCAATAGTGCAGCTTCCCACAGTCTATCCTTGGATAAACGTAGTGCCGGGAAAAGAGTGCTTTTCAGTGTGGATGAATTTCCACTCAGTGACACTGTATACGATGACATCTCAAAGTTGACTGACGCTTTTCGCTAAAAACTCCAAACATAAATGTCCACATATTTCTGTATTGTTGGGTTGTTCTCTTTTGTAATTGTAAAATATATTTTCGGAGTTCCGAAAATAGTGTTGAAGTTCTTTCGGCGGTGGTAGATTGCCAAAACTGTCAAAGTAGTAAACGTTCTGTCCGAGTTTTTTATAGCATACCCAATGAGTTCCTGGACCATGAGTGGAATCCAAATTTACTATTCCAGTTTCATTTTTCCATATTTCATTTGGTAATGCGTCTTTCATAAAAACTCCTCTAAAAAATGGTATTCTTAAACATTTCACATAATTTGATAATTGATAATTTGTCAAGGCTTTATTTGGAATTATCAATTGATTGTTCTTATTTAGTATACACGGTACGGTCTTAGGTATAGACCTGCTCCGTTTTTTACCATCGACCAAACGGAAGTTTTCTTCGCCTTTGCTTTACGAGTCCTACGACGTCTTTTCTTAATGTTTCCACCTCTTTTGGGAGCTCTTCTCTTTGCAGGCCGTCCTCTACGACGTTTCCCGCCACCAAATTTTGTTTTACCCTTCATGGCTGTAGTAACTGCCCAAGCGGCTGCTTTTTCTGCAATACTTGCGTCACTTGATTTCACTCTTTGCCAAGCTTTTTCCGCTAACACTCTATCCGCTATCGATCTATTCGTTGAATCTGCAAACTTGGAATACGCTATATCGTGTTCTTTGCAGGCTTGATCCAATTTATTAATTCCAGGATCCCCTCTTGCTAAACGTTTTGCCAACTTAGTTCCGGGTCCACAATATTGATAACCTCCGGGCAGATGAAATTCGTATGGTAGAGCGTCTATCGCTCGATTTAGAACAGCACCAACAGGAATCCGTCTGAGCAGGGATAACGCGGCTGATGTTATACCACGTCCTTTCTTGACGCTGTCTTGACGACGACTGAGCGGTGCGGTCTTCATTGTGTCGTCTTATATAGCCGGCGTGTTTACTCTACGAGATGCTTTACACGAATGAATAACTCGTGCACAATTTTCATATTTAAATACTTAATTATTCAAATTAATTATATACTGATTTATGATTCTATTTTTAATCCAAGCTTCTCGTTCATCGGGTTGAATCATCACATGACTCGTTGTACTAGCTATATGATTGTGGGTATCGATAAGTAAATTGCCCACTATTCTTATTAAACAGTCTAAAGTTACAGCATCTTTTGGATGTTGGGGATCGTGTAACTGCATAATACGTTTATCATTACACGTGTAAGCAGTCGAATCACTTTTCGACGTTGTTATGACTTGTCCAATAGTAGCAGCATCATTTAAATCTTCTCCTGGTAAAATATTAATTATTTTCTTCATCTTTGCATCATATTTGGTCCCAAAGTGTTTATCCCAAGTTATTGTTTGTTTCATTGTAACACAATCATTTGCTTCGTAACCAGGATAAATATCTTTTATTCTTCTATTACGACCATTGTATGTACCTAATGTACCACCAGTAGCAATTAATGTTTGCACCATTAGAGGTACATCTGTATCTTTTATACCAAATCTTCCATTTGTTATTGTTTTACGTCCTGCATCCCATTCATCATTATTTCCTTGCATTAAATTAAACTTTTCATTTCCATGTATAAATTTATCTCCCCGCTTTAACACGGCATCTTCATGTTTTACAAAATTGGATGTTTCCTTTTTTAATTCTTTAGATAATTGTTCTATAGTAACAGCATCTTTTGGTTGAGAACCGAACTTTACATTTGACAACACTTTCCCATGACAATCGATTTCATCATCATCTTGTAAAATACAGTTGTCCTTGATATATTTCAGGTTTACAGCATCGCCGTCTTCCTTTGGGTATCCAATGTCATTTATAATAAATTTATAAAAAGAATATCCATGTTTAGTTTTTTCCGGTATTATAGAATGTAAATATTCTTTATTAACTGAATCTTTATCATTTTTGGGATTTCCCACGTTGGTTATTCTATAATTTCCAGCATCATATGTTTGTCCATCTTTTAAGTTGTTACCCCATTGCAATTTTAAAGTATTTGAAAGTTCAGATGATAAGTAATCTTTAGTAATTGCATCAGAACTATCAGTTGGTTTACCAACATTAATTATTCTATGCGATTTGATATCGTAAGTATTCTTGTCTAATTTCAATGATGTAGAAGTAGCTTCTTTAACTGTTTTTAAATTTGCTCCATCAGTATCTTCTTCTGGATCTTTAACTAGTTTTAAACGTTTATTACTTATGTTATAGTCACCTTCAGGAGTTTGTGGTAAACCGCCTCTTTTTCTGTCTTCTCCGACTTGCACCCCTAACGCGGAGTACCGTCCGAACTTGTCGACACTCATGTTAGAACTGATACATTATACGCTTGCAACTCTTTTATATCCGCGGGCAATTATACGACTATGCCGCGATTCCTAAGTTCATCAACCAGAGCCACCCATTCATTATTTAATCCCGTATGACCGGCTTCCATGGCTTCATGTAATAGTCTCATCCTGTCAACCAATTTATTGATGTCTCTGTAGTAGATCACATTTGTGTTGTACAGATTTTTCATAAGTCCTTTACCAGATGTTGAAGTATCTCCTTTACTCTTTTTCCCATGTTGTTCAAGAAGTGATAAATCCATAAGTGATAAAGATTTTCTTTTTAGCGGTTGTTTTAGCGCCGGTGCGGTACGCAATGTTGGCAATTTTCGTGGTGGAAATAGCTTTTTAATAACGATGTTATATTTCGTTGCACGTGAACGATTAATCATCGCATCCTTTGAGTAATTCCTTTTATGAGCGTTGGTATTTTGTAGAATTTCTTTAAAAACATTTAAATCTTTGATTGAATACCTTAGTGGTATGTTTTTAAAAATTAATTCATACAACCCTTTTGTTCCTTTATATTTATGCTCGCCGATAATGATGTAATCGTCCTGAGTTATTTCAAGCTTTGAATCACCGATTTTCAATTCATTCCCATCAATCCTTGCTCCGTATACGTGTGATTTGCTTAAATTAGGGTTAGCTTTCATGTCATGTAACATTTTCATTATGTATTTCCTTCCAAGAGGTCCATGTTGTAATATATCGCTACTCAATTGAGTTAGATTTGGAATGGATTGTTCTGCTTCAGGTATTGGGTGTTCTTCTTCTTCTTCTTCTTTTTTAATAATTGGTTCTTCTTCTTTTGTTTCTTCTTGCGAAAATTCACTAGCACTTGTATATGAATCATCGTCGTCTTTTTTTAAAGCTTGTACCTCTTGTTTAGAAACTGGTAGTAAAACATCTCCTTCATAACGAGGTTTACCAATGGTCTCTGATATCTGTTTTAATGGTTCCGTAATAGGTTTAAATGTAGTCTCCAGAAATTCTTCTCGTTCACTTAAACCCATCCTTAATGCGCGATTCTTCATCCTAATAGAATCGCTGAGTGATTTTATTTCTTTCAATAGTTTTTCCTGATTCACCATGTTTACACTGTGAAGTCTGATTCATTACTAGACGTACCGCCGTTCAATCAATGGATTAATACAAATTTGTCCAACCCTATCCGATATCTTCCATCTTTTATAGCTTCATCTTTCATAATTACGAGAAAGCCGTACTTTTCAGCCCACGCTTTGCCGCACATCTCTTTAAATTTATCAAATGTCATATCCGCATTGACATGATCGTTATATACGTGTTTTAAATTTGTTTCATCTTGCTTGAATATTATCAGCAAGTTAGCATTATCCCTTATAAGTTGTTTTGGAATTTTACTGTAGGTTTGACCAATATAAATACTGTCAATATTATGATGTCTTCCCATTGCGAAATAACTTCTGATTGTGTCGTGATTCTCACATGATACATCGTCAAATATAAATACAGAAAATGGTTTAGCTTCGTTTGGTTGCATAATTGTTTCACTGGCATTAAACTTGTAGAAATTTACTTCTGGTACACTCGCTAATACTTTATCCAACAACTGGTATTTAGGTTGTTGCAAAGATTTTGAAAAAATGTATATATTGTTAAAACGTAGTCCTTTTGGATTAGTTATAAGGTTAAAAACAACATTTGTTTTTCCACAATTTGAAGGACCGGTTATTAAACATCTTATGGAGTTCGGTAGTAATTCCCCATGTTTACCACGGTTTAACTTGTCACTATCCACTGTCAATTCATCTATGTTATTAATATTAAATCGTTCCTTTTGCTGTACAATATCCATCTTGTTTAAAGGTTGAACACATAATGAGTTATCAAAGTATTATACCAAGTCTTTTGTAGGAATCCAAGAATCTTCACTCTTGTCAAATCCCAACCAACGGACTTTAACTTTATCCTTTTTTCTTTGTAAAACCTTTTCGACAAGATATACATCGCCAACTGTTGATTTCAATAGTTCATGCCCATAGAATCCGCCTTGAAGTAGTTCACCTTTGTTGTCCTTTAAAATGTACGTTTCTGGTATTGTCGGCTGCACTTTGTAGATTGTAAATACTTCGTTAGTCCAGTTTGGTAGATATCTCTTACTGAAAACCCCTTTGTATTTACTTATACGCACCTTATCGTTTACTTTAAACTTTTTAGGTTTTAATCTTTCAATTTTGGGAGCCGTATTTTTTTTAATACGCTCCAAAACAAGCTTAGCATTGCCGCTATTTACTTGGATAGGTTTCATACCAATAGTGCGATGATATTTGTTATTGTACTCTTTTATAAGCTGCGGTAATATATCGTACCACACATACGATCCTCGTTTGGAAAATGTTTTGTACATCGCTCCTTTCAACGTTCTATTGAATCGTTCTATTATCGAAGCTTTGACTTCCGAATTTGTAGAATAATGATTTATGTTATATTTTTTCATTAATGTTGCAAATTCCTTATTGAAATATTCTTTTCCATCATCAGTTTGTAAATGTTTTATGACAAGTTTATTTCTTTTAATAGCCGTTTCCATAGCTTTTGTAACACTTTTCCCACTCTTGTCCTTAAGCGGTAAAGCGTCAGCGAGCTTGGTAAAACAGTCTATAATCGCTAATATATATTTAAATCCTTTATTTAATTTACTATGCGGTATCATTTCGATGAGATCGGCTTGGTAGAGATCGTTCATTCCTTTAATAACTGTATTTCTTCTTGGAAATTTTCTTCTTGCCGGTTTATGAAGTTCATGTACAATCTTATCCTTCAGTCCTTCCATTCTTAGATGTTGTTTCCACGCCGGTTGAAAAAATACTAATCCTCAGACTGGTTTGTCTTCTTTTATATTATTAACAAATATGGGTCAAGGCCGAATAATAGCTGTGTAAAAAAGAGGGGGCATGGCATTGGGCTTGCCATGCTCCCCTCTTTTTTACGGAAAGGAAAAAAGGAAGTAGGTGAAAGGACGAAGAACAGGTTTTATTGGTCGATAGGAGTTAATGAATAATGTCCAAAGGGAAGAGTGTGTATATTGTCTTGCTGGATATGCCTCTTGTCATCCTTGTAGCTTAGCGCCCATTTGGTTTGTTTAACACTGTAAACTTGATGGTTGAAGCTTCTTATCGTATTAAAAGTTGCTGTGGTTTCTATATTTTCAAACAGACATCTTTTAAAATGTTCAAATTGTACATTCTTCTTTAGATATGATGTTTTAATGCCTTTTGCCTTCTTCACAACTTGATGTTCTTCTTTTTCACTTATGTATAGTTGAAACGAATAAAGCTTGGACATCAAAGCCACAATCTCTTCCATAGGCGCACCATTGGTTTCATCTTTGAATTTTCCTAAAACTTTCTTGTTTATTCCATTGTCGTAGTTAGGATGGTGTTGCGGATAGTCAGAAAAATCAAAATCATCTTTATAAATAAAAGTGCGTAGGTCTTCATACATATCATTGGTTATAATCCAATAGATGAATGCGTCAGTGTCCATGTATGCGATTCCAATGTTCTCTCTTCCATAATGTTTCACCATTTTATTATAATGAAAATCGTACATATGAGTTTTTGATATGTCTAAAATGGACATTCCGACATAAACAGGGCGATCCATCTTAATTGAAATTTTGTTCATAGAAACGGCAACAAGGTTTTCATTAATAATTATTGAAGATGCAAAGTTTGGTTTTTGGACCAACTTTTGTAATTTTGTTGTATCATTAACCAATCTTAAATCTTTGTGATTCCTCTTGTTTTCTAATGTTTTGCCGAATATAGCATTATTCATCAATTTAAAGAAATCCTTTTCAAAATTGGACGTCGCTGCAGTTCTTCTTCTAGTGTTGTTATCTATATAGGATTTCAACCAACAGGATTGAGAAAATTGTAACACCCTATTAATTTTGGTAATTCTTAATCCCATCTCTAACGCTTGTTGTACTGTCCAATAATGTGCTACATACCTCGTCTTGTTGGTGAGTGTCATCATTAACTTCGGCCATCTACCAGTCGGAGATACTTCTGTTTTTGCTAATAGCGGCAAGTCGTAATGGTGGTCGTGAAGATGTTCGGGGTACTCAAAATCAACGTCAAAGATGTAACCGGTATCTCCGTGTTTAGGGATATCGGCGATGTTATCAATCGAATTTGGATCAACCCATTTAAAATTATCATATGGAAGGGGTTTTGACATAGCCCATCCATATAGGTTATTCGCGTCAAAATAACCTATAAATGTACTTGGTTGTGACGCGTCATAGTTGGGGAGGTATTTATTGTTGGCTTTTACATATCTGGTTACACTTTGCGTTAATCCTCCTCGGATACCAGACTCTATCATCAACACCATATCTATATCGGTTAGTAGTTGAAGTTTACAGTTTGTTTCTTTTAACATGGCCTGCCATGCCAGTCCGGGAGCTGTGTACGAATGAAGAGGGTCTAATCCGTATGCTTTTAAACAGGTATTCCTAAATTCTTCCATTATGTCACATAATAGTGTCACATCCAATTTAACGTAGAAATCTGAATATTCTCCCAAAGTTCTCATCCCTAATTCATTCCATACCTTACAAGCGTGTTGATAATCTTCCTCACTGATGTCCTCTTCGTATAATTTACTCTTAAAAGCTTCTCTAGGTGGAAGTGAGGTTTCTTCAAATCTTTCCAAACTGTCGATATAATCATAAGGGAAAACACCTTTGCGAAGAACTAGATCCAATTTATCGTTATTTACAATCATTCTTGTTTCTATTAAATCTTCTTTCCTGAGATTTTCTGAAAGTCTCGATAAACTGCACGGCATAAACCGGTACGAATCTAAAAATCGTAATTTTATATTTCCAATCTTCTTACTAAAGCTTATAAACTTATCAGTTGTTTCCGCGATAACATCAATCGCACCGTCATCTCTCCCCAATTCTGGTATTATAAAATGACCATCATAACCGCTAAGGTTATGCAGTATTACAGGTATATTTCTAGGAATCTTGTAATTGATGTTGCATCCGTTACATGCCGCACCCCTATAATATCCTGTAAGATGATCATGATCCTTAACTTTGTAGTTATTCAAAGTAAACTCATTTTTACATAAAAAACAATGGGTGGCATTTTCATGTTGAATTTCTTCTTCTTCATCCATAGGTATCATTGGCACAATATCACTATACAAATTTTCTACATTCCTAGCTATTTCATATAGATGATCAAGAAATGTCGCAGCAACATCTTCACCACGGTACACCACGGGTCTTGACGTTAATCCGTACCCATTTAAATGTTCTTCAGCCAATGTAGATTTAACCAATAAACAAAAACTGTTAGGCTTATGCATTTGATATTTTATACTCTTCCTTGCTTCAACATTTTCATCTTCAATAGGGACAAGTGTTGATTCAAAATCAGCATATACCACTATAGGAATGCGATACTGATGGAACACCTTTTCAAATTGTAAGTATGATTTACTTAATGGTGGTAAGATAATCTTTGCTTCAAAGTGTTCATTACACAGTTGTTTATGTTCTTGTAACCAATTTCGGCCTCCATTTCTTTCTTCTTTAAAACAAAAACATCTTTTACAAATTACTTTTTTATGTTCATTTTTTGATAGCTGCTTGTTGACGAGTCTTTCAAATGATTTTATCCATACGTAGTGTGACACTTCATCCTTTGTAAGTAACAACAAGTCCGTATGATCTGCAAGCTCGTTCTTCACCACTTTTAAAGGATAAACTTTATTGGAACTGTCCAAAGCAAATACGTTAACTGATATTCCGGGATTTTGTTTTTCAAATTTTGAAATACACTTCAACCCTACCGGGTAAGACATACCTTGAAAATTATATCTATATCTGTAGTTTTCATATTCGACGCCAGGTCTTTGCGCATGGCGTGTCACAAATTTTGAGGTCATGGCGTATCGAAAACATTCCATATCTTCATTTTCCACATTTACACATGATTTTGTATCTTTGATCCTTTTCGGGAGTGCAATATAACTGCTGCCCATCAGCCCATAACCATGCTTGTGAACTCTTATGTCCATACCTACGACGCTAACCAGACTCCAACCTGATCCTCTTCCTTCGTGTTCTTGAATTTTCGTCAAAATCTCTTCAAAACAATCTTCTATTATTGAATCAATATCCGAATTAGCCATGATGGTTCGATTTTTTGTTATAAATCCTCTTGGTGACATTTCTTCTTCTACATTGATAAACATGGCGTCTAAAATCAAACCAAATTTAATAAAGTTTAATCGTTTTAGTTCTTCTTTTAAAATCTTGATCACAATTGGTTTAGCTTCAGCAACAAATTGTTCTAATTCCAGATTTTCGTTTTTAATTTTGTGATGCATCACCACTTTACCGGGTAATGCGTGAATACTTAAACTTGGTAGTGTATTAGATGGTCCTGCTGTTACTTCTTCTGTAGATATGTTTCTATTTTCTCTTACTGTAAAATTTTCATTTCTATTGTGATACAACTCCTTATGAATGTCTAACAATATTTCATCTTCATAAGTCTCTAAACATATCTCACAACGATGCATTTTAGCGATGTTTACCCTTTGAAATTTAACAGGTAAATGAAACGCGTCCTCTTCATACCGCCTTTTTATGCCATCTTACCCCCACCAATTTTAATCTTCTTCTTCTTCTTCTTCTTCTTCGCTATCTGACGGGAATAATCGTCTTGCGCAGAAAACCAATCTTTGACGTATTGGTTCTACATCAGGATCGTGACTAGATGTTGGAGTTTCATGATGGACATCTTCAAATTCCAATGGTGATGGGTATTCATTCTCTGTCAAGTCTATTTGCACATCTTCAGGTGCCTCACTTGTTAATTCTTCTTCCATACTGTCAACACTTTCCACTTCTGAGTTGTCGTCATCCGAATCTCCCATGCCGAGATCTTCTTGTTGAATTTTATATAATATTTCAAAAATAGGTTTCCTAGGATAGTCAGTGTTATCCACGGGAGCCATTCCGAATGAATAAAGGAGACTCTCTTGTGTAGCTACTTATATGACTATTTTAATAGGTCAAGGTCAACACCTCCTAAAGCGAGAATGGGGAATAGAGCACTAAGTGGCATGTTAGTCCATTACCACAAAGTGATCTATTCCCCACTCTCTAATGTGAGTCCAAATTAGCAGCCAATTATTAAATGTCAATTTTTTTTATTGTTTTATTGTTTTTTTTTTTTTTTTAACCTCATCACTGTTTATATCAAGTCCCATTAATAACCAATTGTTTTTACTAACACATAAAATTTTAAATAATTTTGTAGCTTCTTCCACTTCTTCTTTATTGACTGTCTTTCATTACACAGTTCATAGGTTCTTCATCTTCTTGTAGTAGAATTCTTTTGCATTCATATTCCAACTGCTGTATTCTTTCATTCTTTATGGCTAACTCAATAAGTAGTTGATTGATGTAGTCGGCGGCCATATCGATAGTTCTAGTCCTTGATTCTCCCAATCGCACTCCTGGTATTAGCCTTTGCAGTTTGTAGTATTTTTGTCTTATTCTCGCCTCTCTTACCTGAGCCGACTCTTTAAAATGACTTTTCGGGACTTTCAAACGTTGTTCATCCTTTTTTGTTGTAGTAAGGTCCAAAACATTGTCTCCACTTGCCATGATTCTGATTCTACTGCGAGATGTGAGAAACAAGAATATTATGAGCGGAATGAGTACAACAACGTGTCGAACCTCATTTATCCACTTTCCCCCACCACAACACTTTCCCCCTCCATGTTTTTATAGGTCAAGGTCAAATAAACTTAACGCGAGAACGGGGAATAGAGCACTAAGTGGCATGTTATTCCATTACCACAGAGTGATCTATTCCCCGCTCTCTATTCTACATCTAATTTTTTTGTATTTTTTCTGTTTTATTTTTTTTTAATTTTTTGTTACCCGTCATCTTTACACAGCAGGAGGTTCATACTTTATAGGAGAGTCTTCATCAGGTTCATGAAATGCATTCCACGCACAAGTATCAGGAAGTTCATTAGGCTCGATCTTTAAAACAGGAATTTCACTAGGCGAATTCCATACACCAGAAGTTTTATTCGTCTTCAGTTTGTTTTCTAACACTTCAATTTTGTCCAACAGTTCCAAAATATATTTCTTTGCACCCATCAATGTTTGTATCCTGGTATTGTACACATTCAATGAAGGCACTATGAGTTGCAATTGATGGAACGCCATTCTTTCTTTCCTACACCGTTCCTTACCTAAAGCACTCAATTTTGGATGTGTTATTTGTTTTCCTTTACTTTTTAAAGGGGTTGAATTTTCCACTGGTTCACTCATTTTTCCCACAATGTTCTTCTTAAGAGTTTTAACAAATAAATGAACCTCCTACTGTGTTTTAACCCTCTTTTATACACAATTCCCCCCACCATTTCAATTTTTCCCCCACCATATTGTTTAAACAAAAAACCAAACTTCCAATTTTGCATTCACATTATTGTCTTTTAGAAATTTAATGAATTGCGAGCTGGATGTTGATATTTGACTGTTTGTTAAATAATCTTTTACCACTTGTTCATCTTTCCCTTCTAATATGTAGCAAAATACTTTCATCAAACTTCCATCATCTTCTTTCGATCTTATAAAGTTTGCAACAAATGTCCAATCTTCATCGACAATTTTAAAAGTTTTTATCTCCATGTGAAAAGACATCTTTACTCCAGTTATTCTGCAACAGTAATGAAATCAACCTTTACCAAGCAACATTTATAACCAATACCCCCACTACTCTTTCCCCCACTACTCTTTCCCCCACTACTTTTAGTTAGACCTTTCCTCCATACCATTACTCTAGTATGTTCTACACCTAATAAATTTACATAAGACCTGTGCACAGATTGTGCATCTTTCCCGCATAGCTACAAATCTTATTAGCGGTGCTTTAACACGATGGTCAACGTACCCTCCTTCAACTTCAAATTCGTCCCAATCATCTATAGCTGCTCGTGCACAATCTGGACAAAGCCGGGTCCCATCTGCAAATTTATAAGCAACAATAATGCCGAATCCATAATGTTCTCTTCGATACTCGTGTATTGCATTTCTAACCGTATTGGGAATAACACATTCTCCTGATCTTATTATGTAATTAAATAAGAAATCATCACAAATTATTTTTCTCAAACAAATAACAAAAAGACTATCCATCGTGTTGTAGATGAGAGTAACATTCGTACTAAACTGTTTTACTGCCTACCACCCGCTTAAATAACTTATCCCTACTACTATTTTATAGGTCAAGGCCAAGCAATATTAACGCGAGAACGGGGAATAGAGCACTAAGTGACATGTTATTCCATTGCCACAAAGTGATCTATTCCCCGCTCTCTATTCTACCTCTACTTTTTTTTACATTTTTAATTTTATTATTTTTTTATCATTTTATGTTTTTTAACTTAAAATCCTAATATTTCATTTCCTTCTTCTTCACCTTCTTCAACCACACCTTCATTACTACACACATTTTTCAAACTTAACAGTTCTTTCTTCATTTTATTGTTTTCATTTTCCAATTGTTTAATTTTTGATTTTTTTTCTTCCAATAGTAGCTTTAAATGTTTTATGTAACTAGCGGCTACGTGGACAGTTTTCACTCGGTTTTCTCCAAGTCGCATTCCGGGAATTTGAAATTGAAGTCTGTAATATTCAATGTTGATATTGGCCTGGGTTTGTCTTGATTGTTCACTTCTTCTCCTTCTGGTCTCCTCTTCTGCATCAGAAATAAGCGTATGATACAAAATTGGACGTTGCATCGTAGTTGGCTGCTCTTGTAAAAATAAAACTAAATTCACTCCTACATCATATTTATCCCCTTTCCCCCACCACTTTACCGGTTGTCCCAAAAATGATGAATACATATTTCAACGGTCACGCTAGCACCATTTTTAACAAGATGGTTATAAAGAAAATAAGGATAGTCGCAAGATTTAAGATCTTCATTTGCCAACATGAAATCAAATGCTAATTTCCTTGAATATTCATTATGGAATTTTTCATGAACACTAATTAGAATTCCAGCCTTTTCAAACTTATAACCAATGTCTGGGATTTTCTTACAATCATCTATGTCCAGAAGTGGAAAATAATATGTAAAGGAGTTCACCGGTGGTACCCACACTCTATCACACTCTTCACAAAACACTTTGTACATTCTCGCTCGCTCATCCATTTTCAAATGATTTTTACTCATGCCAGACTACCGTTTAAATAGCCTACTACCTCATCTTTCCCCCCACCATTTTTATTCCAAATTTGTTTCCTCATGTTGCGGAGTATCAATAACATGGGCAGCGGCATTCCAGAGTTGTGACTGCTGTTCTTCTTCACCTTCAGATTCTGTTAATTCTTCCGGTTGGTGCATAAAGGATACATTTGAATTTGAAGCGGGTCCAATATCATTGTTCATTTGTTCATTTAAATTTAAAAATTCTCCAACTATTTCTTCCAAAAACTGTCCAAACGTAATATTTACCTCTTGCTCTACTTCTTCATCTTCTGCCATCTCACGATCTATAACAATTTCAGTGATGTAAATAAAAGTGGTATCTCTCGGAGACATGGTTTAAAAGAAGAACATGTGGCTCCAGTAACAGTTACACGAAAAATGAACAGGATTGTGTGGAACCCTCGCTTATATATAGGAGACTGGAAGGGGGGGGGGGGGTCAATTATAAAAATTTGTAACTTGCCTTGCTCTAATTACTCTTCCGCAGACAGCTTGTATTGCATTGCAACCACTTCCACCTCTATCTTCATGCCTTCTACAAGATTACGTACGTGCAGCATCCATGGAAACAGTATTTCTAAAACTTCAATCCTTACTCGACATGCACACAATACTTTGTACGCATCACGACGGTACACAAACACACTAACCCCCATGCCCATATCCCTCATTATGTTTTGTTCAATTTTCAAAAATAACCTATACAATAGCGGCCAAACTTCTGTGTGCTCAGCAAAAAACGAATCCAGTCTCTTATACATGTTTAACGTATAGCAACAAGACAAATAATGAGCAAACACATGTGATAGCTGCTTTTATAACGTTCGCCAGTACAGTAAAAATTTGAAGGGGGGGGGGATATGATTTTTTAGTGGGATGTTAAAAAATTAGTAGTTTAAAACCAAAGCCGAAAAGTAATGATTAAACCCTACATTTTCTTCTAATTGCAAATACTCCACATATGCCTCCGCCCATAGCCATAACAGATCAATGTTACGCCAATATACACCAAAGGTGGGTCTATCATCAACTAAAATTGGAGATGCTATGTTCACTAATCTTCCGTTTTCTATCCATGTCATAGCTTCAATTACAAACCTTCCTATAATATCCATTGGAGAATTAATATCCAAAAATATTCTTGTAACAACATTTTCACTTAACAAGGGCACTTCAATTTCTTCATTGTTTTCTTCGTCGCTTTCTTCGTCCACCTCCAATACTTCTCCAATCTTTGTACATTTATTATGAAATATTGGAACATCTCGGGGAGACATGTTCGCCCTAACTATTATTAGCAAGGAATGGCTCCAACACAAACCGCCACACTCTTATATAGGCAAGTCAATGAAAAATCAGCGGCGGCGGGGGGGGGGGGGGGGTCAATGTCAAGGTCACATGAAAGTAGGTCACGGGACTTAGAGCGGCCAAAAAATAATGGGAGAGAAACGCAGCGCACTTATCATAGCGCTGGTTTCTCTCCCATTATTTTTTGCCAACAATTTGGAATTTGGAAAAAAGCTAAGATTTTCTAATAATTACTTCGCCCCCACCTAGTCCAACCATCCTCACCTTTGAAGAGAAAGTCTTTCGCATCAAGTGTATTGATCGCTTTTTTGGTTCTAAGAGGTACGGAGAGCTTTATTACCCACTTATAGCCGTTACACCCTATTACAATTCTATTGCTCTTATCCGTTCTACTTACAAAAAAGTACCTCAAACCTTCCTTCAATCTCTTCAACCTGGTGGGAGGGTAAGACTTGTGGGAGACCACAGTCAGTTGTGGCGCAGAAATGTGTTTCACGACATGTAAACGGCAATACTTTTCGTTTAAAACACATTTCTTACCACAAACTAATCCTTTTTTAAGACCCTTACAGAGCACTTCAGGACATTTACGCGGATTTTTAAATGCCCTGCGTCGCTCTTTCATTAATAATTGATAACGCTCTGAAGGAGCAATTTTGAAAAGCTTCTTTTTTCGCTCTAAAACAGGAATGATAGGACGAGAAGGAGTAGATTCAGGAATAGGCGTGATTAATGGTGGCAAGGAAATATAAGAGTGAATAGAATTGAGTAGTAAAGGTGTATCCGGACGAAGAGGCTCAGCAGTTCTTGGGACATCCGTTACCTCCTTCTGCGGTGGTGGCATTGCAGGCACCTCCTTCTGCGGTGGGCCCATTGCGGCAGACCGGTCTTCTGGAGGCTGCCCCGCGTTCGTTGGTGACGGAGGTGGTGAGAAGATGCTCCCAAGAACAGTCATCGCTTGAAGAAGAATGTTTGCCGGAGCAGGAGTTCTGGACGAGGAAGACGGTGTGTCCATCCGCTGCAACATGTGGTCCGGCACATTCTTCAGGCGAAGTCTCTTCGTCGGTACAGGCGGTGCAATAGGTGCAGACGTAGTAGTGGTACTTGTAGTTGTAGAAGTAGTGGTGGTAGTAGTCGACATGGCTCTGATGCGGCAGCGTTGGCAGCTGGAAGCAGAATAAACAGACCCGTTAGTCGGCCTCGCATAAATAGTGACACAGCACACGCAACAAGTGAAAGTGACCTCGGGGGGGGGGGGTTCCGGTTCGAAAGGGGGGGGGGGGTTATGCATGAGTGAATTGAGGTCAAGGTCACCAAAAAATAATAATGATCCAAGGTGATGGAGGCGGCCAGGACCGTCTCCACCACCCTGTGTTCCTCAAACACTCCCAATCCCAACCCAAAAAGTTACGTCTTGCTAGGGATCCCGATTTTTGGCCCGCACGCACGTGGCGATCCAGTTTGGTAGTCTGTGATACGGGCGGCCAGCCTCGGGCCTGGGCACTGGACTTGACCATTCCAATTTTACAATAGGGACTCTGGAACAGGTAATGCAAGACGCAACTCTAACCTCCCACCCTTAATCTAAACCCACCCAATCATATTTTTGCCTGACCAAAATCAAAAACAAAAATCAAAAACAATAAAAAAATGCGCTGCCTAGGGCACAACGCGCATGTCCCACCCATATTTAATGAAGTTCAATCGAACTTCTTTAATTTACATTTACATTTTAATTTAATCTACCCATCCTAACAGCTAGCTGTGGAATATAAAAAATTATTAGTACACAGATAAACACAGACATGGACACACACACACACACACACACACACACCATAACCCAATACTTAAAATTAAAAAACACATTTCTTAAACATAAATAATACCATAACACACCTTAATGCTAACATCGCAATGCGCAAGTTAAACCTTACAACTAACACATCTTAAGACTAAAACCAAATAACGCTTTGCATAAAAACCATAGACACACACACACACACACACACACACACACACACACACAACAAATATTAAATAGTAATAGCCTAACAACAAGAGTAACTCAAATATATATCGGCCGCTTATACATTTGAGTTGCCCTCTGAGTTGGGTCGGACTGCCGCGTCCGGAGTTCCGAGCCCAACTGCGGCGGCAATAGTCGTCGGGGTAGTTCTCGGTTCGCAGAGTGGTGGGGGCAGCGGTAGGGGTTTAAGGGGGTATGGAACCTTCCAGCAACGTCAATGGAAAATTCCAAACGGATGTGCTTTGTTACATGTGGGTCGGGCAAAACGCAGGTGGAGCCTTGTATCTCTCAATTTGCATTAGATAACATCAAATTACATCCGCTGACAAGTAGGAGCCTTGTACCTCTCGATTTGCATTTGATAGCATCAAATTACATCCGCAGCTTTCCCCATCGCGTGACAGCATAATTATCGTCGATTGTTATCCACCCTCTTCCGACGCTTAATTATAGTTGCAGCGGAAGTAAACCTCCGGTACACGCAACTTGTTTTTAACATACAATAGACTATTGTTTGCAAATGCACACATAATCCTTGGCCTGGTCGGTACTTCTTACACGCTACACCTAAGACGTTGTGACGTCAAGGGGGGGGGGGTCATGCATGAGTAACCATCCGCGTGCATATAAACGAAGGAAAGCTCGCGCGCCGCCCATATAGAGGGCTGACACCCCAGCGGTAAACAACAGATCCGTGAGTTTATACCACATAGTACTATAACATATGATTTATTTTTAACACTTAACATTTTAATTTTTTTTACACTATTTCTTAACACTACAACAATCATTTTATAAATCACACTTTTATTTTCGCGTCTATTTTCCATTTTTGTTTAAACTACGTATGCTAATTAACATCGCGTGCAGGCAACTCACACTGATTATTTGCAGGTTCCATTCTTACACACCTGTTTCCTCCTTACTATGCAGATTACTCTCTTACTTTAACAACACTTAAACTCTAACCGCTACTTCTCGGTCATATTAATATAGTTAGTGCTACACTACAGGATTTACCTGTGCAATGGTGCACGCGATATTTCCTGCACATCTGCGGGTAATACACCTTACACCCGTCTACTATTATACTTATTGCTACATTACACGAGACATTTCTTGCACGCCTGCAGATAATACACTTGCTAACCGTCTACTAATATGATTATTGCTACAGTACAAGAGACATTTCTTGCTCACCTGCAGGTTATACACTTTACAACCGGCTACTATTATAGTTAACACTACACCATAAGATTAAGCCTTACACATGGGTATCGTAATCCTACTTCATCGTGCACGGAGCATTTCTTGCACACCTGCACCTTATACACTTTACTACCGTCTAATATTACAATTATTGCTATGATACGGTAGTTACCTGATCAATCACAGTTGCGGCCCCACTTGCTTATCCACAGGCCGATACTCGCAATCCTACAACTGAATAATTAATTAATTAACTTCCGCTATTACCGATACTTTTCTTAAACTATCCGTCTCTTCCTCCGACTCTTGTGACCGTAGCCGCGGCCGACTGACAAATAACCGAGCTCCCGCAAACCTCGCTCTTTTATGCGGTTTTCTCGGGGAGGGAGTTGGAGGGGATTGGAGGGGGTTGGAGGGGCGTCGCACGTGACTCATCGATCGCATAAAAAGGGGGGTTGCCGCCGCGCGCATGCCATTTCGGTGGCGGCATCGGTCGGGTGAGGTACTATCCGTAGGTCTCTGACGCTTTTATAACTAACGCTTGTTACTTTAAAATGTGTTTCCGCTTTATATGCTAATTAGTTTCTATATATTCAGACACAATCGCGGCCGCTGACCATTTGCCGGCTTACTCTCAAGCGGTTCACATGTAAAATCATGGCTTCCCACACTTTACAGCTGAAACTTTTGCGCACAAAACATATTTTACAACAGCATTCTACACCTGCAGTTTCAAAACCGCGTAGTACGGTGGCTAGACTTAAGAAACGGTTCAGGTTTCACCCTTTGTATTTTGCACCACCTCACCTTGGCAACACTTGTACTATTGATACTATTCTACAGACAGTCTTGACTGACATGGTGAAGTACCAACATTTCCCTCTTCTCACGCCTATTGACGGTCCCGTCCAGTTCTTCTTCTTCACCATCTTACCGGGTCTATATCATCGGACATCCTCCGACTCGTGTCTCATTGCTCTCTATCGCCTCACACGGTAAACACCTAAAAGCTCTCATCTCTCTCTCTCTTGCAACCATGGACACACAACAGGGTTCACCGGTGCAGTCCCCTGAAGTGACTTCCACTACGGAGACTACTGCTAACACTGCACCAAGTCCCACAGACAATTCCTCCACGCCTACAACGAACACCTGCTCCCGCCCAGTACAGAGCGATGCGGTGACCACTACTGCCGCAAACGACGTGGAGGCTATTCTACGATCACTGATGGGGTTCGATTAAAATAAATAAATGAAAAAATAAAAAAAACCCCTCCCTCCGCCCGCCGGTCCCGCTCCGATCCGACCCGTCCCGAGTCCCCGCCCCGACTGAGCCCCTCGCGGCTCCGCTTTTTTAAAACTCCCTCCGGATGGCCTTGACCCACTTACAAAACACACCCATCACTGTCAACCACACCTGCCGGTTCGAACCGCTTGGCCTTGAAATGGGCCAGAACCGGCAAAACCCCACTACTCACCTTAATAGCTGTAATGCTAAAACACAACACAATTTACATTGTATGTTTTTCTTTCATAGAGATGACAAATTTTAAAGATTAAAATGAGTATAAAATATATTTTATTTGTATAGATTAGTGTATACATATTATAGGCCTACTTGGCTTATTTAATAGGAATTTACTGTAAATATTTACACTAGTTATCCCTTAATCTAGAACAATAATTATTCTTCCTAGCTCCTATCTCCTTATGAAATACCAGCTGTTTTCCATCACGCCATCGCCCATGATTGAATTTATTGTAAAGGTAATTAAGCTCGTTCGCTACGCTCACTCGTTGTCACGCTCACCTTATATAGGGGCCTATAATAAATCGGTGGAATACCTAAAATTATCATTGAATTTGTTTCCTAGCAACCAATAAAAATAGATAAAAATAGAGATTTTCAGATTTTTTTACAAACTATTGTATGGCCTCTGGGTCAGAGCCCTTTAGACAGATTTGCACCAAACTTCACACAAACCATCCTTGAATAATGCTTAATAATGCCTGGAAGTTTCATTACAATCTGTCCAGCAGTTTCGGAGTCCATAGGCAACATACATATATACATACATACTTCCTCTTTTAAAGATATAGATTATATTATGTAGTTATTATGTGTTATGTAGTCTTGTGTGAAGTAGATTATGTTATGTAATTCATAACTGAAATATTTGAATCCATCACTGTATACCGTATTTAATTCCTTACTAGCTAACCCCTGTTTATTTTCATACTTACTGTAGTTTCATTGAATTTCTGTAAGCCTATAATTTATGTTTACCTTTTGGTTCAATTATAAATCCTATACTATAGCCTAATACGAGGAGTGTCGGTGGCGATGTATTTTCAACGTTCTCGAAATATAGTTTTGCTCAAACTTTGCATTTAAGAGTGTTTGGCCCAAAAATAAGTTTAGAAACAGCCTAAACCCAAAAGATATATTTTAGTATAAAATTAAGTTTCAAAATTGTAATTTTTAACATAATCTTGTGGGTTGCAATTTTAGTAAAGAAATAACAACATAAGGTAAACAACAATAAAAATAAAAAATAAAACTATAAAACTATACTTTGAAGCCCTGCTTTTAAGCATTATTTTTAAACAGCTGTTAACTTTAAAGAGGTATAGTTGGTTGTTGGTATAAATTTGATAGCCTGATTACCATGATACTATAACAAAAGTGAATTAAAGCCAAGAGCAATGCTCTGTCAACCCGGTACTGGTTTATCATATGAGTAGTTATGTTTTGAAGGATGTAATCAGTTTCGGATATGATATAGCAATTACAGTAACGCCATCTAAATAAGCAAAGATCCAAAATAAATAAAATGTCAACATTAGAATCCCTCACCCCGCAAGCAATATTTCATTTATTAGGCAAGTAATATGCCTGTTCCGCACATTATACTATCATAACAGAGTTTTATAATTAGCATGACTTAAGAGATCCTTTTTTTTAATAGAGTTGCTCTGATTTTTAAAACTCAGAGAAATTTTAGCTCTCTAGAAAGCCTAAAGTGGCATTAAATTCAGTTAACAAATCATTATAAGAAACACATTTGTGAATTTCCCTTATTTACCTCTATTTGTACTACATTATTTTTTAATCCTACAAAATAAGTATAAATCTTCCTCCATACTCCTCTCGAGTTCTGATCCATTAGCCTGAGAAATCTTTCACCTCTGAGAGGAGACGTCAAAAGCTTGATAAAACTTCAAATGGAAGATAAAACTTGGGCCTCGCGGGAGACAGATAAGTTCTTTATTGTAGCAAGTGGACAATGTGAGAGAGAAAGAGAGGGAGAGAGAGGGTTTGAAGGGGAGGGGGAGAGATAGGGAGGGTGGTTGGTGGGGGAGGTAAGGGGTGGCAGGTACGTCGTCGGGTCAGGCGATTCGGCAGAGCGATGTGTCCTTCAATCGATATAGCCATGGTTTCCCGGGCGGCGGGGGTTATACATCATATAACATACATGCAAGCATGATCAATAAGCTCTGCTATTGGTCCATTGGATTTTACATCCCACCCCTCGCGGGGTGGGGGCGGCCCGCACGCCCCCTCCCCCTCCCCCGGCTAACTCGCCCTAATGCGAAATGGTCCTTCAGATATCGCGATGTGGAAAACAACTCGAACGGTAATTTTGTAATTGTTTTACTCTCGATTGACCGAGCAGAAGTTGTTCTCGGGTGGAATAAAAAGGCGGGAATTTAAATCGCTTTGCGAGTTCTCCCTGCTCCCGCTAGTTGCGCCACCTTGAGCAGCGCTTCTCCGCCGCTAATTGTTTATGAACTTTTATAAAACGTTTCATAATCTTCCTTACTTTTTCCTATGGAGTTTACAAGATAAAGCATTAAAATTCAAATTTAAAAAGACAAAATAGTTATGAATTTGTGGTAATATCACATAAAAAAGTTATATTGTTTGTTTTGCAAAGAATGTGGAGTACCGGTAACGTAATAGGAACTAATTTATTTTCTTAGGGCCTATGTCTTAAACCACATTCATTCAAAATTCAAAACTCATGACTAAAATTCAAACTAAACACTAAAATTATGTCCTGCTGTTTCCCAACTGCTCAATGATAAATTAAAACTAAACCCCATCAACCTTAAATGTTCAATTAATTCCTCCGAGCAAACTATCCACAGTTTCTACCTCAAAGTAAACAACATTTGATTGCTATTTGGAGGAATCGAGCTCTAGAGACGTATCAGAAACAAGGGACGGTTTGGGCGTGGAGGGGGGGGGGGGTGAGCGGGCGAAATGTAAATACATGGAATACTGCTAGCGTAATGAAGGGAGCCATTTGTACAGGGACTAATGGCAAGTATTTAGACATGGAATCAGTCGAAGCACCTGCGCCATTAATTAGTACATTAATCATGTGCGCAGGAACCGCCCTGGCCCGGGCACAGCTAACAAACCGCGTTTGTGTGTGTGAGTGTGTATGTGTGCGAGCACCTGTATGTGTGGTGGAGTACTTACCAACTTCGATAAGACAACTTACTTCGCCATAACCACGAGCACAGATTACTGGTGAAAGTTTTAGAGGATAGTTAATGTTCGGATAAAACTACCCTTCTTAAAGTTAATGGGGAAGTTGTTTTGTCAAGTGAGGTAGGATAGAGTTTTGGACAAACTTATTAATAAGGTTTATCAGTATTTTAGACTATTACTGAATACAGATTAATTGACCATACAATAGAAACAGAAAATGAATTTCTTCTTCATAACGTATACGCATAACCTGTGCTCACAGACGTGTCGTAACATCTTGTCCCAGGTAACATCTTGTCCCAGTAACATTTTGTCCTGAATTCCTCAGATGCCCAACTCTCTACCTGCTCCCTAGTAACATTCTGTCCCAAAAACTATTTGACAGGTCTTCACTAACTGGGGTCATAAAAATGCCAAAATCCATTTCGCTCCACTGGCTCCTGGGCCAGTGGCCAGGTAGACCCGCGTTGGGGTGTGGGGAGAGATAGGACGACGGTGGAAGAAGTGGCCGGATGGCCTAGGGTTATGCGTTTATTATAAGTACAGCTACCCCGTGCCCGTGACTAAACAATATAAGGGGAACAACAACCCCCAAATGTATGTTTGCACACGTATCTCAAAATCGGCTCAAACGATTTTCTTAAAATGTTTGCAAATTACTTAGTTCTGGGATAAAAATAATATAAATACAGGTCTCTATGTCAGAAAAAATCTTAATTCGTAATCATCATAAATTAACGTTTTTATCTTTTAACATTGGTCGAATGGAGTTAAAAATCAAAACAAACAAACAATGAAAACAGCGGAATGAACTGTCAAAGTGTAAATATGTGGTTTGCGATTGCAAGCCAGTTAGTAAATTATAAAATTGTACTGATAACAATAGTTTAAAGCCGCGTCCGCACTGGGCGAACATTCGTGGCGAACTTGTTCGGCGAATACAAAAATCAACAAACATTCTTAACAAACAATTAACCGGCCATACGATTTACATTCTAAAAGGTTAGCAACGAACAAACAAATGTTCGGAAGAACTTTGTTCGGCGAACATGTTCGGCCAGTGCGGACGCGGCTTTAGATTGTACTTGATATTGCTGATTATGAATATTGACATAAATGAAAGTTGTGTAAAAGTATAAAACAATTATTTAGTTTGTAGAATTGCAATTAAATTTTAAAATAAAACCATTAATAACTTTTATGAAATTAGCTGTTAGTCAAATAGGTAGATTCCCTGTGTAAAAAATTCAACATGTGGTTCAACAAATATACACTGGAGTGCAGAACCCGTAGGCCTACAATGAAATAGTCTGAAAGGCGAGTGAGCGAAGCGAACGAGCTCGTCATGGATTTGAACAAATCTTTTGCTACTTTAGCGCACTGTCTGTAACTGATATTACAATACAGAATTGTTTAAGTGTTTACCGAGAAAATGCTCGGCCCCCAGCTACTTAATGTTTAAATAAATAACAATTATGTGAAAGTATAAAACACTAAATTTGTAATTAATTAATTTGTAACACTAAATAACTATAAAACTAATCAATTTGTAGAATTGCATTTGAATTTAAAAACAAAAGCTTTAGTAAGAATGATGATAAGGGCTGTTAACTTAATAATTAGAATCCACGTGTTAGATTCAACATTGGTTTCATAATGAGTGACATGGTAGTCTCACAAGCCCGGCTATTTCGCTGTTGTCTTGTGATCGGACTCTCAAAATACAGCCGGCGGCTGTGAAATGGAACAGATTTCCGGGAGTTTAGCCGTCCCGTGTGTCCAAGATCTTTAGCTCTGTTTTGTCACACACTACCGAATTATAGGCTGTACACGGTTGTCAAGGCGTTAATTTTTGTAACTATCAAATAACACCGTCCTTTTAATCTGCGCCCCTCCCAGGCCGGCGCGGCGCTCCATGCGGCCGCATGCCGCTCGGACTGGACCTGCTCTTTTACTACCTGAGCTGCGTTCCTCAACCCTTGTCAAATTTTCGTTGGGACAAGATGTTACCTCGTTAGCTGATTTAATCAACTGTAAAAAAGATTGGGACAATCTGTTACTGGTTTTCCAAGAAATTCGAGTTAGGACAAGATGTTACTGGGACAGAATGTTACCGAACCCTCACAGAGTTTACATTTTGTATTATTTATTGGAGTTACACTAATTGTACCTCGGTGTAGAGAATGTGGACAGTAGGCCTAATTTAATGGGATGTGAAAGGTCCCTAAAAAAGGGTGTTTCGGTATTAATTGATCATTATATTTCTTTTTTGCCTATCTTTTCAAATAATATTTTAAAAATATTCTTGCCATTTAAGGGTTTAATCTAAAATACCATTTGCATTGTCCAAATGTATATCTAATGTCCAAAATTAGTGGCCTTTTCACCGGAACTCTTACCTCGTTTCTCCGCCGGAACGTTAAGTCAGTGCGTGTTTTACACAACAATATTAATTACCACACGAGGAGGGGATGCGACGTGAAAAGAACACCGCCGGAAACAAAGACAAAGCAAACAAAAGCCAGAAGACAATAAAACCGAGACAAAAGGGACTTAGTTAACACTCGACAAAAGAGCAAACCGGCCAACTTTGTTGAAGATTATTGTACTCGAGAGTCGTGTACAATGCTAGGTTCTACTTGTCAGTTGTTTAACTTTACCTGAATGTCTCTTTTCTGCCGAGATATAAGCAGCTCCTCCGCAGGGATGGAGCCCGTGGGTACAGGGGCAGGTTAGGCAGCACGATATCCGCACCGTTCGTGTGATAAGAGCGTCAACTGCGCACCGGTGCACTGGAGCGTGTTCTCCAGACAAAACTAGCGCTACTTTCCCCAAGTTGGAGCTTGTTAAGAAAGTGTTTTCAGCGGCGAGATCGTTAAGCTCTATGAGTTTTGTGATGGGAATGCGGGGAGCTTTGTTGTTTCTTTTGTAAGTGACTTTTTTACGTTCGATAAGAAATGTGTTTTTTCACAAAGACAGCCGGTTGTATAGTTAGAAGGAAGAAATACAATAAAATAATAAAGGTAAACCTTATCCGGTGATTTTGCCTACTTTATCTTTCACGGTTTATATTTGTTATAACATCTTTTAACGGTTCTATAGAAATTCTGTGCAGTAAAACTTTTTTTTCAAAGCTCATGAAGGTTTTATGGGAATAATTAAGGGGGACAAAAACTGATAGATTTTTACCAACTAATCATACTTGTTGTCAGAAGCAACAAGATAGTTTAATTAAACTAGCTATGAAAATCACACTAAAGATTGTGTTGACCATGGGAGTTTACAGTAAAAAATTGCACATTCATTCATATTCTCTTTAAAAGTACTAATATTGTTTTGACTTTTACAATGAAATTTATTAGTTTCAACGTTGTAGTTTTTGTTCCGTATAAAGTAGGTTTTGCCACCCTACAGGGATGGTTTTATTTTGATGTTATTGCACAAATTTATTTAGTTAAGGTCAATAAAAGTAAATTTTGATGTAAAGATCTAACAAAATCACAGCAGATCATAGTTAATAATATTAAAACAAAAATACATCTATAGAATATAATGTGCAATTTGAAAAATATCAATGCGCTTTTCAGAGAAAAAGCACACACAGATAAGAAAGAAATCAACGCCGCTCCCAGAAGTGGAGAGACGTAATCTACATTTTTCCAGCAGATAAAGGAGTTAACCCCAGTCGCCGCCGCCGCCGCGCCGCTGGGGGGCAAACTCCATCAGTGGCGTTGTTAAGGATTTACCGCCCTAGAATCGCGTCGTTGCGCCGCTTTGGAACCTACTTTACGGGGGAAACTTCGTAATTGGAACTACATCCCTGTATAAATGATGGGGAAGGACAAACTAAACTCTGCCCGCATTAATTAGGGCCTCAGAGGATCAACCCCTTTAGGCCCGAGCGAGCGGGATTTGGTGAAATGCGAGGACGATATCCCCCCCTCTTGTTGCGTTACGTTGTTTGTATTATAGCTGGGAGTTCCCTGATTATTTCTTCGCCCCATTTACCTTTCCGTTTGATGGGGGTGTTGCCTCGTTTTACGTTTTGACATTTAACGTTCGGCCCGTATGTTTCATGGGGGTGGAAATGGCAGTAAAACAGGTTCAGATGAATTTACATGTTAATTTGTTCATGTGTGGTATTTTCTCATCTTATTAAGGTCCAAGATTATTTGTAAATATTTTATCATTTAAAATGTTTGTTGGCATAAAATCACCAAGGAGACATAGTAGCCATTGAAATACCAAAACATACCACATGAATACGTAATGTTGAAAAACATTCTATACCAATACACAGTTAAAATTTTGAGTTCTCAGTAGTTCTTTAGGATATATGTGTCAAATTAAAGAGAAACCTTAGATTTCCAGAATTGTTTTCAAACACTCGATCTTCCTTAGGGTTAAGTCCTGTAGCCCTTCATAGTTCCAAGACAGTGAAATTCTAATGGAAGAGTGAATTCCAGAAGAAATATACAGCTTTTCATAGTCACCGGAGAAGTTTGTTATTGTTTTCATAATATTACTTTGTAGAGTGTGGAGCATGGCCTTTTTGACCTTTTTATCTAATTCTAATTTATTATCTTAACTATTACGGAATCTCTTAAAAAGACTCACTTTATAATTCAATTTTAATAATTCTACTGATTTTAAATTAGTTAATGACACCATTGGTTTGAGTTTAGTTAACACCATATCTTTATTCATTTCAATTTAAATTTCAATTTTTTTTACCGACCCGATATAAATTTGTGTGTCATGCGTAACTCCCATAGGTATTACACTAATGTGTCATTAGTGTATTTTTTTCCAAAATATAGGCAAAGAATTTTCAAAGATTACTGATCTCTTAATGTTAATTATGTATGTACTTATGATTAAATTACTACATAATTAACATTACGAAATCAATAAGCTTTGAAAACTATATTTTGGACAAAATACACTAATGACAAATTAGTGTAATACCTATGGGAGTTACGCATGACACCATAAGTTAAGATGAAACAGACTCGAAAACTGAATTTTGTCTAATAAGCTTAACAATAATTTCAATTCTGAACATTGTTCTCATCGATTGCTATTTTGGCAACGAAATAACAATTAAAAGTTAACAAAAATAAAAGAACATTAGTTGTAAGCATTCTTTTTCAAACATCTGTTAACTGTGAGGAAATATAGTAGGTTACTGGTGTAAACTTAATAGCCTGATTACCATGACACTATAACCAAAGTAAATTAAGACCAACGATCATCTCGTTCAGCCCAATTCTATTTTATAGTTATAACAATTAAAATAGTCTCAACTAAAAATATTAAATTTATCTCCTACTAAGCACTACTAAATTAAACAAGAAGGGTCTAAATAACCTAAAACTGTTGCTGGCGGGACCACAGATTAAAACAAGAAAGGAAATGATTAGCATAATTATCTCGTGAATCTCTCAACGGCGCTTCGGCAGTAAAGTGTAACACCAGTCGTAAAAAGTGCCGTTAAACTGGATCAGCAGCAGGAAACATGTCACCCACTTGTTACCGCCACCGACATCTCTGCGCACGTGATCAAACCGCTCTTATGCGTTATTTCATCATACAAAAATAAAATAAAGAAGTTTTTAAACACTTTATAGTTTGTTTTAATTGTTGAACAAAATCCTACATATTATTTTAACTATATTGTAATTTATTTTAACCCGCGTCCGCACTGGCCGGACATGTTCTACGAACAAAGTTCTTCCAAACTTTTGTTTGTTCGTTGCTAACCTTTTAGAATGTAAATCATATGGATGGTAATTGTTCGTTAAGAATGTTTGTTGATTTTTTGAGTTCGCCGAACAAGTTCGCCACGAATGTTCTTCCAGTGCGGATGCGGATTTACTAATAAGTTAAATTCTACAGTGAAAATGGTAAAATATCACCCTACAACCAAAAAAACGTATACAAAATACAGCCTTAATGCTCAAGACATTCCCTTTTTGTTCCCATCCAACCACTAAGTTGTCAAAAAGCCGTATACTCCTGAAATTTCCAACCATAATAGCTCCCTTTGTCTCAAAACTTAATCAGTATACTAAGCCTTCGTCCATTGTTAGACATTAAATTCTCTGTAATAAGCAAGCCGACTCTTCCTTTGGTGAGCGTATACGACGACGGGGCTTCGAGGGGTAAGAGGGGGAGGGGGGCAACATGGCGGACATGATGGCTTTGTCTTGGCTAGACTTAATTAAACCTGGATAAACGATAACAAGCAAAGATATGAAACAGTTTTAATAAATGCGCGAGTGGCTAAGGGCTTAGCCAGTGTGGACGGGCCCAGCAATATAGGGGCTTACGGGCTTTGTTGCGAAACGCGCCGGCGATATTAACATAATTAATTTTCACTGTAATTCGTCCTTTATGAAAATTTCCTCATTGCCAACTTGAAAGAGTTGATGGTTTAGATTTTTTGAGGTATTTTTGTCAGGCTATTGTGTTATAGTTAAGCTGTGATTTAAAGAACACAATATACAATATAGACGCTCTTCCTTTGAAAAGAGAACTGGTTTAGTTATGTCGGAATACATCTAAACACTTTGAAGGGGTGTAGGGATATAGGCTACTGTAAGAATTTTTACAAATAAATTTACTTAAAATGTTAAGCTTTTTGTTTCTTGGTTCCGTAAACAATTGTTGGACGGAAAAGATTACGATACACTGAAGTGTATCAAATGTTGACCTTTATATGTAGATGACACGTCTTTGAACGTGAGTAATTCCTCCCGTGATGATTTTGAAATGGAATCCTTCATACAGTGCAGTTTACTTTTTCAATGGCTGGTTGACAACAATTTTTGTGTAAATGCTGAAAAACTCACTTCATGGATTTCAAGTTACGAAACACATTTCACTTCACTTCACAACTAGATATAGACTACTCTTGTCCGAGCACAAACTTCTTGGGTCTTGTTGATTCAACTCTAAATATATCTAAGGTTTGTTAAAGAGTTTAATAGTGGGATTTTTATTCTTCGTCGTTTATCAATGTTTGGGGAGCCGAAACAACTCAATCAAAGATGATATTTCCCCTTTAAAAGAGAGCAATTATTAGATAATTTTTTTCAATGAGGTCAACTGATTCATGTAGATGGGTATTTTCAAACGGAAAACTACTCAAATTCTTATAACTGTATATTCATGAAAGTCTTTCCTTTTACATAAAAAATAGTCTTTTATTTCAATTTCTTAGTAATGATGAATCAGATTTAGACCATACCTCAACCAACAACCATACCTCATCACAACACCACTTTTTGGCAGTCTTTTTACAGTATTGTTAAGCTCTTTTACGCATTACCCTCAGAAATTAAAAAAGAGACATACATGAGCAGGTTCAGGAGCAAATTCGAATCATGTTTGATCCTCAAGGAATACTGCAGCGTCAGGGAGTTTTTAACAGATAAGAATACTTTTTAGTTAGAGGGATGGTTTCATTTTAATTTACTGACTGTTTAATGTTGAAACCATCAACCAACTGACGATTTGTCAATGCTATTTGTATAGTTTCATGACAAATAAACACTCTTGAATCTTGATTATTGATTCTAAATTTGCCCTCATGAAGCGAATTAAATATTGAACACGCGCGAGACAGATATGAAAAGAACACCACGCCATAAAAAGAATTTTATTCTTTTGCTTTACGAATATCCACGATTATTTTTTCGGTCATAAATCAAGAATACGCAAAATGGAGTAATAATAACACTAAGGTAATATTTATTGAAAGAGACTTTTTAAATCTCTTCTTTTCGTGACAAAGAAATAAAATCACAAATAAAATTTTTCAAAATTGTACCCAATTAAACCAGTGTAAATTATTGTCATAAATTTCTAATTTGCATGTCAAGGGGACACTCAAGTCCAGGGACGCCCCGGTAAATGAAGTGGTATATTTTCGAAAGACCTTAAACCGTGGATGAAACAGTTAACAGCCTTTAGTGGCGTTTCACTCTTACAGTGATACTTGGTCATAGGCAGCTAAAGAGGGGGGCTTGGGGGGGCTAAGCCCCCCAGATTTCCTGGGCATAGTTAAAAAATCATATTATTTAAAAATAATAATTTATATGTCGACTGGCGTTTCTAAAATGCAATTTTGCATTAGACACTGCAAAGGTGAAATTATAATTAAAACCATAATTTATAATGTCATAAATTATGGGTGAAATTATAATATAATTATAGAAGATAGACATGAAATTTCAATAAATAATAATTACATTAAGAAATGAGCTATTTTCTCTCAGCTATTTATACGTGTTATTTTTACGGTTAGGCTACATGGTTTTCTACACTCACATTTCTATCTCCTTGAGCCTTTACTAGCTGCATGTCAGAGCACAGTTTTTCACTTTCTGTCAAATCTATAGGTCTATTTACAAAGAAGGAAATTTCACATATCAAGTTGGTATAGCACCCATCTGCTATCTGTCACTTTTGTACTGAGCAACGAATCTATTTACAGTGGTACTGAGTACTGCTAATGTTAATTTCACTGTCCAATAATTTGACTAGCTGTCTTACTCCGTTTTGTATTTTTTTACTCACAAAACGGATGATCCCATGGGTTGATCCAGCTAGCTTGGTGATTAATTCATTTTGGCGTCTGATTGATTCTTAGTCCCCATCAGGATAGCATTCACATGCATCGGTTACCTAATTACTGTTCACAAAAACACCAAACCAGATACAGATACATGACATCAGTGAGGGTAAACTTGGCTATCGTGAGGGTTTAAAATTGTATAGGCCCAGCTATGCGTGCCATAAATGGCTACGTGAATAAACAATATTGGAAAATAAATCTATCTTTGCAAATCAAAGCTCTTATTTCAGTAGGCCTATCCTCTTGACTGTCCTTGTAAGACTTTACTGTAAAATTTTTGAGATATGTAGTCTTTTTAGTAATTTTTAATAATTCTAGTCCTCCTGATTTTGGGAAACTTAATATTTTGGAGGAAATTCGTTAACTATAAACCATATTTATGAGATTGAATATCCTTGATAATGAATGAATTTAATGTAGAGTGGTGAACAAATTGTCTAGCGCCCAATCACGTTTGTCTTTGGCTTTCTTTCTTTCCCGTTTTCTGCACTATATTCAACAGTAATTTATGTAAGTTGTATACACTATTTTTGATGTGTTTCCGTAGAATCTAGCCAAGCATATTTACGAGTTATTAAGTGAGAAAGAAATTTTAGATTTTCATTGAAGACCAAAGCAACAAGGTTGATATTAATAAACAAGGTTGGCGTTCCACATTTGGTCTGGATAAATTCATATTGGACTCTTCCAAATTTCATTTTAACTATTGTAAATTATAACAATTAATTATTGTTCTATAAATAAATATGGCCACATTAAATTCAAATTTGAATTTCATAGCATAAGAAAAATTGAAATCGTTTTGATGTCGTATCGATGACGTCATTGCATTGTTGGTCGCATGGGGGGAGGGGGGCATTTAGAGCGAACCCTTCCGAAGCCCCAGCCCCCCCAAAAAATCTAGTCTAGAGCCGCCTATGTATTTGGTAAGCATTTCAGTCATTAAAAATTAAATTTTAGTCCACATTTTAATTCGAACTATTTCAATCTAAAATCAAAATCTATAATATTGTGGATATAAAAAGAATTTTAGGCCTAGGTACTAAATCAACGAATGTTTATTTGTAGATTAATCTGAAGCAATAAATTGGCACGTGGAAGCTTAAACATTGACAATCCACTATTTGTTCTTACCTAAAAAAATTACAGAAATTTTCATCATGGTCATACAAATTTCTCACACATTATTAGCTAACCGTTTCAATAAAATTACATACAAACCATCCTAGATTGACTCATGAGAGTACAAAAAGTAAACTCAAAACAAACCAAAAGAAAGCGCGGGAATTAAATGGGGCAAGTCCTCATTTCACCACTTAAAAATAATACCGAAGCACGTGCCGCCACCACCCCCCCCCCCCCGCACTCTTTTATTCATTCATTCCCGTCTCGTCGACGTCATTCTGGAATTTTAAAGAGCAATTTGCAAAAAAACGAGTTGAGAGGGAAGTTTGTTTTTCTTGTTCATGACCTACCCTTACTACGCCCCCCACTCCCCCCACTACGACGTAATTTATCATGAAAAAGAGTGCTGCGCGATGAGAGAAAACTTTTTAAGTAGCTCTAAATTACTGCCGGCTTTTTCTCGCTAAGATTCTTGCGAACAAGTGGTTGGTACTAGACTTTCTGAAAACATTCGCCCTTAATTGTTTCATGCCCCAGTGACACCGCTTTTTGTTTACTTTCTTCATTAGCTCGTTTTAGTCGGGATATTAAATGCTGGTTTGTTTGGGATTAGTTATCCACATTAATGTTTCCTAAAGATTTCAAATACATATATGTTTTTAATTTATACTTGTTTTATGTAGCTAATTCAACAAAGACATATCCGGTTGTAGTTTTTGTACCTCTGTTATTTTGCAACGGGATATTTTTTTATTGTATATTTTTTAATTCTTTTAATTCAATTAATGGAGCTCATGATGCGATATAGCTTTTAACACGGTGAAAAAGATTTGTTTTTATTTAATAAAGAAAATCTTGTTTTTACCATGCTGAGGTGAAAATTCACATTATTCAAATGTCAAAAGAATTTTAATATCAAGATTTATGATTATAATATTAAGTTGAATTTTAAGGTTAGGTTGGTTAATATTAGATTTTAAAATTCTTACGTCGTATTTTAAAGTATTTATTCTTCTCCCCGGCCACCTCTTCCCATTATTCCAAAACCCTTTGTCCAAATTATTCCGCCGCTGACGGGCCCATGCATAGTGATTAGTGGGGACGTCCTCTAAGACAAAGCCGCAGTCACCCATCCCTGAATTAATTGGGCGCATTAGGGCCAACATGGCGGACAAGATGGCGACCGAGGGGGTTGGGGGGCGGGGGACTGACCACAACACCCGCACGCGCCTTCGCACACCTCGTCTTCACCCTCCCCCCACACCATCGCCCGCTTTCTGTTGAGAATCAATACCTGGAAATTGTGTGTTTGGGGGAGGACAACAAAGGACGGAGCGTCCGGGGAAGTAGCGACGGTGGCGGGAAAGTCTGGTGGAAATTCTGGGCTTTTCGGCCTCGACCGTTTAGAGACTGGGACTGGACGGGGCTGGACGTGGTTGCTGGAAATCCCAGAAAGTTTCGCATCTGTGTAGCTGAATTTGAAACTTTTAAAATTGTGTCAATAGACTTGAAAAATGGGAAAATGAAATAAACACTAAGGGGAGAGTAATTTGAGCAAGCATATAATTATTATTGAGACCACTATATATTAAAACATTACAGGACATACATCTCGGCTCATTTAAGAAACAGGAATTTAGCATAATAGTTCAAATGCCATGTCGAAAGGTATCCGTGTCTTAAAAAACCAGATCACGTATTTAACTGTGTTACAAGAACAATTTGGATGTGTTGAATAAGTAGAATTCAGAGGAAATTGGGAGACTTTAAACCAATAAAATAATGATTTGTTTATTATTTGCTTTAAATGGGGAAAACTACTTCTTCTTAAAAAATAATGATGATAATAAGTAAAATTTAATATTAAATGAAAATACAGAAGTGTACTGAACTCTTAGACATCTTTAAAGGAGGTAAAAGCATCATTGAGAAAATACAATAAATCTATTTGGCTACATTTTTTTTCAAAGTGTCCGAATAGCAAGAGTGATATAGGATCCGCAGAAAATATATTTGTATCAATAGGGTTACTTTTGAGGTTGAAAACTGATTTTTGCAGTAAGTTAGTATTCGAAGATTAAATTTTAAACTTATCGAACAGGAAACCCATATCCAAAGTTACGTTGCGTAAAGAAAACACCCAGCAACAAAACAAAGTACAACAAAATTCTCTTCTACATTATTTTTAGACTATCATAGGCTAATAAATCTCATGGCGGGCATAAAATTTATTTTAATCGAAAAAAATCCAAAACAACTCATTTCCATACTTGTATTGATCCCACTAGTAGAAATTCCAAATTATAATCTATATAGCTTAAGCGATGCACTTTTTAATAGTATAGTAGTTCCTATGTGCAGTTCAATTCCCTTTGTCAGTTTTCGTTGATTATTCCAGTTTTTAGAATGCTTCTATTCTGACTTCAACTATGATTTATCTATTTAACTGTTGCACAATGTTTTAGCTGTTTCAGCTTTTATATTCAATGAAAATCAATCAATGGTAGTCATATATGGACAATGGATAATGGTGTAAGTTTCTACGGCATCCGCGGATATCGCCACAGAGTTTTTGTCTGTTAAAAGAGTGATAAAAATCAAAATTTTACTCTTTGTACCTGCAAGTGAACAGTTTGTTCTTACAACTACTTTTTACGCTGCAGTAAAAACAATTGTTCTCATTTGCGTTGGAGATTGTTTGTCTCAACTATTACTAAAATAAAGAATTTCAATGTAAACTAGGGTAAAATTTATGGTTGTAAATTTACCTTTATTGATAATTTTTAATTTGATAACTCTATCTAATGGTTTGTTATTCAGTAATAATTCAAATGTAAATTAGAGTAATATGGTGTCATTACGAATATTGTAGCTATTGCAACACTGCCTCGTCTTCTTATTCATCAGGTGTGTAATGGTAAATATTAGGCCTATAACTTAACTTGACTTCCGTTTTAGTTTTAACGCTTCATTTCCGGATGACAAAAACAGCTATTCCGCAGACCTTAGAAAGAAGTTTTGCTTTTTTCCTCTAACGACCTTGGGTTATACTATCCGCATGTAAAATGAAATATCTTTCGACACATTTTTCAATTGAGGTCTTTTTGTGGCTATGTACTTTCCTTACAAATACCTTTAAATTATATACAGCATGATCTTGGACTAAGAACTAGACTAGACTTTTGGACGTTTTGCCCTCTTTTGCCGCCACAAACCTAGACTCAAAAGGTCTAGTATTTAGAAGAATGTTATTGCTTATCAAAAGTTAAATGTTATATAATGATACTATCCGCATGTAGAAATAACTTTCGACATATTTTCCAATTGAGTTCTTTTTGTGGCTATGTACTCTCCTTACAAATACCTTTAAATTATAAACAGCATGGTCTTGGACTAAGAAATATTTTCTAGACTTTTGGACGTTTTGCCCTCTTTTGCCGTCACAAACCGAGCCTCAAAATATTTATAGTGTTATTGCCTATCAAAAGTTAAATGCTATTTTTATTTTAATCCAAAATTTACCCTTTCAAATTTGTTCCTTTTCAGCCCGATGTGTCGCTCCATTTTGCAGCCCCCTGACCAGGAAGCGCTCGCGTGGGGTCGGGACCTCCCGGGGTTGGCGGTCATGTGGCCGGTGACCCCTCCACGACCCTCCACTGCCCCGCACCCCACAACCCCTGCTACACATTGACCAATGACCGTCCCTTCCGCATTCCGCCAGCAGCTCCACCGTCGCAGCTGTCGGTCGAGTGGTCAATCTGTTACTTCCCCCTGCATTGTTGCCCGCCTCTATTTTGAAAGCTGTCAGAAGCTTTGTGTCCATATATCTTCAGACTCGATTATTTGGAGTCGGAATGATTTCGTTTTGTTGTTAAATCCCTATGTGGAAAGCGGCATTTTTGCTTCTATCATTGAAACTTCATATTTAGTTATGTGTAGAGTCTTTTTGACTAAAACCCTTTTAGAAAAAAATATACAATTTGCAACAATTTCTGCATTTTAGCTTCTGTCTGTTTTGTTTTCAATAAAAAAATATGGCTACCTAAACTAGAGTACCTCAGCATCTTTGATTCTCAACTGAAAAACACATGTCAGAAAATGAAATCGTATATTGATTCTTGAACCTAAAGCAATAACATGAATGTACTGTGCTTTCAATAGATATAAATTATTAGACACATATTATTTACACACTATGTATTTCAGTTGGTTTATGCTGGCTGAGACAATGTGTTTCTTCTAATTATTTTATTTCAAACATATCATAAGGGATTATTATGAGGGATGTACAGTTTATGTTTATACTTTCTTTGAACAAGTTTTTTTATAAGTCCATAGAATATGGTGCTAACAAGGGCAGTGAGATCACGAAATTGCATAGGTAAGAGTTTAGGCCTAATCTTTCTACTAAATATTAAATATTCTCTGGCTATATCTCTATTTATCTCATTTCAAATTTCTTTAACCCTTTGTGTATCTATAGATTCATTCGATCATTCCGAAATTTATGAATTCGATTTTGATAGTCTGTCTCATATATAATATAAGAGATAATTCTTTTAGTGAGTGTAATTGTTGAGCCGATATTTCCAACTTAAAAAACTGTATTTTCTACTTACAAAATTTAAAACCAATTCAAAATATCCGTCGGGCGAGGAGCCACGTTTGAGCGTAACGTACAAGTAAGTTTCAATCAGGCGCTATTCAGTTGGGTGACATCGCAACAAAGGTGGCGCTCTCTTTATGCCGACCGCGCCTCGCCGCGCCGCGCCGCGCCCCGACCCAAATAATTTCAAAACGCCATTGTACCTGGCTACCTGCGATATGCAGATATCCTGTATGCAGATCCAGCTGGCCCAGATGCTCCGGATTATGGTAATCCGGCCGTCAAATCGGCCGTGCATTTTCATCCGTCGATACCCTTCGATTCCCCGCACGAAATACATTTGCATGTGCTAATTTGTATCTTTCGGGGTAGGTTTTATTAAAATAAACGTTTTTATGTATGCAAATTTCGCCGGGACACCTGGTTAATTTAAGGAACAGCTGTTCAAGGGGTTGGGTTTTTGTTAGACTGTATTAATTTTGCGTGGGGTGAGTATGGAAAGTGGAGAAGTAACAGTTCGATGTCAACGTGTTAGGAATATAACATAAAGGAGTACCGGCAACATTTTTATATCTTAATTCTTTTTAGTGCAACCCTCATTTTACAATTTTTGTCTTTGAGTTAACTAGTTATAATGGAGTATAACTAGTAGTTGTATGGAGTTAATACTAACCGAGATACAAGTGTCCAAAAGTCATATTTTAAACCAAACACATGTATTTTTTTCCTTCAGAACTATTTACTGCACAATGCTATGAATTTATAACTTAAATGTATTAGGCCTAACCTAGGAAAAAAGTTTTTGTTTCCTATTGGTTTTATGAGTAAATATAGTAATCGTGTTACTACAAAAAATCCCAATACGAATTATTTTCCTCCTCTTGAATATGCTTGATACTTGATACTTGTGGTTTTGTCGGATGGAATGCGTCAAATTAAAACTACTTAAAAACTAATCTTTACATTCTATAAAATTAATATTTACAAGATGACAGAGGGATTGATATGGGAAGAAGTATGGAAAATGAGCATTTTCTTCATTTTTTTAACACAAAACACAAAAGCCCTTGGTTGTAAAAGGATTTATCTCTATGTATTTCAAAAGTCAGCAATATATTAAGTTCTGTGTCTGAAATTCTATGTCTTTTATGTTCCAGACTGCTATTGAGAGGTTTTCAAACATGACATCCCACTTTAAAAACATTGTGTTTAATTTCCTTCAAAATTTTCCATTCTCCCTTCAAAGTATGAAAAATCTAACAACTATTGTATCATTCGGGGTGGTAATCATATTCCTAACCCATTTCCCATTCACGACTGTATCAATACCCGACAATGGAGTCACCCAGTAGGCTACCGGACGTTGCCGGCTGGGTCGCCGGAACGTCTACCTGCGACCGGACCCGGAAGAGCTGTGTTTGACAACAGACCCCGTGAACCGTGATCCCTCCCCGGGGCCCGATGGCCAATGGTCACCCTCACGCCCCTGTGGCCACCGCTGCATCAAAACCTCGTTTGTCGCGTGCGCAGCTGTCTACCTCTACCTCTGCCTACCTACCGCCGCGCCGCGCCGGCACGGACAAACCAACAGCTTGTTCTAAACTCTTGTCCCAAAAATGATTTCTGTTCAATTTCCTTTACAAGTATAGAAATCATTCCATTTTCTCTAACCATTTGGTAACTTGGATTCAATTTTTACACACTATAGTCTAATACACACACTGTAAGGGTTTAAAATATTTTGTAAAGATGGTGGATAGAAGTATCCATAACTCAAAATGCTAAGTTCTTCAGAAGTAGTCCTCTAAAAGAACACTTCTTTTCAATCTGTGTATTACCTTGAATGTTATTTGGGTTACTCTATCTTAAGTAAATTATTCATAATTTTGTAGCTACCCCCACTTTTAGTAAGAGATTTTATAATGATTTTTCATGCATGGGTAACATTTAACATAATCATAATACATCACAATGTATTTTGTCTTTTAACATTTTCTACGATAGTAATTTATGATTATATTTAAATATTTTTAAGAATACTTTTAACCACAAGTACAAGATCTACAAGATCACTACAAGATCTCATGTTGCTTATGACAAAAATCATTTTTAACTACTTTAGGTATAAATCGTTTTTGTTAGTTTACACTTTATATTTTATTTGGTGTATTTCTCTAATTAATTGCGTTTTTAACATGTTGTTGGTTTTCTTACTATTTTTCTATGTTCTTTCAACAGTTTAGAAATTGATAAATAAAAACATTAGCTTAAGAAACGTGTACTTACGGTACTAAAAAAATTATAATAAATATAATATGTAAAACAAACATACAAACATACAAATTATGTAATATATAAATATTATTTTAACTGTAATAGAATATTTAAAATGCTCTAAAGCCTACTCCTAGTGGAGGGGAAGAATTTGATTCTGGAGCTTTTCATCAGAGCTTGGTCGGAAATTCGACGCGAGTGGAGGCGATGTGAATAACGCTTAGTCATTCGTATCATTTTCTTTCAAATATGTCTTATCACGTTTCATGCCCCGCTTCGCGATCTTTCAAGATCTCCAAGATATTGTGAAGTATATCACTCTTTTTAAAATTTAATTTTACTGTTAATAATAACTATTGAACATAGTCGTTATAGTATAGTTTTAAGTGTAAACTTCTGAGGTAATTTAAGTCACTCCCCATTTGATCTTGTAAGACCTGATAAACATTTCAAGATATAGAAGTTTTCTCACAAATAGGCAAATTTTATGGAATTTTGGTTATAGTATTTGCCTTTTTGGAGCCCTACTTAGTTGCAAAGTGTGTATGAAATAAATGAGACCAAAGAAAACACAGAAATTAAATTATTATACAATTTTGTTTAAAACTTAGTTAAAATACTTTTTTTTAATACTTGCAATTCATTCAATATGTAATTTCGGGTAATATTTGTATAGTATTGAATTAATTGTTTTGTATTTATAGGTTAACGGGCAAAGAACAAAAACAAAAGGCCATAGACCAAGCAAGTAGTATAGTAATAGTCTTTTTTACTTTATACGAAAACCTAGAATTATATTTTTACCATAATCAACTACAATGTAAAGGTATTTTCATCACACTACATCGATATCACCTGTTTTCGACCTTCACTTCTACCAACGAAACGCCTGTTTTGCAGGCCTAGGCCGGCAAGATTTTCCGGTCTAGGGCGGTAATGGAAACGGTAGCAGAGAAATCTAGAATATCAGAAGGTATTTAACAACAACAACAACAAATAACAAATCAGTGACGTAGTTAGTAGTTCAGTTGATAGCAACTGTTAAATATGTATGAAATATGCAACTGTTAAATATGTTAAATATGTATTAAATATGAAAATAGTGTTTTTCCCTTGAATCAGCTGTAGTCACTTACCGTTAGAGTATTAGTTTTGGTGGCCTTAGCTGATGTGAAGTGGTTGCCTAGCAACCAGAAAATAAAGCAGTACATCTCGCTAGGTTAGTTGAAGTTGAGGTTATGTTTTGTTTGTTATGAACAAAAAAGTAATTTTTTCACTTGTTTAGAATTTATTGAATTGTGTAGTGTGATGAAAAATATTGTTCATAACTCGGGCCGAAAGCGTTTTGCCAACCCTCGATCGTTTCAAGTTCTCGACTTCGTCTCGAACTTGAAACACGATCTCGGGGCCGGCAAAACGCCACTTTCGGCCCTTGTGACGAAATATACTATTTCAGTGCATACAATTTGTATGCTCATATTCAGCTTAAAACCCCCCGAGAGTGAGTTTAAAGGATTCTTTACTCAGAAAGAGTAAACTACTGTACTCAAATTTAAAGTAGACTCAAATGGATTTGTAAAGTTTTTATAAAACGTTTACATGAAAACATTCCTCCTCTAAAGGAAGTTAAATATTCCGTTGTATCATACAAACCACTATAGAACACTATAGTGAATAACAATTCAATAAGGCACGACTCCCATCCGATCGTCGAACCAGTCCAATAAACTGTGGATAAATCACACCACTGGACAGCCACTGACCTTGGCACATTAAAGGGTTGTAGAACACCAGGGATGACAGCGTGATGGTCGGGGGTGATGCAGTAATTAACTACCCCAGTACTGACCCCGCCAGTACCGGCCTGACCGGCGAGTGGCCAGTGGTCAAACGAGGTGTAGCTTTAATGAGTCGACACCAGCCGATCAACTCGAGCTGACCGATGTCCGGTTCCGGTCCGGCTCGTGCCGCTCTGGTCACTTCCGGTTCCCCGACCAGTTGTCCACTGTCCATCTGCCGAGGTGCGAGGGGTGATGCGATCTAATGTCTGTATGTTTCAGATTGGTGAGCTGATGCAGTGGGAGGAGCGTGTTGACGTTGCTGTGGAGAGGAATTAATTAGTGGTCAATGACAATTTCTTCGATATAAAGCAACAAAGTTTGACATATCAAGCAAAAATATCTTAAACGATAGTCAGGTAGTTGCAGAAGTATGCTACTTTATTAGACTACGGGAAAGGGTCTTTAGTAAAAGAACACCTTTCCTTTTCAATACCGACTAGAGAAATTTTCAAATTCTGGTCTTGTTACTATCCAACATCAACCTGTGGTAACATACCATTATTAACTCATTGCCCATTGACAAATAACATCTGAATCTAGAATATTTCCCGTTGGGGTCGAACCAAAACAACTTCAAGTTTGTGAGGTGAACATTATATCACGACTATCCCTTCATAGGATAATAGGACAGTTTTAGTTAAACAGCATACTGCAGTATTTAAGACACGGCGTTTAATGTAACCTTCAAACTTAATGTTTTTGTGACAGATAAATACTAGTTTGTACGGGAGGAATTGCTTAAGATTGGTTAATAAACTTTTTGTCTAAAAAACATAGATATATAAGTATAAATATTTTTCCATCATCCTAGAGTAATATGCAAACAAATTTGTACAAAAATTGTCCTCAAGTCTTGTAAAATAAGAAAAAACTTTATCACGTACAAAGTTCTAATCAAAATTTTTGACTTCAATTTGAAATGTCCAATGTTTTAGATCCAAAGCACATGCTTCTGATTGCAAAAGAACTCTAGTAAAATCAATATCTACATACATTCTATAATTGTGGAGGAAAAGATTTACAAGTTCGCCTGTGAAGTCTCTAGATACATTCATTTACCCTCGGGCTATCTTTCGTTATCAAAATGTTGTGCCCGAAAAAATAACTTCGGTGCTGTACATCATCCGTGTAGATCTTATTTCATATCTTTTAAAACATTTACAAATACTGACATAAAACTTGAGAGACAGATTTAGTTATTTTAGAATTATATTTTTATTTTGTTTTAAAATATGGGATGGAATTGTGTATGTTTTTAATCCTTAGACTATAAGTTATGCTATACTATTTTTGCTTTGCCTAACCAACACTGCTGCAAAGGTATCTTAAGTGTACACAGACAAATTACACAAACCGTAGCAATATGGTTAATTTAGTAGTAATTTAGTAAACAAATAAGAAAGATGTGCCGGCGCACCACGTGATATAGGTACAGCAGTGTCGAGCGGGCTGCATCCTGCCCCTTCCCGCCCACAGCCTTCTAAATAAAGAGTGTGAATTGAGCAAATACAGCTCAATTACAAAATTAATATTTAGCAATCAGTAATATTTCAATTACAAATTGAAATATTACGGCAATAATTATTTTTATACAATATTATGATAAAAATCTATCATATATCCTGTATTATAAATCCAGAATGATTCGTTCATAACCATCTAACGCTAAAGATTCTAAGTACAGCCATTAATTTAATTTAATTTTGTTTAAACGAATTACACAATTAGTTTTTATGTTTAATTACATGTTTTGACAGCCCAAAAAACTCATCCAGACTAAATCAGATACATAAACTTCGATTCATAAAAAAAATAAATATTAATATTAATTTTAGGAATCTGCTCAAAACTACGTAACTAATAAAACATGAAATAATGTATTTCGAAGCAGATATTTACTTGGAAGAATGGACTTCGGTAAAATGGTCAAAATTTAAAGTTTAATTGAATATTGGTCTTAAAATTTGAAAATGGAGCATCAATGTTTGCTTTCTTGGATAATGTTCATGTATGTTGTATGACAAGGTTACTTGGCAGTAATTTGAACTTAAACTGCAATACAACCACAATACAACTATTTATAAATATCGAAACACATTAAACAGCCACTACTTATTTTAAAGATGCACTTGTAAGATAAAAAGTGAAATAAATATAATGTTACAATATGGTAGTGACAATAACAAGGGGTATAACATGTAACACAACAACAGTGTGCCAGCGATATAAATATAACTAATTAATTTATGCAGTGACATTTTCTAAAAATAACCCTATATCTGTATTTTTTCCATATAGTACTTGTATTTTGAGATAACGACAAAAAATTTAAATTTACATGAATTTAAAAATTACAGACTGCATATAAAAATCAAATGGCTTTCACACTTCTTGTTAAAATGACGTACTTGACACTATGAAACCCCCCAGCGTTTACGGCTAATCGGCAATTTTGTACCAAAAATTCCAAGAATCCATCACATTCTTGAACACCCCTCGTATCATCATAAGCGCAACCACAATTACCCACATTAACAACATTCCACCAACCAGCCAACAATGGAGTGATAAATGACTCGTTTTCTGACTGATATTTTCCCGCTAATCGCCTTCGCAGACATGTATTGTCTTAGATTAATGTATCCGACGTTGCAGCCACATACGACCAGGGGAAACAAGATGGCGGCTTCCTTTCACCGGATGTTTGCTTTACCGGATGTCGGGGCCGGGGGCAACCCCTCCCCCGCCACCCTCGCCGCTCTTTGACACACGCACACACACACGCACACGCGAGCTGGGCCCCAGGCTAGCCGGTTTACTCGAGATTCTATCTTTCACGGAAGATTGCGCCACTGTGGCGGTATGCTAATAAATCACGATGCCGAGAGGAATATCTGCTTACTCTTATCTCCCCGATACAACTTGCTTATTAGGCGAACAATGTCTCAATGCATTCACTCGGTGAATTATTGTCTTTATTACGGTATCTAATATTGTTAAATTGTTTGCCATTTTAAAGGGAAGTTTTCTTTAAGGGTAAAAAAGTGTCTTTGAATATACATATATCTAACTTAATGACATATATCTAACTTAATGACATATAACTTAATGACATATATCTAACTTTTAATTTACATAGGGGGAGTTTTATATAATGTTTTCTACCGATATTAATTTTTGTTATTCTCTTCTTTTTTTTAAACTTACGACGAAGATATTATTATACGAAGATACTTGGTGACCGTTTATAGGATAGGTTCTATAACATTTTTTGTGTAGGTTAAACACAAGATTTTTGCAATAGAAGCAAATTGCAGTTTTTAAGAAGCAGATTGTGAAATTACACCCAAGTAATTTATATCTAAAAATAATTTTAAACTGTTTGAATTACTAATTTCCATTTCAGTACTACAGGAGGGAGGAAATAGGCTTTTTTTTTTTAATACAATACCTACAATTTAAAAACGGGAAATGAATTTTTACTAATCTTTACAATTGATTTTTAAAATGACCATATCTAAATTTTTATAACGGAAATTTTTACCCTCTGCCATCTTTTAATTAATTTCAAATATCACTCAATATTTTAATTTGTACAACTGCATTTAAACTACAGCGAACAGTCCAACAGTATTTTCATCCTCCGCGACTGGCGCGGAGCCGAGCCGTCCGTCACAAACCCCTTCTAAAACTTAATTTTATAAAAATATCCCTCTGTGCGAGCGCCATAAAAAGGGGCTTACAATGGTGCTTACGCCGGCCACTGGCCCATTAGCCATGTCACAGCGAATCGCTGATTTACGGACCTTGGATGGGGGGTGAAGAGGGGGAGGGGTTATAAGGGGGGGGATGGTCAGCTGCCGGCTCGTGCCCCCCCTTCATCATCCCTTTGACCCATCCCTTAATGGTCACTCACTCCCATGTACGGTTTTGCAATCTTCCAACAGATTAAACTTGGGATACCCATTTGGTTTTGGTCATTAAAAATGTGTTATTTATTTTTAAAGCAATCCATCCTTTAATAATATATTTCATCGTTAAGATTATTGCAAAATGTTATTATTAAATAAATTAGTCAATAGCAGTATTCAACTTTGAAAACTACAGTTCCCTCATGTTTAATTTGTAGAAATTCCATTCGTGCATGACCTAAAATCACTGACTTTCATTACATTTCTAAAGAATACTTTGCTGGGGCAATGTGATTCACAAAATAGGTCTTCATAGATTGGTTAAAATAATTTAAAATTATCAATTAACTGATGGTATTTAAATATTAAATACGTATAACACTAGTGCCATAAACATTGGCACTACTTGTTGGTGTTCTTCCCATGACAAATGGTGAAACTCATTGCGGATGAAATGAAATGTAATTTGTGTAAAAAAGTTTATTAAATTGTGTAGTTGTAAGTAGTATTTTTCTGCTATTAATATTTTTTTCTTTCATAAAACTATTGCATCCATGATTAAAATTTAGCATGTTTTGCAATTGATCAGCTTCTTATTGTCTCTAAGGAAAGAAAATTAATACAGATCAGTTGTATTACAACTCATTAATGTACTAACTATAACTAAAAAATGTAATGTAAAATATGTTTCATAAAAACTAACAGCATACCAACTGTTTGCCAAAATTGTAAATGTGTTTAAGAAACGCAAATACTGTAAATGATGATTTCCGTAAATTGTCAGCAGTAATATGAGATAAATTGTGTTTTCTAAGCGTCGATTCGTCGGATTAAAATAGTTTTCCCTGTACGTAGTAGAGGTGGAATCTCCTAACACAAGGTTGAGTCTGTATAACCAACTTCCTACATTGTCAACTTTATTTTCTCAATTTCACACAAACATTTTTTAGCGCTCTTGCGTGCCTTATCACAATTAAATCTCAGAGCAAAGTTGTTAGTTCCTGATTAGGTCAGTAAGTTTGGTAAAAAATTAAAATGGGTTTAAAATTAAGCTTATCTGCCTCTACCTGGTCCAAGACAAAAGTTAGAGCATCGTTGTTTTCTCTCACATTTCCCAAATCGACCTTTTAATTTTTCTAGAAAATTTTTTACTTTTCAAATTACGATTATATATTTTATGAAAAATGTTTAATAAACATTTAAGGTACAAAATAATGTATATGTGTTTCAGACATTGAAGAGTCAAGAAATTATTTATTCCATGTGTTATAGGATAGTTACATAGGATAGTTGTAGGCCTATTATTTTATTAGTATTAGTGGGTATTTAAAAAGTTTAAAAGGGGGTATTTTTATGGGGACACCTCTCTTTAACATACTAATATGTTAAAGCAGTATGTCAAAGGAGGCAATGTCAACCTCATTATCAACTGAACGATTTCCAGTATACATACTTTTCCCCCTCGATAAATCGCTGATCAGTTTTAGTCCGTTCTTAGATTAAATCTTCGTTTAAGCACAAAAAAAATAATTAAATAAGGAAAAAACGTGAATGTGAAAGCTAAATACGATACCGTAGTATAGTTTAAATGGATTCAGTTGGTTAAATGCTTGTTAAAATTCATTGAGGACGAAACAAACAAATTAAATCTTATGGCTGTCAACTCTAGAAGTTCATGAAAGAAAAAGAAGAAAGAAGCTGGTGTCAATCATAAGGTTAAAAGATTCGAAGACTTTACTAAGCCATTATATTTTACAACAGTATGCTACTTCTAAACATTTAACATAACAACTAAAACAAACTTTAAACCCAGAAAGAGCAAAAACACTGCTAATGTACACAGCAAACCGTACATTACTTACAGCTTAAAATCTGTGGCATGACCTAAAAGAGAATTTTCATTTCTAAAAATCATTCAGATAGACAAACTGAAGAGGAATAAAAGAAACTCACACCTTTACTCAAAAAATCTAAAATATAACAGGGTAGGAGACATCAATAACAACAAATGACAAATCAGTGGCGTTGATGGTGCTTCAGCTGTTAGCAACTTTTAAATAAACGTAACGTACTTGGTTCTTTTCCCTTGGAATCAGCCGTAGTTGTCACATACCGTTAGAGTATTCTAGTTTCGATGTCTGTACCTATGTCATGTTATAACAATGAAGGGCCAGCCTTCATGACTTTAAAATATACTCGCATCTTTTGAGTAAAAAGAATTTACGGAAAACCAAATTATTCATCGCACTTGAAATTTTGGAATTGTTCAAAGCCCGTACATCACTGGTCAAACAATTGAAAAATGTAATACCTGAGACAGAAAAACAACTCTGAGCCTTACCTGTAATGTAACCTATCTCTAGTGATAAGCAAATTGATACAATTTCTTATGTCGTAATAGTGGACGTGTTTATTGAGGACTAAATCATTCTCAATTGCTTTGATGGCTGCCAAGCATTGAAATATGTAAAAAGAACTGTCATTATTTGTGCATCGGTCTAGATAGTGAGTTCCAAAGATCACTCACAATGCCTTTTTCTATAGCAAAAGAACTTTGCGAGCTTGGGGGAGTGACCCTAGCAGAGCCTTGTTCTATACAACATCATACTGAAAAAAGTAAATAAAAATTCTGACAAAATTGCAATGCATTTCAGATACTTGCCCTCAAAGGAGATTGCACTACCTTGTCACGATATACCAACCATAAGAAACTCCAAGCTGTTAATCACATTTTATTAATTTATAGTTCATACAAATTAAAGTTTTCATAAGACATGAGATAATTTACAATTGATATCAACATTTGGTTTTTAGTCTAATTAACACTAAAGACCATTAATAAACCACTCCACAACAAGCACACGAATGTAGCAACGTTCCCGACCAATACGGTTGCTCAGAGCGCCCACACAGTTGCTAATTCCTCACCCACCCCGGCAGTAATTCACAAAGGGCTGGTGTATATCCATCAGCATTGTTCATTAGTAATACTGCAGCAGCTCCGAATGAGACCGCAATACAGACAGGCACTCCGTCAGCCCGCTAATACCTTGTTCGCCGTCGTGTTCTGTTCAGATACAGGCTTCCACCTTGGATCTGCAATCGGCTATGTTCCAGCGCTCCTATTGTATCTACCTGTTGCAAACATTTTCTTTAATAAATAACTTTTAATATTATTATGTGCTATATTCACCCTTCACAACTTAGTTTAACAGACATTTCATGTCCATCTAAAATATTTAGATCTGAAATAATTGTAAGGATTTTGAACCTTTTATGTAAAATTTTGATACAAGAACCGAACCTATAGGGTATTGACGTTCAACCTGTGATCTTTTAATGTTTAAGTAGTAACCTGCGCAAAAGCTATTTTGTGTCATCAACTTCTAACATAATCATACTTTTACATCGATATGTAAAATGTCTTTATGTCTTTCTTTCAATGTCTTTCTTTCATTGTTTGCAATCATTTAAATTGACAGAACATAAAATTGAAATGTTATCCATTAGTTTTTAAGGATTTAAGATCAAACTAACTAAAAGTAGGTATCTTTTTTTGTATATCTTGGAAAGCCTCCTTTTTTCTCACTTTGCCCTGTACAGACTATTTATCTGTGCGTAGACAAAGTAAGGGGATGAGCCAATACAGTACAGGTGATTGGTACAGTTGGTTGCACGAGACGTGAGGTAGCCCGCTAGAATTTGTGCTACATATTAGCAAGTTGGTTATATCTCGTGCAACATGGGGTGGATTATTTATTATAATGATATACAGTAAAATCATTACTAAAGTCGTTATTTCAATTTTACGCTGTTAAACTGAACAAGTGTAGCACAAATCCTGGCGGGCTGTCTCACGTCTCGTGCAACCAACTGTACTGATAAGGATTCATGGCAGAATGCGGATTCAAACCCACGACATCGCTACCATGGTCCCTAGTAAAGCCCGCTTACCACTACACCATCGACACATCGAAACATTTGAGCACTGACATAAAAGAGTCTGTATAAATGTTTATCAACTTCTAAAATGGAATGATTAATGTTAGTACATTATGAAATGTATAAACTTATTTTTGTCCTGTATGAATTTAAAAATAAGAATTCACTTTTACTTATTTATATGTACAGTGAAATTGTGTCAGTTTACGAGATTTCTTATTTCTGAGTTTCGATTGTCCACTTTTCTAATTTACAATATCATGATTGTCTTTTGATGGTTACGTATTTAATCAGTTAATTGTGATGTTTTCCTTTGCCTCAAATGTATTCCATTTAATATTCTTGCTCTGGTCTGAATGCAGTTGGCCACAACGTTAAAGACTATTCATATTTTTTTCTTGGTACTACAGTTGCGGGGAAATATTGCGTAATAATATAAAACGTATTTTATATAGAATAATCGAAATTATTTTGCAACTCCTAAAAACCGTAATGGAATTCTTACAAGGGGAAAACGAGGGCCGGGCCGGAATGATAAATAGCATCGGCGCGGCGTTGCGAATGTCACACATACAACTCCGGTACATCACATGACATTGCGCTCCATCTCCATCCGTCATCGCTCCAGCCTCATATCTCACCAGGCCCGAGGATGGGCCCGACATTTGCCGAGAATTTCGTAAACATGTCCAGTAAGATATGAGAATTTTCCGAGATTGCTAATTTACTGGTTACCCAGCGCAGCTTTGTTTTTGTATCTACACGAATGAATAGAAGAGCATCTGTCTGATAATGTATTGTATTCCTGGTTTTATGCATCGTTATTCAATCCTTTATGAGAATATCGCAACTTGTACTCTCTAACCTAAAAAATTGCTTCTTTTTAATTTTTAGTAAAACACACTACAGGTGGGAAACTATTAACCAAATTTAGAGTATAAAACGTTGAATCTATGACTTTTGAAAGTATTTTTCAACTAATAGAAAATTTGGATTGATATTATAAAAAATAAAGTAACTCCATGATTCAATCCCTTCTTCACATGTTGCTTAAGTAGATTAGGGTGACTAAACAAAGGCACATTCTTGGATATCAACAAACTACTTTCCCAACATGATATTTAGCTCATTAGGAAAAAATATTCTAAACATTTTTTTGGCCAGATAAGCGAGGGTCAATCTACATACAGAAGCAAAAAACTAATTTAGGCTTCTGATTGCAATCCCATCAGAACTCACAAGCAAGCTCAATGCTCTTAGACAAATTACTAATTATTACTCAGCAGATTAATCCAAATTAGCTTCATCAAGAAGGAAGGAAGTGTTTGGAAATCCTTACAAAAGTACAGGTCATCAGGGAGCCGCCATTGTGTGAAACTGACTGATAACAACAATGAAATGAAGCAACAATGCTGGCGAGTGCTGCTACTGTGAAACAATGGAGAATGAAACTAAAGGATGCACTTTACAACTGAGTGGGGATTGCTCTTTAGCGTTTACACGCGGAGCTTCTAAAACTGTGTAATGAATCATAAATAGATATACAAAAAATTGGATACATAAAAAAATATTTAATAGATTAACAATATCATTATTCAACACCAACACATGAATTAAGTTGAAGTCTTCAAATGTTTTATTTAATCCGAAACAATTGGACTCAATACTTATTTTGAGCAACCCTTACATATTTTGACTTGAAAATAATAATGTATTACCGTAAAACGCCAAGGCAACAAATGTTCCTAGGTTAGGTCACCTGCACATCTGAAAAGTATAGACAGTATTTTAAATTATGATTCACGTCAAGTTACTAAGTTTGTAATAGCATGTTCTTGCAACCAAAGTATTAAGACTTCATTAATATTATTGAGGAGTAATTGAATCCTAAATTACTTGAATGTGATACAATTAATTTTTTAAATTTTGAATCAAAACTAAAATTACTGCATAAATTTGAGTGTTTTGTTCTGAAGTTTATTTTATACTTCTCAAAGCAGTGTTAACATCAATGCATATTGGTGCTTTGCACAGTTGTTGGAAAAAAATTAATCTCAAATTCAGTTCAAACGTTCAAACATGTATTATTTTATGCGATTTGTAGATAAAATATTCAACTAAACTGTGTTTGAATAGCAGAACCTAAATCACCTCACAACTAAAGTATTCAGTCGTGTCTTGGGAGAGGGGACCAACCGACGCTAATCAAGAATCAAAGTTTAGTTCTTAGTCTGCTAAGTAAACGTCAGGACGGAGTTGGGAGTAGTTGCCAACTCAAACAGCTTCCCTTATCGCGGGTGACGGAGTACCTCGATACGTTCTTGACGGACCCCTACCCAACTCCCTCCCCATAAAAACACTCAATAACCCCCCAACCCCCCCCCCCCCCCCCAACAACCGAAACACTACTCGATCTCCGTTAGACTGCCGGGATACCGTGACAAACTTACGGCAATACCTTATAAGTACACTCAAACCAAGGCAGTAGTTTGCTAGGAGAATTGTGAAAGTTTATAAGAGTAAAAAATGTCTAGCGTTTTTGGGGTATGTTAATGTTGGAAACTAGTATTGTGAGACATAATCAACATCATAGATAGAAATTATGGCTGGACTTAATGCAGCTTTAGTATATTGCATAATAAAGCTCTTATCTTTATTTCTAACCAACTATATAAAGAGGAACAATAATTTTTTTCTAGAATATTTCAACCACTTTGAAGTCGGAACTTTTGTTCTGAATACAGTGCATTATCCGTATTTTAAATTTTATTTAGATTTTCTTATGTTCTCCTATCACTAAGTGCTTTCCATTAAGATGGTTGGAAACTATCTTTCCATAAATTATTTACACTTTACCTTTACATAATTACTTAAAATAAATATAAATTTTGTGCTTAGAACTCAAAATTAACAGAAAATTATGAATGCATAGGCTACATTCCACAAATGTCAACAATACCTGGACCGCTAAGAGATTAACAAACAAATACAAAACTTTTATCAAACCCCCTTTATATAACAATATCCATTGTTAATAATTCTATTATTGACTTTAGATTCATTGTAGATCATTATCAGCAGGTCCATCAGTGACAGCGATACGCTTGTGATCGGAGTGTGGTTTAATCAGTGAATGTTCAATCAAGCTCTGATAACGAAGCGTGGAGGATAATTTGTAATTAATACCTCTGTACAACCTCACGCCAATAATTATCAGGAAGATGGTAAACAACTTTCAGTGTGTGATAGATGATAGCTCAGCGTGAATTGAACTAATTAAAGTTACCATACACGACGGTAACAAACGAGCAGTTAACAGGCCTACACAAATCTGAGATTGGTATATACTAAAAAATTGTCGGCAGTTTCCAATGAATCATATATTAGAGTTTTAATCTAATACTAATTTACATTATTGCCACTATGGTTGTGAAATAATAAAAATATATATAATAATTTAGTTTTGGCGATATGTTTTCATGAAGTATTTTAGATACAATAATATCATGTGATTTTACAAATTGTCCCACGACCACTGGACCAAACTTTACCAGCTTCAGAAGCGGGAAACCAGCAAATATTACAACACAACATAAATTCTATCTCGATTCGTTTTATGTCTGTCTGTTTGTATGTTATTTTAAATAAATCTATTATAACTTTTGAACTATTTGAGTATTTGTATTGAAACTTATGTTACGAATGTTAAAATCCAAATTTAGGGGAATTTTTGTATTTATACGGTTCCAAAATGGAAGCTATTTTTAATTTCAAAGCTCGATATCTCTAAACTAAAAGCTCAAAAAATTACAGGACACAATAAAGTTGCTTAATTTAATTTTCTAAAAAAACTACCAACTTTTTAAAGATCGAATGACAAATAATATAAATAGAAGAGTTTTTATGTACGAAATCATCCATATGATTTGCAAAAGTTGACTTAAAACCGTATTTTGTATAAGAAAATTATAATATCTATATATTAATACGCAAGCATGTTTCGTTTCCTCCTTTTTTCTCAGCTCGTGTGCATCGTAGAAGAAATCCGCGCATACCGATAGAAAGGTATAGTCCTGTAGATGAGCACAATCACATTCTAATTCACATCGGACTCCAGGGCTACGCCCCACAGGCTTTCAAAGTTCCAATATTAATCTTATGGACGAAGGAGAATTGAATTAATCATTAGACAGCTGTTGCAAAAACAACTGCTAGAAAAACAGGAAGATCGGATGTTTTAGTTCTTAAATATTTTTAAGCTTCTTGGATCCAAATAAACTGAAATTTTGATCGAATTTCGATCAGGAGGCGATCTTTAGTCTCTATTATTAGTTGTTTGATAAATACAATATTAGTATTTTTAGTTAGACAGTTACATTTTTTGTATCTTGAAAGATTTTAAAGATATTTTTGCTTTCTTGATATAGAAGTTTTAAATTCAAATATACGCCATTTTGGCACTGTAAAAGATATAGAACTATGAAAATTCATCTCAATTCGGTTCCTAACGTAGTAATAGTTGTGCCGTTTGCAGTTATCCGATTCACTCACTCAACCAATATTTTAGGAAAAGAGCCTAAGCCCTAATAATAAGCCGAAGGGTTGTAAACAATTTCACCTTCAATCGGTTAACTGAGTATCTCATTACTTCAGTCTCGTCCTATTCATTCTATTTGTATAATAAACAAAACCAACAAACTATTCAAGCGAAGGAGGATTAACAGAGGAGGATACAAGACTTAAACAGAGAGTTTGTTTTAATTGGCCCAAATATCACCAGCTTGTAAAAGACTCAGCTTTGCCGTCGACGTATCAAAATGCTAATGGGGAAAATACAGTAAGACGATTATGTATTTAGCAGAGACAACGTACTGCCTCCGCTTCATATTGTCCTGGCTAATTAGTTGCTGTAATTGGCTGCAGAGTGCGCTCAGCTTAAATTATGGGCGCTCAAGACTTTCCTTTCCATCCTGCCGTGTAAAAGAGGGCATTAAACGTTTGTACAAATGTTTGGTAATGCGATGGGTTGTGCTTTGTTGTACAATTTTGGAAGATTTGCAACATACCTTTTTAAACTTTTAAATTTTAAATAATGTGAGTCTTTAAATTTGTTGTATTTAAAGACATCATATCTTGTACGTATCAAGAACGTTCATTCTTGTAAAGCTAAGACCTCGAAAGGAATATTTGACCGCCGATTGAAATTAAAGACGACATTCATAAAAGTCACCATGTTAGTTAAAAAGTCTTCAAGAAACCACCTTCTACAGTGAGTATAGAGCGCATTTATGGTATACCTGGGAAATTTAGTTTTATTTTCCGTTTTGTACCCGTGTATTGTTTGCTTTATTTACTGTAAATTTAGCCTTCCAACATGATTCGAACACAAAAGTTTTTTTTTTTACAAATTTGACATTACTAGCACAAATGATTTAAATTAATAAAAATAAAAAAAAAAAACTGGTGGACTATTAGTGCAGAGAAAAATAAACAAAAGTACTAAAATTTTTAAAATATCTTAAAATTACATATTGAAGCTCAGACTGTGGTGATGTATTTTCCATCGATTTCAAAATCTAGCGGGTAGAATTTGCTTGACCTTTGGATTTGAGAGTATTTTGTCCCAAAAATAACTTTACGAACACCCTAAAACCCAGGAAAATAGATATTGTACAAAAATAAGTTCTAAAATAGTGATTTTTAACATTGATCGTATGGGTTGCCATCAAGGCAACGAAATAAAAACGAAAGGTAAACAAAAAAATGTGTACTGTCATTGGTAAACATATGCTACTAAACACTGTGAAAAACTTCATTCATTGCTCTACTCCAATTGTTTGGGCTGTAAACGGCCATAAGAAGGCTTATCGCCATCTTCAGACTAGTACAGGAGATGCATCCACAATTAAGCTTCGCCAGTTATTAAAAAAACAACAAAAAACACATACAGTTTACAAAAACGACAACGACACGGACACATTTTACGATTAAATTTACACGATCTAAATTTATTCGTATAAAAAAATTCGTGTAAATTCAATCGTAAAATGTGTCCGTGTCGGCGTCGTCTTTGTAAACTGTATGTGTTTTGTGTTGTTTTTTAATAACTGACGAAGCTTAATTGTGGATGCATCTCCTGTACTAGTGTGAAGATGGCGATAAGCCGAAACATGTAACAACATAGATTAGTTTGGAACTGTTGACGGAAGGTATTTATATTTTAACCTAATTTGACTAATTTTAATGTAAACCTCTAATATTTAATTTTTTTCTTAATCTTTAAAATACACATAATTTGATTTTCCAACGCTAACTACATCGTTGTATAGTACTAGGTTCACAGAGCCTTGCTCGTTGGTTTTAATTTACTTTTGTTATAGTGTCACGGTAATTCAGCTATCCAGTGGCACGGTCGTGTCACGTCGCCAAGTCCCACCCAACCAAGCAGACGACGCGTGCCTATATAGACACGAAGCAGAATACGGCCAATTTTCACTTCTCAAAAGAGCACAAATAGGCCATAAGTAATTCGGAAATCGTTTTCAATCCGTTTAACTGGGTCAATAAGCACTAAAAATCACCAAACTTACTTTAAAAACTCTCAGTGAAAAAAATATATGCGTTCAAAAGTAGCCTAATAAAGTTAGAAATGTAGAAATGTAGTTTCCTACGCACAAAAAGCACATTTAGACAAGGCTACAGCCTTTATCACTGAAGGGAATCACACGAAACTTTGCAGGAATCTTCGTATATGTACCTAGTGCAAACCTTTGTGTACTAAGATAAAGTTAATTAACTTTAAATATAACAAAATACATAAAATATAAGTTTTATAAAACAACATTGTTTACATTTCGTAATTTTAAAAGGTAAACAAAACAGAAGACGTTCAATATTACAATTTAGAAGAGCAAAAACATATGTTACCGTATTTATTTAATTTAATCAGGTGACATTCTTAGATTAAGTTGGTAAAGTTCACTCTACTGGCTTTCAATAAGCCAGTTTATATAATAATCCTCTTATATATAATAATCCTTAAGAGTTTTCTGAAATCCAGTGGCACGTTCGATCGTATGTCTCACCGCCAAGTCCCACCTAACGAAACAGACGGCACGTGCCTAGACACGAAGCTGAATACTAAATTTTCACTTCCTAAATTAGCAAAAATAAGGCTGTAACTAAACCTATGGTTTTCCATCGGTTGAACTCGTAAAAATCGCTGAGCTTACCTCGAAAACACTCAGTGAAATAAAATATAAGCTTTCAAGAGTAGCCTAAAATTGTTAGAAAAATAGTTTCCTACGCACAACAAACATTTGTTTTATTTTTAGACAGGGCTACAGCCTTTACTACTAATAGGAATTCCATGTAACTTTGCACGGAGTTTCCTATCTCGACATAGTGCATACCTTTGAACAAAGATCAAGTTTATTAAATTTAAATATATCACAAAATTAAACAAATATGAGTTTTCCAAAACGCACTTTGATTACACTTAATAAATTTAAAAGGTAAACAAGGCAGGCATTTGACAACATTATTTAAATTCGTTTCAAAAGAAGCTAACTCAAAACACTGCTATCATATTAATTTATTTCATCAGCTCACATTTATAAACTGTTTTACACAGAAAATTATTTTACTTAAAATTGTGCTGGCTTTCCTCCAATCCAATAAATTGTTTTATTGCCAATATTGATTTGAATTGTCTGTATAAGTACATTTGAAGATAAAATATTTTATCTTCAAAACTAGTGAATTTTTTATAATTTAAACTGATGTAGCTTTCAGCTTTCGTAGTATTTGGTAACAATCTGATGTTATATTTGCCAAATCTTCATCAAATTAAAAGGCGTAATTTTAGAGTTGCACCCTATTGCCCATGGAATGTTTGGCCAACGCATTTCTTGGGTAGGAAATAATCCCGGTTGACAGGTCCCCTAAGTGATAACAAACTGATAGTCCCATAAAAATACAATTTTTGTGCAGTGATTATGTTACAACTTTTATTGCTTAATCTGCCTAGTGTTCAAAACATTCGTGGTAGGCCTACTTATTGTACTCCCTGAACAACTGTAGGCTACTAGCGGAATTTGTTAACTAGAAACTGTGGGAGTTTCATAAATCGCAATGTATGTTGCAGTTAGTTATTAAAAAATTCACAATTTGCTATCATTGCAATTTACCTTGATTGATAATTTATAGTTAGATGATTGACTAATGTTCATATTAAATATAATATTTCAAAATATTCAAAATAGAGTAATATAATGGAACTTAATAACAATCATATCCGTATCATCATTGTTTCTACCCTTCTTTTAATCAGCTATGCAATATTAAATCAATATAGCTTAACTTTCGTCTTAAACCGCTCGTATCTCGTATCCAGAACACAAAAAAGTTATACAGCAGCCATGTAGTATACTATATAGGCGCCACGAAATTACGAGCTGGGAAATTTAAACTGCTGGAAGATGATTTTAGTCTTACCTATAGGTCTATCTTACCTATAGTCTTGCTATAGCGATGTTGTCGGTTTTGTTTTGTTTTCATGTTTTCCTATTATTGCAGTAATTAATAATTGAATTTTTTACTATATGGAACATAGAGTATAAAATTCTTTAGAGCGACTTTAAAATTCTCTTAGGCGAATTTTTGACCCCCAAAAGGCTTTTTTATTACTAATTTGATTTCAATGATATTCTCAGGTTAGATTTTAAGTATTTTAAACTAGGTAATAAACTATAATCGAGCAATTATTTTCAAGTATTAAAAAAGCTTATTTTCCGGAATTTTTGACAGAACTTTAGTTGTTTAGGCTACATGGTTTGACTAATGTAGTTGCTATGATCAGTTTATTTTCCCCCATCGCAGCTGAGTTGTCGCTGTATTTGCTGAAAACAACATTCAACATTTTAACATAACCTTTTCTTGTTTATATTTGCTCGCCGTTATGTTACGTTTTTAAATAAAATTTAATTGATATTTTGACAGACCTGTTTGTTAAATTAAATAGATCAACACTGATGTTTACTTGTTGAAGTTATAAATTATAGTCTACCAAAAGATAGGCATGTTGATGTGGAATGAATTGCTGTCGTATGGAATTATGCGATTAACTAATTTATGGGATAGGCTACAACTAATATCTATTTGGGAGAAAGATTTAAATTGAACATCTAATTAGAATGTGTTGTGACATTGTAGCCTATGTCTCAGGTAACAAAATATGCATTAAGTGTTAAGTAAGCGTAATTCTACAATACTTACATTACTTGGTTTTTATTAATTTTGATTAATTAATCATGGATTTTAAATTGTATTGTTTTTTTTCGCTCTACAATCTATTTACCCTTAATATTGTAAGCATAATTATTATTAAGTTACTTGCTTGTTTTGAGGTCTTAGCTAAAATCTTTCTTTGTATGTATTTATTTGTAGGCTAGGCCTAGGATGTACGCCGGTTGACTTCGGACGGTTAGATGACGTTCCACTCTTCACATTCGAGGAGATGGAAACCTCCGTTCTCTCCCTAAAGAGCAACAAGGCTCCTGACCCGGACGGGATTCCCAGCGAGGCTTTAAAGAAAGTATTTTCAATTAATGCTGACTTGTTGTTGAGAATGTACAACGCCTGTTTGGTAGAAGGGGTGTTTCCGGCTCCCTATGGAAAACCGCAAGACTTGTACTGATCAGCAAGGGCAACGGTGATCCCGAGCTGTCGTCGTCCCACAACCCACAGGCCTTTCTACACGTTGGACACGGCTGGGAAGCTGTTCGAGAAGCTGATCCGTTCCCGCCTGACCTCTGACGTGGAAGCTGCCGGGGACTCATGCCCCCGTCAGTATGGCTTCAGAAAGGGACGGTCAACGATTGACGCTATCACCGAAGTCCATGGAGAGCTGTGAAGAGAGTCGAGAGCCACAACCATTTCTCTCGCTGAGTAGTGCTTCTTGTTACGCTTATGTCAAGAATGCCTTTAACTCGGCGAGGTGGGTCGATATGTTGGATGCGCTTCGCAACACCTTTCGCGTTCCTGCATATATGTTGCGACTCATTGAGGATTATCTCCGCTCTCAAAGCCTTATTTACGACACAAGGGACGGAACGTGAACGATGGGAGTCACTTCTGGTGCCGCGCGAGATTCAATACTCGGCCAGGATCTCTGGAATGTTGCCTATGACAGCCTCCTGAGGTCGGAGATGCCTGAGGAAACCACTTTGGTTGGGTACGAAAATGATGTCGCAGCTCTCATTGTCGCACGCAACGTTGAGCTGGCCCAACTAAAGTTGAACCGAGTCATGCGTGTGGTCAACACATGGATGTCCGATCACGGTCTCTCGCTTGCTCTCCGTAAGACGGAGATTGTAATCCTTACGAAGAAGAGGATAGACACCGTCTTTCTGTTCCGAGTGGGAAGGGAGGTGGTCCAATAAACTCTTGCTGCTAAGTACTTCGGGATTATGGTGGACACCAAGTTAAGCTGGAGGGATTGGATCTTCCGTACGGCGAACAAGGCCGCTAAGGTAGTCACTTACCTTAGTAGGCTGATGGCCAATGTCGGGGTTCCACGATCCAGCAGAAGACGTCTGTTGATGTCCGCGGTTCAGTTCGTGCTTCTTTATATGGAGCAGAGGTGTGGGCAGACGCTCTCGATAAAGAGTAGAACAGGTTGCGACTCGCCCGGGTTCAACGTTGAGCGGCGCTCGGGGTGTGTTCCGCCTACCGGACAGTGTCCGAGCCTGCCGTCCTGGTATTCGCCGGAGTTATCCCTGTCAAGCTCTTGGCAGGAGAGAGGAAGGCAATTTATCAGAGACAAGTCGAGATTGGCAAGGACACGGCAAGAACAGCAGAGCGCTCCCGAACCTTCCAACAGTGGCAACACAGCTGGGCGCACGACACCCGAGGACGATGGACTGCGCGACTTATCAAGCACGTCCAACCATGGGTGGAACGGCGGCCAATTCTGTATTTATTGCTCGGGCGTTCCCGACGATGCGGAACACACATTCTTCCGCTGCCCCCGTTGGGAAGGGTCCCGCCTGAAGGCCACACAAATTTTTGGTGCATTTTCGGTGGACTCGGTCTGCCAAAAGATCTTGGAGGATGATGGCAACTTTGATTGTTTATCACAGTTCGTGCGGGGCATCCTCCTGGAAAAGAAACATGATCTGGACCGCGAAGTGGCCCAGATCCCTTGATCGAGTGGCTGGATAAGGAGTGAGCCCCACGGGCATAAGCCAAATTTAGGCCTAGCCCTACGTAATGTGATAAACAACTGCAGGTTAGAATCCTAAAGAGTAGAGGCGAGGTTTTTTAGTGGGTACACACGTTTTTAGGGGAGTCCCACACTACAGGTTTGCCACCTGTGGGCGTAATGCATTTTTCTTACCTCTTCCTAAAAAAAACCATAATAAGCGTCACCTAATAACTCAAAAAGTGAGTAAAAAATTCTTGTACGGGACGGACATCGGAGCGTATTCCTAGTAATAACAGCTACCAACAGCTGGATAGGTCGGTACAAATCGGCAACACTGTTTTAAATTCAGGCTCGCATTTTCGTGATGCCTACTTGCAGTTATTCTTAGGTTGTCTTTACTCAAAGATGTTTCTATGTAGTTTGAAAATTTCACTTGCAGAGTTATTTAGGGAGTACAAGTACCGTACATTTTTTAACACTACATATGGAGCAATAAAACTTGATACATCAACAGTGCACAAACGTATATGCCTTTTACAATATTTTGTTTTATTCCTATATATCTTGATCGTAAAAAGGAATTCGGAGGCGGGTAACCAAAACTAAAGAGACCTTCAAATTAATAAATCCTGTCACTTCCGTTACGAATCATGAGTATCAGCATGGGTCCATACATTAGTATTTCAATCTCGATATGCAGTTAAATAGCTAAATTCGATCCTATGAACAACTGCAGTGTTCCTCACACATTTTTACCTATACTGTTTAAAAATCAGACAAACGAATACATAGTGTTCTGTTAAATTTTAAAACTTAATTAAAACTCTCTTCCTACTTAAAAATTGTATTGTTAAAACCCAAATATGATAAAAAAATAATGATATCATACCCAAAAACACAAAGTGTTGAGGGTTTGCCAAGTCCTAAAAATGTATGATATCAAAATTTCTTCCAAGTCAATGCCATTGGTTTTAGAATAGCTACTCGACAAATTGATTTGATCTTTCAATGCTTGGTAAACATTTTGTAAAACATTATTATTTTATTTCGGGACCGTACTTGGCCAGCAGATGTATTAATAAAGTTAGACCTTTTACGAATGGGGATATATTACGATCAATGGGAAAATATTGAATTTACATTTGGTTCAATGATAAAAACGTACATCTGCTTACAACCTGCTACAACCCAGATTGACTTGGAAGAAATTTTGATATCATACATTTTTAGGACTTGGCAAACCCTCAACACTTTGTGTTTTTGGGTATGATTAAATCTACACCAGACTCTTCACAGATAACAGCTGTTAAAAAAACTGCTTGAAATTAATGTTCAAGCTAATTTTTGTCGTTACCAAAATAGCAACCCATAAGAGCAATGTTAAAAATTACGATTTTTAATCTTAAACTAGTATACATGTTGCTCGAAATCGAGCAATTTATTTTAATACAATGCAAATGTTACCTTTAGCTCTAAATCAATGACATCCGACCAATTCAATATTGTGAATATCTGTAATTACCAAAAACTACACGTATTTACAGCTGGATATTAACAGATGATGTTTAAAATGCTCTATTCAATCCCAATGTTATTTAAATGGGAAATTTTTAGATTTCAATGGTGGATAGCGCCTTTATTTTCAGTCCGATTCTCATCAGTTTTTGGCGGAAACAACTAGCCTACAGACCAAGCCCTATCCAACGACACCAAAAACTTGAAAATCGGTTGAAAATTGTAGGAGGAGTTCTCAAGACAAAAAACCCCTTAGCGTATTAAATAAGTATAGATTTAAATAAATAAATAAATAAAAATGCCTTTATTTTGAAGCGTCTTTCAATTTAGAACAAAATCGATTTTTTTCTGGGATTTAGGCTGTTTCTAAACTTATTTTCGGGACAAACACTCTTAAATGCAAAGTTTAAGAAAAATCTACCCGCTAGATTTCGAGATTGTGGAACACACATCCTTTCAGACATTGCTCGTATAGTATAGGATTATAGTTCAGAAGAAGGTTAATAGTTTTGAATTCACTCATCATATCCCAAAACTGACAGCTGAAGTTGGTGATTCTGGGTGTGATGATATGATTACATACCAATGAAGGTTTCATGGAAGCTGCCGTTTCGATGTGAACAAGCTAATCCAATCACGCTTAGGTTCCCGGCCACGTGATCCAATCCTGATAAGGCACGCTGCAACTTGAAAAAGGTTTGCTTAAGAGTCATCTTCACCCCTGAGCCAGTAGTCCATTGTTGCGCGGTCGGCAATGTTAATCATACGGCTTTTAATACAAAACATGGTATTAGATTCCCCTGTTTCGGACGCCGTTTTTCAACCGATTTTCTTTAAACTTGGTAAGTGTTTTGTTGAATAGTTATATTAGGTCTCTCATACCTCGAAATTTTGAAAAATTAACAAATATTACTCTCTGTGACGTCGCAAAGTAACTCGATTTTCCTTGGTAATATTTCAAAATTAAGCAAAATTTTCAAAATTTCGAGGTATGAGAGACATAATATAACTATTCAACTAAACACTTAACAAGTTTAAAGAAAATCGGTTGAAAAACGGCGTCCGAAACAGGGGAATGCTATACCATGTTTTGCATTAAAAGCCGTATGATTAACATTGCCGACTGCGCAACAATGGACTACTGGCTCAGGGGTGAAGATGACTCTTAAACACGAGGAAAATAACCAATAACTTCTTCATCGGTGTCGTCATTTACAATACTGCTGTTGGAAATCAGCTTCATGTAAGTGAGATTTTCTTATTTCATTATGACAGATTTCCTTGTTGTTTATTCAACATATAATGTCTGGAACTTCGAAAGAAGACCAGGTTGTTATAATGTGGAATGTTGTATTGAATATCATCTATTTGTACCTAAAAATGTATGTCTCATGTATTTAAATACAAAATAAATAAACATTTCCATGAGCATAAAAATATTTCTTACTCCACTTCCTCAAACAGGACTATTTATCAAACTTTGCTTATCTTCGTTCATTGTTACACTCTTTAACAGCGACTTTTATTTTTAAAACTGAACTGTTTACTTAACAAAAATCGTTCAATTTGTTTTGCACATTTTCCCTCCTTAATAACTCATCTCTAATCATTTGGGCCTTCGATAAAATAACAATAGATTGATTTACAGAAAACACATTCTCTTTAGAAAGGTAGTACTAACAACACAGTTACTGAAAGCGCTATTCTAGCCATTTTCCACTTATTGCACTAGTACGTCGACAAAAACCATGAGTAGCATTCTAAATTCCTGCAAGGAGTGTGCCATCATGAAATTATTAATTAATAATTAAACTTTTTATGTCACCTTTGTCACATAACATACAACGTTTTACCAAAATATTCGTACTGATACTTTTTGTTAGTAATTCTTTAAAAAGTATTATTGTTTTAGGTTTTACTTGTTACTCATGTCATTTCGACACCATCAGGTAAGTCTTTTACAATTTTTCAACTCCCAGAGAATATAGCATTTAATACTTAGCTTATTGATTTTTTTTTTCAAAAACTTTGCATGTATAAGTTCAAACTTTGAATGAGTATAACTTCAAAAATTGTGAAAGCGTATTGATCTGGAACATAATCGACCTGGTTTGTCTAGAAACATCGAAACGTTGCAAATGTTTGCTTTAAAACCAATCTTAACAAACCAACGCAATATTGCATATAATGCTTATACATAATGCACGGATGATTTTTTTTATTTGAAAACTAAAATTTTCTTGTCCATTCACCGTGTCCCTATAACGATGGGTAGCTGCAACCCTTCACTCATGGACATCGCCGCGACCGCTGCCCCATTGCCGGTTGAAGTGTTTTGGTCTCTGCCGCCCATAATCCTCTTGTGTCCGTTACTCTTATCAGATCCCGGATGCAAATCCGACAGATCTGATAAGGTAATGGCGGCCGCCCTTCTGTCCTCGAGGGCTCTTCACGCCCTTCGGCCTGGGCCCGAGCATTATAGAGGTGTCTGTATCGGGGAAAGCGTAATGGAGTGGCCGAAGGGCTGTCCTAACTGCAAATTATAGAGAATGTAGTTTACTGAGCGAACTTAGACCAAAACTAATCGTTTGTCCTATTTAAAATTATATGAAAAATCTTACAAAAATTACTACACAAAAATGCCATAACAAATATATGGGGGGAATTTCTTTCCAGTTTAAATTGAGATAGGAGAAGGGTAAAAGTATTTTGATGCTCGTTGTGTTATCTGCATGTGAATAGGCCCTACTTGTAATTTAAGACGTAAAACATGAAAATCGTTCTTATAAAACCACCGGACAGACTCAGAAACGATATTATAAATATTTCAATACATAATAGGTAATATTTCTGTTCAACTGTTCAGTAGAGGTTATCTCCCATGTAGAGTGTGTCGCCGTGCCCTATGACGTCACACACCACGCTGCGGGTTATCTCGTTGTAAACCTTGTTTACAGGTCGTAACACCTTTACGGCTGCCCACTAATACACTGTATCATCGCGTTTTTACACCCACTCCACACACCTGTCATGAACCATCAGCTGATAAGCCCTGAGCTGCCATCTAGTGGCAACACCATCAACCAACGCCGCATAAGTCTCAAGTAAGTACTGCACATGGAAGATTTACTATGTCGAGCAACACTTTCGCGTTTATGATTAACTCTGTTGTTACCATCATGTTGCCTTTTGGTAGAATGAACTTTTTAAAGCCTTTTAGAAAATTTGCAGAGGTTTACCATTGCTTTGGAATTGAATGTAGTCTTTGTGTGAGTCTTATTATAGTGCATTGGGATAAATAACTTTACTTACAAACGACTGTTCTTCAAACCTCTCTTTTTGTATGTGTCCATCGTATAACGAGTGGGTTTATACCGTTGACTCTCGCTAACCTCGATAATTTGAAATCTTCGATGAATCGTTTAATTTTCATTCCCTTTTCATTTTCATTCCCTTGGAAAAACCAGTACAAGTTCCAACTTGAAAATTAAACCATGGATAACTCTAAATAATTTTACAGTTATATTTCACCTCTACAAGTCAAGAGACCAAAATTGCAACTATAACTTGAGATTCACTATATAAGTCTACAAAAAGCGGAGTATACCTCTATATATCGAAGTTTTCTCTGTCTATTAAGTCAAAACACCGGTGCAGATGTCTGACGCATCCGATAAAGCATCCATCGGCTGTCACAATAATGTACTGCATGTTGCCTATGTAAGTCGAGTAGAAATATAAACAAACTACGTTACTCAAGCTATTGGTAACTCAAAGAAAAACCACAGTACCTAAAATTCCAAGTATAAGAGTCGACTGTTCATGAAATTTTTGAATTTTCAACAATTTCGACTAAATAACTTTGGCGATACAGTTCATGTAATTGTCAACTGCAAGAAAATTATTTTGTACTATTGCGAAAAGAATGATGAGCGCATTGAACAAACTTGCCCTGATACCATTGACTATGTTAGTGTACATAGTCAATGCTAATACTATCACTAACACTTACATCTTCTTCCACCTAACTTTCATGACGAAGCATAAGTCTAATTATGTAGTTTTGAACTACATAAACTTAAATTACTTGGCCAGTTTGAAGAATACGAAAGGCAGGGTTAATTATGTTACAAAAATAAATATCAACTAAGATTGTTATTTATTTATAGATTGTATAGATTGTATAGAAATTGTATTAGTATAATGTAAATTAAGTCTATGCAATTTTATTGTCACGGCTAAATAAATAAATAAACTTAGAAAGAATATAGAATAATATAGAAACATTTCTAATTGAATATAGCAACGATTTTTCTCTTTTAGAGGCTTAATAATTCGTGTATTGATATTTTCGCTAGTAGTCACTCTAAAATTAACTAGTGTTAAAGCATTGACTTTGTACGGTTAAAGTCAATCGCATGTTTTCCCAATTCGAAGTCTCTCCCTTCACTCCGAATCTCTGGAAGCTAATTCGATTCCATCAGGAACGAGATCGACGTAGCTGCACATGTCTCTGATCGTCTACCCACTCAGCCCATTATCCGAGAATTAACGAAATAATTGGGACGCCAGGTTCGTGATAATTGACAACTCAGGGGCTGCGCCAATAGCTCAGAGAGCTGCTGCTGCGGGCTGGTTGACAAACTCATCCGTCGAAACAGATAGGGTGATATAGCTATAATATTTGGTGACCACACATATTTGGTTATTCACTTTGCTCAAAAGATATTCTTAAGTCTCTTATATAAGGTAGCCTATACTATGAAAATATATACAATAAATAAACAATACTCAATCAAATAAAGAAATCGAGTTTTGAAATTTATGTATTACCATCAACTATTACAGGGAAGTACTACTTCAAGAACATACAGAATGTGAAAGAATATGAACTTCATAGCATAGAAAAGTAATCAAAACGTGTTTAATATATTAATTTGACCGATGTTAACCTTGATTTGTACTTTATCAGTCACATAATGATTGCGAATTATTTCGGATTGACGACATGGAGTATCAAAACTTTTTATTGGAAACTTTCAACGAATGAAATTTTGATGACTTATTCACAGGATTGCAATATTTTATATCAAGCCAAATTTATGATTAATTTGGTGAACGCAGTGGATATCACAATTTAAATTCCCTTTTCCATTCCTCTTGTGAGATTCTCGATCACTTAACACTTGTAACTACACCATCCTAAGTGACTTATGTCAAAGTTCTATTAAATTATACAATATGGGCTGCCAGTGTTTGGTTTCAGGGCCCGGGAGAAGCTCCGTTATTACCTTACCCCCCCCCCCCCCCCCCCCCAGCATCTTGGCCCTGAGTCAAAGGCACTTCCCCACAGTCAGGCCGTGTTGGCGTACAAAGGGCTGATTGGTGGCTGACAGCTACTCACACACACACACACACACACACACACACACACACACACACACACACACACACACACACACACACACACACACACACACACACACACACACACACACATGCTGAAAAGCGGGGCGTTGTCCTCGCATCGTATCATGGACACGCACACAAACACAGTTGCACCTTCACACAAACTCACCTAGCGTTATCGTTATCAATTGCTTGCAGGGAAATTAAAATTATCAATAGTCTCATAAGTCAACATTTAGAGGACAAAACCTGGGGGAAAGACCAACCGCTATTGAATATCAAAATGATGAAAATTATACTGGAATTTACACTCCCAAAACAACAAAAGCAGTAACTGATAAAAATGTAAAAAACATTTTTTTCCTTTCTGTTTAGAAATAGTGCATTGACTTAGTTTCTTCATTTTTATCGAGTACTTTTGTTATATGATATGATAAAATCCAATGTACAAAATATACAAAAGCATCAATCCAACTTGTTTCAGCAGTTTTAAAACATTATTGAAGAGTAAACTAGAGACATGAACTTTTAACTTTGTGTAACTGGCTACGGGCAAACTCAAAAAAATGTGACAATATCTTGCATATGTGCCAAACCGTGCAATAGGTGCCAGTATCTTTGGTGTGCACATCATCTAGATAGGGTTTAACATACTTGCTTTCAACATCCATATACGGCGGTAAACCTACATACCCACCACCATGCAATTTATGGGGAAAATAAAAGTGCTAGATATCGGTGCAAATTTGTGATTTGCCTTAGCCAATTAGGGATCAATCTAAATTTTCTAACAATACCTCATGAAATCAATCTTACATACTCATTCGTATAGTGTTTTTATGGGGAAGGTAAACAATTTACAAATTCCATCGGAAATTCGTTGAGTACATAGGTCGGCTGCGATGGGGGTATTTGTTTATGTTTTACTTTTCGTGTAACGTTTTTTAACATTTGAAAAAAATTGCACTAGGTTCAGTGCTAGCAGTCTCAATTAGGATATGCGAGTAAAAAATAAATAAAAGACTGCAATCTACCAGAGTTTTAGGCCAAAACAGTTAAATAATAGAACATTAATAATGTGAAACATTGTGGGATGACGTGAGAGAGACGCGGGGAACAGGATGTTGTGTCAGTGTGGGTGAGCAATCCGCTCAGCAATATCCTGACTATCTGAGACATGACAGACAGACAGACAGACAGACGGCTGATACAAGCTTAGCATATCCCCCGGGACCCGGGACAGCTCCGCGTATCATCCTCGGGCGTCTGTTGGTGTTGGATCCATAGTTTATGAGGCAACGTCATTTGGATGGAATTCCGGCATGTTTCCAGCTGTGGACTCTGCTAAAAGGATAAACTTGGACATTTTTGTTGTTGGTGGTGTAGATGTTTGTTTTACCAAATGTACAATCAACTAATAAACCGTTAAAATACGTCGTAGTTTTAAAATTAACCTTTTAAAATTAAACATCATACGTTGTTCAAAAAATTGTTTGTATTTTGTCAAATACATACCGTACAATTTTATCTTTACATACAATACAGTTATATTTGATACATGCTCTTCAGCATCAAAATCATTTCTAAAAAGATCAGTGATAAGTATGTAAAACATTCATGTATTTTCGATCTTGTATTATAAAGCAAAACTTGGTGGCTCCATTAATTTATTTCCAACATATAAAATACCCCCCGTCGCAGCAGGCCTGCGTACTCAGCGAATTTCCAAATTAGTAATATTAATTTTGACCAGCTAAACTTGTAAACAAAATTTCATCACGTGCTCATAAATAGGGAAATAAATGTCGATTCTCCTTAAGATAAATATAGGGAAAGAGTATGCAGGTATGCTGCCATGGGGGACACTAAAAGTAGGTTTTTAGCATAGAAAAAATGTATTTCGACCATATAAAGCCATATAGTAAGTTTCATCAATATCTGTCTATAAATAAAAGAGTTTGCCTATTCTCCATATAATTAACATGGGAAAAGAGTATGCAGGTTTGCTGCCATGATAAGTACAAAAACCAAGATTTTTTACCTTAAATGGATGAATCTCAACCAAATGAAGCTAAATACCAAGTTGCATCCAAAAATATTGGTTAATAAGTGAAATATTATCACATCCTTATTGTCCATAAGATTAACATTGGAGCCCCAAAAGACAATGTACTGTCTTTAGACTTTGTAATATCTCGGTAACCAATGGAGATAGAGCAAAGCTTCAAAATACTAAATTGTGTGTTTTTTGAGCTAAATCCAATGTAAAATTAAAAATTTTTAAAATTTACATATCGTCGCCTAAGAAACAACACCGCCTAAGTGACAAAATGCAAACTTTTCAGGAGAGCCAAAAAACTCGCGAGGGATATAGGCGGTGTTGTATTACATGAAGAGTACGATATAACTCCGCCTATCTCCAAAAAACACTTAAAGCTATTAATTTGACTCTTAAAATGTTTGTTTTATAACCAAGACGATAACTAACACCATCTATGATCTTTTAAAATTCAATGGAAATCAATCAAAACGGTAAATAATTTTTACCTTATGCAGAGTGACATCCATCTCTTGTTGACTACCTTGCCAGAACAAAACTGGTTGAAGTGGACATTGGCGGTATTTTTTTAGTTAGTGAGATAGGCGGTGTTAGAAGAATCACGATAGCAGCGAATTCTGTTGGATTTTCACTAAACTACGTCGCCAGGACGTGTAAAATGCATACGTTTCCATAGAGATACAAAAATCTCAATTTTGCCAAAAATGTCACTTTGGCGGTGTTGTTTCTTAAGCGACGGTATGAAAAATGCGAAAAACCCATTTTTGGGGTACAAAACCCCCCAAAACTACCCCTTCCGGTGGGTCTTTATGTCTGGTTTTCGAACTCATTCGAATAAACGTAGGATTACACATCTCTACCAAATTTGGTGTCGATCGGACCATTTTTACTAGAGTTATCGTGTCTAGGGACACATTGACACACACACATATATATATATATATATATATATATATATATATATATATATATATATATATATAAATTTTAATGACTATTATTTTTGGTCTCTGGGCACCTCAAAACGAAAAAGTAACATGGTCCCGGGCTTAGGTCTTACCATGAGACCTACGGTAATAGCTTATTCCCTATGGGAAATTCGCTAAAAAGACGAAAAAAAATAAGTAAATGGAATTGTGATCAAATGAAAATTTGTTAAATTGTAATTGTAAATAAGTGCAAAAACTTTAAATCTCTCTTGTAAATTCCCATACATTGTTAAACTTTGTCGGAGGAATGAAATTATTATTATTATTATTATTATTATTATTATTATTATTATTATTATTATTATTATTATTATTATTATTATATGCCAACATCCTCTTCTAATTTTCATAGTGATTAATGTGTATTATCAACCCACTTTACAAAACATGAAAAAAGTAGAATGTTAGATTTTGGTAAGTTATTTAACGTTTCAATGCTTGCAAATACATTGAAAAATGTTTTTTATTATTAGTAATTTTTCATATCTTGTTAAAAAATTTCAACCCCCTTTCCCAAAAAAGGGGTTTACATTAATTATTTTCAAGTAAATAATTAATTTACCTCCAAATGATCTTACTCAAGTTTATATCAAGAGGATAAAACGCCAAGTTAAAACTTGGCGACCCCATCATCCAACAAACAAGTCTAACGATCCTCTCAAACCGGAATAAAACCATCAAGAGTTGTTAACAATAAAACTCCGGAACTCACTTTCCCTAGTTAAATAAAAGTTGGATCTCGGGGGGAGGGGCGGGGGATGGTCAGGTCCCCACCCGCTACATTGATTTGTACTCGTGCGTCCCTTACGGTCAGGGGAGAGATAAATTGCCCGGGGAAGCTACTGGTGGAGGGGGGTAAAGGGATAAACCCCTCCCCAGCCTAATAAACATATCGTGCAAACATTGGCAAACTCGGCGCGACTCCGTCATTTCACGTTATGCTGGCGATTCCTTCTTAATGGTTCGAACTCATTAACTTTGATTGCCCCCCCCCCCCCCCCCACCCGAGGGTCCGTCGGAGGGCTACATTCCGATACTCACTACTGCTGATTCGGTGAAGGGCATGAAAATAAATTGGAGGAACTCGATTGCTCGACTACTTTGAAAGCTTCAGTTCAAATACTTTTTTCTCCGGTGTATTTTCCTAACAAAAAATTGAAGTGATTGTAGAGCATTTATGTTTGATGAAGCGCACTTAAATCAAATACAATTTTTTTTATAGGCTAATACTGGATTTTCATTCATAATTATTCTCCTTAACATCTGGTAAGTTTCTCACTTATTGAAATAATATATGGTTTAGTGCCGTTAATGTTTAGAGAAAACTATCTAGTTCTAAGAAAGTAAAGCCTTGATACTTTTGAAGAAGTGAATCTTCCAGTTTCAAGGAAGAAAGTCAAAATTAACACACGAGTAACACATTAAAAACGATTGTATTAAAATATTAAAACTAATTTGGACGTTCTTCGTGTGATTACTCCATTTCGGAGTCTAAACTAGCTGCTGTCGCAATAACTGGTTTATAAATCATGTATTTAAGCCATTAATTGATTTTTTTGTCTGGTAATCCGAAGGCTAATAATTTCTCATTATGAGGCAAGTTTTTAACTGAAAAGCTGCTGTGACCTCAGAAATTATACATGGTTGTCATAGTTCTTCAAATGACATAAAAACTAACACAATGAACATAATAATAAAATCATTTTTTAGATTATGAGAAGAATTGCTTTTGTAGGATACTATAGCTTGTGCATTATTTCTCCGACTATTGCCACTCCGCTACTATCCATTTGAATGAGCTACCCTCTACTTACGGCCAGCTGACTTGGCCATAGTCGGAGAAATAATGCGCGAACTACTGTGGTTGCCAGCATTCCATTATTGTTATTCCCGGGATCGAACTTTCACATTTTCCAGATACAAGCATCACGATCCTGCCGTCATGGAAGCCGCGCGGCCGCGATACCCTTATATCCCTTATTTCGCTCCCCTTTGCTTTACCCGGAGGACATTCAATTCCACCGCCCTCGCCTTTGCATAATGCGATGGTCTCTCGGACTTTGTCCCCCTGTTTCTCTTTCTCCTCCCCCACTTTTCTCCCTCTCCCACCAACATTCCTCCCCGTATTAGCCATCTTTCTTCACCCTCAACTTCGTCGGTCTCCCGGTTGGCATTTTTATAAAGCGGTCGTGGCGTTCCTTGCTGCGTCGTTTATAATAAAGAAGATTCACTGAGAGCTTTGAATGAAAATTATCTGTCTGTTTTAATGTTTTACTCTTAAATATTTTTCTTACAAATTCCTGATGATACGTCAGTTTATTTTGGCAGAGGCAATTCTGGACATTTGGGAGATAATTTCTTGTAGCTCAATTTACATGTAGAAATTACCGAAAAAGGTTAGGAATGAACCTATACTGTATCTGGAAATTTTACATTATTCGTTCTGTTTCTATGTGTAATTATTAAATAACACTAGAGTAACTTCTGAAAAACAAATCTTGAACTTGGAAAAGCCATTTATATTAAGACTTATTTCTGACATTTGCAACTTGACACTTCAAAATGGTTAAGTAAGTTTTCAAATTTATCTTTTAAAATATTATTCAAATAAAACAATCTTAATTACAGGACGTATTGATAGATCAACAAGTAAATAGTAAAAAGGATCAAACTGAAAGAAAAATAAGCTACCTTCTGCATGCTTTACTTCGGAGGGACAAGGTCTACTCTGTGACGTATTTAGCTTAGTTGCGAAAATATTACTTTTGAAATCAGCAATGTTACTTGGCATGTATTGCAAAGCATAAAAAACCACCCCCCAAGTTTTTGATCATTTTATTCACAGTGGTTCTTAATTTTAAAAGCGCCTTCATCAATGCAGCAGCAATAAGCAGCACATGAAAGTGTGACACATCTTGTTTCCATCATCGCAGGAGTTATAGGAGTAGTAATTTTTTGGTACGGCAAAAAGTACCGTGCCTGTACTTATCTTAAAAATTTTATGAATTTGTTTTATGTACTTTGAGGAACTCATTAGTCTTAAAAAGCAATTTTTTCCCACGGTTGATTTGCCAATTAATGCATACGTCCAAGTTTCTTTTGACTTACAAATTTGTAATCGTACCTTTACATTACCATCTGACAAATTTATAAATGTTCATTAATGTTATATTACATATTTTTCTTGCTATAGTTACGTGATAAGCGATAAGACACAAAAATGTAGGCCTAATGCAACAATTTTTTATTTTATAATTTTGCTGATTCAAGCCGTTTGGTTCAGCTCAAGAGATTCATTCGAGTGCCGGACCATTCCGTTGTGCGGGAATTGCGGAATTAAACCAGGTTTAATTAAGACAGGACTGGTGTAGTCGTAGCAACGGCCGGCCATATTGCCCCCCCCCCCCTTCACCCCTACAACACAAGCGGGATGACAATGGTCCTTAATAATCCTGATATGGCATGCCAAACACGAATTTCATAACTGAACATCCACAGGTAGAAAGCCAATTATGATAGTTGCAAAATCGCAAAAAATGGTCAAAAACAAATATAGTAGTAGTGGGGTTTGGTTACTTTCAAAACGGAAGTCGTGCCAATTGCCAGCCGCTGCCGGCCAGCTGCCATCGGCCAGCTGCCAAATCAGTTGCTGCCGCCATATGCCATGCCATATAGCTTCAGGTGGGGAGAGGCTAAATTAAATGAAGGGGTGAGCAGATGGTGTTAATTTTTAAAGTAGGAGTTAGTGTATAAAGGAGAGGGGATAATTGCTTCAAGGTCATATGGAGGGGGTTTTAAAAAAGACTGAACTCTAAGAGTTCAGTTTATCGGTGATCGTCATACAGGTCAGTCGAAACCGACAAGGGACTGAAGAATAGCTTCTACATCATTTATTGTTGTAGAAGATACATCTGGAACTTGTACAGGGTTCTGAGGAGTTGTTGAAGTTGAATTTCTAGAAGGATTTTCCCTTGGATGAGTTGTTGATGATATTTCATGAACTTGAACATTTTCTTGGTTGGTTTCCATTATTATTGTAGTGTAAATTAGAGTGGAGATGTTGTTAGCTGAAGAGCATAGAAGATAATGAAGTAGGAATTATTGTCGGGGCCCTTATATAGGGAATGGTGGGGGTAAAATAAAAAAACTTGTTGAACACAGTCGATAGGTGTAACAAGTTCAAAGTTATTGAAGTGTAACATAGAACGTAAAATGTCGTAAATAACACTATCATCAACATTAACCTGAGAAGTTGTCGAACAGTATAATGGGTTAAAACTGTACTTCTTCCTAACTCTATTTAAATTAGTTTTACACTTTGAAATTGAAGGTTTAGAAGTACTTCGTAATATGTGTTGTGTTCGCAAAAGCTTTAATTTTAAACATTGTGTATTCATTGTAACCGATGTGTTACATTTAGAAGTTAAAAGAAGACTGAGATATAAAATGAAGTGTAAAAGAAATTAAAAGAAAATGCTGGAGTAGTAATTTTGTAGGTTAGAATTAACCTACAATATGAATGCTAAAAGTAACGAAGTTTATTCCATGGATAATTCTAACCTCAAACCTAGTTACCGAAGTAGTCATAACGTAAAACTAATGAGAGATGATGACTGAGCGGATGCAAGGCAATGAATGTTTGTGGCGCGATAAACTACCCACTTTTATAGAGGCAATAACTCCAGCCAGATGGCGGCAGATGGCGGCAGATGGTGAGCAAATGACTGGTTGACCGACTTTCACCTGAGTAGTAAGAGAAGTAAGGTTCCGTGTCCATCCCTACTCCTTCGGGTCAATGACCGACCGGAAAGGTCAATGACCCCCCCCCCCCCGAAAAAATGGAGCCCCCCCCCCGAAAAAATGGAGCCCCCCCCCTTCCCCCACTCCTTCCCCCACTCCTTCCCCCACTCCTCCAGGTCAATGGCCGGTCACCACCGGTTGTTGACTTTATGTGGTGAAACCAGACTAAATATGGCAGCTGCCATGGATAATTCTAACCTCAAACCTGCTGCGCATGCAACGAGTTGTCCGGATCGGAATGAGTCTATGCTATGCGCATGCGCCTAGTCCTGTATTACTCACTTTAGCGCTACTGCACATGGATAATTCTAACCTCAAACCTTGGTTTTGTGTTGTTGCGCATGCGCCGCTCCCCACTTCTTTACCTTCCTTTTACACCGCTGTGAACTGGACTGGATTGAACACTGTACTGGAGTGAAACAACTTCCCCCACTCCTTGAAAACCCGAGGAGCGATAGGAGCTATATCTTTGCTTCAGTCGCCAACAAACTTTCATAGCGAAAGGTTGTTGGCGACTCAGCAAGAGGTTTCAAATATATAGTAGGCCTATATATATTTGAACTTATTCTACTATGTTGCGTTTTTTAATGCAATGTGGTATGTGTGTGTGTGTTTAGTTTTAAGGTGTATTTAATTTAAGAAATAATTTGCGCATTGCGATGTTAGTTATAAGTTGGGTTTAGCATTAAGGTGTATTAATTTTTAAGAATAATGATGGTATTTAGCATTAAGGTGTATTAATTTTAAGAATAATGATGGTATTTGGTTGTGTTGAATTATTTGGTTTTTAATAATGATGTGTTGGTACTAATAATTTATGTTTGTTTTGTGCATTTGTTTTGCCTTACAGCTAGATGTTAGGGGGTAGATTAACTGTAAATTCAGAAGTTCAGTTGAACTTCATTTAAAATGGGTGGGACATCTGCAAGCCGGACTTTTTGCATTTTGTTTAGGAATATGATGGGTGGGATTAGTTTGGGTGGGGTTAGAGTTGCGTTTCTGCATTAGGTGTTCCAGTTTCCCTTGGAATTCACGGTTACGGTAGACCCGGACCGGACCGTTACGGTAGACCCGGACGGTCCAAACAAAATTGCGTCGATGTCCCTTGCAGAACGTAACTAGTGGGTTGGGAGTGGGAACCGTTAGGCAAACAGGGTGGTGGGAACAGTATTACTGTTCCCATCACCTTGGATCATTATAAATCTTGAATGACCTTGACCCACTTTTGGAAGGGTCAATGACCCCCCCCCCCCCCCGAAAAAATGGAGCCCCCCCCTTCCCCCACCACTCCTTCCCCCACCAGTCCTTCCCCCACCTCCCGGGCCAATGACCAGTCATGGCCGGCTGCTAACCCCTCTCATTTGCATACCGTTATAAAAGACGCGTCGGCCGGGGCTAGTGTTTCATTCCGATTCCAGACGTTACGCTGTGAACTTGGAGTTATAACGATGTCTTCTGTGCCTACTACTACTTCTACTACTTCTACCACTTCAACTTTTACTTCAACTTCGACTTCGACTTCGACTTCTACCGCTGTTACTGCATCAAACAAAACTCTTCGCTTGAAAAACTGTCCGGATTGGTATAAGAAGAAGCTTTCATCTGAACCTTCAACTTCTGGAGCTATTCTTCCGCCAACCAACTCTTCTAGACCTCGTAGTATTTTTTCACCGCCTTCGCCTTCGCTCTCAAATGACTCTGCACCGCTATCAACTATGATGCCGCCACCGAAGAAGCCAGCTCCCCATCCTAAGACTCCTTCATTTGAAACTATTCTTCATCGCCTTAGTACACCCATCACCCCACTATCACCATTGCCTCCTACCCCACCACTTGCTACACTTGAAGACCATACCTATTACAAAACTAATTCCTCTAAACCAGCTCCTAAACCTGCCCCTAAACCTGCTCCTTCAGAGCAATTTCGATCATTACAAGAAGAGCGTCGTAGGGCATTTAGCCGTCCCACTACTTGCCCTGAAATGCTTATTAAGGGAATTAAGAAAGGATCAGCTTGTGGGAGGAAATGTGTTAAAAATGAAAGTTTTTACCGTGTACATATCGTGAAACATATTTCTGAACCACAACTGACAGAAATCCCCACCGTTGAAGACGATCCTAAAATAATATCCGTCAGAGGAGAGAGGCTTAAGAAAGGTTTGAAATATTTTTTTCTAAGTGTTGTTGACCACCAACACATTTTGGCAAAATGTAACGGCTTAAAATATAAAATTAGAGTTTGTGAGAATTTGTGTAAAGAGAAGAGATTTAACACTTTAGATTCTCAAGACTTTCTCCTCAGGGATAAAAAGGATCGTATTAGAAGGTGGGGGCGTAAACAGTAAATTCACTTAGTTTTTTCCAAATTGTTGCTAAAAAAATAATGGGGGAGAAATACAATGCGTTATAGCGTTGTGTTTCTCCCCCATTATTTTTTAACACTCTAAGTCTCGTGACCTACTTTCATGTGAGTAGTGAGTAAAGGATGGTTCTGTGTCTGTCCGCATTCCTTCGGGTCAATGACCGGACCGGAAAGGTCAATGACCCCCCCCCCAAAAAAAATGGAGCCCCCCCCCCGAAAAAATGGAGCCCCCCCCTTCCCCCACCACTCCTTCCCCCACTACTCCTTCCCCTACCACTCCTTTGGGTGAATGGCCGGTCATGACCGGTTGTCTACCTACATCTAACCGTTACACTCGCTACTCCAGAGTCTTCATTCCAATCCGTGCGGCCACCACTGCAATATGCCTACTCTATTAGAATTATGTTTGCGACAGATAGTTTCAAATATAGTGTTGGTGGAACTTGCATTTCAAGATGCAAACCTTCCACTAACACTATGTCAAGAAGTGTATTCTTTTTATAAAGAAAATTTTGGAGTTTTTCATTACCTTCAGTATAAATTTATGGATGGAACAAATATGTGTCCAGAATGCGGTTCGGCTGCAATAGGAAATGGATTATTGGATTTTATAATAGATGGTGGAATTTATGAATACAAATCTTACTTGTCATACAAGTTTATCATCCCAGAAGAAGAAAAATGCGATATTTGCGCACTTAATTTGTACAAGTTTATACAAGCCGATCCTGCTGAAATCCATTTAGAAAACAACAGTGAAGTCCCTTATTTTTTTATGGCTTAAGCTCCATAGCAGTCCACCAAACCCAGCCAAACGGCCCTTTTCAGGGCCACCTAAGACTTAAATTTAGGGATGTAAGCTATTTAGCTTACATGCGACTTAGCAGAAATAAGTTCTGCTACATGGCTAGTTTGATCCGTGTAGTAGTAAGCAAAGGAGGGTTCTGTGTCTGTCCCCACTCCTTAGGGTCAATGACCGGACCTGAAAGGTCAATGACCCCCCCCCCGAAAAAATGGAGCCCCCCCCCGAAAAAATGGAGCCCCCCCCACCCTCCACCACTTCTTCCCCCACCTCCTGGACCAATGACCGGTCATGACCGGCTGGTAACCCCTCTCATTTGCATACCGTTATAAAAGCTGAGCCGGCTATGGCTAGTGTTTCATTCTGGTTTCTTCCACCGCTCTTGTTGCTTTGTTTCTGCCAGTCTTAATATTTTTATTTTTTAAATGCTTCCTTACCCTAATGAAAACTTTAATCCTTCTGAAAATGCTGATGTTTTTCAACCACCTGAAGATGATGTAGTAGATGATTTCCAACAACAAGAAGAAAATGACAGTGAAGATGAGATTGAACATGAAGAAAATGTGATAGAAAATATGGATAGTAGCAGTGAAGATGACAGTGAAGATGACAGTGAAGATGACAGTGAAAATGAAATTAATGAAATTGAAATTTTATCATGTAAGCAATACATAGTTAGTTATTTGAAGTAAGGAAGCTAATGAAATATTTATATTGGATTCATAGTTGGAAAGTGGCTTAATAACCACATTACCCTTTCCCCACCTCCACCCTATCCCTTCCCAATCCTTATTCCTTCCCCCTCCCCATATTTAAAATTTATAAAAGGCGGGCTATGAACCTTCAGGTTTTTAGTCTGTACTTGCACTTTGTGCTGTCAAGTACATCACAGCAAATATGCCTCCTAATGTGAATTACCATTTTAATTCTTCTGAAATTTCCGATGTTTTTCTACAACCTGAAGACATTTTAAATAATGATAGTGAGAGTGAGAGTGAAGACGATGATGATTATAGTGTTGAACTTAGTGAAGAACGTAAAGTTATAGCAATTGATCCACAATTTCCATTTGATACAATAGAACAATTTTTGGTTGAAGCTAATAAATGGTTAAATTTAGGATGTTATATACGAATTGACTCTTTTATATTGTATGGTGATAGTCATTCTTTCCTTGTCACACCAAATGACAGAGACCGCATGTTGCAGTGGGCACAATCTATGATGGAGTGCTATGAACAAGGTGTGGACACTGGTGGCTATTTTCTTGCACAAGTAGTGTAATAACAAAATTACCTTTCCCCCACCCTACACCCTATCCCTTCCCAATCCTTATTCCTTCCCCCTCCCCATTTTTAAAATTAATAAAAAGGCAGGCTATGAACCTCCAAGTTTCTAGTCTGTACCCACACCTTGCGGCATGAAGATGCTTACCAGACTTGATGGTTTCATAGCCAATGATATTAATATATGGAGTTTAATAACAAACTTACGGATAAAAATTGAAGAAAAAATTATGGCAAACAATGAGCTAGGAGTTATTGTTTTTGTTTCATTAGTAGAACATTTTGAAATTTTGTATAGTATAAAAGTAACAATTAATAATATTAATGAACTATTTCCTTGGACAATATTTATTCGCAATAAAATTGAAGAGCAGAAAATTATAGTAGATGTGACAGCAATGAAATATAACCTAGATAGAGAAGAATAGATACTAACCCCCCCCCTTCCTTTGTTTTGCAAAAATAGTGGGGGTAGGAGTATATATAAGACTAAGTAAGCGATACATAGTTTGTTGTTTGAAGTAAAAGAAGTAGTAAATAAACATGTTGTCTAAAGATACTCCATTTATTAATTATTTTGAAGTTAAAGATGTTTTTGAAAGCACAAATGAAATACAGGAAGAAAACATAGAGGAAAATTATAATGAAACTAATAATGATTCTACGATGGAAGAGGAAGAAATGGTACAGATTGAACAAGAAATATTTGAAGAAATGATAAACGATAGTGATGAAGATATAATTAAGGAAGCTATTGAAATATTTATATTGGATTCATCGTTGGAATCACCCATATCACCTTTACTGTCTTCTGAATCTGAATCTGAATTGGACTAAGGTACCCCCACCATTTTGAAGAAGTAGTGGGGGAAAAATATCCCTACCACAAGTTAAAAGTTGGTGGGGGAATGTTTATAAATGTGTTAAATATTTGTGCAGGAGATCAGTCTTAGGGAGACTAGTGACTGAAGATGTTTCGTAAAATACCTTTTGATCCTTCATACTACAATCTGTTTGATATACATCGTTTCCAGACATTGAGGAGAAATTGTACAGAAAATTTTGTTCTCTACTCGATAAACCACAAAAACTACCACCTAATACTTTTACCTACAAGCTACCCATCATGGACAAGGACGATGTAAGCAAAATACCATTAGTTCAAGTAAAATTTTTGGAAGAAAAAATTCTTGTTTGTGTTAGAGAAGTGTTTCATAATGATTATTCAAAAAGATTGGCTTTTGACTTTATTCAAGAACATGCAGGATCTGAAAGAGAACAATATCCAGAACCATATTACAAATATCTTTTCGAGAATGGAGCGAGTGTAACGGTAGAAATAACCATTACATTAGTATAACTCTCCCCACCATTGACGTCTCCCCACCATTGGCATCTCCCCACTACTGACTTAAATTTGGTGGGGGAATGTGGATAAATGTGTTGACTATCTGTGTAGAAGCTCACTCTTCAAGAAATTGTTGATCAAAATGTTTCATCATGTACCGACTTCTTCCTTCAGGGAAAAACAAAGATTAAAACGACTAGAAAAAGAAAGACAAGACCGAGAAGATATGAAGATGGAATTCAATAGACTACAATTTCAAATACCAGGAATTGAACTTGGAGCACCAAGATTGAAAACTCTCCACTGGGCTGGAAGCTATATCAAATTTTTGAAAGTGCAAGTTGAAGCAAGAGATCTAAAATTGAAAAGATTAGAAATGGAAAATCGAGAATTGAAGAAATTAATATCACACATGTCTGGTAATACAACTGTTCAAGAAGGTGAAGAAGAAGGAAAAGAAATTTTAGGAATCTAAATTATCAGCACCCCTTATAGAGAATAGGGAATAGATCACTTTGTGGTAATGTAATAACATGCCGCTTAGTGATCTATTCCCAGTTCTCGCTTAATATCCGATGACCTTGACCTACATAAAAGTGGTGGGGGTAAGAGCATATAAAGAGATAGTTATGGATATAACTTTCAGTACAAGTCTAATACTATGGACAGCTTGTTAGTTTTGTGTTTACAACAAATTATTAATAATGGGTTTCTTTACCATCATATAATAAGAACAAATAAATGTGAAATACCTCAACCAATTCGTGAAATGCTCATCAAATTTAAGAAGGACAATTGTGGATTTGGTATTTATCTTGCTTATATTTTTGAAGATGGAACACAAATGTGTCATGATTGTGGAAAAGCATCTGTTTTAGATTTTGAACAATTTGAAGACGATGGAGGTAAATTAGTTCACCTTGTAAAAGGCCAAGTGATGAAATTTGAAACAGTTAAGAAAAAATGTAACATTTGTGCACAAAATTTGTTTGAATTTATTAAGTATAGTGCATTGAAATCATAATACCCCTTCTACATATGAAGAAGGTGGGGGAAAGGAGTGGAGATTATAAAGTGGTGGGGGAACATGTATAAATGCAGGTTGTTTGAAGAGACTTTTAATATTGTTGCAGCATTTGTTCAAACAACATGCAGTTTGAAGTTCAGCATTTCAAAATTAAATACGAGGAATGGACCTCAGTTGCAGAATTTATCAAATCGAAAGAAGATAGTAACATGTTAGTTCAAGTAGTTTGTTACACCCATAATGAAGAAAGCCATGTGAAGGTGATGAACTACCTCAATACTCCAAATACTACTTCAAGAAGCCCAGAATTTATTAAGTATGTGAAGGAAGAAGATGCAGATGTAACATTAGAAGTCTGGTACAAAATTTGAAATGTGAAAAGAAGAAAATTATTGTGGTGGGGGGAAATGTACAAGTTAGTGGTGGGGGAAATGAGATAAAACCGGCAAAATTGTAGAACAGAATTCACTCTATACAACGATGGAGCATCCTTCCACAACACCTGTATTGGCATCTGAGGATTGGCATCAACCAAATACTTTAAGTTTAAATTGTTATGAAAATCAGAAGCCTAGTACTTCAAATTGGTATGAAAATCAGCTACCTAGTACTTCAAGTTCAATTTGGTATGAAAATCAGCAACCTGCCACTTCAAGTGTAAATTGGTATGAAAATCAACAAATTACTACTTCAACACAAAATTTGTATGAAAATCAACAGCCGACAACATCAACTCATTTTTGTACATCAGTATTTAAAGTATCAAAGCCCCATACAGATTGTAATAAGTTAATATCAGCTCAATCAGAAAGAATCAGGAAAAACACATACATGAGAGAAAGGTGAAAGAAAGAAAGGATAGAATTTACAAAATTACAGTTAACAGTTCCCTCTATTAAAGTGGGATGTACTAGAATACAAACTTTGCAAGCAACCAATGCATATTTGTTGGAATTGTTAGAAAGAATTGAAAAGTTGGAGAAGAAGAATGAACATTGTAAAAAGTAAACACTCATTCCCCCCAAGAAAAACAAAAAAAAATAATAAAATAGTAAAATGAAAAAAAAGTAGATGTAGAATAGAGAGCGAGGAATAGATCACTTTGTGGTAATGGACTAACATGCCACTTAGTGCTCTATTCCTCGTTCTCGCGTTATATTGGATGACCTTGACCTACATTAGTAGGGTGGGGGAAATTGAAAATGGTGGGGGAAAGTGTATAAAGGACAAGCCTACTATAGAGGAATCACTCTGAAAGTAAACTTGTCAGAAGTATGGACTTGACCACAAGCAAAGAAGAAGATAGAAAACAAAGATTTCGAGAAATGGCTAAAGTAAGAGAGTCAAGAATAAGGTTGAGATTTTACAAACTACAGAGATTGATTCCTGGTGTTAAGTTAGGAGAAATAAGATCAAGAACGGTAGACATGGCGGCTGATTACATCAGTTACTTACAATCGGAATTAATGATAAAGGAAGCAAGAATAGAAGAGCTGGAGCACAAGATAAAACAACATATTGAAACATCGAACAGTGAACCTATAAATTGTGTAATAAAAGAAGAAGATGTAAAAGACTTAAATTAAACAAAACAAAAAAAATGAACTTGGACTTTGGTTATTGATTGGACACTTCTTAGAGAATGGGGAATAGATCACTTTGTAGTAATGAATCATCATGCTGCTTAGTGATCTATTCCCAGTTCTCGCTTAATCAAAAATGACCTTGACATACTTAGCAAAATATCATATAAGCCGGATGAAAAACAGTTATTCCTCATTTACTGGAAATGGCTCCTGTGAACAACACCGATTATCCAAGGAAATCTATGATTGAAATATTGTATAAAATTCAATTAGAGGATTTAAATATGGAAGAAGATGAAAATAATAGCGAAACTTCAGAAGTAGAAACTATAAATGATATGGATGTGGATGTAACAACATCAGAAGAAGAAAATGCCAATGATGTGGAGAATGAAAATTTGGATATGGATGTAGTAATATCAGAGTCTTCGTCATCATTTGAATATGAAGAAATACATATTGAAACTCCAATTCATATAGAGAATACTAATGAAGAATCTGTTTGTAGAAGATTAATATTTTGTCCAAGACGTTTGTTTTCTTCTGAAAGTGAAGAAGAAGAAGATGAAATAGTAGTGGGGGAACTATTATAAAAGAAGGAGAGGGAGAGCTCATTTCATTTCTTGGCGAAATTTTGAAGAGTGAACACCACCAAACATGTATCATTGCGATAAATGTTTGGAATCGTTTAATGATGATATTCTGTTAGAAATACATAAGGAACTAATTCACAACAACATAGAAGAACAAGAAGAACAAAATGAAATAACAGCAAGACCTACAACAACTTTACCAAATTTACAAGTATCAGCTTTACCCGGAAAGGTAGTAATGCATCATAAGATTCAAAATGAAGATTTAAACTTAGAAGAATTTATTAGAGAAGCAAAACCAATTATCAGTAGAACTTTAAAAGAAGAATTAAAAAGATTAAATTTTCTCAAATTTGGATAACTACTAGAAGCTATGTTTATAAATGTACAAGAAGAATTATCACCAAGAGGATTTATAACTAAAAATCAAACTATCATAGGAAGTTCAGACATTGATTCAATAGTTGAAAAATGTATAGAAGAAATATTAACTAAAATTCAGGAACATGAAGGACGAGGATCAGGGTGGAGTCTTATAAGTATTGAAGGATTAAATATAAGAGTTCATAAACATGGATATGGACTAATGGGATCTAGTTATATTTGTTTACCAAAAATAATTGAGGATACAAGATCATGTGTTAATGTGAAAAATCAAGATAACGAATGTTTTAGATATGCGATGACATGTAAATTTGTACCAAATCATTGTAATGAACCAAACCAGCACTATGAAAATCAAAGATATAGATATAACTTTCAAGGAATTAGTTATCCTGTATCACTTAAAGATATATCAAAATTTGAGAAGAAAAATCCCGGCACATCTATTAATAATTTTGGATTAGATAGTTCAAATAAAGTTTATCCTTTACGTATTGCTAAAGAAGAGCTAGCAGATCATACAGATTTACTACTACTAACACAAGGAGATGTATCTCAATATGTGTATATAAAGAAATTTGACTCTCTTGTTAATAAACAACTTTCAAAAAATCGAAACAAAAAGCTGATCTGCAAAAGATGTTTTAATTTCCAACGAGAAGGAAGACAAGGAATGGAATGGTTACAAGAGCACAAAAGATTATGTAACAATAATTATGAAGCAAAAATTATTTTACCTTCAGAAAGCAGAGCATTTGTTACATTTCAAAAAGTTCATCATCAATATCGTATCCCTATAGTTGTATATGCGGATTTTGAATCAACACTAATTCCTATAGAAGATGAAAATTGTGAAGCTAGAAAAAGTGTCAAATATCAAATGCATAAACCAAATAGTTTTTGTTTAATGATTAAATCAACATTATCAGAAGAACATTTAAACCAATATGGATTAACTTCAGAACCTCTAGTATATCGTGGTGAAAATGTGGAAACAATATTTCTTGACCATTTATATTTAATAGCTGAAAATGTACAAAGATTATATACAAATATCATACCAATGAAACCGATGGAGGAAGAAGAGGAAATTCAACATGAAAATGCAACTCATTGTTTCTTATGTAAAAATGAATTTACCATTGACAATTATAAAGTTAAAGATCATGACCACCTTACAGGTTATTACAGGGGTGCTGCTTGTAATAAATGTAATTTGAGCTATCGTTTACCACTATTTATTCCTGTGGTTCTGCATAACCTCAGTGGGTATGATACTCATTTTATAATACCTGAATTAGGAAGAGACGATGGTTCGATAGATGTGTTGGCTGAAACTTCAGAAAAATTTATAAGTTTCTCTAAAACAGTTGGAAATGTCAAATTAAGATTCTTAGACTCCTACCGATTTATGCCGTCGAGTTTGTCTAAATTTTCTGAAAATTTAAGGAAACAAGATTTTATTGAAACAAAGAAGATTGTAAGTAACGACAAACTGGATCTCGTACTTCGGAAAGGTGTTTTCCCATATGATTATATAGACAGTTTAGAAAAGTTTAATGAAACATCACTTCCGCCAAAAGAAGAATTTAAAAGTAAACTATACGACATGGACATATCTCAAGAGGATTATGATCATGCATGTAAAGTATGGAATGAATTAGGATTTACAACATTGGGAGAATATTCAGATTTTTATGTTAAATTAGATGTAACTTTATTATGTGATATAATGGAAGAATTTAGAAATACGTGTTTTACAGCATATGGATTGGACCCTCTTCATTCATACACTTCACCTGGACTAGCATGGCAAGCCATGTTGAAAGAAACAAATTGTAAATTACAACTTCTTACTGATATAGATATGGTTTTGATGTTAGAATCAGGAGTTCGAGGGGGATTGACACAAAGTGTAACCAGACATGTTAAGGCGAATAACAAGTATCTGCCCGATTATGATGCATCAAAACCAACGACATTCCTAGGTTATTTCGATGCAAATAACTTATACGGATGGGCAATGTCAAATCCCCTTCCATATGATAATTTTAAATGGATAGATCCAGAATCGATTGGAAACATTATGGATATACCAAAGCATGGTGAAACTGGTTACATTTTTGATGTTGATTTTGAATATCCTGAACATCTTCACGATCATCATTACGATTTACCACTTCTTCCAAAGACTGAAATTTCCCCTACTGGAAGATGGCCGAAATATTAATGACTTTAAACAATAAGTCTATTTATGTTGGACATTATTGGATGATACAACAGGCTTTAGACTTGGGATTAAAAATTACAAAAATTAATCGAATACTACAATTCTCTCAATCTTGTTGGTTGAAACCATACATTGACAACAACACAAGAAGAAGAGCTGCCGCTACGTCAAGTTTTCAAAAGGATTTCTTCAAACTGATGAACAATGCAATATTTGGCAAGACTTTAGAAAACAAAAGGAAACATAAGAATATCAAATTAGTAACTGATCCAGTAAAATTACAGAAACTAGTGCAACAACCAAACTTTGGTTCATCCGTAATTATAAATGAAAATCTTGTCGTCATTTCTATGAACAAAAAATCAGTTCTATTGGATCGTCCTTTATATCTTGGAATGTCAATATTAGATATTTCTAAAACACACATGTACGAGTTTCATTATAAGAAGATGGTTAATCATTATGGAAGAGATAACATTGGTATTGCATATATGGATACAGATGCACTTATTTACTGGATTAAAACAAATGACATGTATGAGGATTTACGAACCTTTGTATATAAAGATGATTTTGATTTTTCCGATTATCCTAAGGACCATCCAAATTATGACTATGACAAAAACAAAAAAGTATTGGGAAAATTTAAAGATGAAACAAATGGTGTGCCAATGATGGAAATTGTAGCATTGATGTCCAAACTGTATTCGTTTCAACTGTACATAAACGAAAGGAACGAACATCAAGTCACGAAGAAAGCAAAAGGAATAAAGACATCTTTCCTAAAGAAGAATGTACAGTTTCAACATTATAAAAGATGTTTGTTTGAAAATGTTGAAACAACTGCAACATTCAACACTATTAGAAGTTATAACCACCAACTTTTTAGTGTCAAACAAACAAAGTGGGCATTAAGCTACAAAGACGACAAGCGATATATTTTAGAAGATAAAATTAATACTCTACCATTTGGCCACTATTCCTTAAACCCTATCGACCAGTAAACCTATTCTTCGTCCTTTACCTTCTTCCTTTTTCCTTTCCGTAAAAAAGAGGGGACATGGCAAGCCCAATGCCATGTTCCCTCTTTTTTACACTAATATTAAATGACCTTGACCCATATTTCAACTATATATATAAGAGAATAAACCATTGTATGGATCAGTATTTCTACAAACAGTGTGCAAGCAACACTTTAAGATGGAAAGTGTAAAGGATAAGATTGTAAATGAACTACATAAACCAGCAAGAAGAAGATTTCCAAGAAGAAGTACAATCATTAAAGGAATGAATGATCTTTACCAAGCTGATCTTATTGAAATGATACCACACAGTAAATTAAACAAAGGATTTAAATATATTTTAACAATTATAGACTGTTTTACTAAAATAGCTGATGCTTTACCGTTGAAGGACAAGACTGGTAAAAGTGTTACCAAAGCTATGGAGACAACAATACAAAGAAATAAATTTAAAATTAAACATTTACAAACGGATGATGGAAAAGAATATTTTAATAAAGATTTTGGAGCTTTTTTTGATGAAAAAATATAAAATAAATCATTATTCTACAAATTCTGAAGTTAAAGCTTCAATAATTGAAAGATTTAATAGAACATTAAAAGGAGCTATGTATAAACAATTTTCAAAACGAGGATCATATGTGTGGTATGACATATTACCACAACTTATAAAAGAGTATAACATCAAATATCATCGCACCATTGGAATGAAACCTATCCAAGTAAACAGTGCTAATGCTAAAATTGTATTACAACGCATCAAAAATAATACAACACCAAAAATAGAAAAGTTACAACCAAAAAAGTTTAAGGTTAATGATAAAGTTCGTATAAGCAAATACAAAGGTGTATTTAGTAAAAGATATCTGCCAAATTGGACTAATGAAGTATTTACAATTTATAAAGTGCAACCAACTATACCTGAAACTTACATTTTAAAGGATAATAAGGGTGAATTACTTCAAGGTGGATTCTATGGACATGAGTTGTTAAAATCAACAGTTGGTGATGTATATCTTGTTGAAAAGGTTTTACAAAGGAAAAAGGATATGGTTAAAGTTAGGTGGTTAGGATTTGATAAAAGTGAAGACTCTTGGATTCCTTCAAAAGACTTGGTATAGTTATTAAATAGCTCATTATGTGTTTAACCTTTAAACAAGATGGAGATTGTACAACAAAAAGATCGATTTAATATTAATAATATTGATGAATTGACAGTTAACAATAATAAGTTAAATCATGGTAAACATGGTGAATTACTACCAAATACTATAAGATGTTTAATAACTGGTCCTTCAAATTGTGGAAAAACTAATGTTGTCTTTAACCTTATAACTAATCCTAAAGGTTTACGCTTTAACAATATATATATTTTTTCAAAATCATTGCAACAACCAAAATATCAATTATTAGATAAAATACTTGCAAGTGTACCTGAAGTGAATTTCTACAAGTTTAATGCTAGTGAAACAATAATGCAACCAAGTGAAGCAAAACCATTTTCCATTTTTATATTTGACGATGTTTCTTGTGAAAATCATGATACTATAAGAAATTATTTTGCTATGGGAAGACATAATAATATTGATAGCATTTATATTGGTCAAACATACAGTAAAATTCCAAAACAACTTATAAGAGACAATGCAAATATGTTGATCATCTTTAAGCAAGATGAGACAAATTTAAAGCATATATATAATGATCATGTTAATGCGGATATGCCATTTGATAAATTTAAAGAAATGTGTGGTAAAGCATGGAATGAAAAATATGGATTTCTCGTTATTATGAAAGAAGAAGATATTAAAAATGGTAGATATCGTATAGGATTGGATAAATTTGTATTAATACGTTGAACTACCTATGCTACATCTAGTAACACGTTGAACTTCACAGTGTAAACATGGTGAATCAAGAAAAACTATTAAAAGAAATAAAATCACTCAGTGATTCTATTAGGATAAAGAATCGTGCATTAAGGATGGGTTTAAGTGAAAGAGAAGAATTTTTAGAGAATACATTTAAACCTATCACGGAACCTTTAAAACAGATATCAGAAACTATTGGTAAACCTCGTTATGAAGGAGATGTTTTACTACCAGTTTCTAAACAAGAAGTACAAGCATTAAAAAAAGAAGATGATGATGATGATTCATATACAAGTGCTGGTGAACAAGAAGAAACAAAAAATGAAGAAGAATCAATTGTTGAAAGGGAAGAACAGCCAATACCTGAAGCAGAACAATCTATTCCAAATTTAACTCAATTGAGTAGTGATATATTACAACATGGACCTCTTGGACGAAAATATATAATGAAAATGCTACATGACATGAAATCAAATCCAAATTTAAGTAAATCACATGTATATGGAGCAAGAATTGATGGAAATGAATTGAAAATTGGTAACTCTAAGCTTGAAGTAACTCAAGACGATTATATCATTATTGGTGATCATAGATATAAAGGAACAAAAGGATTATATGAATTAATTTTTAAAAATATACCAATAAAATATTCAGCAAAAGATTTAAATACTTTTAAAGAAATTTTACAAAATACTAACGCTCATAAAAGAAACTACTCAAAGGATGCAATGATTAATCGTTCACGTGCAACAAAATATAGTATTGTTATAAAAAAATTGTTTCCCCCATGAAAATTACCAACATTACGTACCACACCGGCTGTGAGACAACCTTTAAAAAGAAAATCTTTATCACTTATGGATTTATCACTTCTTGAACAACATGGTAAAAAGAGTAAAGGAGATACTTCAACATCTGGTAAAGGATTAATGAAAAATCTATACAATACAAATGTTATCTATTACAACGACATCAATAAATTAGTTGACAGAATGAGACTATTGCATGAAGCTATGGAAGCCGGTCATACTGGTTTAAATAATGAATGGGTGGCTCTAGTTGATGAACTTAAAAATCGTGGCATAATTGTATAATTGTCCGCAAATATAAAGAAGTTACAAGTATAAGATGTATCAGTTCTAACATGAGCGTCGACAAGTTCGGACGCTACTCCGCATTAGGAGTGCAAGTTGGAGAAGACAGAAAAAGAAGCGGATTACCGCAAACACCTGAAGGTGACTATAACATAAGTAATAAACGTTTAAAATTAGTTAAAGATCCAGAAGAAGATACTGATGGAGCAAATTTAAAGACAGTAAAAGAAGCTACTTCAACATCATTGAAATTACATAAGAATACTTATGATGTTAAATCACATAGATTAATTAATGTTGGTAAACCAACTGAAGGTTCTGATGCAATTACTAAAGAGTACTTATCATCTGAACTTTCAAATACTTGAAAATTGCAATGGGGTAACAACTTAAAAGATGGACAAACATATGATGCTGGAAATTATAGAATAACCAACGTGGGAAATCCCAAAAATGATAAAGATTCAGTTAATAAAGAATATTTACATTCTATAATACCGGAAAAAACTAAACATGGATATTCTTTTTATAAATTTATTATAAATGACATTGGATACCCAAAGGAAGACGGTGATGCTGTAAACCTAAAATACATCAAGGACAACTGTATTTTACAAGATGTTAATGAAATCGATTGTCATGGTAAAACATTGACAAATGTAAAGTTTGGTTCTCAACCAAAAGATGCTGTTACTATGGAACAATTATCTAAAGAATTAAAAAAGGAAACATCCAATTTTGTAAAACATGAAGATGCCGTGTTAAAGCGGGGAGATAAATTTATACATGGAAATGAAAAGTTTAATTTAATGCAAGGAAATAATGATGAATGGGATGCAGGACATAAAACAATAACAAATGGAAGATTTGGTATAAAAGATACAGATGTACCTCTAATGGTGCAAACATTAATTGCGAGTGGTGGTACATTAGGTACATACAATGGTCGTAATAGAAGAATAAAAGATATTTATCCTGGTTACGAAGAAAATGATTGTGTTACAATGAAACAAACAATAACTTGGGATAAACACTTTGGGACCCAATATGATGCAAAGATGAAGAAAATAATTAATATTTTACCAGGTGAAGATTCAAATGATGCTGCTACTATTGGACAAGTCATAAAAACATCAAAAAGTGATTCAACAGCTTACACATGTAATGATAAACGTATTATGCAATTACATGATCCTCAACATCCAAAAGATGCTGTAAATTTAGATTGTTTAATAAGAATAGTGGGCAATTTACTTATTGATACCCATAATCATATAGCTAGTACAACGAGTCATGTGATAATTCAACCCGATGAACGGGAAGCTTGGATTAAAAATAGAATTATAAATCAGTATATCATTAATTTGAATAACTAAGTGTTTAAATATATAAAATTATACCTAACTTATTCATTTATGTAAAGTATCTTGTGGAGTAAACACGCCAGTTTATATAAGACTACATAATGAAGGCTGTATCACTCAGTCATCATCAAGACAGCAACAAGAGAGGACGTGGTATAACTTCAGCTGCGTTATCCCTGCTTAAACGGATACCTGTTGGTGCTATTGTAAATCGAGCGATAGACGCTCTACCATACGAATTACATATTCCTGGAGGTTATCAATATTGTGGACCTGGAACTAAGTTGGCAAAACGTTTAGCAAGAGGAGATCCTGGAATTAATAAATTAGATCAAGCTTGCAAACAACACGATATAGCATATTCAAAGTTTACAGATTCAACAAATAGATCAATAGCAGATAAAATTCTAGCAGAAAAAGCTTGGCAAAGAGTAAAATCAAGTGACGCAAGTATTGCAGAAAAAGCAGCGGCTTGGGCAGTAACAACAGCCATGAAGACAAAAGCTAAGTTTGGTGGTGGAAGACGACGTCGCAGAGGAAGACCTGCAAAAAGAAGAGCTCCCAAAAAAGGTGGAAATATTAGAAAGAGACGTCGTAGAACTCGTAAAGCAAAAGTAAAAAAGGCTTCTGTTTGGTCAATGGTAAAAAACGGAGCAGGTTTATACCTAAGACCGTACCGTGTGTACTAAATAAAAAGAATCAATTGATAATTCCAAATAAAGCCTTAACTAATCATCAGTTAAATGATTATGTAAAATGTTTGAAAATACCATTCTTTCGAGGAATTTTTATGAAAGATGCATTACCAACTAAAATATGGAAAAATGAAACTGGAATAGTAAATTTGGATTCCACCTATGGTCCAGGCACTCATTGGGTATGCTATAAAAAGCTCGGACAAACCGTTTACTACTTTGACAGTTTTGGCAATCTACCACCGCCGAAAGAACTTCAACATTATTTTCAAAACTCCAAAAACATTTTTTACAATTACAAAAGAGAACAACCTAACAATACTGAAATATGTTGACATTTATGTTTGGAGTTTCTAGCGAAAAGTGTCAGTCACCTTTAAGATGTCATCGTATACAGTGTCACTGAGTGGAAATTCATCCACGTTAAAAAGTACTCTATTCCCAGCATTGCGTTTATCCAAGGAAAGATTATGGGAAGCGGCATTACTTGATTTGACTACCTACAATTCAATTCCTAATGTTACAGAAGGAAAAAACAATTTACTACATTATTATGAAACTAAGGATGCTGCAGGAAAATACTCAGAATTGAAAATAATTACATTTCCTACTGGAGCTTATGAAATTGATGATATAAACCAATTATTACAGAAAAACTCGGAGAAGATAATATCACAATCAAAGGAAACAATAATACTTTAAAAGCAGAAATAACTTCAAAATATTATATAGATGTCGGAATGAAAAACTCTATTGGCAGTTTACTTGGATTTACAGATACAAAAAAGAAAATCTTAACTCCTGGAACTACTCATTCAGGTAATACAACTGTTACAATATTAAAAGTAAATAGTATTGATGTAACATGTAATATTATACATGGATCATATAGAGAAGGAGTAAATCAGCATATCTTACATACATTTTATCCAACAGTTGCTCCAGGTTTTAAAATTGTTGAGAAGCCACAAAACTTGATATACCTACCATTAAACACCAGTTTCATTTCAGACATCGTACTGAACATATTGGATCAAGACGGTCATAGTGTTGACTTTAGAGGAGAAACAATTACTATACGAATACACATCAGAGCGGCGACATAAAAATCAACATGGGATTATCATTTAAACCACAACGGAAGAGTCGGGAGCTCAGTAGCTCCTCGACATTGGAAGAGTTAACATCAGACAACATTCGTTTTCTACAAAAGATTGGATTGAAACTTAACAACGATGGATATCCTGGATATATCTCAAGGACCGACATTCGACGAAACACTATGGGAGAAGGAATATCACACACACAACCCTTACACTTCATCAAAATTAAACAATAATGATGAAATAAGAATTCCCATTCAACAACAAGATATTTACACATTACCATGTGAAAGTTATTTGTACATCGAAGGAAGGGTATTAAAATTGGATGGAAAAACTGCTTCAACAGTTCCTTTTATAAATAACCCAATGGCATATCTTTTTGATGAAATAAGATATGAGATATCAGGGGTGACAGTTGATTCAACAAAAAAGGTTGGTATAACAACTACATTAAAAGGATTAACATCATTAACACCACATGAGAAGAATTCAATAGTCACCGCCGGATGGGTTGCTCCCGATAAAGACACTATAACACCTGCTTCCAACGGTCATTTTGATTTTCATGTACCTTTACGATTGCTTTTGGGATTTGCTGAAGATTACAAAAGGGTTATAATGTTAAACAAGAATTAGTATTACTCAGATCTTCAACTAATAAGGACTTAATACTTGCAGACCCTGCAACTACGGAAGATAAATTGGAATGGCAACTACAATTGGATAAAGTTGTTTGGAGAGTACCTCATGTAAGATTGGCTGATGAACATAGAATAGTATTGTTAAAAAAGTTAAAATCTGACCGTGACATTGTGATGCCATTCCGAAGTTGGGAATTTCATGAATACCCTACATTACCTCAAACAGAACGACAAACATGGACCGTCAAGACATCAACTTACTTGGAACGTGCAAGGTACATAATACTCGGTTTCCAAACTAAGCGAAAAGATGTTATTACTGCAAATGCTGGTCAATTTGATCATTGTAAAATAAAGAATTGTAAAGTTTTCCTAAACTCTCAATTTTTTCCATATGACAATTTAAATGTCATGTTTAGTAAAAAACGTTTTTCCATTTTATATGATATGTACGCAAGATTTCAATCATCATATTATGGAAAGACTAATACACCACTATTATCACCTGATCAATATTATTCCAAAGCTCCAATAATTGTAATCGATTGTTCAAAACAAAATGAATCAGTAAAATCATCAAGTGTTGATATAAAAATTGAAATGGAATTTGAAGAACCAGTAGCGGATGGAACTTCGGCATACTGTCTAATTCTACATGATAAAATAGTTACTTACACACCTCTGACCGGAATAGTGAAGAATGTACTTTAAGAAGAATTAGTATAACTACTGCAAAATATTGAGGTTAGAATTATCTTCCTTTATTGTTAAGGTTAGAATTTTGTTTCTAAAAGACAAGTTGAAAATAAACAATTTTTGTAATTATATAAATTTCAAGGATTTTACAAAAAAATATAAAAGCAAGAAAATAATTAGTAGAAACTTCATTCTATCTTCAACCGTCGTATGGGAAACATCGTTCGCAAGATGAATTCTACTAACGGAGAAGAAAATACACCTCTAATGGATGAAAATAGTTCTGATATAGAAAAACAAGTTGAACAAGAAATGGATGAATTCCTCAAGTTTAACAAACATAAGAAGAGAGAAGAAGAAGGAGAAGCTGAAAAAGAAGTAAAAAGAAAAAAGGTTGAAGTTAACATTACAACAAATATTTTAACAGAAGTATTTCTTCGAATTTTCTACCCTATTTCTTCATGCATGACAAAAAGTATATCGGTTGGAATTGTAAAATCATTGGATTATTCACCAATTGTTATGTTAAATCAAGGAAGTAAAATGGTTATCTTTACTGAAACTTCTTGGGATTCTCTAATGAAACATTTACATCTTTTGGAATGTTATTTAACTAACAACACATTTGGAAAAAGAACAAGATTAAGTTTATTAGAATCAAATATTGAAGTTGATATAATCAAACATCGTGGAGGACAAGTTGTTCGCTTCAAAGATTTAACTAGACATGATGTAAAATTACATTTCACTAAAGAAGAATTTTACACTTTAAGTTGTACTACCGGTCCTGTCACTAGATACTTAAAACAACTAGTATTTTCAAGTACAATAATTAAAGATTATCTAATTGATACATTGGACAGACAACCATTTATTCCAATTTTATATGGTAGTGTAGATACTTCAATTTTTAATCGAATACCTCAAGAAGTGGATATGTGGAGACAATTAAACAACTATCACACCAATTTTAATATAAACGAAGAAACACAAGAAATAAAAGAAGAACAATCGTGTTTGTAATAACAGTCAGTTGAGGATGAGACTTCATCATGAACAAACGGGTTTCGTTTTCTACTGCATCACAGTTAATGGAAGTTAAAAGAGGTATAATTGAATTTCAAGCTTTTCGAGGGAATGATGGAAATTTCATTATTAAAGAATTAGTAATTTTGGATATGAACACATCTGTAATTTATCATTACTTGTTCAAACCTCCATTTCCATTCAATAAACTAACAACTAAAGCGAAAGTTACAAACAAAAGGTTAAACAAACATTTTCACAACTTAAAATGGGATGAAGGTTTTATTCATTATAACATGATGCCGCATATTATGAATCATTATTGTAAAGAGTTTAAAACTATCTACACAAGAGGATTGGAAAAAGCAAATTGGATACAATCATTTACAAGCAATGAAGTGATAAATGCAATAATAGATAGAGATTTCCAATGCTACTTTAATGAACTTTGTATTTCATCAAAAAGTTTTAAACATCGAAGGTCACAGTGTGCTTTGAAGAATGCCTACCGCTTGAATAATTTCCTTCAACAAAGTGGTGGGGGTAGCGTCAGTGGTGGGGGTAGCGTCAGTGGTGGGGGTAGTCTCGATAATAAAAGTGAGAGCGCTACCATGACACAGCATGAGTATTACTCGAACCTCCGAAGAGACAACATCTCCAACGGATATTCTTATTAACAAGAAGATTAGCATCAGCAAAAACATTAAGATGGCATCAAACAACTTACTTCAAAATTTAGTTGAACAATTCAACGCTCATTCAAAATCAACAATTCTACCTACGAAGAAATGTTCCGAGCTGAAAGAAGAAAAACACTACATCATTCATACAATAAAGAAGATGGAAACTTCAGTAGGTGATGCTATAAATTGCACATTGAGCGAGGCACCTTATACAATTGGTGATGAAGCAAAATTTCAAATCTTCCTACCAAAGCGCTTCGTACAACTACTACAAAATGAAGATCTTCGTATAATTCAACCCGGCGCACTCTATTTGGTATCACATGGACCAAGTGGAAACAACTCTACTGAACTTACAATTCATGTAACACCTACTACTGATTAGTTTGTACATAAAATTGTAAATATTTCTTTGTAATTGTTTCTCAATAAATATGATATAAACCTAAAAAAAAAAATAATAAGAAAAGCAACATATTGTAATGTGTTTATACATTACAATATGTTGCTTTTTTTAAAAATTCCATGGGATGACCTTGACCCAATTTTGTGTGATAATAAAAGTGAAAATCAACTTGTGAAATTCATCAGTCTACGACTACCTTTCGTACCGTACACATCTCGCTCTCTATAACTAAATACAAAACTTCAACATGTCCCTAAAGGTTAAGTGTGCATCTTATGATACCAACACCATAACTACTTTTAAACAACTTGAAGATTTAACTAATGAAATGCGAGTTTTACTTACTGGTGGTTATCACTTAACTGTTGATGTTAGTGCTACTAATACAAGGATGTTCACTAAAACAAAATATTGCGATGATGAAATATTTTGTTCTACACAACCTACAACTTCTTCATCGCCAGCTGGTCAACATAACGTCAAGTTCCAGAAGTATTACCAATGTTGAATAACTTTTAATAAATAAAATTACAACTAAGGAATCACGTGATCAATGTCAAGTTCATAAAAAAGATGTAACACTTTGATAAATAATCATTCGCTTCTCAGCTCTCGCCACGACAAGATCTATTCTACAAAATGTTATACAGAATGATGATTGAACTTGATGGGAAAATCTATGGAAAAGATTATAACACTGTTGGACAAATGACTCAAGATTTAGATGTATTAACTAAAGAAGGATATCAAGCTAAATTAATTTTAAAATTTCCTGAAGTACATCCACTATCAACAGAAGAACTTATTGCTATGGCTAAGGCAGAGAGAGAAAAAAAGTCTGAAGAAAACAAACAGAAACAAACTTCCTAAATTTCAATAATCCTTACACTTGTAAGGTATAATTTTTTAAAACTCCATTTGGATGACCTTGAAATTACCCCTACCACTTTTCATAGTACATAAAACTCGCTATTCATCACTATACAATCTTATTCTTTCACTAGACTCCGCAGCGTCAACATGGAAGAGCAAAAATACAAGTACAAACCTCGTTACTGTTGTGAACAACAGTGTACAGATTTAGGACCAATGATGGTGGATGGGTTAGCTTGTACTAAATGTGAATTCTTCGGATCTTGTTATTGCAAATGTAAAACAAAACAACTACCGCCACCGGAATTGCGAACTTTCAAATTTTACAAATCAAGATATTTTCATACATGTTGTCCTCAAAGATGTTTCAAATTTCACCCTCTAGATCTTGCTCATTGTCAACGCACCAAGTCTCATCAAGATGATTTTTGTACACATATGATAAAAAGATGTAAATACAGATCAGATTGGTATTCCGATCCTGTAGAACCATCAAATGTGTAATTTCAGTTTTACACTCTTTTTTAAAACTTCAATTGGATGACCTTGAGATTTCCCCCACCACTAGTTCTAATTTTTATATAATATTAAATCATTCCACTTCCAACACTCTAACTAACAACATGGAAGGAAAATTTATCAAGTTTGAACATATAATAACTGACAGGGAGGAGATGGAAGAATTGTTTCAAAACTTACTTTCTGTCATTGACGAATATCCTATAAGATGGTTCAGAATTGTAGTTCAATATTTAAATCCTGGCGAATTGTTTTCTTCATCGAGTGAAGAAGATGAAACAACTACTTCGGTTCAAATAATTGAATTAAAAGACGAAGAAGAAGAACTAAACGTTTTATTCAATCATAAGCTCAAGGTCCCCTATATAGAAGCCCCCTCCCTAGACAGCCCCCCTCCCTAGACGCCTGCTCAAGGTCACCATTATATAAGCCCCCTCCCTAGGCGCTTATCCTCATTCGATTGCCAACTTTCTAACCATGAACACCTCTCCATCGGCACGAATGAATGCTAGTTTTGAAATAAACTCAAAAGAAGATTTACAAGAAATATTTAATACTTTAAATGAACTTATAGATAAATTTAACACTATTACAATGAATTTGGAAATAACTTACGCTTGTCCTATTTGTGATAAGGTTGAAAGTTCTGATGAAGACAGTTTACTAAATCTTACTCCTCTTACCCCTCTACAGTCAGACACAACTTCTGAGGCAAATGATGAGCAGCATCTTTCCCCCACCACTTCTATGTAACAACGCTCTTTCCCCCCACCACTTCTTTATTTAACCGACATTTACCTCTTTCCATTCTCATTCCATCATCGCCTCTTCGACTATCAACATCGCTTGTTTCAAAATTTCAAAAAAACACAAACATGATGGATATGATGGATGAAGTTCCATTTGTAACAAGGATGGAAGAGGATAAATTGAAATTGGAAATCAAACGATTGGAAATGGAACGGGAAAACCAACTCGAGATGTTACGTTTGTTCAAACTTTTTAAATACATCATCTGGGGACTCTGCGTTTACCTTCTCATCGTCGTCGGTGTTTGTGTTTACAACTCTGTAGTTCATAACAAAACTTCAACCTGTTTAAACACTGCTGTCACACATTGATTGTATGTTTTTCACAAATAAAATTCACAAACCTAATTCTATACCTATCCCGCTATCGCCAGAGTTAGTTCCACTCTCCGAACTATTACTCCGGTGGTAGCGGGATAGGGTTTTTTAAAACTTACTCTGGATGACCTTGACATACTTTCCATAACCCAATTGTCAAGTTGAATTTCAAATTTCAAATAACATCTCCTCCCCCACCGGAAGCTATATGGCATGGCATATGGCGACAGCAACTGATTTGGCAGCTGGCCGATGGCAGCTGGCCGGCAGCGGCTGGCAATTGGCACGACTTCCGTTTTGAAAGTAACCAAACCCCACTACTTATAGTAACCAAAATATACCATAACAAAATTCAATTTTTGTTATTTACTGAAAATCCTACTTTTTGGACCTGCCCTCGAACGGAACTCCCTTTGCATAACATATTGGTAAAATGTGTCTTAATGAATTGATCTCTATTTCATCGCAATAACAAGACTTCTCTCATAAATATCTCGGCCGTCACCTCCATTGTTTGTCGATATAATATTATGTACATTCGGTTTATATAATCATTCTACTTGTCATTATACTGACATGCACAATTTTCTTGAAACTGCAAAATGAGCAGCTTCTCGAAAACTGAAATGAAAGACACACAAGGCAATCTCGTGAGAAGTGTAAGTAGCTAGTCTGCAAATGACAAGCTGCTGCCTTGAATAAACCTTGATATTTTTTATTTGCCATTGTTATTATCTTACTTTAATGTGACAAAGCTTAGTGAGGTTTTATTGAAACCGTCTTCATTTAATTTCGTTGATAGGTGTATTTTAAATTTGTATAAGTTTTACTATGAATTTCCAAATAAAAAAACATCTGCACAGTGTATAAAATATAATGGCATAGTCAATTATTTTATTTATTAAAGACGCTAACGTTTATATTGTAGCTAGCAAATAGCCCGTCAAAAATGACGGGGAATTTTCATGATGATTATTCATGAATTTGATGTTTACGTTTTTAAAATGGTCACAGAATTTATTAATACACAGATAACATAGTATTAAAACTAAAATGTTTTCATTTATTTAGCAATGTGAACAGTTATCTATAAATTAATAGTCAAACATGTTTCTTTTTCTCCTTTATTCTCAGCTTGTGAGCAACGTAAAAGAAACCCGCTCATACCGTTTGAAACGTAGCATGAGCAGAATGGTATTTTAGTTCACTTCACATCGGCCCCCGAGGCTACGCCCTACAGGCTTTAATAGTTTCAATGTTAATCTTATGGGAGGAGGATAATTGAATGTTCATGAAACAGCTGTTGTACCTAATAAAAAATTATAGTAAATCAGGAAAAACAGTTTGTTATATCTATAATTTTTTCTAAAACTAATTAGCTCAAGATCAAATAAATATTTTGTCGAATTTCGACCAGTAGGCGATTTCGTAGTCCTCTATAATTGGCAAGCATGTTTCTTTTCCTCCTTTTTCCTCAGCTCATGTGCATTGTAGGAGAAATCCGCGCATACCACTAGAAAGGTAAGAAGTAGATGAGCAGAATCCTATTCTAATTTACGTTGGACTCTAGGGCTACGTCCCACAGGCTTTCAAAGTTTCAATGTTAATCTTTTGGATTAAGGAAAATTGATTGAATTGTTAGACAGCTATTGTAAAAACAACTGCTAAAACATGAAGAACAGATGTTTCAGTTATACATTTTTTAACTTCTTGGGTCCAGGTCAACTAAAATGTTCGTCTAATTTTGATCAGGAGGATTTGATCTCTAGTATATCCTTAATAGTTTATAAGTTTAAATAGTTTATAATATTTACTATCATTGGTTTTACAATATAGTAGGCCTATGAGACTAAAAAATGATTAAAAATTTTTACAAATCAGAAACAAATTCCAAATTCTGGCAAATTAAGTGGACTCTGAGTGAGCGAAATTACACCCATAAGTTAATTGGCCATATAAACTGTAATGGAATAAATGGAAATACTGTTACCAATCTAAATAAGTGTGTCTTCAACATCTGGCATTTTTACCTCCTTACATTCTTGTTTAATTTTGTTAGATCCACGTAAAGTCTAACGTCCCAATTAGGTTTTGGTATCACCACCATCACTGATCACCATTCTGTGGGCTCTTCCACAGTGTTTATGCATCTAACTGAACCTTGCTTTCAAGTTCTGACTTGAATTTTTCACGCAATGATATAGAAGTACATTCCTGTGTGTACTAAGTGTTACTGCATTGTCCTCTAAGACAATCGTATAGTAGGTTTTTACCTTCACTAAAACCCTAATCAAAATGTTTATTCTCTGTCTTTTGTTTCCACTATATTTCCATCTCCTTTACTTATTCTTGGTACCTTTCTTCTTGTACATTTCAAGACTTATTTCTTCCAGTTCATTATAGTTCCACATTTTCACATTTTAGTCAGGGGCGGATTAAAGGGGGGGGCGGGGGGGGGGCGTCCGCCCCCCCCCCCGTCCGCTGGAGAGATTGAAATACTGTATTGGCTGTCAAGTTATCAATAGCTATAATGAGTGTATGATTATAGTTTTAGTAATTGTAATATTGTTAAAAATAAATTATGACAAAATAAGGATTAAACTAGGTAGGCTATGTACAAAATAAAGGTGATACCTATAAAATAAAAAAAATTTTCCGAGCGCCGGGCCGTCGGGCACCTCACCACGCTTTTACCATTGACTTTAGAAGTAGAGTAACGTTCAATAGTCAATGCTTTTCCACCACTGTCCGCGCCACTCAAGGACGCGGATCGAGATTATTGCACCATACCCCTCTAGTGCCGAAACCGGACAGCGTTGTGTGTTGTTGACAATAATTGTCAATGTAGTGATGTAGCGGATTTCTGAAATTGTAATTTTAGTTTTTTGGCTCTAGCGGCCGAACGCTTTGTACTATCTAAAATCTGAGAACAATAGTACGATAGGGAATTTAATTATGTACAATTTTGGTCCTGCGACTTTTTATCGTATCTCGCACCGTTAAGCCTCCAGAGCGTTTTTAAATGAAACCCCGTTTTCGGTTATTGGGCTCTAGTGACTAAATAGGTGGCCCTAAAAGATTTTTAAATGAAACTTTTGATAGATTTTTTAATATTTACAATTTTTATTCCAACATGTTTTGCCTTATCTCTTCCCGTTCGCTCTCAAAATACATTTACTCTAGGTGTTTAGTCGTTTTTTTTAAAATTTTAATTGGATTAATTCTGTACCTAATTACTTTAGTTCATCTTCATTTTCTTCTTATTTTAAATGTGTTTTATCTTTTGTAACAGTACTTATTGTTAAATTCACAATTTAGTTAGTTTAAAATAAAGAAGTTTAGGATCATCACTTTGGTTGTTCTATGTAACGTATGTGCCTTTTAATAGCGAGAATTTTGTGAGAAACCGATCCTAACCTAAAACTAATTACCAGGAGGGTCTGTAGCGATGTGTATGTTTATTATATTTATATAAACATCTATGGGTAGATTTTGTTTATAATTTGGATACACCATGGTCAAAAAGTTGTTAGTTAGTGTAGGCCTAAACTTAATAGCCTATTTACAATGATACTATGACGACAAAAGTTGTGATTAAAACCAACGAGCAAGGGTATAGCGGTCGACGCGGTCAATCCGGTATTACAGCTTAATCATTAAACTAAATTTAATTAGTAGTGGAAAAAGGGGGCTGCTGGCTCACTTCAAGGTCACCCGAGCGATGACGTCATCGAGGTCAATGACCTCACCGATGACGTCATTGATGACGTCATCGATGACGCAATCGATGACGTCATCACCAATTACGTCATTCTGTGACGTCACACCCATGACGTTGCAGAAATGACGTGGCGATGACGTCATCACCCCTTACGTCACCAAGATGACGTCATCGATGTCACAAAAGGTCAATGCCACGCTGAAACCTAAAAATTTCCGGCACTTTTGCTGTTTCTCACACTACGCTCCGAGTTTCAGTCAGGTTCCCATGACCTTGACGACTTGGAGCGAAATTAGACAAGAAACAGCAAAAGTGCCGAGGAAACTGCAAGTTTGCAACGTGACTCTGCCTAAACCGTCATGTGACACCGCTCGGGTGACCTTGAAGTGAGCCAGCAGCCCCCTTTAGACCAGTACTACAACCGCGATGTGCACCCTACGACAGACACCGAGCGACTGACTGTCCAGCCCCGCGCACTCTAGGTATATTGGTTCAAAAGACTAAGACTCTAAACTGTCAGGAATGGGAGTAACTAACTGAACTTTGCAAGGAAAAGTCATTTCATCCAATATTTTAAACAAATCTTCATCAGTAAAACTTACATTAGTCCGTTTGGTATAAAACTTAGGGTGTCCGCGCAACAGTTTTCGCCACTTAGCCAAAGTTGAAACCCTTTTGACTTTGAGCGGTGGACAGTGAGCAACTAATTAAGTCTTAACACGGCTAAGTTTCTTACCCAAAGTGTCCTGCGACATGGCTTCCCCTCACAAAAGTCCGCACAATACTGAGAGATTGTTGGTAGCGCATGAGTCAAGGGAAAAGTGGTGGGGCAAACGGCAGGAGTGGGGGAAGGTCACAGTGGTGGGGGAAGGTGAGGTTGTACGCTGGAGTATCGCATCACTTCACCATGAGCTGTCCTACAGTCAACACACTGTTCTCTTGGCCCGAGTTGGCGCTAGAAGAAACTTTTCTGTACAGCTTAGGCTGTGAGAGTCGAGGAAGCAAAGTCAAAGTGGAAATTGTGTTAAACTCCAAGATAAAGAGTCTCCTAAATAAACTAATTGTATCCCTGCAATCCCCTATAACTTTAGAGAAATACCACTTTATAAAGCGACACCTTAGTCTTTGGCAAAACGAATTGGAATTGGAAAAGATTACAGTAAAATTAATTTAACTTAAAATTTGGACTGGACACTCATGGCGATACCACGTGGCGTGCAAACGCCACCCTAAACATTACAAGTTAGGTTATTGAGCACCTCTGGTACGATAACCGACGTGCTAGAGTTAAAGTGTGATGACCTTGAGTCAAAACACTGAAATACTACAAGTCGATATCGTCCCAGAGTTAAAGTGTAGTGACCTACATTCAGAACTTGTAAAATTACTTACATATAGAGAGCTAGAGAACAGCGAGACGCACCGCATGGAAGCCGGAGACATACTGGCGAAGCAGTGTTGTGCAGCCTAGGGACCCAGTTGTGGTGGGGGTATAGCCAACACTTAGAGTACAAGTGTTGTGGGTGACCTTGACCCACTTAACTTACCTGACCCCCCCCCCCCCCGACAAAAAGTGCGAGCCCCCCCCCCCCCCCCCGACAAAAAGTGCGAGCCCCCCCCCCCGACAAAAAGTGCGGCTGAGAAATAGGAGTTGGTCCGTTTGTACGCTTATACGGGGGTAATGAGCCGATGGCCTCTGCACTCGGACCGAGGACGTAAGCCACTAGGGTGTCCTCAGTTAGTTTCCCTTCTGGAAACTCAAAATTATGTAAATGAAAGTTTGTTAGCTATTTGTGTTTTTAGTCCCCAAGGCCCCCGAACATTCGTGGTTCGCCATGGATGTACGGGGGCCGAAATTTTTTAATGTCCGTGTGGCCTTGACCCACAAAGGACTTGTAAAAACTTACTGCATCGCTAAATTAAAAATATTAAAGATAGGGTTACGGGAGTAGGCCCCCGTGTAAAGTCAGTTTGAAGTATTGTTAGGCTCCTCTCAGGCATGCAACAGGTTGTGGCTGGGGTTGTGGGAGTATGTCCGTTTGTACGCTGGCATGCAAAAGGTTGTGGCGGCCTCTGCACTCGGACCGAGGACGTAAGCCATTAGGGTGTCCTCAGTTTGTTTCCTCATGGAAACTCAAAATTATGTAAACGAATCTTTGTTAGCTATTAAAAAGACAATGCAGTAAATGTTTACAAGTCTCGCGTGGCGAAGGGTACACGACATTGGATGTTGCCTTGTTGTCATAGTTGGGTCTCTTAGGAGGCTACAGCGATGGCAACCTAAATGCCCCAGGTGGGGCTTAATTTTTTTAAAGTTTTTTCGTGACCTTGACCTAAATATAGTAATGACCCCCCCTGAACTTTTTTTTCGGAAAAATTTTTGACCTTTACCAAAAAGTTTTTTGCTCCGGACGAGAAGTGACCCCCCCCCCCAAGGTGGGGTAGCCCTTGGCTGGTGGGGATATAAGGCGGTCAGGTTGCACGCACTTCTCATTCACGCTCCACCTTTCGTTGGAAGTGGCTGTCCAGGAGCTCATTCTTAAGAAGACCGGTGACCAAAAATGTCTCGTCGTATACCTTATAAACCTTCGTACTATAATCTGATTGGTATTAATAGTATTACAGACAATGAGAAGAAATTGTATAAAAAATTTTGTTGTTTACTTGACAGAACGCGAAAACTACCACCAAATACTTTCACCTACAAGCTACCCCTGATAGACAAAGATGATGTAAGCAAACTATCATCAATTCAACTGAAATTGGTGGAAGAAAAAATTCTTGTTTGTGTGAGAGAAGTGTTTCATAATGAATATTCAAAAAGATTGGCTTTTGACTTTATTAAGGAACATGCAGGACGTGAAACAAAACAGTATCCAGGATTATATTATTTATATCTTTTTGAGAATGGAGCAAGTGTAACGGTAGAAATAAGCATCAAACTAATGTAATTCTCCCAACCAAGTGTTAAACTAGGACTTGAACTTGGACTTGATTGAGGTTTTGTAGAACAGAGCGGGGGATAGATCACTTTGCGGCAATGGACTAGCATGCTGCTTAGTGGTTTATCCCCCGCTCAAAGGGTATCTTTATGCGACCTTGACCCACATAAATGCATAGTTGGTGGGGGTATAAAAATGGTAAACCAATTGGATTGGATACACCACTTCCATCGCTCCATCGCAACAGAATTCTTCCTATTCTGGAGGTAATACCGGTGATATTTCACCTTTGTAAGAATTTAAAACAAAAAATGTGAGCGCGGGATAGAGCACTTTGTAGTAATTGATGCTGCTTAGTGCTCTATCCCCGCTGAAAATAATAATTCCAAATGACCTTGACCCATATAAACTTGCTCAAACAGACATTTTTGAAAAAACTTGTACAAAGTAGTGGATTTAGACCAAACATCATTGCTTTATTAAGCCTGTTGAAGAATATATTGAAAATGGGTGTTAAAAAGCCAAATCTACTACATGATTGATAAACCGGATGTATATGACGTCACCTTCCCCCACCCTTCAACCTCGGGTATAAAGGGGACCCGGTTGAGCGCGCTGCTCATTATTGCGTGGACATTCACCGAGTGCACACTCAAAGCCAAACTGTAAAAAATGGCCCTTTGCGATATTTGTGGTGAGTTTTTCCAAGACGAAGATATCTTTGTTTTACACCGAGAATTGCATCATGAAGAGAACAGAAAAGAAGAGATTGTTGTAAGTGAAGAAGACTTGGATGCGTTTGATCGGTTATTGGAAAACTACCAGAAGCAGATGGACGACTGTGATAGCTATCTACAGTTACACCGAGAATTGCATCGTGAAGAGGACAGAAAAGAAGAGATTGTAGTAAGTGAAGAAGACTTGGATGCGATTGATCGGTTTTTAGAAAAACCCCAGAAGCAGGAGGACCAAGTGTTATTCAATTTGCCGGAGCTGGACCATCTACAGCTGGAGGATTTATTGAAAAGGAAATGGAAGAAAAAAAAGTGGAAGATGTAAAACAACTGCGTACCCGAGAAGAGGATATGGAAGAAGAGGATACAGAAGAAGTGGAAGATATAAGACAACTGCGCACCACAGCCTTGCCAGGACCAGTTGTAACTCATTTCAAAATTAATGATGTGCAATTGGAATTGGAAAACTTTATAACCCAAGCTAAAAATTTAGTTGTAAAAACATTGATGGAAGAATTGGCAAGATTGAACTTTATTAAATTTGGATTGGTGTTGGAGGCTATGTTTACTAATACCGATGGTGAAAACTCACCGAGAGCATTCATTGCTAAAAACCGAACTCTTACAACCACATCTGATATCAATGAAATTCTAGAAGAATGTTTGAATGAACTGCTAATGAAACTCCAAGAACATGAAGGAAGAGGATCTGGCTGGACGCTATCATCGATCGAAGGTAAGGATGTGAGGGTTCACAAGCATGGATATGGTATGAGGGGTAGCAGCTTTATCCCTCTACCAAAGAAAATTAAAGACACCAACTCTTGCAGAAATGTTACAAACGGGGATAATGAATGTTTTAAGTATGCGATGCTAACTAAGTATGTAAAACATAATCCTTGTAGAGTTGGTAGGGAATATTATGAAAACGAACACCGCTACAACTTCCGAGGAATGTCGTATCCTGTGAGTCTTAATCAAATTGCAAAATTTGAGAAACAAAATCCAGGTGTTTCTGTTAACGTGTTCGGCTTAGATGATTCGAACAATGTGTATCCACTACGAGTTGGAAAAGTGAAGCAAAGAAACCATACTGATTTATTATTGATAACTAAAGGTGAAATTTCACATTATGTGTGGATAAAAGATTTTGAAGCTTTGGTTGCACGACAATTAACCAAAAAGAAGATTAGAGTGACAGTGTGTAAGAGATGCTTTTGTTTTACAAATAAAGATTTAAAACATGGAGGATCGGAGTGGTTGAAGGAACACCAAAGACTTTGTAATGACAACTATGAAGTGAAGATTAGTCTGCCGCCGCCATCTCGAGCGTTCATCAAATTCAACAAAACAGTTCACCAATATCGGATTCCAGTAGCTGTCTACGCAGATTTCGAATCCACGTTAGTACCACAGGAGCTTCCGGATGGTGAGGTGACTAGAAGAACCAAATATCAATTGCATCAACCTAACAGTTTTTGCTTATTGGTGAAATCAACTTTGCCTGAAGAACAGTTGCAAGACTATGGTTTAACATCCACTCCGATACTCTACCGTGGGGAAGAAGCCGCTAAGCATTTCGTAGACCAGTTGTATGACATTGCTGAAAAGGTGCAACGCTTATACGGTAATGTTTTACCTATGGAACCTTTGAATCAAAATCAACAAGAAGAATACAATTTGGCAACAAGATGTTATTTATGCAAGAAGAGCTTCAGTGAAGAAAATCAAAAAGTAAGAGATCACGATCACCTGACAGGGTTATACAGAGGAGCTGCTTGTAATTCATGCAGTATAAATTACAAACTTCCAAACTTTATCCCTGTCATGTTACACAATCTTAGCGGCTATGACTCCCACTTCATTATCCCAGAGTTAGGACGGGATGATGGAAGAATCGAAGTATTAGCTGAAACATTGGAGAAGTACATCAGTTTCTCAAAAACAGTAGGTAAAATTAAACTTCGCTTCGTAGACTCTTATAGATTTATGTCAACTAGTTTGAGCAAATTGTCTAAGAACCTAAGAAGAGAAGATCTAAAAGAAACCAGCAAAATTGTACCTGAAGATAAATTGGACTTAGTAATGCGTAAAGGAGTGTTCCCCTATGATTACATAACTTCTGCAGAAAAATTTGAAGAAACCAAAAAAAATTTGATTGAAGCCTTCAATAGCAAGTTAAATGAAAGTGCAATCACCGTTGAAGACTACAATCATGCTTGTAATGTTTGGAACCAACTAAACATTCAAACCTTAGGGGAATATTCCGACTTTTACATAAAATTGGACGTAACTCTGCTGTGCGATGTGATGGAAGAATTTCGAAACACCTGCTTCTCCGCCTATGGACTGGACCCTCTACACTCGTACACATCTCCAGGATTAGCATGACAAGCTATGCTAAAGTCAACCAACTGTCGATTGGAACTTCTAACAGATATTGATATGGTGCTCATGATAGAATCTGGTGTACGGGGCGGTTTGACACAAGCTGTAACACGTCATGTCAAAGCTAACAACAAGTACATCCCAGGCTTCGACGAGAGACAACCATCGGTCTACCTTGGCTACTTTGACGCAAACAACCTTTATGGTTGGGCAATGTCAAATCCGCTTCCCTACGCTGACTTCAAATGGATCGACCCGGCCACCATCGGTGACATCTCACAGATTCCAAAGAATGGTCCAAAAGGCTATATTTTGGACTGTGATTTCGAATATCCGGAGCACCTTCATGACCATCACTACGACTTGCCTCTCCTAGCCAAGACTGAAGTTTCACCGACAGGAAGATGGCCAAAATTGATGATGACGTTGGAGAATAAAGATCGGTATGTGGCTCACTACTGGGTAGTTCAACAAGCTCTTGAATTGGGTCTACGTGTAGTGAGAATTCATAGAGCAATTGAATTCACCCAGTCTTGTTGGTTGAAACCATATATTGATTCCAACACTACAAGAAGAGCAGCAGCAACATCAGCATTTGAAAAGGACTTTTACAAATTGATGAACAACGCCATCTTCGGGAAGACCTTAGAAAACAAAAGAAAACACAAGATTGTTAAATTAGTAAGTGATCCTAAGAAATTGGAAAAATTAGTGCAAAAACCAAATTTTGGAACATCCATGATTATAAACGAAGATCTAGTTGCCGTCAGTATGAAGAAAACAACAATAGTGATGGATCGTCCGTTATACATTGGAATGTCGATTTTGGATATAAGTAAAACTCTAATGTATGATTTCCATTACAACAAAATGGTTAAACACTACGGAAGAGACAACATTGGAGTTGCATACATGGATACCGACGCGTTTATCTACTGGATAAAGACTTTGGACATGTATGAAGACCTAAGGAGTTTCCCATACAAAGACGATTTTGACTTCTCTGACTATCCGAAGAACCATCCAAATTACAATGAAAAGAATAAAAAAGTAATCGGAAAATTTAAAGATGAAGCAAATGGAATGCCTTTAGAAGAAATAGTGGCACTGATGGCAAAATTGTATTAATTTAAAATGTACAACGAGAACAACACACCGACAGTCAAGAAAGCAAAAGGAGTCAAAACATCGTACTTGAAGAAACATGTGACGTTTGACCATTACAAGACCTGCTTGTTTGAAGATTCTACAATGTCTGCAACGTTCAACACTATCAGAAGCTTTAAACATGAGGTCTACAGTGTCACTGAAGTTAAAAAAGCACTATCAGCTCGAGATGATAAAAGGCATATTATGCCGGATAAAATTCACACTCTTCCTTTTGGCCACTACTCTCTAAACCCTATCGACTAGTAACCTATTCTTCGTCCTTCTACAACTTCGACCTTATTCCTTTCTCCTTCCGTAAAAAAATGGGGAACACGGCAAGTCAAACGCCGTGTTCCCCATTTTTTTACACAAGTTTGGATGACCTTGACCTATATAAATGATGTGAATATTTAAGACAACATTCATTGTGATTATACATGTGATACATGAAACATTCAAACCTGCAATATGAAGAACTTGGAGCAAGAAATTGTCAACGAACTTCATAAACCTGCAAGAAGAAAGTTTCCACGAAGAAATACAGTGATAAAAGGAATAAATGATTTATATCAAGCGGATTTAATCTAAATGATCCCTTATAGTAAACAAAATAGAGGATTTAAATACATATTGACTATTATTAATTGTTTTTCAAAAATGGCAGATGCTTTACCACTAAAAGATAAAAGTGGCAAAAGTGTTACAAAAGCAATGGAAACAGCTATACAAAGAGACAAACATACTATAAAACATTTACAAACTGATGATGGAAAAGAATATTTTAATAAGGAATTTGCAAATTTAATGAAAAAACACAACATTAACCATTACTCAACCAATTCAGAGGTAAAAGCATCAATAATTGAAAGATTTAACAGAACTTTAAAAGGTGCGATGTATAAGATGTTTTCCAACAGAGGATCACACGTATGGATTGATGTGTTACCAAAACTTATAAGCGATTACAATAACAAGTTTCATAGAACTATCGGTATGAAACCAAGCCAGGTGACTAATAAAAATGAAAAACTTGTATTAAAACGTATAAAAATGAATACTAAACCAAAAGTTGAAAAACTAAAGCCTAAAAGGTTTAATGTTGGCGATAAAGTGCGAATAAGCAAATACAAAGGTGTATTCAGTAAAAGATATCTTCCGAACTGGACAAATGAGGTATTTACCGTATTTAAGGTGCAACCTACAGTACCAGAAACTTACATTTTAAAAGATAATAAAGGACAATTGCTTGAAGGAGGGTTTTATGGACATGAAATGTTAAAATCAACAGTAGGTGATGTATATTTAGTCGAAAAGGTGTTGCAACGAAAAAAGGATAAGGTTAAAGTACGATGGTTAGGATTTAATAAAACGGAAGATTCTTGGATACCTAAAAAGGATCTAATATAATGATAGAGCATCATTTTGGGTCGAACCATTACAAAGGATGGAGATAATACCGGAAAAAGACAATTTTACTATTAATAATATAGATGAACTCACAGTGGATGGTTCTCAATTCAATACTGGGAAACACGGTGTTTTGTTACCAAACACGGTGCGTTGTCTGGTTACCGGTCCTTCCAATTGTGGAAAAACAAATGTAGTATTCAATTTGATTACAAACCCTAAAGGATTACGTTTTAATAATTTATATGTATTTTCAAAGTCACTACAACAACCAAAATATCAGTTATTGGAACAAATACTCAATAATGTGCCTGAAGTTAAATATTTTAAATTCAACGCGAGCGAGAGTGTCATGCAACCGCAAGAGGCTAAACCATTCTCAGTATTCATATTTGACGACGTATCTTGTGAAAATCAAAATACAATAAGAAATTACTTCGCCATGGGTCGACATAACAACATAGATAGCATTTATATTGGTCAAACTTACAGCAAAATACCGAAACAGCTCATTAGAGACAATGCAAACATGTTAATTGTATTTAAACAGGATGAAACCAACCTAAAACACATATATTATGACCATGTAAGTGCGGATATGCCATTTGAACGATTTAAAGAGTTGTGTGGAAAGGCTTGGGCTGAAAAGTATGGGTTTTTAACAATTATGAAGGAACAACCGCTAAACAATGGTCGATACAGGATAGGATTTGATAAATTTATACTAATACACTGATCATGATGTAAAACATTCATTGTTGTACAACACGTCTTGCTACAAACATGGTTAACCAAGAAAAGTTAATAAAGGAAATAAAATCACTTAGTGATTCTATTCGAGATAAAAACAGAGCATTAAAATTAGGTATTAGCGAAAGGGAGAAATTTCTTGAATCTACTTTTAAACCTATTACTGAACCCTTGAAACAATTAAAGAAAAAATTTGCTAAACCCGTTTTGGAAGGAGATGCAATTGCACCTATTACAAAGTTTGAAAGAGAAAATGTAAAATCAGAAGATTTTAGTGATGAAGACCTGGAATCCTCTACATATAGTGGTTTTACCGGTGGAGAACCTGAAAGAGAGCTAGAATCACCAGACTATAGTGGTATAAGAGAATTATATGAAGTAAAAGCTAAAAGAGGACATGAAGATGTATCAACTGCTAGTGAAGAGGAAAAAGAAGAAGAAGCAAGGGAAGGTCCGTCAAACATAAGCTTGTTGGGTGAAAACATTCATAACAAAGGACCTTTAGGAAGGAAATACATGATAAAAATGTTAGCTGGAATAAATCCTAATAAAAACTACCATAGTTATGGAGTAAGATTAACAGAAGAAGGTTTAATGGTTGGTAATAGCCCGGTAAACATTGATGAAGATGATAATATTATTGTTGGTAATCAAAGATATAAGAGCACAAGAGGATTATTTGATTTATTATTTGAAAAAAAGCCTTTAGAATTGTTAGTTAAAGAAGAAGACATGGAAGCATATAAACAGATTTTGGAACACACCAATGCATACAGGAGAAAATATTTAGCTGACCAACCAGTTTTTAGATCTAGGTCTTTAAAATATAGAGTATTTGTATCCAAGTTAATACCAACAACGAGAAGACAACCAATGCCGATAATGCCAAGAAAACCTGTAAAACGAAGGTTTGTGTCATCCACTTTGGATATAAGTGCTCCAGAACCAAGAAAAAGAAACAAATCTGTTACAGGTACAGGTTTAATGAAGAAACTATATAACACAAATGTGATTTATTACAATAATATCAATAAATTGGTGGATAGAATGAAACTAATACATGAAGCTAAAGAAGCGGGTCATACTGGATTGGAAAACGAATGGGTGGCTTTAGTGGATGAACTCCGAAACCGTGGGGTAATCTCATAAAAATGCGTTACTCCCTAGAATACTATTCAGTTGCACCATGAGTGTCGACAAGTTCGGATGTTACTCCTCGGATGGGTTATATTATGCGAATAGTTTAAAAAGAAGTGCTGGTTTACCACAAACACCTGATGGAGATTATGATATGAGTAATAAAAGGTTAAAAAACATAAAAGATCCTACGGATGAAAACGATGCAATAAATTTAAAAATATTAAAGGAAAAGATATTGCCAACATTAAGACTACAAAATAACACATATGACGCAGAAGATCATAGAATTATCAACGTTGGTAAACCAAATCAAAACGGTGATGCAATAAACAAAGGTTATTTGTCATCTGAATTAAAAAATACGTTAAAATTCAATGGGAAAACGTATAGTGCTAACAATAAACGTATATCCAACGTAGATGACCCTAAAGATGCAAAAGACAGCGTAAATAGACGCTATTTACATTCCTTGATACCTGAAAAGACAAAAGATGGATTTTCTTTTTATAAATTTGTTATTAACGATATAGGTTATCCAAAAAAATGAAAATGATGCTGTAAACCTCAAATATATAAAAGATCATTGTGTCATACATGATGTGGGACTTATCGATTGTCTTGGTAATTGTTTAGCAAATGTAAAAGATGGTTCGGCACCAACAGATGGAGCAACGGTGGGTCAAATGAAGGAAACTTTAAAACAAGAAACATCTGGATTTGTAAAACAAGACCAAGTAGTATCGCGAAAAGGGGATGTATTTGTGCAGGGAAATGAAAAGTTTACATTACTTGAAGAAAAGAATAATGCTTGGGATGGTAAAGGAAAGAAATTATCATATATAGGTATGGGTACAGAATTCTTTGATGTTCCAGTTGTAGCACAAACTATATGTTCTAATCCATACAATGATGAACCTTACATATGTAGGTTTAAAAAAATACGTAACGTATCTCCTGGTACCAACGATTTCGATTGTGTTGTAGTTAGTCAATCTTTGATATTAGATAAACCAACTGGTGATATTTTTAATGCAAATGATAAGAAAATAGGTAATTTAAAACAAGGAAGTGATCCAAATGATGCTGCAACTGTATTACAGGCTATAACAACTTCATTAAAAGACCATAAAGTATATACTTGTAATAATAAACGTATTACAGAACTTAAAGACCCTCAACATGTGGATAATGCTGTCACTGTTAATTTTCTTGTTAAAGTTTTAGGAAATGCATTATTTGATATATACAATATTATTGCAACCCGTATTATTTGGGGTAATTGGGTGTCTGAATCCGAGAGAGGTAATTGGATTAAACAGGAAATTTTTAATAAATACTTTATTAACCCTAATACGCAAAAGTTTAGATCATCAGATTGGGGTGATATTGATATATAATATAAGAACGCAACAAACGACCTCATTTATGTCCAACTCGTCATAGAGTTAACACATAAGTTGTACATTTCGATTATAAAAGGACAATAATGACATTCCAGCACATCAGTCCATATCGAGACAGTATACGGAAAGGAGGTGGGATCACGTCCACAGCGGTTTCTCTGTTAAGTAAAGCTTTAAATCGTATTCCAGTAGGATCTATCGTAAATAGAGCAATAGACGCTTTACCATACGAATTTCATATACCGGGAGGTTATCAGTATTGCGGACCAGGAACTAAATTGAAAAAACGACTGGAAAGAGGTGATCCAGGCATAAATAAGTTAGATCAGGCTTGTAAAGAACACGATATCGCATATTCCACGTTTACCGATTCAAAAAATAGGTCAATCGCTGATAAAAAGCTAGCGAATATAGCTTGGCAACGAGTAAAGTCTAGTGACGCTAGTATTGCGGAAAAATCAGCAGCTTTAGCGGTAACAGCAGGTATGAAGGCTAAAACAGCGGTAGGAGGTGGAAAAAGGAGGGGTAAGAATAAAAAAGGATCAACCATGAGAAAACATGGTGGTAATATTAGACTAAAAAGACGTTCTCCGAGGAAAAATAACAAAAAACCGACAATATGGTCAATGGTAAAAAACGGGGCTGGTCTATATCTTTTTATTCTAACTTGTGCAACTGAACCAATAACGAGATACTTGAGACAACTGGTGTTTTCAAGTTCAATTATTAAAGATTATCTGGAAGACACTTTGGACAAACAACCGGACGCACCTATATTGTACGGGCCTGTAGATACTTCTATATTCAATAGGGTTCCTCATGAAGTACAAATGTGGAGACAATTGGAAAAGTACGCTCAACTACATAAGAAATCAGTAAAACGTGAAGAAGAGGAAGAAGAAGGAGGAGAAGAATCAAGTGTTAGTGATGAAAATGAAAACAAGGAAAATGTAAAGATGGAAACCTAAATGACAATTAACTACACAGCAATGGTTAATTTTTAAAACAATATCAAACACTTTGTGGGGTTAGGCCTACCGGGGACGGTGCCCACGTTAAATATACACCAACGCGCCAACAACTGTACGGCCGGGTATAAAAGTCGTACCTACCGTGGTGTGGAAATCAGTTGACCTTTGGACTTTGTCATGAGCAGACGAGTGATCTTCGCAATGGACAAGGAAGAAGAACAAGTAAAGTCCAAACCTGGTATAATTGAGTTCCAAGCGTTTCGGGGTAATGATGATAGATTTATCATAAAAGAACTTGTGTTTTTCGACATCAATACAAGTGTTCCTTATTCGTTTTTATTTAAACCACCATGTTCTTATTCATCTTTAACTAGTAAAGCCGCTACTACCAACAGATGGATTTCAAAACACTTCCATCATATCGATTGGTATGATGGTTTTACAAGTTACACGGACTTGTATCACATTATGCATCACTTTTCAGACAAGTTTACCAATATTTACACAAAGGGGCTGGAAAAGAAAAGATGGATCGAAGGATTTACTCATGTTCCGGTTAATGATGTGGATTTGGATAAAAACTACAAGTATACGATGGAAAATGTTTGTATTTGTACTAAAAGTCCAGAACATGAAAAAGATAGACATTGCGCTTTAAAAAACGCCTATAAACTCGCATCTTACCTTCAAAGTGGGGAAATGGGGAGTGGTGGGGGTAACGGGGGTTATATAAGTGAGGAGCAGACCGGGACCTGGCATGAGTATTACTCGAGATTCCGAGACGACAACATCTCCCAGCAAGAAGACGAAGAAGACGATCTATAACTTGACCATGGCATCTCACCAGTTCCTGCAAACTTTGGTTGAGCAGTTCAATGCTCAATCCAAATCTACCATACTACCCGTCAAGAAGTGTTCCGAACTTAAAGACGAGAAGCACTACATTATCCACGCCATGAAGAAGATGGAGACTACAGTTGGAGAGGCCATCTGCTGCAGTCTTAGCGAGGCACCATTCACTCCGGGGGATGAGCCCAAGTTCCAAGTCTACCTGCCGAAACGGTTCGTCCAGAACGAGGATCTGCGCTCCATCCAACCCGGCTGTCTTTACCTGGTTTCCCACGGTTGCACGGGTAGCAATTCCACCGAGTTGACCATCCACATCGCCGACAAGCAGCAGTGTTAGATTTAAGTTTTACTGTTGTACATATGTTATTGTAATGTTTTATTTATAAATAAACCATAAAAGACAAAAAAAAGAATACAAAAAGACAAAAAATGCAACATATCAATATGTGAAGTTTGTCACATATTGATATGTTGCATTTTTTTTTAAACTTCGCGGGTGACCTTGACCTTTGACCTTTGCATTTCACAGTTACCCCCACCACCACGCTACAAGTCAAACCTGCTTGAATGCAAAACACCCCCACCACTTTTTCATATACCTCCAAGCGCTGTGCCTCGTCTTCATTTCAACTCCAGCAGCCAACCGAACAACATCAGTATGTCTCTGAACGTAAGCTGTGCCAGCTATGAGGAGGTGACGATCAAAACGCAACAGGAGCTGAACGACTTGTACAAGGAGTTGCAGCTGATGGTGACAAGAGGCTACCGTATAAACGTGCACGTCTACGCTTGCAATATACGGAATCTTCGGCAGCCGAAGGAAGAGCCTGGACATTCCTCTTCAACGACAGCTTCCTCACCGGCGTCGATGAAGACCGAGCCAGACAACTTGGATTACTTCAGCTGACTAGCGGTTGTCTTCCTTGCCCTTACAATTGTAGAATATGTTTATTTCTTCATTATATTAAAGAAGTAAAAAGAGCAAAGCCACCTATCTTGTTACTGACATATATGCTCAGTAACAAGATAGGGTTTTTTTTAAAAACACAATTTGAATGACCTTGAAACTTCCCCCTCCACTGATTCGCTACCCCCACCACTTCACTGTTGATATACATGAGACAACATAATTAGATACCTCATTCCTTCTTCAACAGCCAAACCTACAACATCAACAATGGCTAACCTACCAACAGATGAAAGATGTCCTCACGCATGCTGTGACTTCGTACACGAGTTAGAGAAGAGGATGCAAGAGAGGGCGATAAGAAGAAAGCAGATCCACTCAGAAAATATCATGATAGTAAACGGCTATCTTTTGTTGTTCGGCCTTATCATGGTTGTACTGTTCATACTGTACGGCATAGTTACATGTGTCGGCAAGGTTGCAGAAGAAAACGCTCGCCACCATCAGTTGGAAGATTTCAATGTTACTTTCTAGGTTTTCCTTTTTTAAAACTCCATTTGGATGACCTTGAACTTTCCCCCTCCACTCCTTCCTTTTTTAAAACCCAATTTGAATGACCTTGAAATTTCCCCCTCTACTTTTCGATAATGTTACAACTGACTGCAGCTCACCTCATTCCTTGCTTAGCTACCATGGCGGACAGGACTCTTTCTCAAGTTCACTCCACTACGGACGAAGCATTTCCCTTGCGGTGGACCGTTCATTTACAAGATGCAACAGAAGTGGAAGTCTTGTATCAAAAATTACTCTATGTATTCAACGGGAACCCTGGACCTCTTGAATGTAGAATGGATTTGAATTTTGATGCAACCAGGGTCGGCACAGAACCTTCAACTTCAAGCCAGCCTCAGCAACAAGATTTTACACATTTATACACTCCAATATCACCGGAAGATGTAACTGTCTGCGAGGCTGACTCAACTACACGTTATGTTCAGCCGAAGCCTTGGGTGTTGATTATTAACAATGTTTACAAAGTGGAATTGGTATGTAATAGATTAAAGGAGTTGATGGTACAAGATCCCGGCCTGCGCTTTCAAATAGACATACATTTCATCTGGGGAGCACCTGCGCGGGGCTCTTCGTCTGACAGCTCTTCACGTACGACGGATGAGGAGGAGGAGGACGACTATTCATCTTTTTTAAAACTCCGTTTGAATGACCTTGACCTTTCCCCCTCCACTGAGTTTATTTAAGGTGCACTCTCACTGACTACAGCATCATTTCATCGCGCACCTTCACCGCAGCAACATGGAGAGTCAACTCAACTACTGTTGCGAACAAAAATGTTTTTCATGGCCGAATGACATTGATGTGGTGGATGGCCTGGCTTGTAGAAAATGTGAAGCTTTTGGTCAGTGCATGTGTAAGTGCAAGTCTTGGAAGAAGCCGAAACCAATGTTGAAGACATTCCATGTGTACCAGATGAAAGGGCATAAGTACACTTGTTATAATAATAATAATAATAATAATGGTTTATTGCCATAGAATACATTGTTAATACAGTGTGTAGCAAACGTCAAATATCGTACATCTTGTAGTCTTTCTTATAAATAAAAATTCAAATCTTCATGAGAAAACAGCCAAAAGAGAAATAATATAAAACATAACAAATAAAAATAAATATTAAAAAAAACTAAAAAACCCCTTGGGAACTGGAGATTTGTTTCGCCCCCCCCCCCTTATCCCTTTATCCCCAGTGGTGGGCCAAGAACTCCTCCTCCGCGTAGAACCCAAAACGCGTCAACTCCCGCTTCAAAACTTTCTTAAACTAAAGTGGGTTTTCCAAATTTTTTAGACATTCGGGTAGCGCGTTGAGCAGCCTGATCCCCACAAAAGAGGGGAGGCGTTCAGATGCCGCCGTCCTATGCTGCCCAACACGGAACACATCCCTTCCTCTTGTGGCGTAACCATGCACAGAATTGCCCTGTACAAGATCGCACTGGAAACGACAGTAAACTGCTGTCTCCAGAATGTAGAGGCAAGGCAGGGTCAGTATCCCGAGCTCCCTAAAAGCGTCTCTACACGACTCTCTGTGCTGTAAATTTGCAATGATTCTAATAGATTTCTTTTGAAGTTTGAACACCCTTTCGAATTCTCTCTTGGCACAGCCACCCCACAGCCGAATCCCGTACGAGAGATGTGGGTAAATAAGGCCATAGTAGGCCATGATTAATACTTGAGGTGTGCAAAATGTTTTAAGGTTACGCATGGCAAAAATACCTTTTGCAACCCTAGAACAGACACTATTGACGTGTGACTGCCAGTTCAGACCTTTATCGAGGTGCAATCCTAGAAATTTAGTGGAATCTACCTCTCTTAGAGTGATGTCATCCACCATAAGAGATGGAACCGATTCAGGCTCATTGTCGCGTAGTGAAAAAAGAATATAGTTTGTTTTTGAGTGGTTTGTTGTCAAGTTTTCTGTTTGAAATTTTTGAATGCAGGTGTTCAGATTTATAAATGATTCAATTTCAAGATTTTCACAGGATTCTGATTCAAAGTAGAGAGTCGTGTCATCTGCATATTGTATGGCTCGCCCTCTCGAAACAGAGGAGCTAACGTCATTCACGTAAATTAAAAACAAAACCGGGCCAAGGATTGATCCCTGTGGGACACCTTGTTGAATGATGGAGGTCTGCGATCTCGCTGATGAGACTTGCACAAATTGGCTTCTACCCGTTAGGTAGGACTTCAGCCATTGCAATGGAACCCCGCGAACTCCGCAAAGTTCTAACTTTTGAAGAAGGATCCGATGATCAACACAATCGAAGGCTTTTGATAGGTCGAGGAAGACTCCAAGCGTTCTCTTGCGCCTCTCAAGTCCATTGAGGACATCATCTATCAGTTGATTTACGGCATCAATTGTAGATTTCCCCGGCCGAAATCCGTACTGATTCTCTGAGAGAACATTATATTTTTCTAGAAAACTGTAAAGCCTCAAAAGATAAATTCTTTCAAAAATTTTGCTGAAGACTGGCAAGATTGAAATTGGACGGTAGTTACTTGGGATATTGGAGTCATCTTTTTTGTAAATCGGAATTACTTTGGAAGTTTTTAATGCAGATGGGAAAATTCCTGATTGAAGCGAGAGATTTATGATAGTTGTCAGCGGGGCTAGAATAGGCAGATATATCTGCTTGACCAGCCACATCGACATGCCATCTATGTCGTCTGATCTTTTGGCTGGAATATCATTAATTATAGATGCCACCTCAGCCTCACACGCAGGATTCAGTACCAGGGAAGATACCGGACCGCGCCATGAGCGCAAGTTAATGGGAGCAGGATCTACATCCAGCGTTCTTTCCCCGACACTCAGGAAAAAAGAGTTGAATTCCTCAGCTACAAGCTGCGGATCGCTAGTTAGAGCTCCGTCAACATGAAGTGCGATAGGCTTTGACGTTTCTTTGTTTTTTGAGCTGTTAATTACACTCCACGTAGTTTTCGAAATGTTCTCTGAATTTTTTTTTTTATTATTTATGGCATAAGCTTTAGCTGCATTTATTACCTTCCTATAAACCTTTCTGTATTGTCTGAAAAAGGTTCTGAAGCGTTCATCATTTGATGTCCTAAATATCCTGGAGTAAAACTTTATTTTTTCCCTTGACACAAGAATACCACGTGTTATCCAGCTATTTTTAACTTGTTTTGGTTTGTTTTGAGTTTTTCTAAATGGACATGAGATGTTCAGCCAATAAATTAAAGTTCCTTGAAAGGCATCAAACGCTGCATTAGCATCAGCAAAGCTATTAACGAAATTCCAGTTTTCTGAGGAAAGATGAGTTTTCAACTGTGCTATGTTACTTTGACCTGTGATTCGTTTCATGGTAATCAAAGGGGGGTTTAGGTCCGGTAAGCAGTCTCTGATAATTGTCTCCTGCGCAAAGTGGTCGGATATAGCCGTGTTTACAACAGTAACCAGGCTATTGGGCACATTAGTGACGACATTGTCGATGGCAGTTCTGGACGTGGGAGCCACACGGGTGGGGGAGTTCACGGCCCATTTTAGTGAAAACGATTTGAGCATATCGGAAAAAAGCTTAGTCAGTTGGTTATTTTTGTCGAGAACATCGATGTTGAAGTCTCCCGTGATAATAAAATATTTATGTTTCGAGGCTAAATTTTGAAAGAGACGTTCCAACTTTTCAAAAAACACACACATTCGCGTCACCACTGGGGGATCTGTAAAGACCGATGATTTCTACTTTCCCAACATTTCTGATATTTAGTTGTTGCCCTGAACGTTGCATTGAATTTAATCTAAAACAGCTAACTGGCTGCAAATTGTGCAACAATCATTTTGCAGGTTTTTGCAAACATTATTTAGGAGCGTGTCAGTACAGATCAACTTGGCATACCGAAGCACTCACTATCAATGAAATGGGTATAGACTCACAAGAGTAGTCTTTCTACTCTTTGACTTTTTTTAAACTCCGTTTGAATGACCTTGAAATTTCCCCCACCACTTCCCCATATATCTAGAGTACGCAGGGCCCGGAGGTCAGTCGCTCGGCGGTTGTCGTAGGGTGCACATCCATGTTGTGCAATCTGCTGTGCAGTTTTCATTTTAACCAGTTCAAGGTCGCCATACTTAAACTCTGGCAAAAATGTTAAGCTGTTAAAGACAATCCTAAGTCCCAGGTTCACAGTCAACCTCAAGGTCATCACACTTCAACATGTAAAATTTAAGGTAGCACCAAAACGGTGCTACCTAGCTTGACATTTTCAAGTTTTCCAAGGTCATCGCAGTTCCCCCACCACTTCCCATATACCTAGAGTGCGCGGGGCTGGACAGTCAGTCGCTCGGTGTCTGTCGTAGGGTGCACATCGCGGTTGTAGTACTGGTCTAAAGGGGGCTGCTGGCTCACTTCAAGGTCACCCGAGCGGTGTCACATGACGGTTTAGGCAGAGTCACGTTGCAAACTTGCAGTTTCCTCGGCACTTTTGCTGTTTCTTGTCTAATTTCGCTCCAAGTCGTCAAGGTCATGGGAACCTGACTGAAACTCGGAGCGTAGTGTGAGAAACAGCAAAAGTGCCGGAAATTTTCAGGTTTCAGCGTGGCCTTGACCTTTTGTGACATCGATGACGTCATCTTGGTGACGTAAGGGGTGATGACGTCATCGCCACGTCATTTCTGCAACGTCATGGGTGTGACGTCACAGAATGACGTAATTGGTGATGACGTCATCGATTGCGTCATCGATGACGTCATCAATGACGTCATCGGTGAGGTCATTGACCTCGATGACGTCATCGCTCGGGTGACCTTGAAGTGAGCCAGCAGCCCCCTTTTTCCACTACTTTAATTAATATGGTATATGGGCCTAATAGGAAATACACAATTATTGTTAACACGTTTTAAAACATGTTTAAAATACCCCCCCCCCCCAACAATTCTTATTAATTCAAAACCTTTCTTACCCACGGCAAAAAAGGCCTATATTTTCGAAACCGCCCCCCCCCCCCCCCAAAAAAATCACATCCTTAATCCGCCCCTGATTTTAGTACTCCATTATATCAGTGTGAACAATAAACCAACTAATCTTCTAAATTTAAAAATCAATACACCAATATAATAATTAAATTTTTATTTGGACCAGGCCTTTCAACAGCAAAGCTGTCATCGTCAGGTCAGTCACAAATATAAACAAAAAGTTTGTTTACAACTATTTGACAAATACAATGAAAATATGATTTTGAAATAAGTTATATAAATTTAACAAGGTCTAATGGTACGGTACATTTTTTTTATTTTATTTTATATATATATAATTATTGTATTCAAAATTTTATCTTTTCAATGAAATCTCTTTCTAGTAATTTTGAATTTTGAACTGGACCTTCGTCTAAGTTTAACAATTCATCTTTTTCAAATTTATTGATAATGTAGGTTTCCCATGCGTTTAAATAATTAGATGAAGAGACACTTTTTATAATTTTTGAATTTTTCTGTCCAAATGTGTGGCCGGATGTGATACAATGGCTTGCGATTGCCGATTTGTCTTGTCTATTATATTTCATGTGAGCTATGTGTTCTTTTACTCTCTTTTCAAGGTTTCTTTTTGTCTGTCCGATGTACTTTTTGTTGCAGTTATCACAGTTAATTTGATAAATGTCAGACATACTTTTGTTATCAAATTTATCTTTTGGATTTTGAAGATTTTTCTTTACAGTGTTGTGGGCTTTAAAGGACACATTAGTACTTGCATATTTCTTCATTATTTTTGTTACTTCTTTCGATATGTTGGTGTATGTTAAGCTCATCCACTTTTCTTCCTCTTTTCTTATAGGCTGCAATTTTGTTCTTGTCGTTTTTTCTAGCTTCTTTTTTGCTTTTTTATGCATATTATCAACGAGACTCGTATGGTATCCATTGAAAATTGCTACCTTTTTAATGTATGCCAATTCATTTTTATATCTTTCAGTAGTTAGAGGGGTATTCAATAATCTGTGTATTAGAGAATGGAATATGGCTCTTTTTTGAGATGGTGGATGGAATGAGTCATTATGAATATAGCGATCAACATGAGTTGGTTTTCGAAAGATGTCAAATTCTATTTGATCTTTATTCCTAATAACTAATGTGTCCAAAAATGCAATACTGTTGTTTTTCTCAATTTCAAAGGTGAATTTGATGGTAGGATAAATGGAATTTAAATTATTAACAAAATTTTGAATATTTTCATTTCCATTAAAAATGGCAAAGACGTCATCTACGTAACGTAACCATGTTTTTGGAAAGTAAGTAAAAGACTCTTTTGCGAGAATTTCAAAATGACTCATGAAAATGTCAGCAATTAAACATGATAATGGATTCCCCATGGCTGTTCCGTTTGTTTGATTGTAAAACTTGTTGTTAAATTTAAATGTGGTTTGTTTCATGCACAAATTTGTTAGAATTAGATATTCATTAATTTCGTTCTGCGGTAGATTAAGTGACTTTAACCATTCTTCTAACAGTGAAATAGCTGCATCCATCGGTACATTGGGATACAATGCAGTGACATCAAATGATACAAAGTATTCATTGTCAGACAATTTAATTTCTTTCACTTTGTCAATGAATTCATATCGATCTTTTACCGAAAATGAGGGGTATTTATCAAATTTAGTTAGTTTGTTTTGCAACCATTTAGATAAAAGGTATGTAGGAGAATTAATTGAGGAAACAATTGGCCTCATTTCATTTCCAGTTTTATGGATTTTTGGAAGGCAGTAGAGTCTAGGCAGTAGTAGTCTAAATAAACCAACTGTTAAACATGTAGAATCAAAAGCCTACACGACCTTCAAAGGATAAAAATAAGAATATAAGGACAGTGGCGTAACTGATTTTTTCGGGCCCCCCTGCAAACTTATTTTTGGGCCCCCCTCCGAAAGTTCCAATCACCGGTTATCACTGTTTCCCGCCAGTAAACCAGTGTCACTAGTGGTTACAGGTGGTGGTAAAGCTCTTTTTATATTTTACAAAAAATAAAAAATATATATATAACTATTAAGACAAAGTTAAAAGTATTATTGTACATCTACAGTAATTGCATTGACTATGTACACTACCGTGAGTAGATTTCTCATAGCATAGGCGTGTTTGAAACATGACGGTGATGTGATCTCGTTCGGCGTACATGAAAGTACAAGAGTCATATGATAGGCAAGTCAATGCTACTGCTACCACTCTTCTCAATCAAGGATTAAACATTTTATAATGGAGGTTTTTGTTTATGTTGTGATGAAATGTTTTTTTTTTGCAGCACTGTATTTAGCTAAATAATAACAACACCGATGGAAGCGACTCTGGTACCGGCATACACGAAACTTCCAATTTTTGCCTCAACCAAAATGCATTGGATGAGAGGTCTATTCACGGTAGTGTACATAGTCAATGGTAATTGTATCATTGCAACCGCAAATAATGTATTATATTTTAAAATATGTATAGCCTACTTTTATTCAGATTGCAACTAACTAGGCATACAGTCTATCCTGTTAAAGAAATTCAGCCTAATTGTTCGTTTTAGCGAATTTCCCTATAGGGAATACGCTATTACGGTAGTAGCCATGGTAAGACCTAAGCCCAGGACCACTTTACTTTTTCATTTTGAGGTCCCCAGAAGCCAAAAACATTTAAAGTAATTTTCTTGTAAAAAATAAAAATTCTCAAGCTTAAAATAAATTGAAAATAAATGTATATAATTTTGTTTATTTCAGTGAAAAATGTTTTTATCACTATTATTATTCAAAAGTATTTCTTTTGTCTTCATTGGATCTTCTTAGCGAGTAGGCTTACGCAGTTTTAAGAAACAGCTGATGTGATTACTGTACCTCTGAAACGTATGGGTGTCTTATTCTCTATTACTTGGTATACTCAAGCCACTAAGATTTCCTTGAGACATTGTACTCCAAAGATAGTTTTTCATTAAATTTAATTATTAAAAAGATCCCCAAATTCAATTGCCGCAACACAGAACGACGAATTGCGCGGCGGTCAGGTTGAGCCGACAAAGGCTGGCGGCAGACCAGCTGCAGCCGGCAGAGTGGTTAGGCCTACTGCGGTGTCCTGCCGACAAACCTAATTGTAAAAATATTTTTATATTTTAAAAAGAAATATATTCATGGTATTTTGAAAATACAATGGGACCATAAAAAAATTAAAACTGCTAACATGAGTTAAAATTATTAAACATAACATATTTCACATTCACGGGCCCCGTCCGCGGGCCCCCTTAGCTGCGGGCCCCCCCGCACCGCGGGGTCTGCGGCCCCTCTGTTACGCCCCTGTATAAGGATGTTATATGACTTAGTTATAACAAAAATCAATAGGTTAAAATATGGTGGGAAAAATTTTACGATCTAAAGATTATGTTTATATATTTTAAAACATAAAGCTCATTAGTTGATAGTGTATAAAACATATGTGTAAACAAATATTAATAATTAACTCGTAAGTTTAAATATATAAATTAAAAATTAAACTCTTTGTATAGTATAGCAACCCAAATTTTAAAAGCATCAGCTGTTAAATATTTATTTTACTGCTTTAAAAACCACTGCAACATTACTTGCCCTTGTTTTTATTTGTATCTGTCAATTATAATAGAATTGAAAAGTTGTCTGTTTTGTTTACAAAAACACTTTGATGTCTAATTTCAAGGTAAGATATGGATCACCTGGAGCAGTAAACAAATGGACCAAATCACGTCTTAGATTGGTCTAAATAAGGTCTAATTTTCATTTTGCGGCTTTATAAGGCATTTTCCAAGGTATACCATATTTTTCCTATCATCTAGGGGTCATAAGAAATCCATTGACACCAAAACGGTTCAGTAGTTCTCTCTCTAGACCCTTAAATGCACTCTAAGATTTGTCTGTCCAACATAACTCCGATATTTTCTTGGTTACAAAATTTAAAAAAACAATCTCGACGATATGTGAAAAAATGTTGTAAACGAGGTAAAAACTTAAATTTAAGTGCTTAATAATAATGAAGATTCAAGTTTGAACTAAGTTATATTTTCTTGATATTAAACAAATATTGACGTAAGAACGGCAGTTGACGGTTGAGCAGGACTCCTATAGCGAGCGCTGTTGCTGCGCTACTGACGCGGTATGGAATAATTGTCAGAGTTTTTCTCATTACCCCCTCCCCCCCGGGAGGCCACGGCGCCGACTCGCCCTTAAAAACTCATCTGACTATTTCACCTCTCACCACTAATTTGTCACCTCATAAAAGCGAGATTATCCTCTTTTGGAACGAAATCCTTCCGACCTTGCGTAAAATTGTATTATTCTTTCGTTCGTCGATTAGTTTACACCTTTTTCTTCCTTTATGGATATTTTTGTGACGGAAATAATGCTTATTGGTTGTATGACAATTTAGACAGAAAAATGATTAATTTTTACTTATTTAAAGAAATTTAACTACTGCATTTGCAGAGTCGATATGTCTATCACACTTCCAAAAGTGGGTTGTCTTGAAATGGTATCACGTGATATGAATAAATAATCAGGAGTAAAAGGTTACTGGAAATGTGACCGTAAGAAATTTTCAGGAAGATTAAATTTACATAGATCAAGATGCTCTTAATATGAGAAGGGCGACTCTGAATTAATTATGTTGTGTATCGATTTAAAGATTTCACTATGACAACAATTAATCGACGTGGAACTCAATTTGACACATTTTAAAACGTAACATGATGGCCGTCCAACCTTTTTAAATAGGGCCTATATTGCTGAAATAAAGGTCTTTAAAGTAAGATAGGCCTACATGATAATGAAAGAATTCTATTACCCTTATGTAAATTTACGTTTATTAAAGAAGTCAATGGAGAATCTTTGCAATATACAGTAAATCTTATTTTTTATTTTATTTTTTTTTATTTGATTTATTTATTTATTTATTTATTTATTTTGTAATGGGATACATTTAGACAAAGCTTTCGGATTTCATTTTTACAAGCATTTCTCAATATAATGCTGTGTATAAAGATAGTGTTGTAACAAATTATATCAAAGGAAAGATCCAAAACGGCCTGAAAGTTATCGTCCTATAGCTCTTTTAAGAGTCATCTTCACCTATGATCCACTAGCCCATTGTTGCGCAGTCGGCAATGTTAAACATACGGCTTTTAATGCAAAACATGGTATTTCATTCCCTTGTTTCGGACGCCGTTTTTCAACCGATTTTCTTTAAATTTGGTATAAGTTTTTAGTTTAATAGTTATACTATGTCGCTCATACCTCAGAATTTTGAAAATTTAACCAATAATATTACTCTTTGAGACGTCGCGAAGTAACTAGATTTTCCTTAGTAATATTTGTTAAATTTTCAAAATTCCGAGGTATGAGCGACATAGTAAACTTGGTAAGTGTTTAGTTGAATAGTTATACTATGTCCCTCATACCTAGGAATTTTGAAAATTTAACAAATATTACTAAGGAAAATCGAGTTACTTTGCGACGTCTCAAAGAGTAATATTTGTTAAATTTTCAAAATTTCGGGGTATGAGGGACATGATATAACTATGAAACTAAACGCTTACCAAGTTTAAAGAAATTCGGTTGAAAAACTGCGTCCGAAAGAGGGGAATGCAATACCATGTTTTGCATTAAAAGCCGTATGGTTAACATTGCCGACTGCGCAACAATGGGCTAGTGGATCATAGGTGAAGATGACTCTTAAGTGTTTGTTATAAGCTGCTCGAGAGGTAGAGGTTGCTTTATACCAGAATCCTCCCTATTCTCAATGCCAGCATCCCTATCGAACAAGATGGATTTAGGCCTGGTCTCAACCTTGGAGGAATTATATATAAGGAGTGGCCACGTCCTTATGGATATACCGTGCTAAAGTGAAGCCGGCCGCTCCCCTCCACTAGAGTGGCACGGCTGGCCGTAGAGTGGCATGGTGCCGCCGCTGTAACACGGGAGAGATAGGAATAAACGCGACGCGCGCAACTTTGAATTAAAATTCTGAGCACAACAGGCAAATCACATAGTCCAGCTTTTGCATTTTTAAAAAGGATTAAATTCTCTATCCAGTGATATAATTTTGTTCTAGATAAAAACTATATTTTAATTTAAAAAAGGACATTAAAGTAAAAGTTCTTTATTGAAGTGATGATTTTAATACATAAAAACCAAATTTAAATGATCTCAATATATATGTGTTACTGTAAAATTGATTTTATTGTGTAGTACAATACTTTAACCAAAATAGATATAAGAATTGATATTTTTCAATGTAAATTGCTTATTATAATTTGTCAAAAACCGTTAAGTTAACAACTCTTTAGTGATGTTCAGAATTATTTACAGAATATTGGACAGTAATTTATGGGCATACAATTAATTAGTCATAATTACTATTAATGGGTTGATAATAATAAAATAACCAAATAATAAGAAGTACGGAATTTAGGATAACAATAACTTAAAACAAACTTATAAACAATAGACGATCGTTCGTCAAATACTAACAACTTAGTACTAACAAGAACAAATACTCTTTAAGTTTGTCAGCACAATTAGGATTATTTATTAATATTTATCAAAAATTACGAACTATGATTACGGTTTTTTATAATAGCATTAAATTTAGTCGACGTTTTTAAAATACATAAGGCCTATGTAGCCTTAACACAGTTATTTTTCAACTTGATAAATATAGACATAGAAATTAACAAATTATTTAAAAAGTTTTCTAAAATTTATTCCGTCATTTAAAACAACTAATTACACTTAAACTTCCATGATTCAACGTTCAACAACTCGGTAGCCCTCGCCACTCGACGAGCGCGGCGCGGCGGCTTCGCTTCTAGCCCCGCGTGGCCACTCCTTATACACAGTGTGGTTGAAAAGTCCCGGAACGGTGAAATATATTTTTTTACCATTATAGATGAAGTAATGTAACTTGGTATACCAATAATAGCCATAAATATCTACTCTTTTAAGCTATTGTAACTTTTTTATCCCTAAAGGGGGATGGCCCACGAGGAGTCAGTCAAAATTCTTAAACTGCAGCATAGGTCAAATTTGGTATCAAATTAAAGGGCTCACTTAGCAGAGTACAATGCCGCAAACCAGACTTCAAACGGATGACCGAGACCGAAATGGCAGGCATACAAAGTTTCCATTAAGATTACATGGGTAAAACTTAAAAATGCAATAACTTTCTTAATACTCAACCTTTTGACGTCGGGTTTGTAGCTTATTACTCCAAATGCAAAGACGTTTAAAACTATGTATGATGTGACAAGGGTCAAAGCATATTTCTGTAAGACTTCCAGGAGGGACATCCCTTAAAGGGAGTCTAAATTAAAATTTCTTCGGCCCATGTCACATCATACACCATTTTAAACGTCTTTGCATTTGGAGTAAACCACAAACCCGACGTCAAAAGGTTGGGTATTAAGAAAGTTATTGCGTTTTTAAGTTTTACCCTATAATTTTAATGGAAACTTTGTATGCCTGCCATTTCGGTCTCGTTCATCCGTTTGAAGTCTGGTTTGCGGCATTGTACTCTGCTAAGTGAGACCTTTAATTTGATACCAAATTTGACCTATGCTGCAATTTAAGAATTTTGACTGACTCCTCGTGGGCCATCCACCTCAAGGGATAAAAAAGTTATAATAGCTTAAAAGAGTAGATATTTATAGCTATTATTGGTATAAAAAGTTTCATTACTTCATATATAATGGTAAAAAATATATTTTACCGTTCTGGGACTTTTCAACCACTCTGTTAAACAGAGTGATAATTCCTCCAAGGTCTCAACTAACTGTTGTGGCCAGGTTATAGCTCTGACGTCTTTCATTGAGGATGGGTTTGAGCGAAGACTGAAAACCTCTGTTTTTTTTTTTTTTTTTTTTTTTTTTTTTTAGATCTAAATGCAGCATATGACACTGTCTGAAGAAAACTCCTCCCAGTTAAATTTTACGACCTGATTCCTTGCCTTTTCTTGTTGCGTCTCCTCAACTAGATGCTCTCCAATAGCGTAATAAAAGTATGTCTTGGGGCGCAGAGAAAGTACTTTTAGGCAACTAAAGTATGGCCTGCCACAAAAGTCAGTACTCGCTCCACTACTCTTTAATGTGCACAGCCGACATTCCTGTCACTTGGTCATGAAAGTTTATCCATGCAGATGATATTGCATTGGCATATCAACACCAGCATTTTCGACAATTTGTTGAAATACTAAAAAATGACCTCACGACCCTCGGTGAATACTTTGAAGCCTGGAAGCTAAATCCAAACCCAACAAAAACTGAGTTTGTTTTCTCCCACTTGAAAAACAGACTGGCCAACCAAAAACTTAAAATCTTATATAACGGTGCTGAGCTTAATCATAATGACCACCCACATAATTTGATTGGAGTCACTTTAGATCGGTCTCCCACGTTTAAAAGCCACTTATAAAAAACTGCAACTAAGATGAAAACCAGGACTAACATTGTCCATTACCTTTCTGTCTCCACATGTAGAGCTAACGCATAAGTTCTGCGAACCACTGCTTTGCATTGTAATGTACTGCTGAGTAAATTGCTCCCGTGTGCGTGTGGTTGAACAGTGTGCGTGCATGTCAGAGATATCGTGGTCCAGCTAAACAGGACCATAAGAGTCATTATATAGTGGTACAGTCCACTCATGGCAACCCCTGTATACCCTGGCTCCCGGTGCTGTGTAATATCGCTCCTCCTGAAATAAGACGAATACACTCAATAGGGAAATACACTAAGATCTTATCTGCTCCACAGCTGCCCATCTATAAATACCTACCCCAGAATGCGGGCCGATTGAGGTCCCGAAAACCACCTTTACTAACAGCCTCCCAGTTGATGGACACAAACTTCATCATCCACACAAATTGGACTTCCTCCTGGGACGCTTTTCAAGGTCGGAACACTTATTGATAGCTGACCCAACCGTAGCGTTAGATGGTATTAATCTTCCTCGGAAGCAGTGGACTATACTCAAAATCAATCGTGTCCTCACTAGAGTGGGAAGATATGCCAAAATATTTTTATTTCTCTAATGTAGGTAAAGTTTTCAACGTACAAACTACTTCAAAACCAGCTAATTCAAGTGCTTAAAAACTCCAAAGAAGCCCAATTGTCCATCGAGTGATTTGAGACCAAAATCAACAACTCATGTCAATTAAAACAAGTTATATGGGAAAATAAAATGTAAATAAATTCAAAGTTTGAAACGTCTATAGGAAATGTATAGGGATGAATTTTAATTTCCTTGTATCTTTAAAACGAACAAAGATTTTAAAAAAACGGATAGCGACATTTTAATCAGCGTAAAAATCTACTTGGAAATGATGTGTCACAACACCATCTTTACATTAGAAAAAATAACTTTTATCCAACATTGGATAAAAGTTTTTAAGCCAAACTAATTAAAAGACCATATATATGGTGGACCCAAGATGGTGGCGAAAAATTAAGGACGATTCAAAATCAAGTATTTACCATTCTGTAATTATTGGTGTTGGTCCCATTACTTTATATTGAGAAATGCAGGAAAAAAATGAAAAGGGGAAACTTTTTTTCAAAATGTATCCCATTACAAAAAAAACAACAAAAAAACGCCATTTTGGAAAGTGATTTTATAGGAGTGATTTTTTTGTGGGGACTCATCAAATCTCTTTTCCTAGTGCTTAAAAGAAGGTCTCTTGAAAATTTTACAGATGAACATCAATTAGTTGGCGATCAAAATGTTGTTTTTTTATCTTATATTACTGTACTTGTAGTATGTGCTAAAACTATTTATTTCAAATTTTGGATACTGTATATACAAGATGACGATGAAGTAGATGAACAAAACGCTTTGGGCGATTTCTATATCCACCCACAGAGAAGAAAAGTCTTTTCCTCTATGTGATTTTTCTCGGTGCACTCTTTGGACTCTTGGAGTTTCATTAATGTATCCGATTCAAGCTACTGGTGGGGAGAAGATCAACAATAATCTAAGAAGGGAAATTACGACGAGATCAGTGAAGAACAGAATGGACAATTAATGGAAAAAAAAACAGTGGGAAAAACTTAAAATAAATAGGCTGTGCTTTTTTTAGGTCCAACCTAGATGTACCTTATTGCAGGCTGAGCAAGAAGAGAGATATTGTTTTCCGTTGCTTACTGTCACTGTCAGGATGTATAATGCATTGCCATCACTCCTGAAGGCTCAAGACACTACAAAATTTAGGCTCAATCCAATAGAATGGCCACCATCACTGGATGAGTTTTTTTAATTGCCAATCTGTACTTGCTGGATATGACATCTTGAATGCTGCCGGTGGACACGTCTGAAGAGAATTAAATGTTATCACATTTTTTCCAAAGCTTTCTCCTATGCAATAAAACCAATTTAGACTGGATGGCTGTCTAGATCTTTGGAAAAATAAACGGCTTTATCCAGAGCGAACCCAAAAGAATGAAAACCAAAGTATAATATGTAATGAACTATATCAGGCTATGAATATGATTTTATACTGAGTAGGCTACTAGATTTAGGGGTAAGAGCCCCACTTGTGTTTGTTAAATTGTTAGTTTGCCACCTGTGTGCGTAGAAGCATCTTTCACCTCTCCCTAGGAAAAAAAATTATTCTAGGCTTAGGCTATTTACTTTTTACGTCAAGGTCCAAGTATCCTGATATCTTACGTCACTGGACAATCAACATTCATGTAGTTTATGAGTTTAGTATGGTCAAAGGTTGGACAATTTTAGGCTTTAACCGTATTTGACCAATAAATGTTTCTTTCAATGAAATATTTTAAATAAATGATCATAAAGTTTATCAAAATAATTTGTTGTCTATATACTATCTTACTGAATAACCATTTTTAAAATATGATTAGCTAAAAGTATGAAATACAGTATTGTTTCTTATCTACTGTTCATTCCAAACGCTGTTTTGATTTTTTGGGAATTCTCCTATTCTACTTTGACAGAAAATTGGAAGACGACAGAAACTTCAAGAAAAGCAGAAGTAAACTAAAACCTAAAACTAGGACGGTTGTTTGTTGTTTTTAAAACGAATTGTTGAAGTTGAAATTTCTAAATTGGTAATAAGAGAAAAATAGGTAAGTTTTACAATGTCACTATTAAATATTCATTCTAGGTTGTCAATACATTTTTACTTTTACAGACAAATATAAGTACTATCCACTGCAATGATCTATTTAGATGGCTAAAACCAATTCTTTTAAAATTTTACATGATTAGACGGGCTCCTTTTCTTTATCATTTATTTATCATTACTAAAAAGTAATGTAACTTAATTTAGAGTTATTCCTGCACGATATTAACAGACAATAACAACAGGCTTCCCTTTAATAATTTTATTTATAGTTCAACATTATTTTTATACTTCAAGCCTAGCTTAGTAAGTAGAACTGTGCACTAGGGTACTTTGTTGTTTTATTCAATTCCAATTAATAATAAGAAGTTGATTACGATAAGGTCTATATGGGAAGTCCCAGCAGACACCATATAGACCCCATATTCACAAAATGGGGTTAAATAGGCCTAGAAAAATATTAGGCCTAGGAGTTTAAATGCTAGGCTTACAAGTTTTTAAACCCTGAGGAGTGAACCTTAAAAAAATGCCAAGATAACATACATATGGTAAGACATATTTTTAGTATGTACTGTATGTTAGCGTTTACTAGAGAAACACAGTCTAGACATAAGTGAGGCTTTCTGGCGTACAGGCGCTTTAAGTAAAAATCAACTTGTGCGCTTCACAATTTTATTCCTTAGGCCCTATATTTTAAAAGTTATAAAAACAATGCTAGATTGACGATCTAAAAATTTTATTTTTGAATGTAATTAATTTAAAGAAAGTTATCAAAATTATCAATTTTGTTTATGACTAGCCCACAAAAACACTGTCAACAAACCTGTTAAATTAAAAAAAAAATTAACTTACGGTACTTTGAATCGACATACCAGGTGAGCCAATGAATAAAAGAGAATCATTAGGCCGAATAACTTATAAAAGATTAGCGATTTGTTTCGTTATGTGACTACATCGCCACTATCAAGGTTTTCAATCGCGATACTCCTATTACATCCTAGTCGGCAATGGGTACGGTAATCCAAATTTAAAGTGCATTTCATATAGGCTAGTTTTTAACATAATGATGGCTAAACAACACCTGAATGAATAACCAACGTATGCTAATAAAGAGTTATTTTAAGTTCAACATGGGGTCATGTCAAAAAAGGCTACCGGGATTCAATGGGGTGGCAATCTTGGCTGTTCTAGTAATATATTTGAGCTAGGCGTAAGTTTTATAATGATTTCCAGAATGGTACCAAAGAGAAGAAATTGTCAGAGTTCCTAATTGCTTAAGGAATTGTTGCCAATTTCTATTAACATTACTTAACATTGTAGACACCCGGAAGTTGAACATTGAGACATAGCGCAATGAATGTCATTCCCAGACCCACCCTACACAGCTTCTAACTTGCCCCACTTTGAGAATTGCTAGATGTAATATCTACACTACTAAACTTAGTTGTTTCCTCTCTGTGAGATCACTTAAAAATACCTAAATAAATGTTTAAACTTCATCACCTATACACCATTAAAAGTGAATTAGGCCTATATGGACCCAGCAAGTCGTTGAGTTAAACAACTACATGGCTCATATCTTTTAAAAGCTGGTAGCCTAAGTTTACTACTTGTTGGCAAGTATGACTACGGTTAAGCTCCAGCACGATGATAGCATCGTCCCACTTAAAGGGATGTAATTTTTAGCAATAAACATATTAAATTGTTTACTTAATACTGAGTACCGGAATTGATTTTTTTGCAATTTGACTTTATCTTTTGAACTACGTAACTTTTAAAAATTATAGGTCTAGACAATGTTAGGCCTACTGTATACTTCTATCCCTCCACAAGTCAGTTTCCACTGCTATCTTGTTGAATAATTCTTCTTTTACGCTTTCAGTCATAAATGTAAAATTATTTTAAAACCCTACGGTACCTACTACTTAAAAAGTATGTGTGACAGACGTTTACTTCTGAGCCTAGATCCTTAGTTTAGTTAAAAATGCATACAAGCCTAGGCCTATGTATTTATTTGTTTCTAACATACTGTATTATATTGTTCCAGAAGTCTGCTATGAGTAGCAACCACCATCGAGGGCTCATTGGGCCCTCAAATGGCGAAATCGACCATGTTTATTACTTATCTGAACATTTTGGAGCACTGTTTTTGAACGAAGATTATAGTGATATTGTTTTGAAAGTTGATGACCATAGATTCCATGCGCACAAAGTTATCCTAGCTGCCAGAAGTGATTATTTTCGGTAAGTATTTAAAATCATTATAGGCCTATTCTATATAAATTCTTCACAAATCATTTTATTGCTTTATTTTTTTGCTTGTCTAAAATGTTTGACTGTTGTAGTCCAACATTCATTTTGTAATTTATCTTTATATTTTTAAGTTTGAAACGATGTTCTTGTCTATAAAATTTAATTTCATAACAACATACCCCGTGGTACGGTAATGTAAAACAAATTGACTTGTCTATGTGCTTTGTAACACTCTAAGACCAATAAATTCTGATTCTGATTCTGATTCACTAAGCACATGCACAAGTCAGGGAAGACCACAACAACCTCCATACCGGCCAGATCAGCCAACATGCTTTAATTAAGGGCCCTTCAGCTCAGCATAGTCCCAAAAGACCTGAAAAAAACTAAATAAATAGTTGTGTCAGCATTTAAAAACTACAAATATTTCCGATGTTCAGCACAGTGGGATTCGAGACTCATCCTCATTTCACAGATTTATGAAATTATTAACTAACTAGCAGTTACATCCCGTGCTTCAAGTTAATGTCAGAAAAAGCTCTTATTAATATATTCCTTTTATCCTGTGGTGTTTCTACCTCATCTCAAAAAGTGCCAATGATTTCCTTATTCTTTTAATTTTTTTTTAGATTTTCCTTAAAGTTCAATTATTTTTCTAATATTATTCTTTGCTTTTTTTTTCTTTTTACAGTTTTGTGATTGTTTTTTAATTTTTGTCTCCTTTGATTTTGATCTTTACTTATTTAAACTGGTGTTTGGAAAACATGTGAAATTTCTCGAATGGGACACTTGTAATAAATTTAATTAAAAATATCCTTTGATAAAAAGGTAGGTGTCTATTGAATTGCTAAATTGCTTTATCCATTGAAATGGTGGGATTTGAGCCTCTAGAGTTAGTGATTCAAAGGTATGATGACATCAATATTGGGTTTGTTCAGATCTCCCTTAACTTAATTCTTTTATCCCCTTAAACTGGGTCTTCTAACGTTGCGCTTAATTTGATATTTATATATACCTGAATTTAATAAGTTGAAATAACTTATGTGAGCCATAAATTCCAGAACCGAACCGTACTTTATCGTCTGGTCACATCTTTGATGTAGGTACTTCCTTTATGTTGGAGTAAGGTTTATTGAAGATTTGTGAAGGGATATATTTTCCTTGACATGATCTAGGCCAGTTGCTGGATATATTGCCGAAGATTCCCACGAAAATCTGGTTCGTGATGGAGATGTTTACTTCATTGTGCATTACGTAGCAAAGATATGTAAAAAGGCACACACTATCTTCAGTGGTCCTTACCAATTCCACATTATTAGCTTATAATTGATAAATTTTCATACTTTGTTCCTGCTAAAATAATAATGTTAACAAGGTTCAATAGTAAGTTAGAGAGTAAAACCCTGAAGTCAGTTCTTGGTTTGAACAAAATGAAATAAATAAGAGAAAACTCTTACTCTGGTCTCATTTGATCAACATTGGGACTTTGGATGCACCACAGGGGTGACCCTAGAAGGTTTAGAGGAAACTATGAGAGCGAGATGCAACAGCTCACCACCAAAAGGGACCTACGCCTTGTCTTATAGTTTAGCGGTGACCAACACACGCAAAACATCTGCTTCATTAATTTTTAGAGTCTGTATTATATGACGTATGAACAAATTGTTTTCATTTATTTTCAGCGCACTTTTGTTTGGAGGTATGAGAGAATCAAAGCAATCTGAAATTGAACTCAAGGGAACAAGTATTGATGCTTTCAAAGGGCTCCTTAAATACATTTATACTGGACATATGTCCCTGGCCTCTCTTAAGGTAATTTCGCCAAAACCAATAATTTTTAATGTTTTATTAATTATTGAATTTGTCTATCTGTTAGCAAAGGAGTGGAAGTTAGTTTTTGGTTTGATTGAGTTGTTAAAACCAGGACTTTAATAATACTGTAGTAGTTGTTTGTTAAACAGATGCTACTGCTTCAAAGCATGCTGCAGTTGGTAATTTCATTGCTCAACGTCACTAAGACTTTCTCTAATTGAAAAAAGTCACCTGGTTTTGATAAGTCATAATTCCAGCAGTCTGGACGTGTAAATCATCATCATCAGTAAGTTTCAGAAGGAGCTTTTTGAGGAGAAAGTTCGAAGACTGAGGTTACTTTTTATAAACTTTAAGCCACAGCAGACTCCCTCTTTTCCAGCTACCTTGGGACTAGACAGTTGCCGGATAACAAATTGGTCAGTTAAAGCGTTGAAACCTTAAAAATGTTAAATTATGGAGAGTTTCTGCAACATATGATAAATTTTACAGTAAACGCTAAACTCTATTTTAAAATGGACAAATTTTAGAATAACATGTCATGCAGCATGGTTAAACTGAATAAATAATGTGTAATACTTGCCATTGATAACTATCAACCAGTTTTTTTAACTTCAAGCAGTAAATAGCTATATCCACCATTATTTAAATAGTATAATGAATCAATTCACTGTCAAAAGTTTAATCCTTGTTGACTATTGTTTCGCCCCTTTAATATATTGCGCGGTCTTGAGGTTAAAACATTTGCGTACCAAAAGTTCTTGTCGAGATTAATATATAGATACATTTACCACGAATATAACACGAACATAATGACAAAACACTTCGATAAAACATTGGATCCAAACCGGTCGGTATAACATAACTTTCCTAAACGACACGTTTTAGGTTTTATCTAAGTGTTTTGTCATTAAGTTCGTGTTATATTCGTGGTAAGTGTATCTATATATTAACAGGGTTCTTACGGTCCTTAAAAGTCCTTGAAAATCAACCCATGGTCTTGAAGGCCTTGAAAAGTACTGAAATTTCATTATTTTAAGTTTGGTCCTTGAAAAGTCCTTGAATTTTGTGGGAATGTTGTTGCTGTATGGTCTCCTTGAGTATTGTGAAATGTTTTATGTTGCCTTAAATTTTTAATATTCCTATACACAGTTTTAATACACATATTTTAAAGCTAACTGAAGCATATAATATGTAGGTACTGCAGCAGCATGCATACTAGACAGCTATATTGGACACTGTGAAACCAACATTAACGATCTAGAAACAAATTGTATTACTTTCCTTTTCTATTGTGTATACTTTGGTCTTGTTTGTGTGTTAAAAATACTGGGTACTAGTTAGTTATACATAAGCCTCAATTTTTTGTGGACTATTTACTGAACATTTTGTGAAAATTACACGTTCCTTATTTTCACCGTTAAATAACTCATTAGTTCGTGGATAAAAATCTTTTTCATACATAGCAATGAGCCTGAGCAATGGAGATCCATAATTGGTCACCTTGTTATGAACTGTGAACCATAGCTTTGACAATGTTATTAATAACTCACACGTTTTCATTTGACTCTCAGTTTCATTATTTATGCTAATTGTCGAGCATTCAGATTTTAAACTTGTGTAAGGCCCAATGCCCAGTGTTATCCATTCTGGATAGACTTTTACTATTCTTTTTTTTTAAACAACTAAATTGTAACCAATGTGTAATCCTATCAATCGATGTAAATATAGTTATTTTTCGTGGTCCTTAAAAACCATGGAAGGTCCTTAAAAAGTCCTGGAAAAGTCCTTGAATTTTGTCGAGATATGGTTGTAAAACCCTGATTAATCTCGACAGTAACTTTTAGTTCGCAAATGTTTTAACCTCAAGACCATGCTGAAGATGCTCCTATATTAAAGGGGCGAAACAATTGTCCACAAGGATTAAACTTTTGGATTGCATCGACAGTGAGTTGATTCATTTATGATATGTGCAATTCCAGGTCGCCAAAACGTTATCATATTTAAATAGTGTTTAGCTTTTACCTTGTTGATTTACCGTATTTACAAAATCTCTCTTATAGTTCTCCATGATTGGAATTAGATGAAAAATAACACTAAGTATATTACTGTATGGAATTAAAGCTACCTACTCACATCCTAAATTTATTTATTTATTTTTTTTTAACAAAAGCAAATCACATCTAAACACAAACTGAAAAAATTGGTTTGTTATCTAGGTCTACTGGATTGGAGGTTAAAAACGTAGGCCTATTCATTTCCCACCTGACTTCTGTTCTGGGAAGTCACTTAAATTGTTCTGTGAAACTAACTTTAATATGAAGTGTAATTGATTTTGAAGAAAGAGATATAAAAAAATCCAATAAAAAGAAGACTAGTGAAAGCGGTGTTATGTTAAAAAATGGCCAGTTAAAAGGAATTTGGTTTTGTGACAAGGTAGGCTGGTTAAAGCAGAGGCTGTTGAGGAGGTGGCAGGTTAAGAGATAGTCTGCTGTAATAATTAGTTGGGTAATTTAATTTTTTTTATCTTTTATATATATTTAAATTTAGTTGGTCTCTAATTTTTATAACTGTGAAATTGGTAAACCCTTGAAATAAAGAAACTAATTTTTTTTAATAAATGGGTGAAGAAGCATCTTAGGAAAGGTGCCCCTTGATGGGGGCACCACTCGATTGCTCCACAATCCCGATTAATTTGACGAGAGATTATATGCCCATCTTTCGCTATAAATCCCCTTTTAAAGTATTTATGTCATATAGAACAATAAAATAGCTAACCTAACTGTCATACTGTAAACTACCTGAGGAAATGTAGCAGGTCGTTGCTGCGGCCGCGGGCGGAAATACATCACGGGCATTTTCAGATGACATGTCTTTTGCGAGTCAAAATTAAAAAACAGTTCAATATACAATAAAGTAATTTGTCCTCAATGTTTGTTAAATACTTTATCTCCATCTTTAAAGGAAACATAAAAAAATAATCTTTTAAAACTAGTGGCATCCTTAAAACAAACAAGTACAAAAATACTTCTTAACAGATCAAGAACACAGATGTTGCTGGAAAATTTATCGTTCCTAATTTGGTATTATTTGACTTTAGTGGCAGTGGACTCTTGTTTTTTTCTTTTCTTCTACTTGTCTCAATCAAATCTATTCAGGTAATTCAAGGTGCGCAAGGACTATTAAATATGATTTAAAGGTAGAATTAGGTTTGGCTAGATAAATAGATTTTATTACACGCAGGTTAATAAAACATCAGATTGTTTTGTTATATGATACTGGAAGAATTAAAAATATAATTGAATTACATAAGTTAGTGTATTTAATAGCAGTCATTGTTAGATATTACTCAAGTTGGGTAAAGATTTAGTTTCAGAAGACAATAAGCTCATTTTTATCTGACCTTGTTAACGTTTACATATTTCATCTTGTGTCATAACTTTATAGGTTAGGTCAATATTAGGTTTATTTCGGAGAAAGTTCCATGCAAACATACATTGTTTGCTCTTGTAATCTTTTCACTTTAACCATATATTTGGTTAAAAGTGTCTATCTCTTATTTTACTAATGCAATAATCATGTTGAATTCCTCTTTATTAGTATAATCGTTACAACATTTCTTTTATAATGAAAATTTGTGAACTTTTCAGGAAGATGTAGTGCTTGATATTTTAGGACTGGCTCACCAGTATGGGTTTGTGGACTTGGAAACATCTATTTCGGATTTCCTCAGGCAAGCTTTGAGTCTGACGAATGTTTGTGCTATATTCGATGCAGCCAGATTGTATCAGCTTCACTATTTAACAAGAGTTTGTGCTAGCTTCATGGACAATCACGCGGCTCAAATAATTCAGCATGAAACATTCACCCAGCTGACTCCCGTAAGTTGCCCATCCACGGTATAAACCGCTGTAATCAACTTAATTTAAAATGTGAACAAGTATTAGTATTATAAAATACAAGGACTGATCAGAAGGTAAGGTCCATTTTTATCTGATGTAGGAATGTTTGAATAAACATTTTAAGTATGGTAGATACATCAAATGTAAGTATTGGAGGTAAATTAGTTTAGAATATATCTGTTAGTCCTGTCCTAGAGGATGGTAGGGCAGCGCTGTTTGGTATAGTTTAAAATCTTAATTGACAACCTAGTTGACCTCTTACCTTCAGTTTTTTTGTGAAAAAATTAAATGTAGTATTTTTAAATTTAATATGTGCTCTTCAGTTTATAGAGAACAATTGTCAGCACATTTTTCTCAAGAAAGGAAACACTTGTGAAGTCAAGACAATGAGGGACAAGAGAGACTGCGCCACTCGCAGCGGCTGCCCTTCCGTCCATGTTCAGTCATGTCCATGTGACCAATTATCTTCTTGCCCTTATCATCAATTAGGCCTATATTAAAGATAACTGGAAATTTACAGTTAAGGACTTCTCTTGAGTTTTCCCTTAGAATATAAACCAATATTGAATCTAAACATTCACATTTGACTGCTGTGGTCAACTAGACTGCCAATATTACAAGCATAGCCTGCGGCTCTATAACTTGGAGTGGTTTATCAAAATTTAAATTGTAGCGCACAACGCTGCCCTCAGGACTTGCATATAAATATATAATGAGTTTATCTATCTAATACTTGATTAGCATGCTTCCACCCCCTCCCATTTCTTCCTTCATATAAAAACGGAATTAATTTTCTGATCAGCCTTTTCATTTGGCTCTTAATGGATTTACAATCTAAGAACCAATTGCTCCTTATTGTCCTTATTGTCATTTGAGAAACTTTTTTATTTTGAGCATAAATAACACTTTAGGAAAAGGAAGACTTGTAAGATGGAACATATAGTGACCAAGCTTTTTATTAGGTTGTACCAAACAAAATTTTGCATTTGTGATAGGTTATAACGGATACCACTGTTCAAAGAATTGTAAAAGTATAAATATTTATTTTTTAATCTTTATCTTAGTTTGAAAGCTGAAGTTACAACATATATCACTCTTTGTTTGTAGCTACCCAAATATGAATTTTTCAATCTACCTTATGGTTTTTGTAGTTACTGATGAACCCTCCACAATGCCCAAAATGAAAATACGCCATACACTGTTCTCTTGGAAAGTGATATTTCGAACTGCAACGCTGGGATTCGGTTATCAGCTGTATTTATTTACCTTGTATTTGACTCTAACAATCTTCCCCGCTTAAAAGTATTGAGCGGTCGAAAGACAGAATTTTATCTCCCACCAGTAACAGGACAAAAATTTGTTCTCATCTGTCCTAAAGTCTTCTTTTTTCATAATCAGGGATTACTTAAATTTTTCCCCCGTAATAATAGCGCTGATGATCGTGATAATACTAATTTCCGTTAATTATGCTACTTTTTACAGCCCAAACGTAAAAAAGCATATTAAAAAAAAAATAATAATAAATAAATAAATAGGCATTAAATTATTACATGATAGAGCTGTAAGAATATTTAGTGATTGTGATTGGTTGGATTCTTGGCAGGGGGATGGCGGGGATAAATATGGGGAATTGAAATTTGCAATTTTACAGCACATTAATTGAACAGCCATTCAAGTCTTTCAACTAACTACGCTTACAATTATTACAAGTCCATTAGGTACAAAAAAATACACAATAAAAAGGCATAACAAAATGCATAACAACTAAATAATAACTAGGGCTGGCAGATATGAAATAGGTACAGAAAAGGAGACCACTGTAGTACTGTCCGGGACACCCTTAAATAAACACCAAACCTCATATCGTCCGCTGATGAAATCGGTCAGCAGATTTCCAATATTTGTCACGTAAGCCATTGGCTTCAAACACAGAGATTTAAGGGGTTTTTTTATCTGTGTTTTGAAGTAGTATTGGTTAGAGATAAAACGAAGAGGAGCAGAGATGGATTTGTTGTGTTTACAAATAACAAATCTTAAGTCCTGGCATTGGCACATCTATCAATGAACACAAAGTCATATAAGAACCACAGATCTCATACCTATTTGAGTACAAATAAGTTGTTTGTTATTTTAGTCTGCTGATAGTATAGTGTGGCATTCAACCACGAGACTGTACGAGCTGTGATTATGAGGGATGAACTGTGAGTTAGTTGCTACATAGCAGTCCAACTATATTTCTTCTGTCCAACTATATTTAACATCAAGTGGCTGAATATTTAACACCAGACCTTTTTCTCTCGTAAGACTCTGTATTCTGTGTTCAAAAACTTGTATAGTAATACAATATTACCATAAAATCGACAAAATTAAAAAAAAAAATACATCAATCTCATCTCTTTAGAAGCACCAATCTTATCTCATGGCTCTGGTAGCACTACCCGAGCTTGTATGCTTATGAGAAGAGAAAGATCGCAATTTTATTGGACTCAATTATCAGGCCTTGTCTTTAGACAGGTCACGTTTTCAATGCTGTTTTTTTTTTTTTCAGAATGTAAAAAGTCTGTCCACAGTGAATAACAACAACATTCAAAATGGCAAGGATCTTGGAAACACTATACATAATTATTATTAATTAAAAATATTCGTACTTCATTTAGGGCCATCAAAACAAATAGAAATCATGGTCCCACAATTGTTTCTTATGGTTACTATTAACTGTCTTAGCAGCTTTCTCCTTCTCTTAAATTTTGCTGAAAAATATTATTTTACATTAAAATGTAATATTTATCCTATTTATAAATTTTCATATTGGTTTAATTACTAACACCATTAACCAAAATAATTTTTATACAATATTGTTAAAATATTTTTATATGTAGGCCTAGTTGAGTTTGGTGTTTTTTGTGTTTGGTAAATGTTTTCTTTTTTAGTGAGTCCTAAAAGAACTTCATTCTATACACCAGATGAGTTTTTATATAGTTTGTCACCAACCAGCATTAACTTAAAAACATTAATAAACAACCTATTATCACTCGTACAAATTTTTTAGACATAGTTAATTTTAGTGGTCTTTTTTATATTGTATATTTTATTTTTTAGGGAGGCCTAAAAGAACTTCTAGAGAGAGATTCATTCTATGCACCAGAAGTAGACATTTTTCGAGCCGTCGTTGATTGGGCCAAAGCTAATGGTAGGTTAAAGTAACTTTTTTGCGTTTTTAATGATACAATCTAACTAATAAATTGGATTGTTTTACTTGATAGATATCTTTATCCATTTCTGAGGGCAAGACTTAAACTACAACTACATAGAAATTTACTTGATAATACTTTAATATTTTGTCCATTCAACTTCAATTCACTTTTTTTACAAACCATAACCATAGATATATTAGTACATATTAATTGCCCATATGGTTTGGTGAAGGCCATGTAACAAAGGTGAGTTCAGTAAGGTGTTCTAGACACTTTGTTTTTTTTCTATTCCTCAAGAGATGTGTGTTGTGAACAAAAGTACATGGTAAATTCTTTCTGTTCAGTTCCCTGTAACTACACTTAAATTTTTTTTGTTATTTATTATTTCTATTTGTACCCTTAATACCATATTTTTACACCCTTACATGCAACTCTTGGCTTGTACTGAAAAGATACACTAGTAGTTTTCATCACTAGGAGCAAAAGTGGGTCTTTTTGGTGCATAATCGTGTTTTTAAAAACGATTAAGCATCAAAAAGACACTTTTGCTCCGAGTGATGAACAACGTTTTTTATCATAATGCAAAATTGGACTTTTTATCGTTAAAAATATTAACTATAAAGTTGTATATTCGAGGTTATATTTACAAAGTAAGTTACCGGTATATGCAGTGTTTACATTTCTGTTATTTACAAACAATGCTCTTTATAACGTTTGAATTTCAAAATTCTGCTTCTCAACATTAATAAATTAATAATAATACACTTAGAAAACAGCTGACTTTTCAGTCCTAAGACCTAAAAAATTCTCCAGATGATTTTTCAGTCCTAGGACAAAAAAGAATCGGTTTTTGTACAATTGAGAGAACAAAAAACAGGCTGATTTCGTGAAGAATGATTTTTATTTCACAGTATTAATTATACTGAGGATATCAAAATAGGGTAAAATTTTTTCTTCCTATCCCAAAGGGAATGGAAAACAACCAACCACTATATAGCACCACATCTTCTCAATAAAAATATCAAAAGTTAACTGCATAAATTTAGAAATCCACCCTCCGTCCCTTCACCACAAGAAAAGTCGCTTCCCTATGTTGAAATTCATAATGCGTTCCATAAACTGATAAATTTAGTTTCTACTTTTACCAAAGCCAAATTGGAAACATAACATTGTTTTTAAATGAGTTACAGAGCTTTATGTGTGTTCTGTAATAAATTATACGCAAGTAAACAATAATAATAATAGATCCTTTGTACCCAATTACAGTTACTTAATTCAGTCAGGAGGATCAGAATCGATGCAAAACAAGCATAAAATATTTCCATTCATTTTTGTATTCAATAATGTACACCAATCATACTCTCATTTTCTCTACTTTTTAGCTATCGGTTAGCCTACCTCCTATGAAAAGCTGAAGGTCTAGCTGACTGAAAAATAAATAAAATAAGATAGGATCAACATTTTCTAAAATCTGCTCTGCTGCTCTGAAATGTTTTAGAAGAATTTGATAATTTTGTATTAAACGTTTTGAACCAATTCAAATCACCTGTTTTGAAGTAGAATCTAGGTTGAAAATTTGTGATATCTTTAATGTTAACAATTAATGGCTGTTCCTAAACAATGTTCAACCTAGGGTTGTATATTTTTCTAAATGATAAAGTAATGAAAATCCACTACCTGCCGACTGTTTGGAAGATAGTAGGTATTGTAGACCTCACAATTTTCTAATGATTTAAGTATTTCTGAGACGCATTGGTGTGTGCCGCAGGGCTGTCATCGGGGCCGGAGCTGGAGATGGTGCTGGCGACGGTGCGGCTGCAGCTGATGACGGTGAGCGAGCTGCTCGGAGTGGTGCGGCCGCTGCGACTGGTCACCCCGGACACCATACTGGACGCGCTCACACTACGCACCACCTGTCGCGACTCATCGCTCAAGTACCGCGGCGCGCTCAGTGAGTACTCTACCAAGCTGTGTCACATGTCTCGGTTGTAACATGCTTTCTATCAGATGCTGTTTATGTTGCCCACTTTACTATTATGTATGTTTTCATTATGGAGGGGGCCTGAACGGGGCCTACGATAACTAAGGGGCCTGTATACTTCCCCCCCACCACCAAAGAAAGTCACGTGACTAAATGTGGCCGATCTGCATCACAATTTTCCATAACATAACATTGTGAAAACGTCACATCCCTCACCTATTTCCCACCTCTTAGGAATTAGATCATAGGTTATTCAACAAGAATTATATATTCTAATTAAGATAAAATAAGGAACAAAATGATACCATTACTGCAAAATTGAAAAATATTCTTGGATATTTTAGTAAGATAAAAAGTCAAAACTTTATTCAATTTATAGTTTTGTTCACACTTTTCGTCAGCTGTTGACATAAAATTATATTTCATTACAAATTATAAACTTTTTGTAGATGAAATGTTATATTAAATTTGTTTTTATCAAAAATAACAAGGTTAAATGGCAAAGAACTAATTTAAGACGTTTATTTCATATCCTAATACCAGAAATATCTATAAAAAACATCAGAAGAAAACTGTTTATAAAGAATACAATACACTCTACAGTGGTTGAAATTCAACCTTTTGTTTTACCTAAAGAGCGAGTTTTAATTTTTGCAAAGCGTAACGTTATTAGTATCATTCAATTCGTAATTTATTGAGGATTAGAATGATATGCAACACTTAATACTTCTTTGACTTATATTTAAAATTACACGCAAAACCTGACATGAAGTCAGGCTATTACAATGCTTTTAAATGGAATTGATAGCTGAAATTCGGCTGCATCTAGTTACGTGACCAAAAATGTATGCAGGCCCGTTAGTTATCGTAGGCCAGGCCTGACTGAATCAGTTTTCTTAACCCTCCATCTGCTTGGGACAGGATTTCCAATCCCTTTGTACACTTGTTGGAGTGTGTTTTGAACAAGAATCTCGTTCTTCAACAGTTATGCTACACCTATGGGTAGGGCTCAAGTGTGTCTCATTTTAAGAGAAATTTTTTGGAATCAACCAGGAAAAAGGACTACTCCTGAATGAACATTTACTGTCTCCAAATATTTTTGCTTGGTTGCTATAAACTAAGGAAATCTTTCTGACGAATTGCTGACATTTATTCCTGCGGAACGGCCCAGAGCATATTTTAATGGATTTTCAATGGGTGACCTAGGGGACGGGGTTTGAATACTGGCCGACGGATAGCATGTATAAGGCATAAAGACTGGAAATTCACTAATGAAGAATTTAAATGCCCTTACCAAAAAATTATTATTAGAGAGTTTTTACAACATACGGTAAATTCTACAATAAACACTGAACCCTTTTTTACAATTGACCAATTTACGTGAAAATACATTTTGCAATTTAGTTAAACTGTATAAATAATGCGTAATGATATTCATCATCATATATTCATTCTATTGTTATACATTCTGGGGTAAGATATGTGGCAGTGTCACAAATCTGCCCTTATTCATACACTCATATTTTTTTTATCAACTTTCATGAACATACATTACAAAGACTAGTGTCAATAATCTACTTATTAATTAGTGAACAATAGCAAACAAACAACTCTAACTAAAGTGATGGCTTGAAATAGGGATGTGTCGGTACCTAAAGTAGGTTCTCGGTACCATTGGTTCTTGGCAAAAGTAGGCCCTACCGGTAGCGAGAACCGATGTCAAAATCTCGGTACCGGTACCTCGGTCTAGTTACAATAAAATAAACTAAAACCAAACGCGCACGTCCACATTTTTGTCAGAAAATAACAATGCGATTGTAATTTGAGACGACCAGGTAGACTGATAAAAACGCCATAAAAACTATGATGTGTTATCTTATCAGTAAGTTATTGTTCTGTCTGTCAGGCACTGGGAGTAGGATGGCAGCCGTGTAGAATGGTCGTGTTTTCCTTGTGCTCCTGTTATCAGTTAGTTATCAGCATGAATGACTGTGCAACATGTAGTGACCCGTTACCAGAATCTAATGAATGTGTCAAGTGCTCGGTTTGTTCTGCTTTTTTACATTTTGAATGTGCTGGTGTCCAGGAATCTACCTGGAACCAGATGAGAAGTGCAACACATGATTCATGGAAATGCAGTTCATGCAAACCTCCAAGTAAGGATAAGTTGACTCTCAATAAAGACATGATGAATAAGGAATCCTTGAATAAAATTCGAGATGAGATTATTACTGAGCTAAAGAAAATAATAAAGAGCCAATTTCCTGAACATGATAAAAAGCTATTAGAAAAATTTGATGAATTCACTAAGTCTTTAAATTACTATGGGGAGAAAATTGATGAATTTCAAGAAGTAGTTAAAGGCGTATCTGGTAAAATTAAACATACAGTATAATTAATAAGGCCTCTAGTCCGGCCTTGGATGGTTCAGCCGCCGGATAATCCGGCAGCGGAATTCCGGAAATGAAATGTTTAGCCACGGGCGTTTCCCTCGGAAAAATAGAGAAGAGTCAACTTGTTCCATGTTCTATCACTAAAATATATCAGTTGAATTGACGATTTCCTGACTATTCGGTTTCGGATGTCTTCAAAAAATTTGTGTTAGTGTTCTACTTTTGATTGTTACTTTTTGTTGGGTGTTTCGCGACCCGATCGTCGATGTAACACGGAAGTTATTACACTTGGCAGATTCTGTCCCATTTATACGTTAGAGCCTTAGTTGACAGAAGATCAGTACTATTGTCTTTTAAACGCAGATTCATCGCTAGCACCCGCTTGTCTGTTTCCGATCGTCATTTACGCGCTACAACGTCTGAGAGAAAGCAAATTAGGATGGTTACAAAATTGATAGGAGCCTACATAGCATTGATTGGGCAAGTGTGACACCCTTCATTGTTAAATACATCCTAATAGTTCATTTTTGGAACGCATATATAACACAGGTGTCTGTTTAATCCGTTTAATAAACCACCGGTTAATCCGGCCAGTGGTCCGGTCCCGATGTGGCCGGATTTGATAGCTTCCACTGTATTAAAAAAGACTTAAGAATCATTAAAAAAGAAAATACAAACCTCAGTCATCAAATTTCAGCATACAAAGTACAACTAGAAAATCTGGAGCAATGTAACAAAAATCGTAATGTTGAAATTACTGGTGTACCTGAGGTTGCTCAAGAGCGTATGTCAGATATTGCCAGTAAACTGTCCAATATCTCCGGAGTTCCTATCAACTTCAGAATGGATGTTCAAGCCATTCATCGTGTACCAACCGGAAACGACATAGGTCCAAAGCCAATAAAAATGTAGTTCACCTACAGGCAGTTACGTGATTCATGTCTCCAAAATAGTAAGAAATCTTCAATTAAATCAACTGACTTTGTTGAGGGTGTTCCTATGACTAAAGTGTATGTAAACGAACACTTATCTCCTTACAACAGAAATCTCTTGTATCAAGCAAAAAAACTGTGTGAAAAAGGTTTTAAATTTGTATGGACTGTCGAAGGAAAAGTGTTTGTTAGAAAATCTGAATCAGAGAGGAGTGTGCGAGTTATGAAAGTCGATGATGTCAACAAACTCATGGTGTAAACAAATACATTTTTTCACTTCAATTCAATTCAATTCAAAATAAATCAAATTGGTTTTAGCTCAAACCCCATTTCATGGTTTCTATTGATAAAAACTGTAAAGTTAACCTATTTAATATAAATATAAGAAGCCTCAGAAATCACTACAATGAACTGGTCGTATATTTAAACAGTTTAAATTTTTCATACAACGTAATCGTATTGACAGAAGTTTGGATAAAGAGTGGTGAAGAGACCAAGTACTGCATGCGGGTCATATGATCTGCTACTACAGGATAGACCAGACAATTAAGCGGGCGGAGTCACTATCTACGTGGACTCTGCCCTCTCCTACTCTCACCGCCCCATTCTCCTGCCGACCGCCGAAGTTATCAACATCTTTCTCAGCTTATCATACCATAATATTCCACACAAACTTTCACTTTACAGAGTTTATAGGCAATGCAAATTTACATATAATAAGTTTAAAAAAAGACTTTGACGATCTTTTAAATAATAATATTAATCCCACAATATTTGTTGGTGATTTCAATTTGTGTTTATTAAAAAACAAAGGATCTAAAGCATTTTATTTAAATTTGATATCTTCATATGGTTTTGAAATTAACCAACAAGAGTGTTTGAAAAATCTATTTCTTGTATTGTATTAATAAGACATTCTAGTCATTTGGAGTTCAAGCATAGAGTAGACAAATTAAGTATTACATACCATTACGGTATCAGTGTATTTGTTAATGTTAGTAAAAACTCTATCGAAGAAAATTGTTGTAAAGTATTGGATAAAGACTTATTTTGTAGGCAGCTTATTTTGTCAAATTGGGATACTGTTAAGAATGATAGTACAGTACACTCTCGTTCATCGGACTCGGCGACATCGGAACTCCGCTTCATCGGAACTGAAAATCTGGATATTATTAATTTTTTTTTCTTACGAAATAAATAATTTTTCTGTTTTAGCGCCTTCAATTTTCATTCGTTCTATCCGCACAACAGTGAAGTATCACATTTTGCATCAAACGTCATCAGGCGTTTCCCTTAATCTGTACCCATCGATGTGATTTACGAGGCCGTGAAGTATTCGCACAAAAATAGAAAGAGGAAGGGGTAGGAAGTGAACATCCGGTTCTACCGCTTCCCAAACTAAACTGTCATTCAGTCTGTCTCGCGTCGCGACTGCAGTGACTGCACCTGTGTTATGTGGACGTCAGTTGACTGCTGGGTTGATGAGTGGAATATGAATATGGAATATGAGAATAAAGATTTTGGATCTTTATTTCCTGCGTTGTTTTTATTTATTCCTATCTGTTCATTGTTACCATGTTCAAAGTTTGAGTGCCTTATTTTCATAAAACCTCTTGTGTTATCTTAAAAACAAGAGCTAATACAATCACGATGGTTCACCGTACGGGCGGAAATGATGACTCACGACGGACTCCGCTTCATCGGAATTTTTTGACATCCGAACCGGCCGTCCGCCACATTAGTTCCGATGAACGAGAGTGTACTGTATTAATGATGTGAATAAATGTGTTTATAATTTTTATAAAATATATCAAGCATGCCATGACAATTCTTGTTATCTGAAAAAACTTAACAATAAGAATAAGAAAAGGAGTGAGTGAGTGGGTGAATGAAAATTTAATGAGCTTAATTAACCGTAAAAATAACTTGTATAAGGTGTATTCTAAGAATAGAGCTAATGAACAACTAAAGGCGCAATATAGGGATTTTTCAAAAAATGTCAGTAAACAAATAAGGTAAACCAAAATTAATTATTATCCTGACCTAATTGAAAAATCAAATGGTGACTCTAAAAGTTATTGGAGGGTTATTAAAAACATTTTATAAAATAATAAAAAAACATTTAGTAGTATAAAGGTAGGTAGTGTACATCTGCAGTGTGAAGGTGATGAAGAGAGAATTGCAAATGCCTTTAATGAATATTTTGCTGGTATTGTTCCTCAATTGAGACATGTTAACTTTGTTAGCTGCGATTTAGATGAAATTTGGTATGAAGGTGTAGGACCAGGTCAATTTCCATGAGTTCGCGAACCAGTATGATCGTGTTATGGAAACGGGGTTTTATAGGTTTCAAAAACCCCGTCAAAAAAGGGGTCAAAAATGAGTTTTTTGCATTTTCAATTTTCAAAATTCAAACTTTTAAAATTCGCCAATTTAACTAAAACCATTTAAAAGAGCTTTAAAAAACAAGCACTTTAGTATTTTGAATTCTTAACTTGGCGTAACAGATTACGGAGGAAATCTAAAAATAGGTTTCCCTTGTTATTTTTATGTGAAATTAACAAAAACCTGTATCTTACATAAACATGTATCTTACATATTGACATAACTTGGTAAAATTTGGTATGTTCATTCATTAGATAGGGTTTAATTGATATATGCTTACAACACCCATATGGCAGCAAACTTACATTCTCACCCACAAGGGGTTTCTGGGAAAAATTTAAAAGTGCAGAATATAGATACAATTTGATATTTACCTTACCTAACCATTACAATTCTTAGCAAATAACATTTTCTAACAACATCGCATAGCAGTAAGCCTCCATACTCATTTCTATGGGTGTTTATGAAGAAAATAAAAAATCTCAAATATCTTTGCAAATTTGCTGAGTTCGCAGGTCTGCTGCAATAGGGGTATATTTAGCTATTAATTAAAATTAAATTATTTAACTAATTTATTTTTGTAGCTAATAGTATATGGCAAACAATTAATTGTAAATCTCTATAAACCACAGAACATCTCCACGTCATCGCAATCATGTATGCAGACGACTCAACAATTCTACTCAACGACAACACACCACAGGACCTCTTTCTTAACTCAAAATCAGTCTTAAACAAAGCAATTCTTTGTTCAAAGAACAATGACCTAGCAATCAACCCCTCCAAAACCACATCTCTAAATTTCAGTAAGAAAAAAGACATAGTCCCTCAAATAAAGGATGTAACAGTAGAAACCAATAAAAAATTCCTGGGTGTTATACTTGACAATAAATTATCATGGACAGAGCACATTGACCATCTGTGCAAAAAAATCAGTGCTGGAATCTATGTTGTCCGAAGAATAAATTACATAGGTGGACTCTCTTCGGCTAAGACAGCTTACTTCGCCCTGGTAGAATCACATCTTAGACATGGCCTGACAGCATGGGGAGGAACCTCAGCACACAACCTGAACCTAATCCTTGTTCTTCAGAAGAAAGCCATAAGAACTCTTGCTAACCTTGACCCTCTTCAGACTTGCAGACCAGCTTTCACCAACCTGGGAATACTCACAGTGGTGGCTCTCTACATACTTCAAACCATAATGTATGTAGATGAAATAAACCCTTCAAGAAACCACGATCTACACCACTCGTCATGGCTCCAAGCTCGTCCTCCCGGTAAACCGTAGTACTCTGTGGGAGAAAAAACCATCCTATGCTGGCTGTAAACTGAAGAACCACCTTTCGGACCGCCTGAGAAACTTGACTGGCAATAAGCTGCACAAGGAACTAAAGAAGTGGCTAGTTGAAAGACCCTACTACTTACTAAAGGAATTTTTTGAAGATACTGAAAAATAACTTGTATTTTATGTATTTTTGACACTATTGTAACTCTTAATGGATGCACAATAAAGAAAATTGTATTGTATTGTATCTACGGTTCATCATGTCCATGATGTTTTTCAAACACCCCATGCTAACTTACGTTGGTCATAACAGTTATCACAATTAGTTGTAGTCAACTCATCTGTTGACTACAATGGCCGTCAAGCTGGGCTGAGAATACAAGCCTTGTCCTGGCAAGACCTATATAGTGCCTAAGAATCACACACTTGTCATTTAGCCTTAGCCTGATGAAATGGGTACTCTCAAACTTATGCTTTTGCTTTTGTTTTACTTACCTTTTCCACTCTAAGCAACTGTATTGTTTCATTCAACTGATTACATGGTGTCTTAATACTCTTGCGGTTGAAGTCTTGAATCAAAGTTCAAGTGGAAGCTGGTTCTATTTTTCTATATTGACAAGTATGGTATTTTCTTTGTTCAGAACCAGAGGAGAATGTGGCGCATCCAAACTACGGGACCCAGGTGCTACAGGGGGAGATGAGAACAGCTCTGCTGGACGGAGACTGTAGCAACTACGACATGGAGCGTGGCTACACGCGGCACGCCATCAACGAGGCGGGTGACAACGGAATACTGATCAAGCTCGGCAAACAGTTCATCGTGAACCACGTCAAGATGCTGCTCTGGGACAGGGATCTCAGGTAATCTTTATTGATCTTAATACATCCCCTCTTTTACTCGTACACTTCAGTTTCAGAGTTACTGTTAGACTACTTTGGTGTCTTAGTTTTTGCATGAGCTGGAACAAAATACCGCTGGTAAAGATATATTACGGTTTAAGTATAAATACAATCCAATAAATTTTAATTGATAAACAATTAAATTAGGTCATTACCCAGTTTGTGGTCAGCACCTATGAGCCACACCAATTACTGTCCTCAAACTGTGTTTCTTGTTTTGTACTTTATCTTTACCATTTTTGCAATTACGTTGCCAGCACTCGGTGTCCATAAGGTTTTGAAAATTATTTATTTCTAAGTTATTGTTTCATATTTTTCTAAATTTCATAAACACTACTTTATGGTGAGCTCTTTTTATACACTATGATCAATTTCAGAAATGGTAGAGACATTTGCATAGAATTAGTTTATTTTTTTAGATTTTGGATAATGAAAAGGAGGGTCTCAAATCACTCCCTTAGACATTCGTAATTTTCTTTTTTGGATTCATATTTTTTACTATCAGCCTCTACAATTATCTTCAACTCTATATATATTTAGGGTTTAATTTCTGAATAATACTGTTTCTTATATAAGAACCTACCAATGGTTTTATTTATGCCAACTAATAATGTGTACTAATTTTTTAACACTAAAAGCCAATAAAATTGTATATTATACTATTGTCTCCTTCTTATTAAAAATTAAACTGAGATGAACTCTTTGCTTGTGAATCTATTTAATTTTATTTTTATTTTCGTGACTTTCTTGAACATCATGCCAGATCTTGATAACGTTAGTAAATGATCACTTGCTCCTTGATCATTTGAAAGAAGTATGAATCTTGTTCTATCAGAATGAAATTTAACACTTTTTATGTAACTTTGTTAATTTGTTCATGACACTTTTACACTTTAAATAATTTGTTCACAGGTCTTACTCGTATTACATCGAAGTTTCCATGGACCAAAAAGACTGGACTAGAGTAATTGACCACACCAGCTACTTCTGTCGTTCTTGGCAATATTTGTACTTTGAGCCAAGGGTGGTGAGATATGTCAGAATAGTCGGGACCAACAATACAGTCAACAAAGTGTTTCACGTCGTCTCCTTTGAGATTATGTACACCAACACTCCAGTGAACATCGAAAAAGGCCTTATAGGTAAATCATTTTCATGTCTGTGGACTTTTGTTATTTATTCATATTTTTTGTTCCTAAAAAATGCAAGTGTTTTTCAACCTTTTTTGACAAGTTCTAGGCTTAGATCAAGCACAAAAAAGATGGCTTAGAATAAAATAATTTTAGCCATAAAAAGAACAGATATATTTTTGAAATTTTTAACCACTGATTAAGTTAAAGTATTTGATTGTTTAATTCACAACTTAAATCCAATTATATGTTGGTTTGTAAATCATAATACTATTTCCTTGATAACTTTTTACTAAGTTTGAAGTTTTCCAGGAAAAGGTGTTTCAACGTTTGAAATTTCCAAGAAAAAAATTAGATCCTGTTTTAACAGACTTTTTTTATTTCTTTATATCTTAGCAGGATAACAATTCTGTAATAAAAAAGTAGAAGACTTATGTTTTATTTTTCTTTGTAGCCTAACTGTTTAAACAGTATTTTTCTTCTGTGTTTCCATGTTGTCGATTATGTATTCCACTCAAACGGTGAAACCTGGATTCTCACTATGGTGCTACGGACGCCTGGACTCTATTAACATATTTTGTTTTGCTTTTCTCAAAGTGCCGAAGCACAATGTGGCGACAATCGCATGCAGCGCCAGCGTGATAGAGGGGGTCTCGCGCAGTCGCAACGCTCTGCTCGACGGAGAGACCAAACGTTACGACTGGGACTCCGGCTATACTTGTCACCAGCTGGGCAGTGGGTCTATACTGGTACAGCTGGGACAGCCATACCTGCTGGACTCTATGAGGTAAACGCCATCACATCGGACACCGTTGTTGTTGCACAACTTTATATGTACACTGATAAGTGTTACCAATTTATCGTAGGAGAAATCTGAGCATACCGTTAGAAAAGTATAGTCCTGTAGATGAGCAGAATTCTATAATAATTCACATCGGCCATCAGGGCTCCGCCCTACAGGCGCTTAAAGTTTCAATGTTAATCTTATGGGAGAAGGCTAATTGATTGAATCATTAGACAGCTGTTGTATTGCTAGCATATCAGGAAGAATACATGTTTCAGTTATGAAGTATTCTAAAACTCATTAGCTCAAAATTAATTGGATTTTTGGTCGAATTTCTGCCAGTAGGTGGTCCCTAGTAAATGTTACCAATCATACTGACTTGCTAAGCTATGTCACAACCCCTGGAGTCATGCCAGTAATGCTAGGAGGGTTTTAAGCGGCCTACTCACGTATGAGCCCGGCTCGGCTAACTTGGCCCGAACAAGCAATGTTCGATAAAAAACTATCTTGCGTAGGCAACATCAGGCCAAAATCGGCGTTCAAAGTTCGGCCCGATGAAAATCAATCTACGGTAGTTAGAAATATTGGCCCGACAAGCGGTGTTTGTCGGGCCATCCAGCTGGTGTGTACGCTAACATCGGCCAGTCAAACCGAGAAAGTGGAAACACACTTTGGGTAGACACAGGATTTCTCATTAAATTATCCTTTATTACTTATCCTGTGTTGGCGTACTAGCTTTGTACATAATACTTGAAATAAATAATCACCCATTTTCATTCCAAATGCTGACATGTCAGGTCTGTTGTGTTGTTACAGGATTCTGCTATGGGACTGCGATGACCGCAGCTACAGCTACTACGTGGAGGTGTCTGTGAACTTGTGGGACTGGGAACTGGTGTGGGACAAGACGAGGGACAACTGTCAGTCATGGCAGTACATCACGTTCCCCCGCCGGCCCGTCGTCTTCATACGGATCATTGGGACACACAATACGGCCAATGAGGTAATGCAGGGTGTCCACGTAAAACAGGAATTATATGGGGATCAGATGAATAAAAATAATCATTTTAAAGAATTAGAATATACTGATTTCAACTAATTTGGCAAAATCTGCAAGAAAAACAGAAGAAACGTGAATTAAAGGTGGGGAAATATGGGAAATGTACAGAAATTATATGAATTATGTGGATTGCAATTTGGCAACGATCTGCTGTGTGACATGTAATTGCGAGTCATGGTAATTTACTCCAGAGATAAGAGAACACCATAAAAATTTGCTTTAATCTTAACCACAAAGTAAATAAAACATTAACATCATAGTCCGACAACATCAATAAGTATCAACCTCGTGTGTGATATTTTGTTTAGGAGATAGAAAAATGTTACCTGATGTGTAGCACACCAAAGAACCTGTACAGTGTAGAAACGTCTAGGTCGATGACTCTACGGCACAAGCTATATGGCATTGTAAGGACCGTCGGGTTTTTAAGTGTCAGAACATTACGAGTCTACTGTTATTATTTTGGCTTACCTGTTTAGTGAAATAACATTCTATCTAGTAATTATGTTTTAATTAGTAATAATTTTGTTTAACCCCAAATATTCATTAAATCAAAATAGGTCTGATCCCTATAATTGCGGTTTATCAAGAGTCATTGTAAAACCAATGTATCAATGTTTATCTGAAGTTTCTGTTTGAGATTTTTTGGGCGTCACTCACCTTCATGAATTGTGGAGACAGTAGTCCTTGTCAAAATTTGATAGACACATCAACACACGAAAAAAAAAACACCAAAATTATATAGACTGCCCATTTCCCGAATCCAACGTTTTGCCGCACCTACGGCAACGTAAGTACGGTTAACGTGCGGCGTTTTCAAGGTCCCTTAATTGATCGCGGATGCGTTGCGACCGTCTAACCACGACTTACTGGAGTGATACACAATGTCTAACCACGACTACCGTCTCCACAATTCATGAAGGTGAGTGACGCCCAAAATATCTCTAATAGAAACTTCAGATAATAATCATCTCACCCAAAAAAATGTGTCTTTCAAGAATAGTATTAATGTTTGTTTAGTGCTTGACATAATTTATTACTATTTCCTGGAAGGGATTCCTAGTAGCTAGGCTATTGAAAAATTCACAAATTTATGTGTGAATTAACACATTATGTCTGTATGATTATGCAAGAACATTAACTGGCATAGTTCTCCACTAATTTAAAATTGTTTCCTTATGATTCTATTGATATTTAACTTTTTTACTATTGAATAACGATAGAGATAAATTTGCAAAAGTGTGACAAGTTAAATTTACCTTTTAATGTGTCTACGTGCATGACTTTAACCGATTACTCACTCGGTGACTGTGTTGGGCAGGTGTTCCACTGCGTGCACCTGGAGTGCCCCGCCCAGAGTGAGGAGGCGGGGTCCCCCCGTAGTAATGCCGGGGCCCTGGACCTCCGGCCGTTGCGGGCCCAGCTGCCCCTCTCCCCCCGCCACACCCCGGACATGGTTCCGACCGCGGCCGAGGCCACTGAGGAGGAGGCCAGCAAGGTGAGCATTCCAGACACCCAAATACCTTCAGGAAAAGCAATAATTCAAATTTTAAGATTTTAAACGTCAGACTAAAGTGGAACGAACTAAAATTAACCTAAAATATTTAAAAATAACCCAAGGCGCACACATAGAGGTGTATTGAGTTTGTACATAGCTGAAAAAAAACTTAAGAAGTCACTTGTTAAAATGTAAAATAAAAAGTTGTCCTATCATAATTTGTTTTCATACTATTCCGTTTCTTTATCATATCAAGACTTTGTGAACACCCGGTACTACATGTAAAACAATATATTTAATATTATAACAAACCCTTGCAAAAGACATGTAAACCTTTGTTGTGTAGAATTTCTTTTTATTTTTTTTACAATTACAGGAGGAAGAAGAATTGGAAGAAGAGGAGGAGGCAGTGGTGGCCGCACCAACAGAAGAGCCGGAGCCCTGAACCAACTCTTTCGCCAGGACCATTTGTGATAACTTTTTATTGAAATTATTATTGAGCAGACAATGTTTCCTATATGGTTATTTCAGTACTTAATCTTGCCTGTTTGTAAATACTGCCATGTATATGTTGTATCATCTTTGGTAAATTTAATATATTTTTCATGTTATTTTAGTGATATTTATTTTTTAGAGCAAAACATACTTCCTTCATAATATAATAGCCTATATATCTAGTGCCTCAGGAAGATTTTTTTTCATTTGGATCATTCTGGAATGTTAATATAAAAGTTGTAAGTAAATTTCTGTTAGCTGTTTTTGTTATTAAAATTGTTTTATTAGTATTATATTTTTTAATTAACCTGACGACTGAAATATTTAAGTATGCAACTGTGGTCCAGATGTGAATATAAAGATCTCTGTAACAATTAAAGATAAATTTTACCTCTCTATAAGATTGGATGCAATTTTATTAATCGGTATTCCAATATTGAAAACTAATCAATCATTCCAAGTAGGTACCCTGACATTGACTGCAAATCAATCATCTTGAGTATTATTTTTGACTCACTCAAAAACAAATGGTCCAGTGGTTATGACGAAGTCCCTGTCAAAATTATAAAATTTGCTAAGAATACATTGATCAAACCGTTACTTCATTTAATTAATGCTTCCTTTATTTCAGGAATTTTTCCGCAACAGCTTAAAATTTCTAAAGTAATACCAGTTTATAAGAAAGGAGAAGACACAGACATTGAAAATTATCGTCCAGTTTCTATTTTACCTGCAATATCAAAAATTTTTGAAAAGTCAATGTATTTGAGATTGGTAAAACATTTAGATGATAATAACCTTTTCAGTCAAGAACAACATGGTTTTATAAAGGACAAATCTGTTAATAGTGCATTAATTAGCTTTACCGAATCTATAATTGATTCAATGGATGAAAAGAATAAGGTAGCAGGGATATTTATGGACTTATCAAAGGCTTTTGATAGCATATCCCATGATAAAATCATAACAAAATTAAAATATCTAGGAGTTAAACCCCCTTATTTAAATTGGTTCAAAAGTTATCTTGAAAATAGAAGTCAATATGTTGAAATATAAAAAACTGAAGGAAATCAAATTTTGAAATACAAGTCACATTCCCAAATAATTAAATATGGGGTACCTCAAGGATCCATACTTGGCCCTTTATTATTTATTTGCTATATAAGGGACATGCCAAATTGTCTTAGCAAACTAATCAACATAAAAAACCAACTCATACTTTATGCAGACGACTCAAATCTCATTATGTCAGCAAAAACTGACTTGGAAATAGAAATAAATTCATTCATTGAACTAACAAAAATTCAGAATTTTTTTATTTCAAATAGTTTAATACTAAACACACAAAAGACTAATTTTATCCCTTGTAGTACAAAGCAAAACAGAGAGACTCCCGATTTTAATATTTACATTGACGATAAAGTAATAAATCAAGTTGATAATACTAAATTTCTAGGACTTCATATTGATACCCATCTGAGTTGGGACATGCATGTTGACAACATTCTATCAAAAATAAATTCTGGGATATATGCTTTAAAAAGGTTGTATTATCTTTGTAAAATAACTGTTTTGAGATATGTCTTTCATGCTCATGTGCAATCCCATATATACTATGGGATTTGTGTTTATGGAGGAACTACTTGTCAAAACTTAGATAAAATTTTAATTGGTCAAAAGAGAGCCTTAAGAGCTATGTTAAATCTAAAGTCTGATGAATCTGTAAAACAGCATTTCACTAACCAAAACATTTTAACTGTTTACAGCATGTATATATTGGAATGTGTTATGTACGTCAGAAATAACAAATCTAATTTTTTAACTCACCAAGATATCCACAATTACAATACAAGAAACAAAAACAGAATTGTCTTACCTATACATAATTCAGAGTTTTTTAAGAGAAAACCATCTTATGCTGGCACTAATTTTTTAAAATACATTCCTACAGAATTACAGAATATTGAAAATTGTAACAAATTTAAAATGCTGTTTAAAGATTTTCTTATAAAAAATGCTTTTTATTCTTTAGAAGAATACTTTAATTCAAGCACGACAAATTGAATGCCATCTCCATTTTATTTTCATTTTGTTCCTGAATAATGTACATATACTGTATTACTAATGTTGGCCTAGATATAAGAATGCAAGATGACGCTATTTATTGTATGTTATGTACAACAAAAAATAAAGATATTTTGAATTTGAATTTTGAATTTGAATCACACAGTTGTCATTGTCTTGACAGATATTGGGCTGTGGTCTGATTATTGCGTCATCTTGCTGGAAAACATGGGACTGTCTGTCAAGACACGATTGTATAAAAAATTGTGGAAAGATATAATGAGTGCTTTTTCCGCTTTTCACTCATTTTTTTAAATAGTCAATTGACATTCCACTTAACACAGGTGAACTCGCAAGATAGACAAACAGGCGGTTTAAGAAATGGTTGTTTACTTCCTCCTTCTTCCTATTTCCGTGTGAACATGTCGTCGTAAATCACATTGAGAAATGTAGATGCAATGTGATGCAAAATGTGATACATTACTGTATTGGTGGTGTAACGAATTGGAGACTGAAGGCACTAAAACATAAAAGTTATTTTTTTCTAGAATAAATTGTTAATAATGTCCCGATCATCACTTCCGATGAAGCGGAGTTCCGATGTCACCGAGTTCGATGAGCGAGAGTGTACTGTATTTCTATAACTTTCACTGTTTCTTTTTATTAAAACATATGACTATAATAATTGAATAATGCAAAACAATCGAATTTTTATCTTCTTAGTCAGAAATAAATTCTTTCAATAGTTTTCTATTTCTCTTACATTAATTCATACTCAATAATGTGGCAACAAGGAGTAAAATTACAGATTTACAAGACCTTGTTACTACTTTAAATCCAGGTTGAAATAATAAAACGTCTTCCAACACTACTCGATATATTTACACTTGTACTGTAATTGTTTACAAGACAATAAATATATATAAAAGATCTTATAATGGCGTTCGATTTCGACCAGTCACACCGGTCATCTCAGGCGCAATCCGAGACTGAGAGAATCAAGATGGCGTCCTTGCTTAAAAAATTTAAATCAATTTATAACTAAAATGACACAACAAACAAGTACACAAAAAAGTCAAGAGAAGTCAAAACCAAGTACCACAAGGAACTGCTACAGAGCAATGTGTTAAACTTGGATGGTTTTTATAAAATCTGGAAACATTTTAAAACTACATTCAGCGCTTATCAATAGTTTTTGTTGAATATATCTATTTATCTGTTGTAACACTCAAATATGAATTTAGTATTATTTTTATATAACAGCTGTTTATTTTTTGTTGATTATTAGATGCAGTTTTGAGATGTTTTGTTACTTAACTTTTGTATTTGATTTTACAAATAAAATAATTTCTATTTATTGTGATGTTTTCTGACATGGTAGCAGATAGATGTGGTTAATTTGAGATGGGAAATTATTTATTTGTAAAATGTCATAGGAAAAACAAATACAAAAGTTAAAAGGAGTTGTAAACTTTCCTACATGGAAAATAGTAATGAAAGTAGTAGGCCTACTAGACTATGATGGGCTTTTCGATGTTATAGACGGTAATTTCTCTAACCCAACAGTAAATTCACCAAAATACGAAGAGACATTAGGAAAATGGACTAAGGGTGATGCAAAAGCAAGGAAGACGATTATTTTGTCACTGGATACAAACCCCCTAGCCTACTTTGAGTTAGTGGATGCACAATGGAACAAGAGATGTGGAGAAAACTTTACCAGATTTACGATGTAAAATCCACAGAAAATATAGATATCTTGAGGAATAAATTCCACAACATTACTTGGAAGCATTCACTGGGGATTCAGGGGCATCTGGCCAAATTTGACGAAGTACAAACTCAGTTGACAATGCTGGACAAACCAATCAACAAAGGTGATGTTTGCGCCAGACTACTTATAACCTTACCAAAAGACTTTGATTACATCTATGTTACTTGGCATGACCTATAATGTAATGCGGGATTATGACAAAACAAAATGAAAACTCACATATTAAGATGAATACCTTTAGAAAGGTTTTATTTAACTAGAAATACACACATCACTTTATAAGAACAAGGAAAAGAACTATTAATAAACAAACATTATAAATTAACCATCTGATTGGATAAACAAAATATACAAATAATATAACATTCTTCCCTCCAGGGGTTTTCTGATTTACGTCTCATAATCATCAAGGTACCTTGGGGTACGTCTTTGTCTATAGCTTCGTCGAGGACTGCCTTGAACATTTCTAGTGTCATTGTGCTCACGTAACATTTCTTTATTTGTAACTTGAGACATATTACTTTCTTGCACATCTTGACTTGTTTCGTCATTATTGTTGTCAGGTTGCTCACTTGGATTGGTAGGACTGTCTAAAGTTTCGTGGTTTTCTTTTGCAAACGCAGGAATATCTACTCTGGATCTCCCTATAGGGGCTAGATGTCGTGTAGAAACAGTTGCCTCTCTGCCATCAGCATATTGAACATGGGCATACTCAGCATTTCCATGGAGTAACGTAACTTCTTCTACAAGTGGTTCGTATTTTGATGCTCTGACATGTTTCTTCAAATATACAGGTCCAGGTGTAAGCAACCATGAAGGAGCCGATTGGCCATTCCCGGTTCGTCTTGGATGAATGAACATCCGTTCATGTGGGGTGGCATTAGTGCTTGTACACAATAGGGAGCGAACAGAATGTAGGGCACTTTGCAACACAGATTCCCAACGCGTTGTATCTAGATTAGCTGATTTCAAGGCAAGTTCAATACTCTTCCACAAAATGCCATTGTATCTTTCTACTTGCCCATTCCCTTGTGGGTTATAAGCCGTCGTTCTACTAGTGGCGATACCAAGAGTATTCAAAAACTCCTTTAATTCTTGCGACATGAAAGAACTTCCGCGGTCAGAATGTAAATAAGTTGGTATGCCAAATAAGTAGAAAAGATTCTTTAGATGATTGATTACCGTTGAAGATGACAGATCAGAACAAGGGAAGGCAAACGGAAACCTCGAATACTCATCTATCACCACTAAAAGATAACAATTCCTACTCACTGTCGGCAATGGCCCTTTGAAATCTATGTTGAGTCGTTCAAAAGGCGAAGTCGCTTTAATGAGTGTTCCATTATGTTTGAAAAACCGTGGTTTAATAGCAGCGCAAACATCACATGAGGCAATTACACGACGCACTTCTTCCAAAGAATACGGTAAATTTTTGCTTCTTATGTAATGGTATAAACGAGTAACTCCTGGATGACAAAGTGCTCTATGAATTTCTTTCAGATTCTTTGTTGGATCTAAGATGGCTGAACAAATTCGTGAAAAAGCATCTGCAGTGACATTTTCTTTACCAGGCCGATAGATTATGTCATAGTGAAAACAGGATAACTCCATCCGCCATCGCATTATTTTTTCATTCTTCACTTTTCCATGTTTTGTATTATCGAACATAAATGACACTGACCTTTGATCTGTGATAAGTTTGAAATGATTGCCAACAAGAAAATGTCACCATTTGTGAAGAGCTTCAACAATTGCTTGAGCTTCCTTCTCAACTGAAGAGTGTTTTAGTTCAGAACCTGATAAAATCCTTGAGAAGAATGCTACGGGACGACCAGATTGAGATAAAGTTGCAGCAAGAGCAGTTTCAGACAAGCTCACCTACTGGGACCACATCAGGGGTGTGTGTGACAAATCAGCCGAAGTGACGTCCTGCCTTGGAAGGCTGATGGCCAACGTCGGAGGACCGAGCCAGTCGAAACGGAGGCTGTTGCTGTCGACGGCTCAGGCCATCATGCTCTACGGAGCAGAGATTTGGGCAGATGCGACGAAAGTCAAGAAATACCGGACTCGCATGCTGGCGGTACAGAGACGTGGCGCGCTCAGGGTCGCGTCCTCGTACCGAACAGTCTCGCAAGCAGCCGTGCTGGTCATTGCGGGAGCCATTCCCATTGACCTGCTGGCACAAGAGAAGAAGGCCATCTTTAGGCGTGCACCCGAGATGGATCGCGAGGAGGCTGCCGAGCTGGCTCGTGGCCAAACAATGGCCATCTGGCAGCGTCGATGGGATGAAGACACGACTGGAAGGTGGACATGGCGTCTTATCGGGAACCTGGAGCCGTGGGTTTGCCGCAACCACGGGGAGGTAAACTTTTTCCTCACCCAGTTCCTGACAGGTCATGGCTACTTCCGTCTGTACCTTCACCGAATGGGCAAGGTTGACTCGCCCAGGTGCAGGTACTGCGGATATGACGGAGACGACGCGCACCACACTTTCTTTGTGTGCCGTCACTTTGATGAAGAACGGACTGCCCTCGCCGACTCAGTTGGCGGTCATGCAACCCCGGACAACATCGTGGGGAAGATGCTGCAGGGCAGCGATAGCTGGAACGCTGTGGCTGAATTCGTTCTGTCCATTCTGCGCCAGAAGAGGAGAGATGGGTGTCTGGAGTGACCACAGAACCGAGGACAGCAAGAGGTTGATCACCAACTGAAGAAACCCGAAAGGGACAGAGGCCACACATTGCAATGTCGCAATGAGCAGACGCTCGGGTCGATTACAGTGGATGTGGTGACAGCACGCGTTGGGGGTTATTTTAGCAGGTATGCCCTTGGGTAGCGAGAGACTACAATCGCATACCCCAAGCCGCCCTGAGGCGGGACCTCGACATCACTGCTGTCTGATGTCATAAAGAGGCTGGAGACCCCTGCTCGCCACTTGAGTAAAGTGGTGTAGAGGGCCCGCACTTTTGTGTGCGGGTAAGAGCTATTTTTTCCTCCATCCAGCGTGGTAAAACAAAAAAAAAAAAAAAAAAAAAAAAAAAGAGCAGTTTCAGAAGCATCTGTTTCAACTGTGAAAGGTGTTTCTGGATCAATACTTGTTAAAACTGCATTTTCAATCTCCTTTTTTAAAGTTTCGAATGCATTAAGTGCCTCTCGTGCCAGAGGAAATGAACATCTCGCTAGTGGGGCTACCTTGTCTGAAAACTGAGGGATATGCGAAGAATAGTGTGAAAACATCCCCAAAGTCCTTCTTAATGATGCAACATCTCTAGGCGGAGGTAGTTTTCTTAAAGGATCCAGTCTAGCAGGGTCTGGCCTTATGGTCTTATTTGTAATCAAATATCCTAGGAGGTTGATAGAGGTAGTAGAGAATGATGACTTGTCGCTGTTAATTGTTAAATTATACTTTTTAGCTGCTTCCATGAATCTTCTGAGATTGCCATCATGTTCAGCTTGGGATTTTCCACAAACGGTTACATCATCTAAGTATGTGTATGTATCTTTGAGATTTTCCGTGCGAATAATTTCATCAATAACTCGTTGAAATGCAGCAACACCATTTGTTACCCCAAATGGAATACGCTTGAACTGGAAAAGCTGACCGCAAGCCTCAAAAGCTGTGTATGGTTTATCTTCATCTCGGATTGGAATTTGATGGTAAGCGCTTTTCAAATCTATTGTACTAAAGACCTCATTGTTTGCAACGTTATTTACAATTTCCTCTATTCTTGGTAATGGATATGCATCCAATAGTGTGAAACGGTTAATGGTTCTAGAATAGTCTATAACCATTCTTTTCTTGTGATTGTCACTAGACACAACTAGTGGCTGGGCCCTCCACGGAGAAATACTGGGCTCGATTATACCTGCACGAAGAAGTTGTGTTATCTCGTTTTCAATGAACTTTAAATCTTCTACCGAGTGTCGACGAGATTTTATTGCAATGGGCTTACATTCTGGCTTAAGATTAGAAAATAAAGAAGCAGGTTGAACGCATGCTGCAGCAACACTACATACTTTCAAGGGGTCTTTGATTCCACCAAATTTTAACTGTACACTTTCATGCTGTTTTAGTATATCATGTCCTATGATTATATCTGCACACAGGTCCGAGAGAATGAAAAGATTAACGTTATCATAGGAATGACCCAAAACTTTGAGATTAACTTTACATTGTCCTTTAATGCTAGATGTCATAGACATTGAGGCCATAGAAACCTTACCCATTGAAGGACCAATACTTAAAAGAAGTTTATTGGCTGTATTTTCATTTATGAAACTTAACGTGCTACCTGTATCTATAAGAGCAAACACATTTTTGTCATTAATGGTAGCAGGAACAGTACTCCTAGCTAACCCCCCAGCAGTGGCAACAAGATCAACAGAGCCATTTATTTCTCTTCGTTCATTGATTTTCGTCTTAGAGGTCTGTTTGGACACGGATTTGCATACCTTAGCGAAATGACCCAGTTTACCACATAAATGGCAAGTAATATCCTTAGCAGGGCATTTCATGCGTGGGTGTTTGAAATTGCCACAGTAAAAACACTTCTGATGGACAGCAGCCACAGTCGTGCTGTCTGTATTACACACTGAACTAGGTTGACTAGATGTTTGAAAATGAGATGAAATATTATCTTTAGACGAAACAGCATTTACAGGTACCGTCGAGGAAAATGACAAAGACTGATTGTATGCTAATTCTAGGGACCTGGCTTGTTCATAGGCATCTTCTAATGTTAAACTATACTTTTCCAAAAGCCGTTGACGTATTTCAGTAGACTTAAGGCCCGAAATGAAGGCATCACGGATGAAACTATCTCTATGTTCCTCTGCTGTTACAGCTTTAAACTGACAATTTTTACTTAATACTTTAAGCGCCTGGAGATACTGATCGACTGATTCATCAGGTAATTGACATCGAGTAGCCAATTTATGTCTGGCAAAAATTTCATTGACTGGTTTATTGTAGATACTGTCTAGCGTTTTAATAGCACTGTCATAGGTTTTACAATTACTGATAAACTCGTCTATATCTGAAGAAATGTAATTTACAAGTATTTTCAACTTATCATCATCAGAAACGGCTGGTTCAATACTAATAATGAAGTTATGAAATGTCCTAAACCAATGATTCCATTCTTTACTAGCTGAGGCTGAATTGGGATCTACTTTGAATACTTCAGGTTTTAGAATCTTTTCCATTTTCTAGTTAAATAAATTGTAATGAGGGATTATGACAAAACAAAATGAAAACTCACATATTAAGATGAATACCTTTAGAAAGGTTTTATTTAACTAGAAATACACACATCACTTTATAAGAACAAGGAAAAGAACTATTAATAAACAAACATTATAAATTAACCATCTGATTGGATAAACAAAATATACAAATAATATAACACCATGTTATATTTTCATGTAACGAGATGAAAACATGAGATGCACTACAAAAGAAGTGTTTGAACTACGAGTTGCGCTTTGAAAGACAGGGACGACGCAAGTATAGCAGTTGCTACGGTCTCCAACATGAAGGTGAATGATAAAAGTAAGAAGTATGATCAAAATAAACCCTCAAAGAAACCAGACTAAAGTAAAAATAACGAAAAAAGATGTTTTTCATGTGGAGAAATTGGCCACTTTTCTAAAAACTGTAGGATTGGTGTGGTATGTTTTAAAATGTCACTCAAAAGGCCATAAAGCTAACAACTGCCCAAATGAAAATAAACATTTGATGACAAGGCTAAAAATAGAAGTAAAAAATTGTTTTGATCTAAATGATTGGATTGTTGATAGAGATGCTTCACACCACATAACCAACCATAGGGAATGGTTTGCAAATTATACCCCTTTTGACAAGCCTAAAAATATGGACAGTGCCTGTCAGGGTGTTCGAGCTTTGGGTTGTGGGTATATAAATGTCATGGTTTTTAATGGGAATGAATGGTCTTCCCGATATTTTGAAGATGTGTGGTACTGTCCTGATGCTTCTTATAATCTATTTTCAGTGAGAAAAGCAGCCGAAAAGGGTATCGATCAAGTTGTTACTCTTGAAACAACAGTAAAAGAGCAACAAAAACAATAACAAAATTATATCTATGAAAAAAATAACAATAAATTATTAAAAGTATGAAACTATTGAGACCATAAATGTCTAAAAATCAACCTATAATACCTAATATCTAAATACCTATAATACCCAACATTATCAACAGTTCTAAATTTATAGAGAAAAGTTAGCAACAAGACCAGAGGTATAAGAGACCATTCCAGATGTCATTCTTGAAATTAACTTTAAAACTCTGTATGAAGTTACATTCAAAAAAATAATCAGGCAAACTGTTAAATGTTCTTGGTACAAATACTTCTGAGGATCTGATTCCATATTTATTCTTAAATCTAATGACATGGTAATAATTTCTTCTTACTCTATTAGGATGTGTACCTATTTACAATTTTAAATAAATTTTCTGTACAGATTAAAAATAAAAACAATTTACTAGCAGGTAAGGTTGAGTAAATGGAAAATTTGTTAAGGATGGAAGCTGCACACAGTGGTAAAATGCATTTCAATGTTTGTTCCTGGAGATGTTCTACTTTTTTATATGTGACATTGACCCCCAAGCCCTTAAACCATTGAACATTTTTTATACTTTGATATGAAAATCTACCGACTATAATTGAAAATCTTACCAGCCAGTTAAAAAAATAATAAGTTAGTTTACCTTATTAATTTATTTGTAACCACAGAAACAACTGGTTTGTAACCATTCAACCAGTTTGAAGTAGGCCTATTTCTAGGCCTAAATGGTTAATATTAGTTTGTTAACTCTTAGAGATAGATGGTAAAAAGAGCATCAGGAGGAATGAATATAGAAGATGAAAGAAGAAAATGACTCAAGAAGCAACAATTCACAAAGGAGTGGTAGGGTTACTGGTTGCAAACAAGAAACCGCAAATATTTTTATATCGATTTTATTTACAATTAGAAGAGGAATGTAAAATATAACCAGAATGATGTTAAAATCAGGTCCTTTTTGTAATTAAATGTTATTTATTTATTTCCATTTGCAAAGCCATTTTCTTAAATACAAATTATTTTAATAACGATTTATTTATTGTAACAAATTGGATGGGTAATTTAGCTATAGATAAATATGCTATCAATTATATATAAGTTACTTCGATTTAAATATTACAAATTGTTATGATAAAATAATAAATATAACTTTCAAAACTGGAGTGTTAAGTGCTGATAACAATTATTAAGTAATACATTAATGATTTACAAGACAATTTATTAATTTTTTATCAATAAACTTTGTTAAATTCCACTAAAAATGAACACAGTATTACTCGGCCCTCGGTATAATTCGTTTATCACCGACTGTCCTCGAAAGCACAATAATCGGCATTGTTTTAAGATTGGCATCTGAATCACTACATGGTTGGCAACACTGTCAACACTTTCCCCCACTCCTTTCCTCAAGAGTTCTCCGGGCAATTTGGCGCTTTCACACTTGACGACACGACAACGACACGATATCGCGACGATATCGTTGAGCACCAAAATCAATGTTATCTTATTTACCGTTTTCACACTTGATGACACTCCGCAAAAAAGTCGTTGTAGTGTTGTTATCATCGATTGGTGCAACTGATGGTGTCGTCACGATATCGTCCCGATATCGTTTGGCAGCAATTTCAATTAGATATTATGGAAGTGTTTCACACTTGCCGATTTGTCGGTTTCGGATCGTTGACGTGTCGTCATGGCCCGGCCGGTCGGCGAGCACCGTCCTCCCATCAGTCCGGGATGTGTCGGTGCATAAACGCTGACTTTTATTTTGAGATTTTTGTATTACTATACTCTATAACATGATGTCCTTTTAAGTGATAAAAATTATAATTATGAATTGTTTTCTAGTTTTTATGCAGACTTTCTATCTTCTTAATTCAATAAGAATTTCTTATGTTAGGGCCTAAATATTTTGTTCTCTCGACATACATAACCGGTTATCAAAAGTAAGGTGTAATTTTAAAGCTGATGATCTTATGTGTGTGCGAATGTGTACTTATTTACAGCTAGAGCTAAGCTGGCACTTCGGCGTGGCACGGCAGTGAAGGCGGAATTTGGGTGGAAGCTAGATAAAGACCTTTCTGCGAACGTACCGCTGCTGCCTCATATACCTTGTTGGTGCCCCCAGACGATGACTAATAGGAGACGATACTGTTTTTGACATACAACGGGAATTATTAAATAAGCTGCCTGTATTGGGGTAATTTTGAACTGGTTTTCATGTTTTGACAAAAACCCTTTTTAAGTTGTTTTTTAGTATAAATATGTTAACACGTTCGCTACCAGCCGCCGCATATATGCGGCGGTCATGCCAATCCCACAGCCCACCAAAATAATCGTGGACATCCCTGTAGACCGGCCCTAGTGGTTGTGACTTATGCCACAGACCACGAATAGAAACTGTCCAAAATTAGTTTTCACACTTCAAAATATCTCAATTTCATTAAATAAAAAAATATATACAATTTTCTCTTCATTTTTGGTAATTTTTTGAGCGCCGCACATTTGCGGCGCATGGTCAGAGACTAAGTGACGCATGTTAGTGTCGGCACTAATATAACCTTATTTTTGGTCATAACCTTTGAAAAGCGAAAAATAAAATACGGCTTATACATAAAAATATTGTTTTGAAATATTTAGTTTACAAAAAGAGTTGTTTACAATTCATTTACGTAGTATAATCATAATGTTTTACAAGTTTACAAAATGCAAATGTTTATACATTTTTCTTACACAATAAACTTTTTTCAATGTGTCATATAAGAGATTTGATGAATATTTGTGTAATGATATATCAAATACGTTAAAAAATGTTACTTTAAAAATACATTAAATAAAAATTTACGTAAAACATTTTAGTGACGTCAGTGATCGTTTTAGCAACAGACCAAATGCCGCACATATGCGGCGGACTATCCCGTAGGCCGCGCCTAAACTGTCTGACCATTAAGAAATTTCGTATTTAGTATCATGGAACCATCGCCGCAGATATGCGGCGGCAGTCTTTTTTAATGAGCCCAGCCGCCGCAGATATGCGGCGGTGGGCTCTCAGTAGAACTCGCCCGCCGCAAAATTGCGGCGGCGGGCTGTGGTTACGATTTTTTTTAACATTGTGGTAGCGAACGTGTTAAAGTATTTTTAATTCTACATTATTCAGGATACATCATAAAAATTTTGAGTAAAATTCCTATTATAAACAAAAATTTACGATTGTTGGCAAGATATATCTCATGATTTGTGGAGTTAAAGCGAATGCCATCCAATTTTCATGTTTTTTGTGTCGTAGATAGGGCTTAGTCCTTAATTGTTTCCCCAAAATTATGATAATAATCGGACAAAATAACAGCGCTATCCAGAAATAAGATGTTCTGGGATGAACCCAGCTTTGTCTATTTCTTCTCCTTCTTTTAGCGAATTTCCCTATAGGGAATACACTATTACGGTAGCGCTATTCGCTATTCCATATATATATATATATACTAGCTGTTTCCCGTCACGGCTTCGCCCGTGATTGAATTTATTTTTTAGGTAGTAAAATCTTTTAAAGAGCAACGAAATCTACTTCCTTAAAAATTACATTAAAACAATGAAGCAGAGTGAGTGGAGCTCTGAAGCAGAGGTGGATTTGAACATTTGCCGCCCCTGGGCTAACCATTCGGCACCGCCCCCCCCCCCCCCCCTTCTCCACAAAGTTGAGGAGCATTAGTTCTGCTGTAGTTCATACCACGGTAAAAAAAATTAACTCGACAATTCGGATAGTTCGAGAATATAATGTTATACAGAACATAGATATATACAGATTATTGAATACAGAAAATAGGTTATTAGATGAAATTCCCCCGCAATTGCCGCCGTTTTTCTTCTGTAAAACCGTGATTTACAGCCAATATACTATCGTTCGATCGGTATTTTCGGCCATTGGATATCGCGGCTTCCGTTGCTAGCAACGGATTTTCTGATATCAAAGAATCATTCAATTGAGATCCTATATTATAAAAGACGCGGCGGATGTCAAGGCCTATTATATTAGCTCTGGCTCTGGGTAACGCAAAGGGCAAATTGACATTTTGGAGATCCCAAAATAACAAACATAACCTAATTGGACGAGGAAGGTTGAAAGAATGATGTCACTATCACTTCTATGATTATCACTTCTATTATAAACTCTGTGATTTGGTAATACGTGATATTAAAACAATATTAAAAATAAAGCCTTCAATCCAAAAATTAACAATCGTTAATTAATTTTAAAATCTTTTTAGTTCTCAAACAAAAACTATCATTACGGTTACGATTATTGAGAAAATTTAGGCTCATTTTACAAGGTCATATATGCTCAAAGTTTCTTTTTAATGCAGTAACAGGGAAAAAATTAACGACGTAATAAAATGATAAGCAAGCTAGCCAGCAAGTGATATTACCCAGCAAGTTGTTTTTCAGTATGAAGTTTTTACACGTCTGTCTGGTGATATGCTGAAAAAAATACCTTGAATGGTTTAAATTAAACCAATGATGGGAGTTTAAATTATTACAATAAAAAAATATATTTTCAAGAATACAAGTTTTGTTTGGCCACGTAAAATTTTCCTTTTTGGAGAAAGCCACTTGGCTATTCCCATTTTCTTACGGGTGGCTGAACTTTTCCTTGTACCGGTACGGGACAGTGCGGTTGCGTCTAGTGATCGCAGGACGAACTATCCAAGGCACTGTTCTTCTTCACACTATTATTGTTTATTATTAATCTTCGCCTGTATTTTGCTTGTTTTCCAGTATATAAAGGGGCGTGTTACAACACAAAGAGGGCTTGAAAAATTAAGGTACATCTTTGATGAAGTATTTGATAGGTTTTATTAATACACATATTTTTTACTTTCTATCATAAAATTTGCCGCCCCCCCCAAATTTTGCCGCCCTGGGCTATAGCCCTTTTAGCCCATATGTAAATCTGCCCCTGCTCTGAAGGTATTTTGCAAAACCTGTTGTTAGTGAGTAAAGGTTTCTTAAATAGAAAAGGTCCTGAGATCCTATGAGCAAATAGGAACGACATGTCAAATTTCAACCCCGTAGGCCCTACAGTTATTCTGAAGTCTTATGGGGCGGAGCCCTAAAGAACATAAAAAAATATATTTGCAAAACTGTTTCTTAGTGAACGAACACCTATTATCAAAACGGAGCGTTTACGTTAAACTTCAAACCGTAGGATCTATGGTAGTTTTGAGAATTTGTGGGGAGGAGCCCTAAAGGAAATTTGCAAAATTGTTTCTTATTGATCACCTATGAGCAAATAGGAACGTCCATGTTAAATTTAAAACCCGTTGGCTCTTGAATAATTTTGAAGTCAGGTGGGGGTGTGGAGCCCTAAAGAACTTCAAAAATTATATTTACAAAACTATTGCATAGTGAGCACCTGTTAGCAAAACGGAACATCCACGTTAAATTTATAGCCCCTACATATGGTAATTTTGAGGTTCTATGGGGCAGAGCCCTAAAGGAAATTTGAAAATTATTTTTTAGTGAGCACCTATGACATAGATTTTGGGTGAGTTGGTGGCTTAGTGGTTAGCGCGCCGGACTTCGGGACCATGGCAGCGATGTCGTGGGTTCGAATCCGCGTTCTGGCTAGTGACTTTTATCAGTACCTTTCACCTTGTACTGTAGCGGCTCACCCTCTTACTTTGTCTAATACGACCCACGCACAGACCAATAGTCTATGTGGACGGGGCAAAGTAAGGCAAAAAGAGGTCCGCCAACCTCTTTAAAAGAAAAAAAAAATAGAGGAGCGTCCACGTCAAATTTCAACCTCGTGGGCCCTAGAGTAACTTTCAAGACCTGTGGGGCGAAGTTCTAAAAAATTTTAAGAAACCATATTTTCAAAACCGTGTTTTAGTCAGTAACTATGAGCAGAGGAACGTCCGTTTAAAATTTAAACCCCGTAGGCCCAAAAGTAAATATTTTAAAATACACATATATTTGGAACACTTTGTCGTTTTGGCACACCATATATGCATGGTAAGTTGACATATTTTGTTTTTCTCTTAACAACAGCAACAACAACACCCCAGGATCTAAGGTAACCTTGAGGTTCTATGGGGTGGAGCCCTAAAGGAAATTTTCAAAATTATTTCTTAGTCAGTAACTATGAGCAAAGAGGAACGTCCGATTAAAATTTAAACCCCGGAGGCCCAAAAGTAATTTGAAGTCCTGTGGGGTGGAGCCCTTCAAGAACTTTGAAAACAATATTTTTTGCAAAACCGATTCTTTGGGAGCACCCATGAGCAAAAAGAAACGTCCGTATCAAATTTCAACCCCGGAGTCCCTAAAGTAATTCTGAAGTCAGGTGGGGCGGAGCTCTAAAGTGCTTTAAAAATTATATTTGCAAAACAGTTTCTTAGGGAGCACCCATGAGCAAAGAGAAACAGCCATGTCAACTTTCAACCCCATAGGCCATAAAATAATCCTCAAGTCCAGTGGGGCGGAGCCCTAAAGTGCTTCAAAAACTATATTTTTTCAAAACAGTTTCTTAATAAATATCTATAAACAAAGAGAATCGTCCATGTCAAATTTTAACACGTAGGCTATACAGTAATTGTGAGCTTCTGTGGGCCGGAGCCCTAAAGGGGATGTTTAAAGCACTTTTTTAGCGTCCAAGAAAAAAGAGATCACTCCAAATTTCAAGCGTGCAGGTTTCCTAATTTATATTTAAATTTGGCCATGCGGATAACATTATATTGAAATTTCGAAGGCCTGTGGGGCGGAGCCCTGGAGGAATTGTCAAAAATCGTTTCTAGGTGAACACCTAAGAGGCAAGACGAACGTGTGTTTAAAGTTACAAGTAAACACGTTTGGTAGTTCCTGAGATTTCATGATGAGTCAGTCAGTAATCACTCCCCGCCAGGTTTAGCTTTGTCGCTAAGCTCACTCGCCACAATTATCCTCTAGATTTTTATTACCAATCTTCCCTCAATAATTTAAATAAGAACAGCTGTTTAAAAGATTAATATTATATTTTAATGTAATCATATGTTCTATTACAAAAATGATGCTTCCATAGGAATAACATGGTAACTTTGAAGACGTGTGGGGCGGAGCCCTGAAGGAATTTTGCAAAATCGTTTCTTAGTGAGCACCTAGGAGGCAAGACGAATCTAAGTTCAAAGTTTCAAGTAAATCGGTTAGGTAGTTCCTGAGAATTCGTGATGAGTCAGTGAGTGGGATTTCGCTTATATATATACTAGCTGTTGCCCGTCACGGCTTCGCCCGTGATTGAATTTATTTTATAGGTAATACAATCGTTTTGAAGAGCAACGAAATCTAGTTCCTTGAGAATGACACTGGAACAATGAAGTAGTGTGAGTGGAGTTCTGAAGGAATTTCGCAAAACCTGTTCTTAGAGAGAAGGTTTCTTAAATAGAAAAGGCCCTAACCTATGAGCAAATAGGAACGACCATGTCAAATTTCAACCCCGTAGGCTCTAAAGTCATATTGAAGACATGTGGGTCGGAGCCCTAAAGAACATTAAACAGTACTTTTGCAAAACTGTTTCTTAGTGAACACCTATTAACAAACCGGAACCTTTACGTTAAATTTCAACCCGTAGGATCTATAGTAGATTTGAGAATTTGTGGGGAGGAGCCCTAAAAAAAATTTGCAAAATTGTTTCTTATTGATCACCTATGAACAAAAAGGAACGTCCATGTCAAATTAAAAACACGTTGGCCCTTGATTAATTTTGAAGTCAGGTGAGGTGGAGCCCTAAAGAACTACAAAAACTATATTTACAAAACCATTTCGTAGTGAGCACCTGTTAGCAAAACGGAATATCCACGTTAAATTTATACCCCCTAGAATCCATGGTAATCTTGAGGTTCTATGGGGTGGAGCCCTAAACGAAATTTTTCAAAATTATTTCTTAGTAAGTAACTATGAGCAAAGAGGAACGTCCGATTCAAATTTAAACCCCGGAGGCCCAACAGTAATTTTGAAGTCCTGTGGGGCGGAGCCCTAAAGAACTTGGAAAACTGTATTTGAAAAACTGTTTCTTAGTGAGCGAGCACCCGTGAGCAAAGAGAAACGTCCATGTTAAATATCGACCCCGGAGGCCCAAAAGTAATTTTGAAGTCCGGTGGGGCGGAGCACTAAAGAACTTTGAAAACTGTGTTTGCAGAACCGTTTTCTTAGCACCCATGAGCAAAGAGAAACGTCCATGTCAAATAACGACCCCGGAAGCCCTAAAGTAATTTAAAGTCCTGTAGGGCGGAGTCCTAAAAGGGATGTTTAAAACACTTTTTTGAGCACCTAAGAAAAAAGAGATCACTCCAAATTTCAACCGTGCAGGTTTCCTAATTTGTATTTAAAATTGGCCATGCGGATAGCGTTATATTAAAATTTCGAAGGCCTGTGGGGTGGAGCCATGAAGGAATTTTGTTAAATCATTTCTTAGTGAGCACCTAAGAGGCAAGACAAACCTGTGTTTAATGTTTCAAGTAAATACGTTTGGTAGTTCCTGAGATTTCATGATGAGTCAGTCAGTAATCACTCCCCGTCAGATTTAGCTTGGTTGCTAAGCTCACTCGCCGCAACTATCCTCTAGTTTCTTATTACCAATCTCCCCTCAATAATTTGAATCAGAACAGCTGTTTACAAAATTAATATTCCTTAATGTAATCATATGTTCCAATACAAAAATGTTGCTTCCATAAGAATAACATGGTAACTTTGAAGACGTGTGGGGCGGAGCCCTGAAGGAATTTTCAAAAACCGTTTCTTAGTGGATGCCTACACCCTAAAAGGAACGTCCATACAAAATTTCAAGGTTCTATGTCTAGTAGTTTAGGCTGTGTGTTGATACGTGAGTCAGTGGTATTTGACAAATATATATATATATATGTCCGTGGAACTGATAACTTTTGAAGGGGACTTCCCCTTAACTTTTGATGAAATTTGGTATGGAGGTGTAAGACTAGGTCTATTTTCATGAGTTCGCGAACCAGCAGTGTCGGATTATGGGAACGGGGTTTTATGGGATTTCAAAGGGGTCAAAATGGGTTTTTGGCATTTTTGGGCGTTAATTTTTAAAATTCATCAATTTTAACTGAAACCATTTAAAAGAGCTTAAAAAAACAATTTGGTATTTTGAATTTTTATCATAGCATAACTGGTTACGGGGCAAATTCAAAAATGTGTTTTCCATGTTATTCTTACGGAAAATCAAGAAAACCCTATATCTTGCTTATTTATTGACATAACTTAATCAAATTTGGTATGAACATTATCTATATAAGGTTTAACTTATACTTGCTTACAAAACCCATATGGCGGCAAACCTACATACTCACCCCCATGGGGTTTAAGGGGAAAATAAAAAATTGTCAGAGTTTGATACAATTTTGTGTTTACATTCACCAATTATTGATTAACTTAGATTTTCTAACAACACCCAATGGCAGAAAACCTACATACTCGATCCTATGGTGTTTTTTATGGGGAAAGTAAATAATCTGAAATTCCATTGGAAATTCGCTGAGTACGTTAGGTCTGCTGCGACGGGGGTATTTCTTCTTATATTAGTCGGGGCATTCCATGCCAAATGAGCCTCTGAGGTATTTAAAAAAAAAATTTGTTTACAATTTTTTATGTTGTGAATAATAAGTAAAAATGTCAAATTTTACTGTGGGATTTTAAATTTTTTTAAATACTACTTTTTCAAAGAGTTTTTCAATGTTAAGAAACAAGAATCTTACAGCTGTTAAAGTTGAGTTTGGAAGCTCAAGTTTGCATTCTTTAAACCTTTATTTAGCAGCCACTGTTATTCTCCACTTTTGGAGAGAAGAAACTACAGCTGTTTTACAACAGGTTGACATATATACTTTTGAGGTAAGATGAAGTTCTTTATTAGTAATTGTTATTCTTTAAGTGCACTGCAAGGCGTAACACCCGTTACAGAAAACATCTAAAAGTTTTGATTTTGTTACGAATAAATTTTATTATTTTAAACCATTTTGGGAAAGTAAGGGATTATCCATCTACTACAACATTACCAAAGGATTTTTGGGTGTGATGAATATTTAAACTGATTTTGTGTGTAACGGGTGTTACAGTATTGCATGTAACGGGTGTTACATATTCATACTGTGTTATTTTTTTGACATACTGCTAAGTTAAACACTTTTTTAATATGAAATATCTTTACACTAACCTATAGGCTATTAGCCAGTATGAATGGGCCTAAGTAAATATTCAAGTGAAGTTCGTATTACGCAATATTGTAACTTTTTCAGTGTTGAGGTAATGTTTTTTGCCATATATATATATATTTTGCATATGCTCTGCCTAATTATGATGGCTTTAATATAGCTTTAAAAAACTTGGTTTTACTATATAAATGTTAAATACAAAATTTGTATTTTAGCAAAATTATTTTATGAAATAACTTTTTTCTTCTCTACGTATCAGGATGTGACTACGGTATGTTGAGTAGGTATATATTTCTGTATTTAGAGGCTTTGTTCCTTATTTAACTTTATACCTGATTAAATGTTACAAATCTTGAACTAGGTAACTAATTTGAAATAAATTTTTTTCAGATGTTGTGGCTCCGCTAAAGAAAGATTGAAGAAATCCCCGGAAGAAACTAAAATGATCCAGTCAAATTTGAGCCCATCTACAAAAAGTTCATCTTCAAATATAAAAACTGATAGAAATTAAGATTTATTATTATAGCCTACTGTGTCCAATTAATTATTATACTCATCATTATAGTATATTATTGTTATTATTAAGGGATTATATTAATATTATTCAGTTTTTTACCATACGGGTATTTATTATTATTATTAAAATTATTTATTATAACTAATTAAGTATTGTGTATAGAATTAATATACTGTATTTAAATACATTTTTAAATGTATTTAACTTAACTTTGATTTTTTACATCCTCCATCTTATTGTGAGCGAATATGCCTCAACTTATTGTATTTTAGTAACATTTTTTATTAATAAATATAAGTCTTTGGTTTTAGTGTGATTAAAAAATAATAATTTTTAATTATTGTAATTGTTTATACCTTATTACTGATTAATTTAAGTAAAAAGTCTTACTTTTAGCAACTACGTAACACCCGTTACATTTCCATGTAACACCCGTTACGCATGATTTTATTTAATATATAAGAACATTTAATGCCAATAACTGTATAAATAACAGTTCCATTATATGCATTTATTTGGGAGTAACTCCTATTTTTTCATAATTTTATTCTTTTTAAATTCACAGAGTTTTAAGATGATTTACAAAAGGGTTCAATGACAGGTTCATTTTCAGTAACACCCGTTACACCTCTATTTCCTTTAGAATTTCAAAACTGGAAAGGAAAAAACATTTTTTACCATATAAACTGATGAAGAATAAAGAATACTTTTGAAATAACATCAATGTTTAAAGGTCAGTTTTTCTTTTTTCAAGCAATTTACAATAAAAGTGTCCGAAGTGTAACACCCGTTACAATGGAATGACCCAGTCAAAGAAGACAAAGCAAATAAAAATGACTGTTAAACTCCGTCATCTTAAGGTTGAAATTTTATTTTGGCACTAATACCGTGTCGTTGTCGTGTCGTTGACGTGTCGTTGTCGTATCGTCAAGTGTGAAAGCGGTAGGGCGCTTCCACACTTGACGATACGACGACACGACACCAAGACGACAACGACACAGCACCGGTAAATTTTTCCGCTTTCACACTTGACGACACGACATGACAACAACGCAATATTGTTTCCAAAATAAAATTACAACGTTGAAGCTGTCAGAGTCCAACATCTGATCTTACTTTTTCTTTTGGACTAAAAAAAAATAAGTAGAATAAGTAGACGATTCTGAGTCCATCCATTGATTGAAGTACTTTACCTAGAAGGTACACACTATGGTTTGTTTCAAAAACTAGTCGATCTAAATAAGTTCTTATCTTATTATCATTTTATCACGTTCAAGGTTAAAGCAACTAAGAATTAAGTTTCAGAATTACAGATTTATAAAACTCAAATCAATTCTTAAGGATACTTGGATACTATACCAAATGGAATACATATTTCTCAACAGACCTGCGTAAACCGCAATTTTCCAGACTAATCCGAGGAATCGGTCCTTGAACTTGAAACAGGTAGAAAATTGGAAACGACAAATTTAAATATTGCCAAGCTTTTTAGGTCGCACGTCCCTGGGACAATGAGGTTAACCCACTTTTCGCAAAGAGAATAAATATTTTGAAACTGGTTCAGTAGTGATCTAGTTATAATAGAGGTGGTAAGCTATTTATATATCAGTGGCGGATTTACCACTAGGCCGACTAGGCCCTGGCCTAGGGCCGCGGGTTGCAGGGGGGCCGCACAGAGTCCATAATATACATATATTTCTTAAGGATGTACTTGTACGGTAAAGATGAACATAACATTTAAGCCCTGATTTTTTTTAGCAGACTGGTGTAGTTGAAAAAAAAACGTAAATTCACAACACAGCAGAGAGACTTCTGTGAAGTCATTGTGGCGTCTGCCGTTTTCCATGTCATTTTCGGGTGCTCATGAGCTACCTGTAGGTTAATTCATATTGGTGGCAACAGTGAGTGACAGCGCGAGGGCGCGGCAGCCCCTTTGGGCTTTTTATTAAAACTAATTGAAGTCACCTAGCTCTCGGTGTCAATAAAGTGTTCCGTTTTCCCATTGATATTTTTTGGTTGCCAGTTTGCTATCGGTGAGACGCTATCAAAACGCAAAATCTAGACAATATTAAAATTAATGTTAGTTTAATTAAAGATTTTCTACAACCATTACCATTTTGTGAAAGTATCAAAATTCTGAAAGCAACACATTTGTACCATTATAGTAATATTAATAAAGTAATTCAGATCAATAGGACTCCATTGCACCTACATTGAAAACAGTTGAGTTAGGTAAAATTGAGTACGGATAGCCATCTTGACTATTTTGATAGCCTCCCACCAACAGCAATTTGACCAACGTAACGGACAGCATCCCTAAAATACAGCGGCACGCTTTTCACAAACGTTTGAACAGAGATTAGTGACTCCAGTTATAGCATAGATCCACTGACTATAGAGATATACGCAATGATAAAGCATGTGGGCCCCCTTCCCTACCCCCAATTAATAGCCGGATAATCCAGCATCTTTTCAAGACGAGCTCGTTCTCAGAGATCAGAGTGTATACATACAACTCGCCTACGGCTCGATGGGGGCTCCGCCCCCATGCCTCCATTTTGGGTTGCCCCGAATTCTTTAATTGTTCTAAATCTTAAGAACTGAACAGGCTAATTGAGGCCTCCACCCCAACTCTATCTTTATCTTCGCTGACTTAGTTTAATAGTTCAGGAAGTCTAAAGCATTTAAGATATTCTCTTGATATTTAAAGCTTAAATTGATACTTTTCTTTTATATTTTATATATAATGCTCATGGTATGTGTGTGTAGCTAAATTTCAGGCATCTAATTGTCATAACAGTAAATGAATAATATAAAAATACGGTAACTCAATTTCTGTGAAAGAATATTGAAAATACAACCCTTTTTTCGCGAAGAGAGTGAAATGCTACAAAATCTTAAGGGCCGAGCTTATAGAGAATCTAAAAATAATGTAATGCTGACAAAAAGTATATCGGTATGGCACTAAACCTTTACGGGGTTTCACAAAATCACCAAAAACTATACATAAAACAGGTAAATAATTTAGTATTTTCACAGTTTTTTTACTAACCTTGGATTAACATCGGCCTTTGGCTGCTTCTATAGTAAGAACTAGATATATTTCAAGTGTATACAAAATTTGAGGCATGCATGTGTCATAAAAGTAAACGATAAATATTGAAATAGAGTAATTTTGGTAAAAGAATTTCGACATTGTGAAAGTACGCCCCCTCTTTAAAGGTGAAGGGGGTCAGATACGGCAAAATTGCATAGGACCGAGCTTGTAGAGCGTCTTAAATAGAATATAATACTGGCAAAACAAATATCAATATTTCAGTATATTTGGCAGAATAAAGTAATTTACAAACACTTAACACGAAAAAATTTTAAGAATTTTGTGTTTTTTCAATTTCTTTTTTTGACTTAATTATAATTGAGATTGGTCAATGGCTGCCACTGTGGTAAGATCTAGTTGAGACCATAATATGTACTAAAGTTCAAGCATACGTGTCCGTGTGCCATGTTAGTAAGGAAAAAATATTAAAATACCGAGTTTTTTTTGTGAAAAAAATTTGGAAATTTTGGAAGTATGCCCCTTTTGAAGGGTGAAGGGAGTGAGATACAGAAAAATTTCACAATACTAAACTTGTAGAGCGTCTAATTCCTGACCTTGAATTTCCCCTCAGATTCGAGATAGGACCTCTCGTTCAAAAGTTACAGTGTATTTAAAAAAGCCTTACATAGTGTAGATTTTACCATGAAAAAATAATTTTTAAAGGGGGTTAAAACTTGAAAATTCAATGTTTTGGGATTTTCTATTTGTATTGACCATAAAAACTACGTGTGTACCAAATTGCAAGTTTCTAGCTCATCCGGACTAAAATTACAATTTCTCTACTGTTTCAGAACCGGTAATTTCCCACTACTTATGTTCAAAAATCTGGAAAAAGTGAAAAATGTATTTTGTGAGTAAACGAGAGGAGATACGGCAAAATATGTAAGAATCAAAATTGTAGATATTAAAAATATCTATCAAAATTGTCATCTAAAACTTTTTGTAGGACGACCCGTTTAGCTACTAGAGCCCAAAAACCGAAAACGGGGGTTCATTAAAAACGCTCTGGAGGCTTAACGGTGTGAGATATGATAAAAAGTCACAGGACCAAAATTGTAGATAATTAAATTTCCTATCGTAGTATTGTTCTCAGATTTTAGATAGGACGAAGCGTTTGGCCGCTAGAGCAAAAAAACTAAAATTACAATTTCAGAAATCCGCCATTTTGAATTTTTTGGTAGGTTAAAATTAAAAATTTGCAAGTTTAAGATTTTACACTTAGCATTGACCGTTCAGGCTAGACGTATGCTAAATTGCAAGTCTCTAGCTTAAATGGTTACGTCAGAAATTCGTATCCCATATAAGTGAGTCAGTCAGTCAGTCAGTCAGTCAGTCAGTCAGTCAGTCAGTTACACAAAGGACTGTATAGTTTATTAGATTACACTTTACTCGCACCAGAGCATATGAAAAAAATTAAGGACGATTTTAGCTTAATTTTATGATTTTAGTATCATACTTTGGTAATTGATGAGGGGGGGTCCCACAGAAAAGTGGGCCTAGGGCCCCAACCTTCGTAAATCCGCCACTGTTTATTACGTAGGTTTTAATTAAAAAAAGACAGGTATATGGTTAACGATCCGTCATGGATGGTGGTTGTAAGTATTTAAAATAACGCCATCCTTTTTTATTTTGTGAAATTAATTCTATTTAAACTATTTCGTTTTTAAGGAAACTATTGAACTTACAGTAGTGGACGGTGACATTTTAAGGTTTTGCATAAGATTTTTTATAGTTTGTTCCAAAGAGTATTTTAAACAAGCTGCAATCTTCAGAACAAAGCTGTCGGCGGATTTGATCATTTATTCAATTAAGGTTATTCGAAATTTATAAAATATATTACGACATAAAAACAAAAACTCTTGATTCAGTATTTTCATTAGACAGTATATTAGAATATTTAATTTTTCAAAGCATTGAATTTAGGTACTAATCTAAAGCAACATTTATTCGATTAAACCAATTAATTAAAGAAATATAATCCACCTAAAAATAGATAACTATTTATAATAACCGTATAATATTTGTCACTTAAAAGGATAATTAATAATGTTATAAATTATAATCATAAAACAATGCTCAAAATAGAAGTTAACTTTTACTGTATACCAATACGTCCCGGACTAATGTGAGAAATAGGTAGGCTCGACGACCGACCGGGGCTACGAAACGTCAACGATCCGACACCGACAAATCGGCAAGTGTGAAATATAAGATCTAATTGAATTTGCTGCCCAACGATATCGTGACGACATCGTCAGATGCACCAATCGACGACAGCGACACGACACCGACACTTTTGCGGGGTGTCGTCAAGTGTGAAAACGGTCCATAAGATAACATTGATTTTGGTGCTCGACGATATCGTCGCGATATCGTGTCGTTGCCATGTCGTCAAGTGTGAAAGTAAGATTTACCTGTGTCGTGTCGTATCTGTGTCGTCGTCGTGTCGTTATCATGTCGTTGTCGTGTCGTCAAGTGTGAAAGCGCCCAATGAGCAATGTACAGTATAGGCCACGAAATCAGGCGGGTGACTGAAAATGCGATGTTGTCACATGGAACCAAAAGATGAAAGAGATTGTCGAAAATTGCTTACTTTGATGCATAAACTGACAACACTGATCATCAGCGTTGCCTAGACCGCATGTTGAATGTACATTCTATAAAAATGATCAAAATAACAAGCATCTAATAAAACAGATAAAAACATTGACATAAATATAAACCATGTGATTAAATTAATAGGCCCTGGAAATCTGGCAACGTTGCAAAATCATTTATCCGCCTGATTTCGTGGTCGCAACTATATAGTCGAGAGAGAAGCGCTAGTTTGCGTTGCGCCGTTGCGTCGGGCGCCGCTGCCCGTTGGTGCCAAGAGCAAGAGTGCTAGTAGCCCAGTGAATAAAGGTTGTTTATCGCAACTAAATGGTGGAAAGCTGGATTTTATATATGTGATAGAACCACATAAGACGTGTGTTTTCCCAAAAGTCCCCGCTTCTCCCCCTTGAGCTTTCCCCCCCCAACCCCCTCCAAAGCTTTCACCCCCTGGGAATTACAGTGTTTCACTTTATTGGCCATAGGCCGAGTATTACATACACTATCGTGTTGGAATTTTTTTTTAGATTATTTGTGATTAGTTTTTCTACAAATTTTGTACCTAAGTATTTTTTCTAAAACCAAAATTTAAAAAGATATGAAATCAAAACTTCGGTAAAAGTTAAATTTTAGAGTACACAATTTTGTTTTCCCCTATATAAATTTTTTATCAACCATAATATGCAAATATGTTTCAAATAAAAGTTTTAGTATATTTCTTAAGGTTTAAAAATATGTTATCGGTTTGTCATCTGAGTGTACTAATGTAGACTGAGATTACGGCAAAGCGAGCGCGTGCGGGCAACTTGAACATCTCCCCGCCGCGCGCGTTGTGTTGTATCGGTTGGTGCGTCGCCTCTCAGTCGTAAGCATCACTCAGTTCTCAACTGTTTGACACATGTTAAGACCTTGCTGCTAAAATTACGTGTGTACAAATGTAGCAGTAGCCTGCAATAATTATTTATGTAAAAGGGACTTAATTTTCAACTACGTAACATTGTTAATATTTATTGCCAGTTTTGGTTCCGGGGGATATTCCCTACTCTTTGCTTGGCTTATGTAGCATAAAAGAGAGCTGAGATTTATGACACAAGGGACGGAACGCGGACGATGGAAGTCACTTCTGGTGCCGCGCAAGGTTCAATACTCGGGTAAAACGACAACGTGTCGTCGTAGCCAATTTTACCTGCGGCCGCACCATACCTGCTCTGCGGGGGTACGACATGGTGTCGTCGCTGCCGCTTGAGGCGGGCGACGACACAATGTCGTACCCCGAGAGGGGAGGTTTAACGAGGGACTGACAGCTAGAGATCAATGACACTTCGCGTAGGAAAGGAGTGAAATTATCCCAATTGTAGTTGTTAGATGTGAATATAGACTAATTCATGCAAATTAAGGTTATATTAGTAGACAAATCACAATAACAAAATTAAAGAAATTGTTTGCTTTATTCTTATTATTTTAAGATGTCATCTTATTATATTAGGATATCTTATTATTTTCTTATTATTGTAATATTTTTTATCAACGATATTAGATATATTTCATAGAACTATGATAGTGTAATACCGGCCTGATCATTGGTGTGATAAAGGTTCATGCCTAATATAAACATAATACACCCATCCGTTAGGGAAACAGATATTATTAAGTATAAAAAGAAAATGTCAGCTGGCGCCTAACAAAGCATTTTAGGACATGTGTTTCCATAATATTTTGATCCAATTATCTAAAAATCTATAGATAAAAAAATCTATAGATAAAGGGTATCTATAGAGCGTATGGATAGAGTTTTTTTGCAGTCAGTCGATGCTGTTCAGATACAGAACAAAAAGTTCAGATTAAGTCAGTTTTTGTCAATGTTATTTAATAACATGCCTCTATGTGAAAAACCCTGATTGTAGTTTAGTGTTGGGCCTATGATTTTAGCGTCCAGTAGTTGAAACGAATTATACTACAGTACACTCTCGTTCATCGGAACTAATGTGGCGGACGGCCGGTTCGGAGTCCGTCATGAGTCATCATTTCCGCCCGTACGGTGACATATCGTGATTGTATTCACTCTTGTTTTTAAGAAAACACGAGAGATTTTATGAAAATAAGGCACTCAAATTTTGAACATGGTAACAATGAACCCATAGGAATAAAAACAACGCAGAGGAAATAAAGATCCAAAATCTTTATTCTCATATTCCAGCAGTCAACTGACTTCCACGTAACACAGGTGCAGTCGTGACGCGAGACAGACTGAATGACAGTTTGGGAAGCGGTCGACGCGGAGGAAGCGTTCACTTCCTGCCCCCTTCCTCTTTCTATTTTTGTGCGAATACTCCACGGCCTCGTAAATCACATCGATGGGTACAGATTATGGAAAACGCCTGATGACTTTTGATGCAAAATGTGATACTTCACTGTTGTGTGGATAGAACGAATGGAAATTGAAGGCGCTAAAACAGAAAAATTATTTATTTCGTAAGAAAAAAATTAATAATATCCAGATTTTCAGTTCCGATGAAGCGGAGTTCCCATGTCGCCGAGTCCGATGAACGAGAGTGTACTGTATTCCTATATCGAAAAACTACTTTATTGTAAGATTTAAGTAAGGAAAGATAAATAGCATAATCAATGTGGGGTGTCCGCCGACGCCAAGAGAGAAGACCTGTGCTCCAAAGCAAAGCCTACACCTCAGGCTATGCAGGTAGCCAAGCCGAGAGAGAGTGAGAGAGAGGAGATTAGCCAGGGTACGACATGGTGTCGTCGCTGCGGCGGGCTTCGGGCGACGACACTCAGTCGTACCCCCGAAAAAATTTTTTACTGCATCCCAACGGGAACAGGTAAAATTCAGACACAAAGTCGTAAAATCCAATACTCGGCCCGGAACTGTGAAGAAACTTTGCCTATGACAGCCTCCTGAGGTCCGAGATGCATGAGGAAACCACTTTGGTTGTGTACGCCGATGATGTCGCAGCTCTCATTGCTGCACGCAACGTTGAGCTGGCCCAACTTAAGTTGAACCGAGTCATGCATGTGGGCAACACCTGGATGTCCGATTACGGTCTCTCGCTTGCTCTCAGTAAGACGGAGATTGTGATCCTCACGAAGAAGAGGATCGACACGCGTTCCAAGTGGGAAGGGATGTGGTACTATCAACTCGTGCTGCCAAGTACCTCGGAGTTATGGTGGACACCAAGTTAAGTTGGAGGGAACAGATCTTCCGTACGGTGGACTGGTGGACAAGGCCGCTAAGGTAGTCACTTACCTTAGTAGGCTGATGGCCGATTTCGAGGGTCCAAGATCCATTCCATTTTGTTTGACTTCTCCCATAAGGATTAAAAGGTGTTAATGGTGGCTCCCACTACCCTCACAGGCCCATACCTAGCGTTAGCCATACCGGTCCTTTCTTGCGATAAGGAGAGTTATGGAACAAGTGCTCCAAATCACATTAAGGCGGATTGGACCCCCACAAGATCCAAGCAGAAAACGTCTGTTGATGTCCGCAGTCCAGTCTAGAGGTGTGGCCAGACGCTCTCGATAAGCGACTCGCCCGGGTTCAGTGCCAAGCGGCGCTCTGGGTGTGTTCCGCCTACCGGACAGTGTCCGAGCCTGCCGTTCTGGTGATCGCCGGAGTCATCCCTGTCAAGCTCTTGGCAGGAGAGAGGAAGGCGATTTATCAGAGACAAGGTGAGATCGGCAAGAACAGAAGAGCGCTCCCGAACCTTCCAGCAATGGCAACACAGCTGGGAGCACGACACCCGAGGACAATGGACTACGCGACTTAACAAGCAGGTCCTGACCCTGCTTTGGTGCCCAATTCCTGACAGGTCACAGCTATTTTCAGTCGTACCTGAACCGGTTGGGCAACACCGGTTCACCGGACTGCATTTATTGCTTGGGCGTTCCCGACGATGCGGAGCACACCTTCTTCCGCTGCCCCCATTGGGAAGAGCCCCGACTGGAGGCCACTCAAATTTTTTGTGCATTTTCGGTGGACTTGGCCTGCCAAAAGATCTCGGAGGATGAGGGCAACTGGGATTGTTTATCACAGTTCGTCCGGGGCATCCTCCTGGAAAAGAAAACCGATCTGGACCGCAAAGTAGCCCAGATCCCTTGATCGAGCGGCTGGATAAGGAGCAAGCCCCACGGGTGTAAGCAAAATTTAGGCCTAGTCTGACGTAATGTGATAAACAATTCCAGGTTAGAATCCTAAAGAGTAGAGGAGTTTTTGTAGTGGGTAAACCCGTTTTTTTACGGGGACCCACACTACAGGCTGGCCCCATGTGAGCATTTTTCCTGTCTCTCAAAAAATTAAAATAAAATAAAATAAAAAATAAATAAAATGGGGAAGGGGGAGGATGATTGTTTACTCATTTCAGGACTTTTTCAGAATTTGTTTATAAGTCGGTCTGGCGCTGCGTGCGTCGCTCCGCATGCCCGCGCCGGGTGCATCCCGCACGCGCTCGCTTTGCCGTAATCTCACTCTACATCAGTACACTCAGATGACAAACCAATAACATATTTTTAAACCTTAAGAAATATACTAAAACTTTTATTTGAAACATATTTGCATATTATGGTTGATAAAAAAATTATATAGGGGAAAACAAAATTGTGTACTCTAAAATTTAACTTTTACCGAAGTTTTGATTTCATATCTTTTTAAATTTTGGTTTCAGAAAAAATACTTGGGTACAAAAGTTGTAGGAAAACTAATCACAAATAATCTAAAAAAAATTCCAACACGATAGTGTATGTAATACTCGGCCTATGGCCAATAAAGTGAACCACTGTAATTCCCAGGGGGGGAAAGCTTTGGAGGGGGTTGGGGGGGAAAGCTCAAGGGGGAGAAGCGGGGACTTTTGGGAAAAGACACGTCTAATGTGGTTATATCACATATGAGGAGCTTGGTGGAAAAACGACCTAAGGTGACTGAGGCCGTTTTTCGGTAAAACGCTTAAAATGATCCGTTATTTCATCCTCTTTGCAGCAGTGTTTGTTTCATGTCAATATCTTGTGTTTTCACTGAGTTATGAATTTTTTTCTGAATGCTGTCAACTGTCACGAGGCAGCCTGGCTTCATCTGGAGAAAACAGTCTTGTGCAGACAAACATTATGGGTTATTGCTAAACGTTGTATTGGTTTTCTTTGTGTGAAAATTGATGTTTAAACGAGTTATCTGTTATTTAAATGTTTAAAATCTTTAAGTAAAGTCTTTGATAGACCATTGAATCCCTACAAGTTTATTTTAAATTTTAATGAATGAAATCTCTGCTAGACCTATTTTATTTTATTTCAAATAAATGTAGTTAAAATAAATATTTTATTTCACTTTATTTATATCCATTTTGATGAGTTTAAATGCATAAAATCTAAGTTTTTAATATAGAAAAAGTGGATTGATGGAAAAACGACCTCTGACTCTGCTTCATATTTTGTTCAATAACTTTTGATGGAAAGGACATATAAGCAAACAAAGATTATATTCTTAATCTAAAAGAATGTATCTTGCGTAGTATAAGAATCCAAAGAGTAATGCAATTTGGTAAGAACCTATAAAACATAAGTTTAATATTTAAAGTCGATTATCTCGAAACACGTTTTTTAGACTGATGTCGTTTTTCCACCAAACTCCTCATATATAAAATCCAGCTTTCCACCAATTAGTTGCGACGAAGGGCAATTTTTGTCGTTTATTTACTGGGCTATAGTGCTAGTGCTATGTTGTCTGCTAGTGACTGCTGTGGCTCCTATCCTTCTTTCATGTGCCCCACCCCTTGCTTGTTAGCTGATTTTGTTCGATTTTAGAGGTAACTCATAATTAAAACTACTTAATGAGAATGCTTATGAATATTAGATTGTTATATCATTATTAATACCATGTATGTTACTTTTTATTCTCTTAAATCAAAAGAATTTAAGGACCTACATTGAAACATAACCAAGAATGTCAATCTCAAAACTTAGCATGGTTTGAGGTGTAACTTATACTTAGGTTTTAGAACTTATTCATAATTAATAAGATTTATTGAAAATTCTTATAACAACTAGAAGTATTATGTATAGGCCTAGTTAAATACTTATTGATACAATTTATTTCATGATAGGCTACTTTTCACTCATAAATCGAAAATTGACAAACTAACAAAGTAGGCCTGAGAACACATATGAGAAAAGTTGCTTAGGTTTTGCCTTTTTTGTCTGAGATTTGTCCATAAAAAGGGAGTACCCTTATTCATCTTAACAAAGATTTGGGTATCTACTTTAAAACCTATAGTAGGCCTAGGCCTATATTATTTGTTGAAGAATTAACTGACTAGGTTTGATTGCATTTTTTCATTACTTCTTATTAGGACACGGGGCGTAAGCCTATTGTAAATAAAATATCTGTTAAGATTAGTTGTATTGTGGACAGTGAAAATATTGATATAGGCCTAGGCTAAGTTACACAAATCAATTTGTCTAAAAAAGCACCATAAAAATAACTTATTCGTAGACAGTCACATCATCAGGTCAATCCTCGATTTAACGATTTGTCAGATTAAGTTAAAATTGACACAAACACATTGAAAACATCCACAAAACACTAAAACAGTACATAATCACAACACATTCGGGTCCCGAGATCGAACTCATCGCGGTGCGTGCACGCATTACATCGAGCCGGCAGCGACTGGAGTTCCATCAAAGGTCGAGATGACGTCACTCGTGGTAAGCTGTTCCCTTCCCTTATCTAGTTTGATGATTGTATCAAATAGCTCGTTTATCTGACTATTTATTTTGTCATTTAAGACATGTCTCGCATCTGATTTTACGGCCTTGTATATTTCAAAATTTTCCAGAGCTGTTCTTTTGCTTTTATTGTTGCATGTGTGAATTATTTCCAGAATTTATCTATTTTTGAATAATTATGGTTGTTATTGACCAAATGTTCGGCATAATTGGGTTTCTGAATGGCTGTATTTTTTGGTATGTGTTAGTTGAATCGGGTTTTAAAAGAGCGTCTGGTTTGGCCAATGTAAAATTTGGGACAATCTCCACAGGTTATTTTGTAAACACCAGCTGAATTGAATTTATCCGTGTTGAATGATTTCTTAGAAATCTATTTTAAAAATGAAATAGAACAGAACATGAAACTAAATTACCTATATCTAACTTTATTTCGAAATGACAATAAAATCAGTTACAGCATTTACCACAAACCCACTCAGTCCAGTCAAGTAATCAACTTCACAACATCCTGTTTCACACAAAATGGCAGCCTTCCACTCATTTGTTCACCGACTCAATAGTATTCCAATGAACACCGATAATTACCAGAAAGAACTGAACATAATCAAATTCATCGCCTCAGACAATGGATACGACCCAAAAATAGTTGATAGAATCATGGATAAAAAGAAAAGCACCCAGATTAAACAATAGAAGTAATAAATATGTTACAGTCACCTTCGGAAATCAATTATGTCATAAATTCTCAAATATATGAAAGAAAAGAAACTATAAAGTAACTTATAAACCAACTAATAGAATAGAAAACATATTGTCTAAGAAATCATTTGACATGGATAAATTCAATTCAGCTGGTGTTTACAAAATAACCTGTGGAGATGTCCCAAATTTTATATTGGCCAAACCAGACGCTCTTTTAAAATCCAATTCAACGAACACATACTAAAAAATACAGCCATTCAGAAATCCAATTATGCTGAACATTTGGTCAGTAACAACCATAATTATTCAAAAATAGATGAAAATCTGGTAATAATTCACACATGCAACAATAAAAGCAAAAGAAAAGCTCTGGAAAATTTTGAAATATACAAAGCCGTAAAATCAGATGCGAGACATATGTTAAATGACAAAATAAATAGTCAGGCAAACGAGCTATTTTATACAATCATCAAACTAGATAAGGGAAGGAAACAGCTGACCACGGGTGATGTCATCTCGACCTTTGATGGAACTCCAGTCGCTGCCGGCTCGATGTAATGCGTGCACGCACCGCGTTCGATCTCGGGACCCGAATGTGTTGTGATTAAATTTACTGTTTTAGTGTTTGTGGATGTTTTCAATGTGTTTGTGTCAATTTTAACTTAATCTGACGAATTAAATCGAGGATTGACCTGATGATGTGACTGTCGTCACGAAACCGGTCGTCATACCACCAAAAAGGATATTGAACAGGTAAAAATCTTATCTAACAGTTTATTAGACCTAAATATGTGACCAAAGTCAAAATAAAATTAGGCGGTACTTCATCAAAGATCATCCATCATTCTTCCAATGCACTCATCTAGAACTTCTATCATAAGGTAGCCCTGTAGTTTATTTTTTTTCAACTAAGTTATGAAGTTAGCCCCAATTAATTTGCTATTTATTCAGCATCTGAGAAATATTGTATTAAAAAAAAAATAAACTACATTTATTTTTATCAAAGGAATGTACATACCAAATATTATCAAGTTATGGTGTTCTTTTCATTTTCCCCATAAACCCCATAGGGGTGAGTACGTAGGTTTGCCGCCATGTGGGTGTTGTAAGCAATTTTTAGTTGAACGCTATATCATCAAACTAGATAAGGGAAGGAAACAGCTGACCACGGGTGACGTCATCTCGACCTTGGATGGAACTCCAGTCGCTGCCGGCTTGATGTAATGCTTGCACGCACCGCGTTCGATCTCGGGACCCGAATGTTTTGTGATTAAATTTACTGTTTTAGTGTTTGTGGATGTTTTCAATGTGTTTGTGGATGTTTTCAATGTGTTTGTGTCAATTTTATCTTAATCTGACGAATTAAATCGAGGATTGACCTGATGATGTGACTGTCGTCACGAAACCGGTCGTCATACCACCAAAAAGGATATTGAATAGGTAAAAATCTTATCTAACAGTTTATTAGACCTAAATATGCGACCAAAGTCAAAATAAAATTAGGCGGTACTTCATCAAAGATCATCCATCATTCTTCCAATGCACTCATCTAGAACTTCTATCATAAGGTAGCCCTGTAGTTTATTTTTTTCAACTAAGTTATGAAGTTAGCCCCAATCAATTTGCTATTTATTCAGCATCTGAGAAATATTGTATTAAAAAAATAAATAAATAAACACAGAGAAATAAATATTGAGAGTTGTTTATTGTAGTTGACTTACACAATTTTATCTGTTATGTTACATATTGTACATTTTACTGTAGACCTTGAACTAATACTTGTGGTAACACTAAACACCCATTTTAGTGAACTTCTCACTGGACAGCTAATACCGTAGGTCTCATGGTAAAACCTAAGCCGGGGACCTAGTTAAATTTTCATTTTGAGGTTCCCAGAAGCCAAAAACACCATTTGTTCATTTTATTTATTTTATTTTATTTTATTTATTTACATGCATTCTTTACAGGTTTAACACCCAATTACAAAGATGCAGTTCTTCTTGTAAATGTCCATTTTGATGGCGATGACACTGAAGTTTAGTATTAAATATGTACGATAATAACAACTAACTTATAAACTATAACTTATAACTAATAACAAACATTGGAATTGTAAGCTACAGCAAATAAAAAACATAATAAGCAGGCAATTTGGCACTTATTAATAGTTTGGCTAAATAAATAAATTACCATTGAAACACAAGAACAAACATTAAATAGACAACCCACTGATGCACTTCCTCTTAAAAATTCCAAGTGTATCATTAAATATGTCCAAATCCGTGACAGACAGCAGGAGGTTATACGACCTCATCATCCGGAAAAGCGGAGAGGATCTGTGGGCAAATGTCCTAACCTGAGGCACAGCGAAAAGAAACTTGCACCTGGAATTGAAATTTGGGACACGAATAGGCAAAGCCGCCAGGAGGTCAGGATCGTCCACATAGCCCCGAAACAGCCTATAGAGAAACACCAGTTCCAAGACTTTTCTCCTCAGACCAAGACTCGTCAGCCCAAACATACCCAATAGAACATCATATGGAACTTGAAATGTATATAAGTTAAAAGATTTAAAAAACAAATACCTTAAAAATCGTTTTTGTACTTTTTCAATTGCTTCTTCATAGGTAATTTGAACTGTATTCCATATGATGGCCGCGCACTCCAACCTAGCTCTGACCAAGGATGTATACAAAATCAACAAAGTTTTTACATCTTTAAAATGTCTTCCTGTTCTCATGATAAACCCCATAATTTTGTTAGCCCGTGATATGCAGTGTTCAATATGATAATTAAATGTCAAAGATGAGTCAATGTAAACACCCAAATCCTTAATACTATCAACTCTGGATAATTTGCTTCCACCAAGAAAATAATCCTGTTTAAAGACATTATTTATAGATCTTGTAAATGTCATTACATGGCATTTAGAAACATTAAAATTCATTGTGTTCATTTTACACCACAGATCTACATTATCTAGATCAGACTGCAATTTTACTACATCATCCTGGTTTGATATGTACATGAAAAGTTTCAAATCGTCTGCAAATAGTAGTGCCTTGGCTGAAACTATAGACTTAAATAAATCATTAATTACAATTGTAAATAAACAAGGCCCAAGGTTTGAGCCTTGAGGCACCCCAGATTGGACTGTAAAAGAACAGGAAGACATATTTTCATAGTAAACATACTGTTTTCTATTAATTATATAGGACTTTAAAAAAGATAGCAAGCGAATCGATAAACCATAATAATGCAATTTATTTAGTAAAACTTGGTGATCAACTTTATCAAAGGCCTTGTCCAAATCCAGGAATAAAGCATCAGTCTGGGTCTGCGAGTCCAGGCCCGAAGAAACATAACTAACAAAATTAAGAAGATTGGTGTTAATGGATCGCTGAGGAACGAAGCCATGCTGAATTGGATAAATGAACTTTTTAAAATGACTAAAAATAGCTTTATGTATTATCATCTCAAATATTTTCGCAGGAATGGATAAAATAGCACCTGGCCTGTAATTACTTATTTCAGATTGCTTACCACTCTTGAAAATAGGAGTTATTTTAGTTATTTTCCATTTTTCAGGAAACAAATTGTTAGTTAAACTCAAGTTGTATAAAAATTCTAAAGGCTTAACTAAAAATTCGGCACAACCCTTGAAAAGATACTGTGGTAATTGATCAGGTCCTGTTGTGGTTTTTGATTTCAACTGTTTTATGGCAGTCTGAACTTGGTGCTCCGTGATGCGGTCCAGGGCCAGGCAGGACACCCCCTCCATGACGGCATGACGGCCCCACCACTCGCCACCTCCGCCGATGGTTCTACACTGTATTTATTGTATACTGAACAAAAATATTCCCCAAATGCATTAGCAATTGCTGTGCCATTATTATATGTACAATCATTGTGACTCATAACCAGACAACGATTATTTTCCTTCCTTTTACTGTTGTCAAATTTCCAAAACATTTTACTGTCTTCATTAATTGAACATTCTATTGAATTTAAATAGTTATCATGAGCGTCTTTTATTTCGTTTTTGACAAGGGACCTAAAATGTTTGAACCTTTCAAAATCTTCTATCTTCCCACTCTTCTTATATTTTTTGTGAAATTTGTTCTTTTGTTTTAAATTAAAAATAATATTACGAGTAAACCAAACAGGATATTTAGAACGACGATTTTTATTTAAAGGGCAATTTTTTTTAATGATTGAATAAATTTTATTGTAAAAAAACTCGACTGCCATTTCTATGTTTTTAAATGTGTACAAATTGGACCAATCAACGTTTGCAAAGTCTCTATAAATCTGCAAGAAGTTCGCTCGGCGAAAACAAAAGCTGGTTGCGTCCAGTGACCTTGAGCGATAAGATAACGGAGCCGTCAATGTGAACCTCGCCGCCAGAGCCGGATGATAAGGATCCTCAACAACTAGTGGACTGTCATAATGTGTCACCTCAACATCATCAATATTTGTTACTATTAAGTCAAGTGTTTTATCTTGAAAATTACGTACATCATTTTTTAGTAAACAACCATGTAAATTTAAAAACTGCATGAGTTCCCTACATAATATATCACCACTTAACAAATTGTAATCTTTTCCAAAAATTTGGAGATTAAAATCTCCCAACATAATAATTTGTGTATTCTGGAAATTACAATTAATTGTTTGAAATTTATCATAAAACTTCTGATACAAATTTAGTGGTGATTTTGGCTTAAAGTAAACAACACAAATATAAACTGTTTTCCCTTTTAAATTGGGGATTTTAACCCAAACAGAATCACATCCAGGCACATTAATATCTAAATAGTCTAGCCTACAACAAGTAATATCATTTGGTAACGCTAACAAAACACCCCCTCCTCCTAACATGCCACATGCAATGAGATCCCTGTCTTTTCTGAAAACATTGAAATGATTTGGAAACACTTCTGATGATAATATATCTGACTGTAGGTTGGTTTCAGTTAATGCAATTATTTGACTTTCAAGACACAAAATATTCCGAAAAATTGAATTTATTTTTGTCCTCAACCCTCTGACATTTTGGTAATAAACATTCAACTCATGCATAATCTTAATGAGAATAAATGAATTAAATAAATCCAGACAATACTGTACATCACACATAAATATCACATTTAAATGTCATATGTAAATAAGCCCACATAACTTTTATTTTGAGGATTGAATTTCTTGAAAACAAATATGCTATAATATTGCTAAAGTCGTTCCCATGCAAATTATTTTTACACAAACTATCAATAAATTTTTTATTACTATAAAACAATTCCGTTGAATAAATATTTATTGGCCTTTGCATTCCATAGTTGTAAAAGTGAATTGAACATATTTTAAAACATTTGAAATCACATGAAACAACCAACCTACAAAAAATACTTATAGAATTACATACCAAAATAAAAATTAAATGAAGTCTGTTTGGTTCCATTGAATATTATTTACAGTTTTTGCAGGTCATCTTGACAGGAGATCTTGATAACCGGTGCCTTGTCCTTTTCCTTCCTGACGTAAATGCTGCAATTGGCCGTCCACACTTGGCTGTAGTTCTTCTCCTTAGCCGCCTCTCGTGTGATTTTCAGCAGCTCTCTGTTTTTTGGCATCAAAGATTCGTTGACATATATGTTGCTCTCGCTTGCGTAGCCAGCTCTGATGCTTTTAAATTCCGTCTAGCTTTGCGTTTGTGTAAGAAATTCTCTTTGTCCAGCCTACTCACGAATTTGATTATGATGGGTCTGCAGCCTGACTTCGTGTTCCCCATCCTATGCACTGCATCTACTCGATTTATGGACCAATCCTCGAACCGTAGAGCCACAGTCAGACGACGTATAACATGATGAATGTTTTCATTCTCTTCTTCTGGTATACCATACAATAAGGTTACTACGGTGTGAGTATTGTTCTAAAGTATTGAGTTCACTCTGTATTGAATTCATTTTAGCCCTTAAACTCACATTTTCATTAATTACACCCTGTAGACCAGTCTCGCAGGCATTAATTTTTTCATCCTGCTTAGAAATTAAAGACTTTAAGTCAGAAATATTTGTATGACATAATTCCAACGAAGTGCCAATATCAACCTGTTCTTTCTTAATTATACTAATGTCACTTGCGTTTTGCTGAAGAATACCCATAATAGAATTATGTTTTTCGTCCAGTGTTTGCAATGTAGGAGTCGCAGTAGATGTCGCCTGCTCCGGTGTATCACTCTCGTTCTTGGCCGCACCGCGCGTGTTGACCTTGGACCCGCCCGCCATGTTGCGTGCGACACTGCCTTATCACAGGCTCCGACAAATACGAACGATCCGGATTTGAGGGATAACGACGTTTCACACACTACTAACATGCACCAGTTAGTCACAACAACTATAGTCAACCGTATAACAACTCTTGGCGCGAAACACCAACTTTATCCCTACAAAAAAGTTATATTTTCACGGAGCCGAAACGGACACGTGTCTACGTCCAGTTCATCCCCACTCCACCTTGTGTTGTCATGTGTGTGTTTGTGTGTGTGTGTCTGTGGTACTGATAACTTTTGAAGGGGACCTCAGATTTTGATGAAATTTGGTATTAAGGTGTAAGACCAGGTCTATTTCCATTAGTTCGCAAACCAGCATGATCGGGTTTTGGGAACGGGGTTTTATATGGGGTTTCGTAAGGGTCAAAAATGGGTTTTTGTATTTTTGGACCTCAATTTTCAAAATTCAACAATATTTACTGAAACCATCTAAAAAAGCTTAAAAAATAAACAATTTATATTTTGAATTTTTTACTTGGCTTAACAGGTTACTGAGAAAAGCCAAAAATAGGTGTCCCATGTTAATCTCAAGGGAAATCACCAAAACTCTGTATCTCGCTTATTTATTGGAATAACTTGATAAAATTTTGTATGTACATTCACTAAGTAGGGTTTAACTGATATTTGCTTGATTGATATTTGGCCATATAGCAGCAAACCTACTTACTTACCCCCAAGGGGTTTATGGGGAAAATTAAAAAGTCCCAAATATTGATACAATTAGATATTTACCTTACTAACTACTATATTTCCTAACAAAACTAACATTTTCTAATATTACCCCATTGCAGCCAACCTACATAAGTTACTCATTCCTATGGTGTTTATGGGGGAAATAAAAAATGTCAAGATCCTTTGGAAATTCGCTGAGTACGCAGGTCTGCTGGGACAGGGGTATTTCGTTAGTATAGGCTATAGCTTCATATAGTCAAAATATAATTGTTTATGCTAAAAATACCTACTTTCACTGTTCCTTGCAAAAGTAAACCTGCTTACTCATTCCCTATGTTATTTTTATAGAAAATAAGTTATATTGCATAACTTCTCCATCTTTCAACATAAAGTTATTTAATTTGATAATTGGCTACATTTAGCATTATGGCTTTAGGCCTATAACAGAGCTGCAAATTCGCTGAGTATGCAGGTCTGCTGCGAAGGGAATATTTTTTATTCTTCTATGTTTAAGATATATATAATTTTTGCCTTTTTTCAGTGCTCATTTGATAAACATGGACAAAAACCAGTTCATATGTAAACATTGTTCAAAATCATTTACCCTGAAAAAAAATCTCTCCAGGCATGAAAAAGGATGTAAGAAGAATCCTGAAGAGTTAGTGCAAGTATTTTCTTGCGATAAATGTTGTTCTAAGTTTTTAAGAAAAGACTGTTTAAACAGACATACAAAAAATTGTGAAAAATCATCGAACAATGTTATCAAGAGGAGAATACCTTGCCTAGTCAAAAACTGTGAGGCACAATTTTTTCACAAGACTAGTATGATTGAACATTTGGGTGCAGTCCACCGTGATGCTATTACTTTGAAAGAACCTGTTATTAAAGTATTTTCTTCATATAAAGAATTTTTAAGTTGGAAAGAAAGTGAAGAAGATACTACTTTTTCTTATTTTAGTAAAAAAAGGGGAAAAGCAGGCAAGAATATGTATTTTTATTGCCAGCATGATGGTTTCGGAAATGACCACTATGAACGGAAGACAAGTAGAAAAAACAAAAAGGGTCGAATCAAGGTTGGACACTATTGCATAGCCAGTATGAAAGTAACAATAGAAGATAATGACAAAACAACAGTAAAATATTTTCCTACCCATAATCATATCTGTAAACCTGAAGATTACTCTCATCATCCACTGCCGCAAAGTGTAAATGATTTTATAAATCAACAAATTGCAGATGAAGTTTCTCCACCAAAAATTTTCAAGAAACTACAGACAACTTACATTCTTCCTTCTAATTCGAAGAATATAAATTCAAAGTCTAATATCGTGACAAAAAAACTGATAAGAGAAAGGGCCCGAAAACAAAAAATAAGGCAAAAACTACACAAAGATGGTGCAAATGAGGAAGGATCTATTGTGAAGGATTTATTACAATACCTTCCAAAGGATAAAAATAGTAGCCCTATGGGAAATGTCAGCTGTTCAACAACTGAAAGCATCTCCAATGAACAGAACAATAAGGTAAGCCTTTTTTTTTTTTTTTAATAAAATAGTTGGGAAGTAGAGTGAACAATAGATGCCTCTAAGTGAATTAGTTAACAGATTTCTGCGACAGATGGCAACCAAGTTTTTACTGGTTGTGGCAACCAAGTTTTTTACCCTTACACCTACTCAATGCAGTAAGAGTGTTTGCCGTCTTTGAATTTCCTTCCACAAGTGCTCCGTATGCGCAAGACATATAAAATAATAGAAAATCAAAGTTATTACCCTACTATTAAAAATTTGTTCAGTAATTAATTTAATAAATAACAAGTGTATTTTTTTAATACAACAGACTAAGTTTGTGTAGGTTAAACACTGGCAATGAAAAATTAAGGAATCATAAGATAGCCAACGTAATCTTCAGTCTCATGTGACTATGGACTCAAAATTTAGTATCATTTTGGACCTATTTTATGTATAACACTACTTGAGTTCATAATTTTCTTAAACACCCACTGGATATTTATCTGGCTCATATCAATATGCATAAGTCATCTAAAATAATTAATTTTGATTTTTTTCAGATCTACGTCCAGAATGACCATAATTACGCTATGACACACTTCAGCTAACTGTACTGGTAAGTAAATTTCTGTTCTTGATAGGGTACTTTGATTTTTTACAAAGGCCACTAATTTTGTTTTAGAGGTGTATCTGTTACAGGATAGCCTCTTTGAATGCAAGTAAACAAAAGAATATACACAGGAAGTCTATACAGAAATTATACGAGACTCGCATGACTCCAGTTATGTCATTAACTTGTGTACATGACCTACATACACCTTATAAAATTTGTTCTTGTTACTACAGTTAGACTGGTAGAAAACTGTAGTTTTCAACTGGTAAAGCCGGTTGGTCACAAATTTTTATGAAACGTTCTAATCGTCTTTTGGGTATCAGTGATGTTGCTCTTTAAACAAATACAACTCGTCGCAGCAGACCTGCGTACTCAAGCAAATTCCCAAATTACTGTAGTAATATTACTTTTGCCCAGATGAACCTGTAAACAAAATTTCATCATGTGCTCATAAATAGGGAAGTATACGCCTATTCTCCTTATGATAAGTATAGAAAAAGAGTATGCAGGTATGCTGCCCTGGGAAACATTAAAAGTAGGTTTTTAACATTAAAAAAATTTATTTCGACCACACGAAGCCATATATTAAGTTTCATCAATATCTATCCATAAATAAAGGAGTTTGCCTATTCTCTATGTGATTAACAGGGGAAAAGAGTACGCAGGTTTGCTGCCATGATAAGTACAAAAACAAAGATTTTTTACTATAAATGGATGAATCTCCACCAAATGAAGCTAAATACCAAGTTTCATCCAAAAAATATCGGTTAGTAGGTGAAATATTAACACACAGGGTTGCCACACGCATTAAAAGTCAGGAATAGTCAGGATTTGTGGGTTTTGGTCTGGAAAATGTTTGAAAAAATGACGAAAGTCAGGAAAAAATACAGCAGGAAAAAAGTGCCAAAAGTCAGGAAAATTTGCAGTGGCACTATCTGACCGTCTCGATTTTCGATTGCCCCCATAAATCGGAAGTGCTAATTAATAGGTAAAATGTATTAACCCTTCCCGGGCTACATTAAATCGCCGGCTGAGATGTAATTATTTCAAGCAAAAGTTCAAAACATAATGTAGTAATTCCAAATAATTCATATGTTATAAAAAAAATGCTTTCACTGCTGAAATAATTTTTTTGCACATGTTATAGAGAAAATAAAATTTGAAAAGACTGATATATCAGTCTTTGGCCCGACACTTGGGTGAACATATATATCCGTCCACTGCCCAGAACGACAATCGAGAAATATGAAAACTGCTGATAGTTTTGAGTATTTTTGCGGGCAGAGGACGGATATATTCATCGATGTCATTTTGTTGCTTTATTTACTACCTATCATAATATAACTTTAAAAACAGTTCCTCTCAAAGACAGTAAAAAAAAGCTAAAAATGCGAGAATTGCAATAGATTGTGCATCTGGTACATCGCTTTCTTCACTAGAATCATTTTTCATATGCATAGTCATTTCATTTCATAGAAAATTCAGTCATTTCATAGAAAATTGTAAACATTTGACACTATTACAAATCTTTATGCTTTGTAAATAAAGAGATTTTTAATAACACCTTCTGCAAAATTTGGGTAATTAGGAATAATCATTTTGAAAGAAAACTCATAGTACACCATTATAAAAACGTAAACAAACACTCACTTTAAGATCCCAGTGCAAACTGACAGTTTCGCGCTACACATGTGCTGTGTAGGCGTGAAACAGCTGAAAGTCACGGGACATAATCTTGCCAACTGTAAAAACTAAATTACCCGTCAAAAAGGCAATATAATGTTTATAATTGTAATATATACAACATATGTTTTTCGTACTTTTGGACGGATATATCCGTCGCTATCGTGGAAAACAAAAAAGTTAAGACGGATATATCCGTTTTCAGCACAGACCAGAAATGACATTCATAGGATATATCCGTCAATAGTCCGGGAAGGGTTAATGTTAACATTAATTACCTATTAATAATTTAGTTAGTGTATACTTCTATTGTGTTTTTCATTGTTATAATGTTAGTTTTCACATTATGAATTCAACACTTTGTTTTATTTTTATCAATGAGCGCATTCACAAGCATCCACCGCAAAGCGGTTTGTTTACGTTTTTACCTATCACGTGACAAATCCCACAAATAAAGTTTCTGGAATTTGTTACGTGATAGGAAAAACTTAAACAAACCGCTTTGCGGTGGATGATTGTGAACACGCTGAACAACTTTTAAAAGAGACCTTTGATTTTGATGAAGTTTGGTTTAAAGGTGTAGGACATCGTTCTTCAGGTTCGAAAACCAAGTTGATTGGACTATAGAAACAGGATTTTACAAGGGTTCAAATGGTTAAAAAAAATTTGTATTTTTCACCCTTATTTTTTTTTAATTTATCAATTCAAAGAGACCATTTCAAAGAACTTTAAAAGTAATTTAGTATTTTGAATCATTTACTTCGTTTTACTGCATTTCCTTCATTTTTAAAATTTATTGAATTTATTTATTGGGGATTGGTCAGGAAAAGTCAGGAAAAAGGCCTCAAAAAATCTGTGGGAACCCTGACACATCCTTTTCCTCCATAAGATTAGCATTGGAGCCCCAAAATACAATGTACTGTCTTTAGACTTTATAATATGTCGGTAACCAATGAAGATAGAGCAAAGCTTCAAATTACTAAATTGTGTGGTTTTTTTAGCTAAATCCAGTGTTGAAAATAAAAATTCTAATTAAAAAAAAATTACACATGGGGCCGTTCATAAATTACCTCATCTGAAAATAGGGGGGAGGGGGGTCCAGATTGAAAATGACAGTAGGGTGATGTGCAGGGGGGGGTCGGCTTTGATATGATACATAAAAAAAAAATTATGTTATATATCAAATTTTGACAGTGATAAATTCGTACACAAATCAACTATTATAATATAATTATTTAAGAAAATACTTTAAACTATTTTTAGGCGTTGTTTTATAGTTTATTTGAGTTTTTTTTTCCATTGAGAAAGTCATTTTGGCATTATTTCTGAAGATAAATTCAGATTTGATTGGTAAATGTTTTTAGTTTATCAGGTAGCGTTCATCATCAGACCAAAGTAAGTAGAAAAAGTGATACAGCGCAAGGGTACTACAGTGGTTTGTAAATGATAATATCTGGTTTGAATAGTTCTTTCAACGATATACCGCCAAAATGGGGCTCAAAAGTCAATTGATAGTCTTAATGAATCAATAAAGAATAGAGCTTAAATAGCTTTGACAAAAAAGCATTATTTTTTCTTAAAACGGAGGTATGTTAAAAATGACTTCATTTTTCTGAGAGGGGGGAAGGGGCAGACGAATTATGATGGTAGGATGATTTTAGGGGGGGGGGGCATCCAAAAATGGCCAAAAAGCGATGACATAATTTATGGACTTAATTTATGAAAAATAAAAAAACCATTTTTGGGGTACAAAACCCCCTAAAACTACCCCTTCCGGTTGGTTGATATATCTGGTTTACAAACTCATCCAAATATAGGTAGGATTACACATCTCTACCAAATTTGGCCTCGATCGGACCGTTTTTATGAGAGTTATCATGTCTAGGGACACATACATACATATAAATATAAATTTTAATGACTATTATTTTTGGTCTCTGGGCACCTTTGCAGGAAATTGAATTGCACACAGCGAAGGCCGGCCCGGTTGGTTGGCCACCACGTACAAGAAATCTACTGTGGCCGAAACATCATGCATCGCTGTCAAGGAGGAAATGTGAGACGAGATCGAAAAACAGGAGACCACGGCGAAAACACCGGAGGCCGAGCCCGATTTATCGGTTAACACTATCAAACATTATCACTGACAGCCGGAATGTCGCGTATTATCATCATTGATATTCATTGCTTCAAGGATGAAGCAAGCGATTTAATCGTCAACGAACTGGCTGCTGTTGAAGTATTTGATGACAACTGCAACACCATGCTTATCAAAACAATTATATGGACAACTGTGCAGCCCCCTTACAGCCTTAAAAAACTGAGCTAGTGAGTATACGGACAATGTGTCTTTTAGTCTAAAACTTTAATAGTACTGATCTGTTTTGCGTGCCCCCCCACGGTCATGCTACCTATGGGCAGAGCCAAAGTGCGTCTCATGGAAAGAGAAATTTTTTGGGATCGACCTGGAATACAAAGACTACTCCTGAATGGACTTCTATTTTCTCGAAATATTTTTGCTTGGTTACTATAAACTCAGGAAATCTTTCTGGATAATTGCCAACATTTTGTCCTGCAGAACGACCCAGAGCATATTTTATTGGATTTTCACTGGACGACATTGGGGCGGGGTTTGAATACTGGCCGACGGATGAAATGGAGAAGTGAAAGGTTAGAGGAACTCAAAAGAATTTCTATGGATAAATATAAGAAATGGAAGCAAAACAAAACAGATTTTAATAAAAAACAGATGAAAGATTCACAGGTTAGTTATAGGGACTGTATTAAAACAATTAAAACCGAATGGTACAATAGGCGAATGGGTGAGGCAGAAAACCAAGCAAAGGAAGCGTGGAACATAGTAAATAATCATAGAGGCAAGGCAAACAAGAGAGAGGAAAACATCACTCTTAAAGACAATGACAAAATAATAGAAGACCCAAAAATTGTTTGTGAAAAAATTAATGACTACTTCATAAACGTAACAAAAGATTTGGCTAATGATCTAAGGACACCGCAAATGGGATCTTTTCCTCAAGACAATCAAAATAATAGATTAGGCCTTAGTAACTTTAAAGAAATCACAGAAAATGATCTAATAAACATTCTCAAAAAGTTTAAACCTAAATGTTCGATAGGAATGGATAAGATAAATATGAAAATGGTGAAGTATTGCCAGATGGAACTCGTAAAACCAATGGTAAATATAATCAACACCTCACTGAGGGACGGTATCTTCCCAAATGGCTGCAAAAGGGCGAAAATCAGACCAATCTTCAAAAAGGGGGATGAGCGGGAGGTGTGCAACTATCGTCCGATATCACTCCTCCCCATTTTTTCAAAATTATTGGAAAAAGTGGTTTGCCAACAGCTTGCGACCTACCTGGAGGGTAATAACCTTCTATGTGGGAAGCATTATGGCTTTCGCAAATCAAAGTCAACCAAATTGCCATTAATTGATTTTCTAAACGACTGTATCGATGCAATGGATGCAGGAGAGTCAGTCATAAGCTGCTTTGCTGACCTATCTAAAGCATTTGATTGTGTTGATGCAGACATATTGCTTAGGAAACTGACGAGTCTGGGGATCAGTGGCCTAGCAATAGAATGGGTTAAATCATACATGGGGAACAGAACTCAAGTCACAGAAATTTTTCATGAAACAACTAATAGAATAACTTCAGTAAGATCCACCGAAAAGCAAATTATAGCAGGAGTGCCACAAGGCTCGATACTTGGGCCCCTGTTATTTCTTGTTTATATAAACGACGTCACAAACAAAACACCAGAAGAAAATCTTTTCATTTTCGCCGATGACACAACCCTTATCACCAAAAATAGAAACTTGGATACCCTTGAACAAGAATCATATTTCAAAATAAATGAACTGGCCCAGTTTTTCGAAGAAAACCGACTGAAATTGAACCCAGACAAAACCAATTATCTCTGTATTCAAACAGATCAAAAGCGGCTCTCAAAAAATAACAGAGTACCAAGTCTTCAGATTGGTGATACAGAGTTGAGTCAAGCAAAATCAGCAAGCTTTCTGGGAGTGGTGTTGGACGATGGTTTGAGCTGGGGTGAGCAGCTGGTGAGGATCAAAGATAAGATGGCAAAGGGGACCTTTGTCCTGAGAAGTCTCAGGCCATTGGAGAACCTGAGTCTCTTGAAGGGTGTTTACCACTGCTTACTCGAGTCGCACATCTCTTACTCCATCGCGCTCTGGGGTGCTTCTGAGACAAATCTCAAACAAATTTTCACATGTCAAAAGAAATCACTAAGAGCAATGCTCAAACTCCACCCAAGAGAACATTGTAGGGATCATTTCATCTCATTGGGGATTCTAACAGTTCCTAGTCTTTACATTTTTGAAATTGCAGTATATGTTAAAACTTTTCTTCCTGAGTATGTAAATTTAACACATCAATACAACACTAGATTTAAGAATAATTTTTCAGAGCAGCACAATCTTAAATTGTATGAAAAAAAACCACAATACATTGGCAGAAAAATTTTTCAATCATTACCAAAAAAGATTCAGACAATAGATAAGATAGTCAAATTTAAGAGTGAGCTCAAGTTTTTCCTTATCCAAAACTGTTTCTACAGTTTGGAAGATTTTTTCACACAAAGAGCCAATGGGTAAACCCAACCCACCTTAGGCCTAACCCTACCCTTCCCCTGAAAAGGAGAAGAGGATGACGCTCCCAAAACTCACGAGTCTACGGGAAAGCTGAATAAGTACGAAGTAAGTAAGTAAGTACGGATAGCATGTGTTGGGCATAAATACGGGAATTTCATTGCCCCAATGAAGAATTTTAATGCCCTTACCAAAAAACTAATATAGAGAGTTTTAGCAACATACGGTAAATCATACTGTAAACTCTGAATACTACTATAATATTAACAAGTTTACCTATAGGCTTAGGCCTAATACATTATGCAATTTGGTTAATCTGTATAAATAATTTAAAATTATTTCAATTGAATACTTTTCAACAAGTGTTTGTAACTTCAAGCCATAAAAGTAGCTAAATCGGCTGTTATTTATATAATCTTAAGCAGAGTTATCATTAACCGTATGTTTTCTTGTGGCCTCCAGGCGGGGCCTTTCCCAACGCGAACAGCGGAAGAAGGTGTGTTCCGCGTCATCGGGAACGCCCGGGCAGTAGATGCAATCCGGTGAACCGGTCTTGCCCATCCGGTTCAGGTACGACTTGAAGTAGCCGTGACCTGTCAGGAACTGCGTGAGGTAGTAGTCCACCTCGCCATGCCGCCTTTCCACCCATGGTTGGACCTGCTCGATGAGTCGCGCAGTCCATCGTCCTCGGGTGTCGTGCTGTGAAGAAGCTGTGTTGCCACTGCTGGAAGGTTCGGGAGCGCTCTTCGGTTCTTGCCGTGTCCTTGCCGATCTCGCCTTGTCTCTGGTAAATCGCTTTCCTCTCCCCTGCCAAGAGCTTGACCGGGATGACTCCGGCGACCACCAGGACGGCAGGCTCGGACACTGTCCGGTAGGCGGAACACACCCGGAGCGCAGCTTGACGCTGAACCCGGGCGAGTCGCAACCTGTAGCACTCCTTATCTAGAGCGCCTGCCCACACCTCTGCCCCGTAAAGGAGCACGGACTGGACCGCGGACATCAACAGACGTCTTCTGCTGGATCGGGGACCCCCGACATTGGCCATCAGCCTACTAAGGTAAGTGACTACCTTAGCGGCCTTGTCCGCCGTACGAAAGATCTGATCCCTCCAGCTTAACTTGGTGTCCACCATAACCCCGAGGTATTTGGCGGCACGAGTTGATGTGACCACCTCCCTTCCCACTCGGAGTGGGACGACGGTGTCGATCCTCTTCTTCGTGAGGATCACAATCTCCGTCTTACTGAGAGCAAGCGAGAGACCGTGATCGGACATCCAGTTGTTGACCACCCGCATAACTCGGTTCAACTTCAGTTGGGCCAGCTCAACGTTGCGTGCAGCAATGAGAGCTGCAACGTCATCGGCGTACCCAACCAAAGTGGTTTCCTCAGGCATCTCGGACCTCAGGAGGCTGTCATAGGCAACGTTCCAGAGATCCGGGCCGAGTATTGAACCTTGTGCGGCACCAGAAGTGACTTCCATCGTCCGCGTTCCGTCCCTCGTGTCATAAATCAGGCTTCGAGAGCGTAGATAATCCTCGATGAGCCGCAACAGATATGCAGGAATACGAAAGGTGTTGCGAAGCGCATCCAACATATCGACCCACCTTGCCGAGTTGAAGGCATTCTTGACATCAAGCGTAACAAGAAGCACTACTCGGCGGGAGAAATGGTTGTGGCTCTCGGCTCTCTCCACAGCTCTCTGAACTTCGGTGACAGCGTCGATCGTTGACCGTCCCTTTCTGAAGCCGTACTGACGGGGGCATAAGTCCCCGGCAGCTTCCACGGCAGAAGTCAGGCGGGAACGGATCAGCTTCTCGAACAGCTTCCCAGCCGTGTCCAACATGCAGAGAGGCCTGTGGGACGACGGCAGCTCGGGATCACCTTTGCCCTTGCTGATCAGTACAAGCCTGGCTGTTTTCCAGGGAGCGGGAAACACCCCTTCTACCAAACAGGCATTGTACATTCTCAACAACAAGTCAGCGTTGATTGAAAATACTTTCTTTAAAGCCTCACTGGGAATCCCGTCCGGGCCAGGAGCCTTGTTGCTCTTCAGGGAGAGAACGGAGGTTTCCAGCTCCTCGAAAGTGAAGAGTGGAACGTCCTCTACCCGTCTGAAGTCAACCGGCGGTCGCTGAGGATGTTCAGGAAACAACGCAGCGACGATCCTCCCCATGGTGGCGCCCTCCATGATGGAAGGTGGAGAGCGGGCGCCGAGTTTCTGCGTTACAAGTTTGTAACCCAGGCCCCACGGGTCGGAGTCAACGTCGTCACGAAGTCTCCTCCAGCTATTCGCCTTGCTCCTGTTGATCGCCTGGCGGAGAGATTTTCTCGCAGCTTTATAGGCCTCCGACTTACGAACTCTGTCTGCGGGAATTCTCGCTCTAGTGGCGGCTCGTCTAGTTCTTAAACATGTTCTTCTGAGTTCCGCAATCTCTTCAGTCCACCAGTAAACGGGTTGTTTGTCGCGTCGGGGTTTCCTTCGCGGCATAGACTGGTCGCAGGCCGAGACGATCAGTTCCATCGTGGATGTTACTAGTGCCTCGGCCCCAGCCTCACCAGGATTCCCCTGCGCTCCCCGAGAGATGACTTCGGTGAACTTAACCACGTCCAGTTTGTTGGTGTTCCACCGGCGTGACCCTTCCCGAGATGCGGAAACTCGACGATTTTCCTGATCATGCAGATCAAACACGATGTATTGGTGGTCGCTACCCGTGTAGTCCTCCACAACCCTCCAGCCAGAGATCCTCGGAAGGAGCGACTCAGACGCAAAGGTGACGTCAGGGATCGTGCCTCTCTGCCCGGGGCGCCGAAAAGTAGGTGTGTCGCCCTGGTTGAGGACGACAAGACCGGCCCTGGCGATGAAATCCAGGATGTATTTCCCCCGGGAGGTGGTAGAGGGCATTCCCCACTCGACGGCCCTGGCGTTGAAATCGCCACCAACGACGACATGCCCGGTGGCAAAGAACGCACTCCTCTAGGCTATCTATCTTGTCGCGGAAGTCCTGGACGGCCTCGTTGGGGGTGAGGTAGCAACTGAAGATTGTCACGTCCCTACACCTAACCCAGGCAAATCCTCGGCCGCGACCATGACTCCGCACCAAGACATCCCGCGTATTACGCGCCCAAAGTGCAGCAGTACCGAGGCTGTCGGAGATCCAAGTGTTTGGATCTCTGTCCCGATACTGTTCGCTGATAAGGAGCGCGTCAGCACCAAGTTCTCGGGCGAGCTGATCTAGAAGGTTATCAGCTCCCCAGGATCTATGAAGATTGGCCTGGAGGATGCGAATTACCGGCCGCTGCCTTTTGCCTGTTCAAGTGCGGTTCTGAAGGCACCGCACTGACCAGACCCGGGTAAGTGACCGAGGGCACTGGAGCCTGAATCCTTGCAGAGAAAGCAGGAGGGGCTCGAGGAACATTCCTTGCGTTTGTGGCCCTGGCTTCCACACTGGAAGCAGTTGGCACTCCTGTCGGGCCCTTTACAGTTTCGGGAGGAGTGGCCGAAACCGAGGCAACGAAAGCATCTCGAAACTACCACCCTCCGTTTGAGCCTGCAACTGACCCAACCGACTCTGAGGTGCTGAAGGCTAAGCAGAAATGAAATCGTTTATTGACACAAAACGTTACATAATACCACAACAGGTAATAACAGGTGTCTTGTCAGCATAATATAAAGTTAACCTAATAATAATGATAAAAATAAAAACAACAATAACAATAAACTCCTTGTTGTTCAAATCAGATAACATCCCATGTATTTGAGCTATATGGATATTAGAAATTGTTATCTTTGAAGAACTCGGTTGTTGAATAGTACGCCTTACTTAAAAGTTTCTCTTTGATCTGGATTTTGAAGCTGTTGCTGCTGAGACATTTGTACGAGTTTGGAATTTTATTATAATACTTTAGACCGGAGTAAAAGGGACTACCTTCCAAAGCTGAGGTTCTATGGATAGGGTAGTTTAAAACTTGTCTATTTCTAGTGTTGTAGCTATGTTGCGGATGAAAAACTGAAAATTCACTGTAGTTGTTATGAACATAGATTAGTAGCTCGAGAATATAAAGGGAAGGAAAAGTTAGAATATTTAAATTTTTAAAAAGAGGTTTACATGATGTTCTGTACGGTACATTACAGAGAGTCCTAATAATCCTTTTTTGAGTGATAAAAACTTGTTTACTTTTTGGGGCATCACCCCATAATATTATTCCGTATCGGAGAATTGATTCAACATATGCAAAATACACTGTCTTACGGGTTTCAAGTGAAGAACAACTTGATAAAACAAATAAAGCATATGAGAACGAACGCAATTTTTTTGAAACAGATTCTATTTGGTCATTCCAATTTAATTTACTATCCACATACACTCCAAGGAACTTATGAGTTTGGCAGTCACTGGCCTCTGAAGATGATTTGAAAATCATTGATTTAGTTTTTGAATGATTTAATAATAGACCGTTTGTGGAAAACCACTTATTCAACTGAACGAGAGTCTCAGCAACAGAATTTTGAAGGTCATTTAAGTTTTGGGCTTTCACTAGAGCAGTGGTGTCATCCGCAAAAAGAATTAATTTGGTTTGAAAAAAATTTGGCAAATCATTTATGTAGATTAAGAACAATAGAGGTCCCAAAATTGATCCTTGAGGGATTCCTACTCCTACACTCTTCCATTCTGAATAATATTTTATGCCATTTTGAACCACAACAGACCTCATTTTCCGATCCGTTAGGTATGATTTGATCCATTCAATATAATTTCCCTTCAAACCTATTTTAACCATTTTAGCAATCAACAAGTCATGATTTACACAATCAAACGCTTTGGAGAGATCACAGAACACTGCAGCAGTATTCTGTGAACCATCCAAAGCAATTAAGTTACTGTTCACAAAATTGGCTAGTGCTTTTATTGTACTCATGTTTTTCCTGAATCCGAATTGGGATTTATGGAAGAAATTATTTATTTCCAGAAAGTTGGTAAGAAAATCACAGAATACTCTTTCAAAAATTTTTGAGATATTAGAAAGAAGAGCAATGGGTCTGTAGTTAGTTACTTCTAGTTTAGATTCTTTTTTGTGGATTGGGAATATTTCAGTGTATTTAAGTTTCTCAGGAAAGACACCCTGCTCCAAGGAATCACCTATTATTTGATTAAAAATAGGAGCCAATATGTGTGCATTTTCTTTCAAAACCTTTATAGGAATGCCATCCCACCCAACCGAGTTCTTATTTTTCAGAGAAAGTATTACATTATAAATGTACTCATTACTTAAAGGTGGAATATGGAAGTGTGGAAATTTGTGATCAGGGATATTTTCAAGGGCTGTCTGAATGTCAATACCTGGCAAGTTAAGGTTGGTAACAACAGAAGAAAAGTATTGACTAAAAATATTACATACAACTCCAGGTTCAGTTATTTTTACATTTTTCTCGAGGAGTTCTATTGGGCTTTCGCTTTTACCTGCAATCCCTAACTGATCTTTTACCATAGGCGTCATTTCAGTATTCTGATTGGGGGGGCAAGATTTTCATAAGGTCATACCCCCTCCCCCATCCCACAAATACGCCAAACATCTTAAATTTCGTTAAAAACTGTCAATAAAAGCTAATTAAGTTTACATTGTGACACTAAGCTGTCCATAAACTGTGAACTTATAATATAATCTTAAGGTGGGTTTACACGTGAGAGTGTTTCACTCTCGGAGAGTAGTTAGTTACTCTCATAAAAATCTCAGACAGCTGTTGATAGTACTCGCAGAAAACTGTCTGGGATTAACCATCTTGAAAAATTCGCTGGTTGTGTAAACACCTCTGCGAGTACCTGCTGAGAGTACGAAACTCTCTGAGAGTGAAAAACTCTCACGTGTAAACCTACCTTTACAAACCCATGAAAACAATACCCTAATGCATGTAAAATTTGATTATATGACATGTTTGTTTCTATATGTAGAAAGTCATTATTCTTCGGGGACTGCCAGTGGCTACTGTAATGTAAAACACCTTAAGAAATTTAAAGAATTTAATTAGTTACTCGATACTAAATCGTTGAAATAAAAATACAAAAAAACGTCATTTTATAACTAATTAGTTATTTTTATTGTATATTATTTACAACTCTAAAATTTTACAGTCGGATACATAGACTAAAACTTCATAGGCCTACATATGGTAAAATACATTGTTTTATCTTTATCAAAAATTAGTTTTTGACAAAGCACCTTTGCAGTCTGCCGTATAAGGAAGAAAAATATCATTTAACCATTGTTTTGTTAGGATCAGTACAGTCACGGTATACATACATTGCCCATGATACATAACCTAAATTGCTATTGAGGACAAGAAAGGTAAAAAAATACTAAGTAATCAAAAAAATATAAGTAATGATTTACAAAAAACATCTATACATATTTAATACGTGATACAGGTTTTTGTACAAGGAACTCCTCCCACAATGTTCAATAGAATTTAATGATTTTAGTGCCTATGGATAGAGCTCGGCGTGAAGTTGTTTCTAAAGTAAATTGGTAAATTATCCATTTAAAAAGAGGGGACCTACAAGTTCGTAAAGTTTGTAAATTTCACATTTGATTACCCATCAGTAAGGAAATTGATTGATTTTCAAGTAAACAGCTATAAAGTGTAAACATCGGACATCAGCGAAAGTACTATATCTACCTTTTCACACGAAAAAGGTTATGTTTAACCAAGGCAAGGGTCCGATCTACCTGAGCCCGAACGATGTTAACCAAATGCCGCGGCCGTAGCGCTAGGCGAGTTTGATGGCTGCAGAGGTTTACGGGAATAGTGTTTTAAAATTAAATAATTAAGATAGAGATTGACTCTTAACTTTTTATAAAAGTAGAAAGACGGATCTCGTCTTCTCTGGTTTTAGAATTTTTAAATAAAATTTCTAGTTTCAGTTATAACTGTCTAAAATCATCTGTTTTTCTCTAGTGGCTAGTTTTATAGATGCAGAGGTATACGGGGATCGTGTTTTAAAACTAACCAATTAAGATAGAGATTGGATCTTAACTTTTCTAAAAGTAAAGAGGTCTCTTCGGATCTGTTTTTGGAATTTTTAAATAAAATTTCTAATTTTAGCTATAACTGTCTAAAATCATCTGTTTTTGTCGATGAAAATGCAAGGGATATTTGGAACCCAGTTATCTTTTGCTAAATGCAGCCTAGAGATACGAGAGCTACAAATAATGTGTCATATCAAAGAAGAATAACGGTGCTAAATTTCCTTTCTTACACTTTATTTATCTTACTTTGGTAGTATTATCAAAACTAATGGAAAACTTAAGTTAAAAATTGAGAAAAACAGATGATTTTAGACAGTTATAGCTAAAGTTAGAAATTTTATTTAAAAATTCTAAAACAGAGCCCACGAGATCCGTCTTTTTACTTTTAGAAAAAGTTAAGAGCCAATCTATATTTTATTTGGTTAGTTTTAAAACACGATTCCCGTAAACCTCTGCATCTATAAAACTTGCCACTAGAAAAAAAAATAGATGATTTTAGACAGTTATAACTGAAAATTTTATTTAAAATTTCTAAAACCAGAGAAGACGAGATCTGTCTTTCTACTTTTATAAAAAGTTAAGAGTCAATCTCTATTATAATTATTAGTTAATTTTAAAACACGATTCTCGTAAACCTCTCTGCATCCATCAAACTCGCCTAGCGCTACGGCAGCGAGGCGGCACTCGGTAACGTCGTTCGTGCTCAGGTAGACCGGAGCCTTAACAATTCAACAGACGTGAGTGAGATGGGACTTCCTGTAAGATGACGATTGCAGAATGAGTAAATTTAAGAGTGTTATGTAAATAATTCAAAGTAGACATTTTGTTAAAGTCTGATTCAAAAGTTTATACTTGTTATATACAAATATTTCATCATATTACATAACCTAACATTTTAATTTCCAATTTTAAAAAAATCACCGAAATTATTGGGGGGGCAACTGCCCCCCCTTGCCCCCCCCAAATGACGCCTATGTCTTTTACAATGGCCCAGGTTGCTTTAGATTTGTTATCAGCTTTGTTTACAAAACTGTTATTAGCCAATCGTTTTGCGGCTTTTACAACTTTATTGAAAACTCTTTTATATTCTTTTACGTACAGAATGAAGTTTTGGTCATTGCTAAATTTTGCTTCAGCATGCAATTGCCTTTTCCTTAAAGCAGAAGTTTTAATTCCTAAAGTGATCCACTTTTGCTTATAACTATGTTTCTTTTTTGTAAAAGTTTTCAAAGGAAATGCTTCATTAAAACTTAAAGTCAATTCTTGAAAAAAATTATCATACTTATCATTTACAGTCCTCCCTTGAACAGATATTCTTAAAATACTTTGAGAAAAGTTTAAATTTGAACTTGGATTGAAAATGCGTTTTCTACAAGTGAATTTATTATTGTTTTTTGAGCAGTCAGGCAAACTTATTTTTAAACAGTTATGATCAGAAAATCCAATATCTTCATTAATTGTTTCAGCTACATCAAAAACAAGGTTAGTGGCTATATTGTCTATACATGTTTTTGAGTTTGCAGTTACTCTTGTTGGTGTATTAAAATTCAACTTAAACCCATTACTTTCCATTATCTCAACAAAAATCAAAGAATGATGTTCATGTTTTAAAATATCAAAGTTAAAGTCAGCAGAAATTAAAATTTTCATAGTTCTTGGCTCATTTTTTAGCTTATCTAATAGTCCTTGAAGTTTAAAGAGAAATTTTTTTGCATTCGAGTACTCAGGCACTCTATAAATAGACACAATCAGCATGTTAAATTCAGGGATTTCCAAGAATGAACCCTCAAAAACAAATTCTTCATTGAACTTGGAAAAATCTGGCCTTTTTATAAATTTAATCCCATTTCTCACTAAAATACATGAACCCCCTCTTGCATTTGACTCTCTGGCAAAGTAATCACCCATGGTAAAACCATTCAAGCTATTGAGAATATTAATGTTTGATAAGGGAATCCAATGTTCATTAAGTGAAATGATAGAAATATTTTGGGGGGTAGTGTTGATAAAAATTTCAAGATCATTGAATTTATTATAAGTATTTGAAATTATGCCTTCTATATTTAAATGTAAAAACCAGTTTTCTTTGCCTACCTTACTTGAAAGTGAATTTTTCTTTAATAATGAATTTTGTTTTGAAACTGTTTGACCTGTTTGAATGATATTTGATGATACCTTTAAATCTACTTTTTTTCTAAAAAAATGTCTTGATCGGTACCTGACTTACTGCTAATTTTAGAGTAAGAGTCTTTGGATTTGTTAGAGATGCCCGTTGTCCTATTCTTTCTGGGTCGCAGACTCCGCACTGGTGGCTCAGGTTTGTCTGGTAGAATTTCGATCGTGCTGGTAGGCTGGGATTCATCACAAACATTCGGTGGTGCAGTTGTGGAAATGTCTATTTCAGGAGAAGTTTCACCTTGATGCCGATGGTCATTGTTAATCAGTGACTCCCACTTCTCGATGCCACATCTCAAAGCTCGCATGAAATCATGATGGGAAAGTCCATTACGCAATATTCTTCTTGATTGTTCATCGTTCGAGACTATGAAAATTGTAGCTCCTGTCTGATATTTCAATTGAACGATATTTTTTGAAAAGTGGTCAGGATTTATTAAGTCTCTTACGCACCCCATTGGAGAACAAATGAGGGTTGTAAGTTTTCTTGTTTTGAAATCCTCTGTAAGCTGACAGAAGGCTTCGTCGTAGTCTTTAAGTGTTGGTTTTCCTGAATATTGCGCCTTTGTCACCAGACTATACACTGTTGCTCCATCAGTGAAGTTTTGACGGGTTAATTTACTGGAAACATAGTCCGAATGAGTTGGTCTCCCGAATTCATTTTTGAAACTCACCGCCACCCCTGCCGACATGTGCTTTGCATCATCCAGATCAGAAGAGATGGAATGAGCAAATGCAACAGAAGTATCGTCTCTCATTTGTTTTATGATATACTTCATATTCCTATCAATTATATTTATTGTTCCTTCTTTGTACATCTCCGTCAGTTTTTGCCTGCTTAAGGTAACATCGTGCCTTTTTCCTTGTATTAAATTTACCACTGACGTAGCGACCTTAGCCTTCCCTCTGCGGTTCATATGTAGTCCATGAGAGGTGAACATTGAGCGGCCTAGGAGGTTTAAGGGAAGGAGAGAAACGTTTTTATTCTTTACAGCAATATTCTCAAGATCGGTATTTATTTTAGCAATCTCCAAGTCAAACTCTGGCATGTCAAATCTCATGGGCAGGGTGGACAGAATAAGATTTGTTTGGCTAGAGGTTAAGATGAGTTCCTTGACATCATTAACTATTCTATTTGAATCAAGAGACTGCAGATTGTTTGTACCTCCAATAACTAATATGTAGTCATTCTTCCCAAAATCTTCAATCAACTTCTTTACGTTTTCAGTAACATTATGAAATTTAGCGTTTGGTTTAACATAAGAACAAATCTTAATAGATGAGCTTCTTTGCTGAATAAGATTACTAAGATGTCTCCCATGGCTGTCAGATAAGATCAGCAATCTCGATTTTGTCAAGGGGTTGACCTCTGAGTTGTGAGTCGACAATGCCACCGGACTGTATTGTGCAGGATTCTTTTCTAAAGGTCTATTTTTATCAGCTTTATTACTTGTCACAAAATATTTTATGATTTTGGTTTGAATAGCTTTAGTATTTGTATGATCTGGAGCAGATTTGGTAGAGAATTTGATTGAGTCTTGAATTGATTCCAATTCTTGCTGGAAAGATATATTTTCAGACTGGTTAAGACAATCATACCTATTTTCCAACAAGATTGATGAATCGTTAAATGAGTTGCATGAACTTTTACCATTTTTTCTGCTTTCCATCCACTGAAAACCAGTTTCTTTCTCACAATTTAGTCTATTATATTTCAATCTAGCATTTTCTTCTCTTAAGTTAACAATTTCTTCAGTCAGTTTGTCAAGATCTTCAGACAGCACTCTTATGATAATTTCAGCTGTTGTCAATTCATTTTTGTACTTTGTCTCCATTGTTTTAATGGTCTCGTCCTTGAAATCAATTTCTTTAAGTAGTTTAGAATCAGGCACAGGGCAGGGTTGGATTGTCTCCATCAATTGTAGATTTTGCTTTTTAAGGTCTTTGATTTTTGTTTCTAACTGTGAAATGTAAACTTGTTGTTGTTTAACTTTTTCTTTATTCTCAGAAATTCCTGTCTTGTCAGCTTTAGATTTATTTTTTAATTCAACAATATCAGCATGATTTTCAGAGCTGCACAAGTTTTTCAGATAGGAGACTTCTTCATTTTTCTTTTTTAATTCTTCTTTTAAGGTGATATTTACTTTTTTTAAACCCTCAATATCATTTTGTAGTTGGAGTTCTCTATTTTCAGCTTCATTTTCTAATGATATTAGTGATTTTTCAGCATTCTCCTTCTCAAATTTCAGCTGGGAAATGGATTCAGTCAGATGAATCAGACTTTGGCTTAGTTCAAAGGTAGATATTTCTTCTTCCACATTTTGACTGCAGTACAATTCCTCATTTGTTGATGAACAACTTTTATTTGTTTCGATGGAAGAGCTTAGGGCACTATCAAGATGTAAGGATGCATCAAGTGTATCATGACAAACACTTGTTAAGCTTGATTGAGATTTTGGTCTGTCGTCCATGATTTCACTGGAATAGGAATATTCCACTGAGGGCTTAAAATTAAAATCATCAATGCTAACAAGCAAATGGTTTAATTCAATATACTCTTGCATTTGTTTTCTGGATCTTATAAGTTTACCTCTTGGTGAGTAAAAATATACATCTGTCTTTCCTTTACTTGCCCCCTTTTTTCTTACAAACTCTTTTCTTGTCCATCCAATAGATGCTAGTTTATCATTAATATGTGCCATAACATGTATTTGGGTTGTAAGAATTAATCTGTGATCAGTTACCCAAATGCTTGTGTTATATATTAACTGAGAATCCTAACTTATAAACATGGGTTGGCAACACTGCTATAACTCTGAGGACTGTGTGCAGTTGTTACTAAAAAAATTACGGCAGCAGACGATGGGACGTGAATTAATAGTGTAAACAAAATAATGACGTGATAATTGGCGCTAATCGGTAAGTTTTGACATGAATATATGCAAAATTAGTCAGAAATGTGGTATGATTATTGAGAATTGATTTGATATAGACCAAAATATATTGCAGATGTCACATGAAATATTTAAACCTTATTGTTCTAGGCACTCACTGTTTGTTTTAGGTTATGTTCATTACACTTTTAAAACACGACACAAACTATTATGTATTAAACTTTAGTTGAAATTTAGGAGCACAATATTAGTTTGTTACTTAGTAGCCATCTTAAAGAAAAAAAAAAAAAAAAAAAAAAAAAAAAGAAAAAAAGCAGCTTATTGGCGTGCTTTTCGCCCATCTCAGCAACAGCCATCCGGAGTTGACTTCGGTTAGGCTTTGTCAGCCATACCCTCACTCCATCAGCCGGTATCTCCGGGAGTGCCACCTGGATCGCACGGGTCACCTCGTCTTCGGTGGAGAGGGCATCAAGGTCCCGAATCTCGACCGAACACTTCGGTTCTAGGGCCTTGATGGAGCCTTTTTCCCCAAGTGCAGTCTTGAGGGAAGCGGCAAAACCGATCTTGTCACTCGACTTCCCCAGTTCGAGGAGGACATCCCCGTTCTGGGTTCGCCGAATAGACTTGATAACGGTGTCGGTCTCCTCCGGTTTGGCCTGCGATCTAATCTGACCCAGAACATCGGCAAAAGATCGCCCCCCTAAGGGCTTAATCAAGATTGTCTCCTTCCTGGGCTTCTTAGGCCTGGGTTGTTTAGGCTTTCTGACAGACTTGCCAGAGGCCTCCCCAACCGGGTTTGAGACTTGCGTCCGCTCCACCCTCGACGCACTTTTCGAAGCTGCCTCCGCTTGCTTCTGCCTCCTCCTTTCTTTCTTAGACAGGCGCGTCTTCCAGCCCCCCAAAGGTGTCGAGGCAGAGTTTTCTGCCAAGGCAGGATTAGCCGCAGGAGCAGGAACCTCTGCAGGAGTAGCCGCTGGAACAACGACAGCGCCCGGGATGGAATGAGCAGCCGGGACAGGAGATGTCTGCGATGATGCAGTGACAAAAACCGGCCTCGGCGCCAAGTCATACTCCCCGAGCTCAGGGCTTCCCGATGATGAACCGCTCTGCCTCTTCTTTCGCTTTCTGGCTTGAGTCTGGGACTCAGCCAGATGAGCTTGAGGCGAAGCAGAGATGACTCGGTTCGTGACATCGCGCTCCTGTTTCACTGCCTTAAGCCTGATTTTCCGGCATTCCTCGATTTCGTCTAGAGAATCTTCGAGTTTCGGAATCCCCTCTTTTATGGCCTTGTTTACGTTCTTTTGAATTAAGAGGGCCTTGGCCATCTCCTTCAAAAGAGCTTTCATCTTCTTCAGACATGAGTCTTCCTCCTCGTGGGCGTCGTCCTGCTGCTGCCGAAGCATTTGCAGCTCGAATGCCGCACGAAGAGGGCTCTTCCTGGGAGGTATTCCATCGAGCCTGGGTTTTGAGGTTTCTGCCTCGGTCACCTTCATCGCTAGATTGACATCCACTTTCTCCTTTTCAGGCTCGGACGACGATCCGGCGTCACTTACCGTCTTGAACGGTGCCGGTGGGGGGGAGGTTTTAATTCCCCCTGTCGGCGTCCCAGTCTTCGAGGTCGGAGACCTCTGCACAATAGAGCTTCGCCTAAAAGCGGCTTGCTCATTCTCCTTTACGTTCTTCGTGTTTCGGTTGATAAAATCCATGCTTTCATGTCACCAGCGCATCGTGCGGCAAGGGGCGGCCCTTCATCGGCCGAGAGCGGGTACACCCTCGGAGGTCTACCCCCCGTAGGAAATTAGACACCCCTACCCCAGGACTCTGGGGCCCGAACCTCCGTTTGCCCAGCACCGATACACACAAGGTGCCGGACGTGCTGGGGGTCGCACCGTGGCAATGCAGAGTCCGATCCCTGCATCCATGCCGCACTCCCTGACTAAGGTCCGAAGCGGCTGGCTTCTGACGACACACTGGAGGAGACCATCGGCAGTGCGAGGCACACATCAGTCCCTGCAACACAACAGGGACACTCCCAGGACCCCCCAGCATGCGCCGGTCGAAAGAAGGTGGAAAGACACCCTTGATTCGGGGTCGAAAAAAAAAAGAAGGTGAGCAAGGTTAGCTCAGGAAAGAATAAAGACGGTGAGCTAAGACCTGAAAGATGAGAAGAATGGCCTTAGCTCGGGAAGAACTGTGAGGAGGGTCTCACAGCTTGGCTCAGGTACCCCGGGGTCGCCAAGAAACACCCGTACAGTGGAAAGCCCACTGCCCCTGCCTTTTCGGTGGACACGGTCTGCCAAAAGATTATGGAGGATGAGGGCAACTGGGATTGTTTGTCACAGTTCGTCCGGGGTATCCTCCTGGAAAAGAAAACCGATTTGGACCACGAAGTGGCCCAGATCCCTTGACCGAACAGCTGGATAAGGAGCGAGCCCCATGGGCGTAAGCCAAATTTAGGCCTAGCCTGACGTAATGTGATAAACAATTCCAGGTTAGAATCCTAAAGAGTAGAGGAGGTTTTTTAGTGGGTAAACCCGTTTTTTAGGGGAGTCCCACACTACAGGCTGGCCACCTGTGTGTGTAATGCATTTTCCCTGCCTCTCCCTCAAAAAAAAAAAAAAAAAAAAAAAAAAAAAAAAAAAAAAAAAAAAAAAATCATTAACCGTATGTGCAAAAGCTTTCTGTTTTAAAGCTAAATTGTGATTTTTAAGGCTTTTAAAAAATATATAAATATAAATTTATAATATTTTAATTTTTATACCTTGAGAAACCAAGTTTTGGATTTAGATTTGAAAGTAAGTTAATAGATACCTAATTAAAACTCAATTTCATTTGATTTTTCCCATTAAAATGTGAAAACTTTGCCTTTTACATTACTTTCACTAAGCTTAAAAAACATAGGCCTATTAATTCATGTGATACAAATTTTTGTTTTGAATAATATCACTCCAGTTTATGATTTTGTACTAAAAATCATAAAAAAAGTTACTAGCACCACCAACCTTCACTGGGCAACAACATCTGAGAACTGGGTTACACTTGTGTCGCCCTGGCAATGGCCCCAATCCCTACTTTCTCCACCCGAGTGTTAGAGAGAGTAAAGTTCACCTCTGATATCACTCAGTGAACTCAAGTGTTTGCGTCTGTCGCCAGATATTCCATCATCATGTCATTCTGTGGTAAGATGCAACTTAGGTGGGAGACTCTCAAATCTGAATCTACCCATATAACTTACTCATATTTCATAATGGTAAAAAATGAAAAAAAAAAATTACAAACAATTTAGTATTTTGAATTTTTAACCTACCTTTACTAGTGATGGAGAAAATTCTAAATTGTTTCCCATGTTATTCTTAAGGAAAAAATACAAACCTCTCCATCCCACTTATTCATTGTTGCAACTTTATAAAATTTTGGTATGTACCTTCAGGGCAAGGAATAATTTATATTTGATTACAACACTCATATGGCGGCGAACCTACATACCCAATTCCCATGTGTTTTTTTGTGGGAAGCATTAAAAAAAATTCAAAGATCTGGATACAATGTAGTATTTAGTACTAATTTACTCTAGTTTTAATTTACTAGGTTAGAAATTAACCTATATTTCCTTATAAAACCCTTAATGTAGCAAACCTACTTACAGTATAAAACCCCATATACTGTTTGCGGTTAAAATGAAAATTCCAAATTTTATTGTAAATTCACTCAGTACCCAAGGCTATTGCGATTGGGGTAATTAATGTCTTTTTTACATCTCTTATTTCATATTGAATATTTTATATGAATTTTTCAGAATTTGTTAACAATGTACCTATGTAGGTTTTTCTCAAAAAAATTTAGCCTGTGTAGCTGGACAACTCTTGCGGAGGCGAATGCCAAGCATAGGCTTGTGTTATTGACTTGTGCATGTGTATGCCAACTGAGATCACAATCGTGTGAGCGGTTTCAATGTATATAAATTTATTTTGAATTTTTATTTCTAAAAAATGATCCAGTTTTTTATGAGACAATGATGTGTACTCTCAAACTTATGCTTTTGTTTTAGTTACCTTTCCCACTCTAAGCAACTGTATTGTTTCATTCATTTAACTGATTACATGGTGTCTTAATACTCTTGCGGTTGAAGTCTTGAATCAAAGTTCAAGTGGAAGCTGGTTCTATTTTTCTATATTGACAAGTATGGTATTTTCTTTGTTCAGAACCAGAGGAGAATGTGGCGCATCCAAACTACGGGACGCAGGTGCTACAGGGGGAGATGAGAACTGCTCTGCTGGACAAAGACTGTAGCAACTATGACATGAAGCATGGCTACACGCGGCACGCCATCAACGAGGCGGGTGACAACGGAATACTGATCAAGCTCGGAAAACAGTTCATCGTTAACCACGTCAAGATGCTGCTCTGGGACAGGGACCTCAGGTTAGGGTTACCAGATATTTTTTATTCCAACCTTAGAAATTGTTGTGGTACTGTATGACTCACTACCAGGATTACGGTAACCACTCTTCCCTACTAAATTCAGGAAACAAAATAAAAGACACTAGTGTACTTGTTGCTCAAAATCAAGCAATTTATTTTGATACAGTACAAAAAGTTACCTTTAATTTTGAATCAATGACATCCTACAAATCCAATGTTGTGAATATCAGTAGAATGTTAGATCTAGTAGTGTACTTAGATCTATTATAAAATCAACCATTCACTTGGACGCAGCAAAACTAAACTAGGATGGAGCAAAAGCTTTCATAGTACAGGTACAGGCACCAGAGAGGATAAAAATGAGCTATAGGAGTCATTAATAAAAATTATGGTTCTTTTGTCTAAAAACTCGAATTAATTCCAATTTTATTACAAAAACATGAAAGAAATGTAAGAAAAAAAGTCATAGTAGTGATTTACAATACTGTACTGTATTTAAACAACTTTTCACATTGGATTTACCCTTAAATAAAAGTAGTATTAAAACCCTGCTGAAGTCACGTGACCAAATCCGAGTGAAAACCAAGAATTGGGTTTTAGCATTTGCTGGTTTGGGAGCTGGGCGCGGCCACCGGGCATGCGCGCGGCGCGTGGCTCGCGCTGGTCGGGACCGGTTTTTTGGAGTGCCAGGTGTCTGTTAATCTATTCCGTGTTGAGAAAGATCCAGTTTTTAGGTGTCCTGCCGCGGCAAATTGATTGTCGCGTCAGCGATTTCCTGATCGCCAAAATGGCCGCACTCCAAATTGATTGTTTCGGTGACGTTATTTTAAATAACGTATTTGGTTTTGGATTGTTAAAGTTCCTCATGCGCAGATTGTTATGAGTTGTCACACCCAGATAGGAATATAAAACGCTTGTAGTGTAAACAAAAGTCACTCGCAGCCATGTCAGCCCGTTACTATCTGACTGTGTACTTCGAGGACCAAAGCCGCGAGGAAGTGTTGGACCTTCTGCATCTTCTGTCGCAGGTGACGTCACTGCCGCCTCTTCCCGACCATGCGTTTGGGGGCCACCAAGTAACAGGTAATAGGGCTGGTCTCTGGTATTTAATCCTCTTTATTAAATAAAAAGTAAACTTGTAGAGATAGTAGAACTTTTTAGTAAAAATATAAAGGATTTCATAGACTTTATTTTTTTTATTCTAATCACTGCTTATGGACTTGGCAATTACGACCCTAGATTTGACATAGTATAATGGTACTTCACTTTGTTTGCTTGGACACAAAATGTCCAAACAAATATTCATCGTAATAAAGTTCTAAAAAGTAGGATAGGAATATTAGCATGTATATTTTACAGGGTGTCTAGTAGTCTTGAAAATCTGGAAAGTCTTGAATTAGTATTGAATTTAACAAAGGTCTTGAAAAGTCTGGAATTAGTCTTGAATTTGCCTTCTAGTCTTGAAATTTCTATAAAAATTTAATTATGGAGACGCTCGTGATCGCCGATTAAGATTGCTAACTGGAGATGCTTATAATCCCCAATCAAAACGCTTGCGACTGTAGACAGTAAATGCTCGCGACCACCGTGCGGAGACGCTGGTATTGACTCTTGATTCAGTGTATGCTGAAAAATTTCCTAAAAATGTTGTTAACTATCATTGGCCTACAAGCTAATGAAAAACAAGGAGAAGCAACATTTTAATTATTAACAAATATATGCAATTTTTATGTGTTCTATAAATTTGATATCACTATTGAATTTGTAGAATTATTTATATTATTTATTTTAATAATGAACTAAACAGCCCAATGAAAGACCGGCACACAGCTAGTATTTAATAAAAATAGAATAACACACTTGTGCATTATTTTAATTCAGACCATTTTAATTTTCAATGTGTGACGTACTTTCGGGTCACGAGAATATTTATGTAGCCTAATTAATTTTTAGTTCGTACGCCACAATAAAAAAAGATAAGTTTTGCTGGATTCGCTCAGTTCAAAAGCAGGGTTAATCTAGGGTTCACGACGTCAATACCTAATCTATTACTGTATTAACTACAATTGAATGACGATGTCGAAATATATTATTTAATTAAATTTACTACGTTGGTTTTTCACCCATGTGACGTTCTGATAAAATGGTTTTAGCAAATAATAAAATTGATTAATTTAACTACCTTTTGGTTCTTCACCCAGGTAGTCGAATAATTAATTTGATGATCGAAGGCCGATTTATAAAACAGAATTTTGAATTACGATTTACTACCGTATTTAAAATTATTAAAATACACTTGAACGTTTTGTCAACGTCCAGTTCCGCCGATAAGAAAAGTGCAAGTCATTGACCCGGCTTGTCGCAACGGGCAGTTTACTTGGTTTGCCCACCAAATTAAATCGGTAATTAATAACTAAAACGAATTTAATTAACTTGAAACTTCTTCCACAAGATAAATTAAACTCAAAATATAAATCTGGGACGACTTGCCCGATGAAATAAAACTAAAGAAATAAATGTAACTAAAACGACCGCACTGGGGAAATATAAATCGAATGAAGCTATCAACTAAATTTATTACTTACAATTTACTTAAAATGAAAACGACTGAAAATCAGAATACCAAGGGGTTTCGGGGCTAGTAACTAGAGGTTAATTGAGGGCCCTTGAGCCAAGATATATTATAATTACTTATAAATAAACTAAGTGGATTAATTCGGAATAAGCTAAAATAATTAAATCGTGACGGGAATTTCGTTAGCTTACCGTACCGTAGATAACACCCTTGCTAGGTTTGGGTTTACTATGGGTTTCAACACCCCAAGATCGTTGGTTGAACGTTTGCTTTGCCGGTGAGGCCGTGGTCAGGAAGCGGGCTAGTTCTCCACACCAGCGTTCGACGACGACTGAAATGACCACCGGGGCCCGCAGGGCACGTTCCCCTCCTATGCCTCCCCTCCGTCACGTGACCTCGACCTCCCGCCACTTTGCTTTGCCGCGCTATTCAAATGCGGCCGTTACAAATGTTGTTGCAGAATTAGTATTGCTTATTATTAATAAGTTAGCATTTTATGGTTTCATTTTAATAGTCTTGTTTTTGACAAAAATATTAAGATTCATTGTGTTAGCCGCTGAACTGCCATTGAAGACTGGAATAGTATACACATACTTTCTGTCGAGCAGCTTAAATTTGTTGTTGTATATTATCACCACATGCTTTGCTGTGAATACAGCATTGTCAAGTGATATAAGAACATACCATCCATCAAAGGATTGGTCTTAAGGATTAAAATAGACAAAACATATCACAAACACAGTTCAGTTTGTTTACCGTATTTTGATTCTCGACCAATCTTTAAATGGATAATATGTTCTTGCATCACTTGACAATGTCGTATTCTCGGCAAAACATGTAGTGATTATATTCAAGAATAAAATTTGAGCTGCTTGACGGAAGGTATGTGTATACTATTTAAAACAAATCTGTTAGCGGCAACTATACTGTATAAATAAATTTGTAAAATGTCAAATAGAAATTAATATGTCGAGAAGTGCAATAGTCTTGAAAAAACTAAAGAAGTCTTGAAAAAGTCTGGAATTAGTCTTGAATTTTGAAAGAGAAAAAAACTAGACACCCTGTTTTACCACCTTTATAGAGGAAAAGACATAGAGCATACTGGCCCCTATATTCAGACCGTTGTCCTAATAAACAAACATGTATTAAGCAAACAATTGCATGATTATATAACCATTAATCACTTTAAAATATTGTTCTATATATTATGAAGCACTGGTGGATATATAAAAACACATCTATTTTTCTAATTCCAAAAACCATGTTTATTAAGAAATTTAAAGGACATAAAGTAAATTAGTATATCCGGGGAATTGCCAGTCATTCCAGTGCAACGTAGCCTCCACCCCTGTGTTCTTCTCATTTCAACCAATTCTGAATCGGTCAGCTGCTCATTGAACCGAGGGGGGAGGAAAACAATCGATCTTTCCTCGTCGTTCATGATGTCCAGAACGACAGCGGGACCGAATCTTGTGTCGATCCTCCTAGCATCCAAAATCGGGTACCCGCCCTCGGCCTTCAAGTCCTTAGCAGAGACTCTGGGGTAGTTCGGCAAACACTGTAGAGTTTCGAATTCCTTTGCGAGAGACATGGCGCTGTAAAACATGTATTACATTAGGATCATGCTAGAAACGATCAAGATTTCACAATTGAGTTATGTCTGAAACACATGTTAGTACATCTTTATTTTACAGTTGAAGGTGCACCAATTGATATTATATAGACTTAAACCTACAGCAAAACAAATAACTTGATACAAATTGATAATTCGCCCTTTATTAATGTACTAGGCATTTCATACATTACTTATGTATTTTTCATTTCACATCAGCCGCAACTTTTCCATCAACACACAATTGTTTTTTGTTGCTCACGTACATTTTAAAATAACCATCTTATTACATCTTTTACTAAGTATATTTGGTTTAACACATTAATACTACAGTGTTATACAGTATTACTCTGTCAATTATTGATAATAATAATAACTTACGTATGTTCAGTTGAGACAATACTACAAAGAGGTAGTAGAGACAATAGTAGACTAGGTAGTATATAATATAGTATATAATATATAATATAGAATACTAAATATATAATATAGAATAATATAATATATAATATAGAATACTAAATATAGTATATATAGTATATAATATAGAATAGTAGTAGAGAGGTAGTAGACAATACTACAAAGAGGTGAGACAATACTACTAAATAAAGTCATCTTCATAAATATAAGATTTTTTATTTTCGTTACTAATAATACTCTTTCGCTTGGTAATACTCTTTATTTTTAATTTACTGGCTTTTGTGCATATTGTAGCATTTTTTCATAGCATAGCAATAAGGTGCAGTTTTAAGGATATGGTGCTTTCAAGTATGGTTCTAAATGGTTTGAGGGAAATAAAAAAAGACGGGAAGCCAGAGCGCTTGTTCTTTTATTGATTTATTTCTTGAATATTCAGGTCTTCGATTATTAGTTATAAAATGTCGTGGTGGTGATGATGGTGGTGGTGGGGGTGGTGGTGTATGCAAGTGTTTTTGTGTTGTAAGTATTCTGTAAAATATTGAGTTGTTGTGGGGTGTCGGGGTGAGGTGGTTTTCTTGTGGAGGTGGAGGTAGTGGTTGATAATGGTGGATTGGTAGTGCGGGTGGGGGTGGTGGTATGTGCTGGTCGTGGTGCTGGTATCTGGTGGACGTAGAGCAGGAAGTGGTGTGGAAGAGCAATCTCCCCGCTGCCAGGGTTCACGCACGCACCGTCTCTCTACCACACAGATAGTCTGCGGAATGCCTGTCAATCAATCAATCTTTATCACATCTTTATTCATACGCACATTGTACAAAATAGTGTCGAATAATATTGTGTGACTCTAACTTAACAAAATCGAAATTACATATTTCATTTCTTACATTGCTATAGTTAAAATAGAGTAATGTATACCTTAAAATAAAAAATACATTTCCTTTAATTTTTTTATAACCACAGTCGAATCAGTTTTGTCTTATTTCTAAAGACTCTTCAAATGAGCAGAGAGGAACGTACTATTCGGCCACCACGCCATGAAAGACGTCATCGATTTCAGAGCTTTTGTGGGCAAAAACAAAGATGTCATCATCAAAGAGTTAACCCTAGTGGACATCGAATCGGGATCAGCACAGCATTGGACATTCCAGCCACCCAAGGATTTAGATAATTATTTCAACGGCTTGTGCAACATCGATAGACACAACAATTGGCTGAGCAACCATTATCACAGTCTGGATTTTTGCACTGGATAGAGTCAGTATGAATATTAACTATCGACTCTGAACAGTATTTGTTCCCCCTTTCAACTTCTTTTTGCGCCAGATTTGGAAAAAGCTACAGTACTGGAAAACATATTCAAGGCTAGGAGGTTGGTCTTCAGTTTGGAAGATTTCGGTTGCCCACCGATCACGAGAAAACCACTCTTTCCCGCCTTGCCAAAGCTAGACGAATACGGTGAACCATGTGATGAAGTTGATGCTGTACCTAATCAAGGAACACGACAGTGTCTTTATCATCACTTGAACGTGCCAGGTTTCATTTGCACTGACAATGCGACCCAACTGGCCGACTGGTTCGCGGAGAATCTGGATCTAATCGACATGAACAAACCGACGGTAAGGGAGAAGACTTTCTTTGACTGGAATAAACCATCTCCCACCAGCAAAGATCTCGCTGCTGCAGGATTTGTATGTGTGCATTCCACAGTTGACGTGACAAAATGCGTTTATTGTGGTGTGGTGCTTTGCAAGTGGGAAGAGGATGACGATCCAATGGCGGACCATGACTACAATTCACCTTTCTGCAGATTCATTTGCTTCAATCTGCAAATGAAGAGGGACCAACAGTTGAAAGACAACAAAAACAACAAAGCTAAAAACTGTGATAGCACCAAGGAAGACGATCATTTTTACATGCGATTTGGAAATACGCCAGATGTTGACGAAACTGATTTAATCAAATGTTGTCATGCCTAATAAATACGCTTACATTCACATTTTTCTTATCATTTCAACATGAACCTTGTCACCTTCTCCGATCCACTGCTGACCACTTTTTACTTCAAAGACCATAATGAAGATAGAAGACCTAACACCGATCGTTTACATTTCCAAAAGAGAATACTTGAGATGGAGAGCATACTAACACAATTAACACATAGCAATTGTAAAGTGATATTATCCTCAGTCTCTGCGGAACTTCTCAGTCGTTGAGGGTGGAGCAGGTGCAATAGTTAACCTGTGATTGATCAACAATGTTACATAATTGTAAAGTAAAACAATAATACCCACAAAATTGTATTTACTCCCACCCAAGTGGCCAGGCTGCAGAGACCTACATCGAGCCACGCGGTGGAGACCAATGCCGGGCCGCGCGGCCACGCCCCCACACCGAAACGCAAAATGCAAAACACAATTCTCGGTTTTCGCTCGGATTTGGTCACGTGACTTCAGAAGGGTTTTATTACTACTAATAAAGTTTACTGAGGCCAAGAGTTAACTAAAGGGTATTGGGTCGGGTTGTTTGACGATGACAATAATGGTAAATCAAGGCTCGCTGCTTTACTGTTTAGCCACTAGTTCTGGTGTTGTGATAAAATAAAATTGTAAAAACTTCCGTCCTTTGCTCCCCTAGCATTTTGTTGTTTTTTTCTGTTGTTAAATTTTTTTTCTTTGAATGATTTTTTTTATGATCTTATAAAACCAACATTTTTGAGCTGTATACGTCATGGGATGATACACAAGACACAGTGTGAGAGAGTAGTTTATTTGTATTTAATTTTAGTAATATTTTTTACTGTAATTGGAGTTTGTTCTCTGTTGTAAACAATTAAATTGTAAATAAATAAATAAATCAGTACTTCTTGGTTTACTTGGACAGTTGGCTTATAGGGCGATGATCAGATAAATATTGGTAGAACTTGAAGGGTTCAGGAAGGAAATCGTACCGATAGGAGAATTTTGGTGGGTATTCGAGCTGTTCAATAGTTTAAACTCGACCACAGCAGCAAACAGAGGCAGAAGTACTTGAATCCCTACATAACTTGTGAGAACGGATACAAAACTGACCAAGTTGGTAATTAGTGTGCCTTCAGACGCCGTCGTCTGTTGCCAAGTGGAGTGACGCGCATGCTCCGAAGAAAACTTCCACACGGATGTGAGTCAAAAATCGCTCAGCGAATAATTCCAAAACATATCCATCCAGGTGACGGATGTCGCATTCAGCAGATGGATGGACGTCGGTGTGTCGGTAACAAATATGTTACCCCATTGCAGGCACGCGATCTTTTTAAAACATCCTCTCCATCCGTCCACTGGATGGGTGGACGTTTGGTATGAACCCGCTTTAAAATATATTTTACATGCTATCACCCTGCAATAAAGTGGCCGTGCAAACGTAAAACTTAATTTCTTACCACCTGCTTGAAAACATACAAAAATTGTTAAATTTACTTTGTCACTGAGAAGAAAAATAATTGTAATATATTAAATTTTTTATTATTGCTGAAACTGTGCTGTTTCAAAAAAATTTTATCTCAAAATTTATCATTATTTTGCTAAAAACCCCTAGACAAGTAGCAAGCCCGGTCAAGCCCTGAAACCCAGGACAACTGGTAACCACAGGTAATCCTCATTGATCATAAAGCATTCCCTAGCTTTCTCTAGCACCTCAGTTTCAGATTTACGGTTAGACTCTTGGGGTGTCATTGTTTTGCAGTAGCTTTTAGTTTTAACCCGCCCCTGTACCAAAGCAGGTTTGCTTCAACGGGCTATTATATAGTTTATCCCTCTGGTAAAACTCATACTGAGATGAGCTCTTAACTTGTGAATCTATTTAACTTTTTATTTTATGACTTCCTTAAACATCCTACGAGATCTTGATAACATTAGTGAACACTTGTTCAATTAGCCCTTGATCACTTAAAAGTATGCATCATGTTCTATCAGAGTAAAACTTAACACTTTTTAAGTAACTTTCAGCGAGCACAGAACAAAAATAGAGGGGTCACTCGTATCCAAATAACATTACATTTGGTGAAGCCAATTTCCCCCTCCACTTTTGTGGGCAAAATGAGACAAACAGATGATTTTTATTTTTATTTTGAAAACGTAAACAAGTTAGTAAGCGAGGATTTTTTATTGATTTTTGGTTAGGAAATATATTTTTGCGGCATAGTTGAAAACATGAGTTGAAACTAACTTACTCATATATGCTTACTCATTTGTCTCGTATAACTTATATTTTATGGGAAATTTTACGATCTTTGATAATTGAAATTAATTAGGTTGAAGAGAAAGGAAACTCCGGCCTGAGGCGCATCTCGGTCGATGAGCGCTGTCCCTACGGAGCATCGCTCACTGTTGACACATGAATGAATAATACCCCCCGTCGCAGCAGACCTGCGTACTCAGCGAATTTCCAAATTAATAATATTAATTTTGACCAGATAAACTTGTAAACAAAATTTCATCACGTCCTCATAAATAGGGAAATAAATGTCTATTCTCCTTAAGATAAATATAGGGAAAGAGTATGCAGGTATGCTGCCATGGGGGACACTAAAAGAAGGTTTTTAACATAGAAAAAATTTATTTCGACCATATTAAGCCATATAGTAAGTTTCATCACTATCTGTCCATAAATAAAAGAGTGTGCCTATTCTCCTTATGATTAACATGGGAAAAGAGTATGCAGGTTTGCTGCCATGATAAGTACAAAAACCAAGATTTTTTACCTTAAATGGATGAATCTCAACCAAATGAAGCTCAATACCAAGTTTCATCCAAAAATATTAGTTAATAAGTGAAATATTAACACATCCTTACTCTCCATAAGATTAACATTGGAGCCCCAAAAGACAATGTACTGTCTTTAGACTTTTTAATATCTCGGTAACCAATGGGGATAGAGCAAAGCTTCAAAATACTAAATTGTGTGTTTTTTTGAGCTAAATCCAATAGTTAAAATAAAAATTTAAAACTCATCCGAATAAACGTAGGAATACACATCTCTACCAAATTTGGTGTCGATCGGACCATTTTTACGAGAGTTATCGTGTCTAGGGACACATATATATATACATATATATATATATATATATATATATATACATATATATATATATATATATATATATATATATATAAATTTTAATGACTATTATTTTTGGTCTCTAGGCACCTCAAAACGAAAAAGTAACATGGTCCCGGGCTTAGGTCTTACCATGAGACCTACGGCAATAGCTTATTCCCTTTGGGAAATTCGCTAAAATGAAACGTTTTCACTGTATACTAGTTATTTTACTTACTTTTTCTGATCTAATTGTAATACTATATTATTTTGGGTACAAGAAAAGAAGCAAGCTTTTGTTCTAAGCTTTATTTATACAAGTAAATATCCTTACTAACTTATCTAAAATACATATCAAGATCTACTGACCTAGAAGGTAACAACTTTCGTAAGGTGGCGTCTAACACGACTGCTGTGAAGTTTATCGTTGTATTGTTTACTGTAGTGAAACAGCCTTATATTAAAATACTTCCTACTTACAGTTTTAAGAGAAGGATCAAATGGTTTTGCTCTAACTCTTGTTCATGGTAATGTTCAGTGTTGAACAGTGTAACTTAAGGCCAATACAATTGTTTAAAACTTTTGAAATTAAAACTTCAATGACATTTGCTGTTGTTGTTATTTTCTTTGAATTTAAAAAGTTTTTGACAATAACTTCACAAATGAGACATATTTTCACCACTCCATCAGAGGGTTGGATAAGCCCAAGGTTCGTATATAGTGAGACAACCTACTATGTACGAACGTTGGGATAAGCCCACCTCTGTTCTTACAATATATTAGGCTATTGCATTTTGGATTTTCTTTAATCAAAAGCTCTAGACAAGATTCACATGCAATTTTCTTCTGAATTTGTCTCACTACAAAACTAGCAACATATTCCACTATATCGTAGGCGATATCAGCAGTAGTGTCAAAAATAGTAAACAGAACCTCAAATAATAAAATAGTAAACATCTAAACTCAAAGCTGACGGTGGCGCTCGGAACTAGAGTGAATCACCGTTCCCCCCACTACTTTTGTGGGCCTAGCCGCTGTCAGAATTGGCTTCACCGCTGCGCTCAGCTGGCCTCTCTATTTTTGTTCTGTGCTCGCTGGTAACTTTGTAAGCAATAATTTGTTCACAGGTCTTACTCGTATTATATCGAAGTTTCCATGGACCAAAAAGACTGGACTAGAGTAATTGACCACACCAGCTACTTCTGTCGTTCTTGGCAGTATTTGTACTTTGAACCGAGACCGGTGAGATATGTCAGAATAGTTGGGACCAACAATACAGTCAACAAAATGTTTCACGTTGTATCCATTGAGATTATGTACACCAACACACCAGTAAACATCGAAAAAGGCCTAATAGGTAACTAATTTTCAAGGCTGAGAACTTATTTTATTTATATATACTTTTTTGTTCCTGAAAAACGTGGATGTTTTTTCAACCTTTTTTATAAGCTCTGGGCTTGCATCAAGCACAAAAACAGATGCACTAAAATAAAATATTTTTAGCCATAAAAAAAAGCTTAACATATAAATTTCAGATAAAATTTTTTTAATGGTTAACTACTGATTCAGTTAAAATATTTGACTTTTTAACTTACAACTTTAATCCAATTATGTGTTGGTTGGTCAATGGTCATGAATCAGACTACTATTTCCTTAATAAATTTTTACAAAGATTGAAGTTTTCAAAGAAAAAATGTTTCAACATTTGATATTTCCAAGAAAAAAATTAGTCCAGGTTTTAACTCCCATAACAAAACATCAGTCAAATTGACCAATGCGTAATATTGCCTTGTAATAGTGGCTTAACTGCTTGACCTTGGGAGCTGCCGCTCCTATTACCTTTCTCCACCACAGTACTCTGCCCTTCACATAGTCATAGTCACTCAGTTTGCCCGACGGTGTTGTACGTACCAGACGTTTTGTATGAATACAGTCGGTCAGATTTTCATGTGATTAGCTTACAGGTTGTAGTGAAATGTATTGTGTATTGCTGTCTTTGTAAGTAATTAAACACCTAGTGATACAAAATGGTTTGAGGTGGTACTAGAAGGGGTGTAAGGACTGGTGACCAGGGATATATTTCCGAATAGGCGGACTAGGCGCGCGCCTAGGGCGGCAAATTTTAGGGGGCGGCAAAATTTAGGGGAATAAATAATTAAAAAATCGGAAGTTTAATCTTTAAAAAATGTTTAGTAAATAATTTTGAGAACGACAATTTGGCTATTTAAAATACTTTGATTAGGTACAAATTATTCAAGAAGACCTTAAAGTTAAAACTAAAAGTAAATAATTTTTTCACTACACGACTGTGCTGAGTTTTTCGTGCCGCTCTTTTCCTATTAGTCTGACGAACGTATAATGTCGCGTCGTTGCTCGCGGTCGCGGGCATGGGCTTTGGCTCTGCCCACCCGTGTTTACCTCTACTCCACTAAGGCAGCGGTAGCGTCCCAATCGTCAATGTAAACATTGTGGTGTGTAGTATGTAGCCAAAAGGAGGTTATATTCTAATTACTGGAGGTGACACACAATGCTAAAATAGCGTGCGATGATTTGCTTGGATTGGGTGCACTGAAGTACCAAATTGAACTGTTTGCCGAAATGAACGAGTCAGCTCAGGGAGTCAAACGAATAGTAAATCAATTGCCTGGTGAATCGGTTTTAATGGTCAATTATTGGAAAGCAGATATATGTATTCATAAGCAAAAACACAGAGAGTAAATTTTATAGCTCAAATTAGATTTTTTTTTAATTGGTAATTTGTTTCAATTTGTGGAAAAGTTTTTACATGTTTTTACTGAAATTTTTAATATAAGCACGGCCATCTTTTACTGGAGATGGCCGTGATAAGTTAACCGACATGATGATTTCATCCCACGTTAAAATTGAGACACTAAGGAAGACAAGAAAATCACTTTTTCGTGGTATAGCGTTTTGTGATTATTCAAATGGTACGGGTTTTACAAGTTAGTAAAAACATTTCTAAGACCGAACAAATATAAGTTCAATAAACTTAATAACATTTATTTTATATTTACAGTTTATGTATACAGCCGTATGTATATATACCTACCTATTCATCGTTCCTAGAAAATTCGAACCATTTCAATTATTTGAATATTTTTTAGCTACCGGTACCGTTCAAAGAACGAAAAAACGGTACTTCAGTGCTACTAACCAAACAAAATCACCGGCACGCTTTTTCGCTATCATTAACCAATCAGTGGCACCTCCAGTTTTAGAATATAACCTCCTTGTAGGTAGCCTATACTTCAATTGTGTTTTCTACCACCTTGTAAAGCACAATCGTGAGTTAAAGTGTTGAATTTAAATTAAATGGTTGTCTCTAAGTATGAATTTACAGTACCGTAATACCTTTGACTATGTACATTGTACAAAGTCAAAGGTAATACTCAATGGACTTAACTACAGTTGATTCATTTGCTGGATTAAAATCAAGGAGGAAAGTGTGAAATTACCCCAACTAAACCACATTTCATATTGACTTACATTTTCATTGTTTTTATTAATTTAGTGAGTTTTCTTCTTTTTTTTAATAAACCCGTTTTGTAAATAAAAATATTTGTTTTATTTCAAAGACATCTTATCTTGACACGTCAATCCAGTGTATTTAATGTTCAACAACAACTGTTGAGAGCCCTTACATATGGCCGTTTTCATTTACCATTTTCGCGCCGTAAAACGCGATTATGACTTCTGATTGGATACAACAATACATTCCAGCATGAGCTGCTCATGCAGCTCATGCTGCATATTCATTTGTTGAATGAAAACTGCGCAACAAATACGTTCTTAAAAAGTGCTAAAAATGTATTAAATTTGATGAATTTTCAGAACGCAATTACTTAACTTATTACTTTTCTGCAAAATCAGCTGACACGGTATGTATTAGGAGTTGAGGTCGGGGAGCGCACGGACAAGTTTTGGGGGGGGGGGGGGCGGAGGAAAACTTCGCTGCCTAGGGGCGGCAAATACTTAAATACGTCCCTGCTGGTGACCCAAATTTTATTCACCAGATACTAAGATTGATGGCAGACAACAGTGCAGATAATAGTGACTTCAGTAATGGCGATGATTCAGATGCCGATCTAGACTATGTTTTCTAATTTTCTAATTAGTGAATGCTGTGGGCAGGGAAACTCCTAGCTGGAACATGAATGGACAGTCGATTGGTTGGCTACTAAGGGCAGAGCAGACCACCTGTTTAAGCCTGAAAATCAGTTATCACAGGAGCATGGGAGTTGGCCCTATGAATGGTCAAATGGCCGTCTGATGTCCATCTGTCACCATTTCTCTTCCTTTAATATCCCATCTTTCCGGGGGCTTGCGCAAAATGCCCATTAGAGGCAGACGTACTTAACATTAAGGCCAGGTTCTCCTTATCGACCAATAACAACAGGTTTTTATTTTTATTTCTTATACCTTAATGCACAATAATTCTGTTATAAAACACTGGAAGACTAAAGTTTATTTATTTTTATCTGTAACTGTTTGAACAGTATTTTTGTTCTTTAGTTCCATATTCTCGATTATGTATTCCATTCAAACAATGAAATGTGGACTCAATGGTAAGGACGCCATTAACAAATTTGTTTTGCTTTGCCCACAGTGCCGAAGCATAACGTGGCAACGATAGCGTGCAGCGCCACCGTGATAGAGGGGTCTCGCGCAGTCGCAACGCGCTGCTCGACGGAGAGACCAAACGTTACGACTGGGACTCCGGCTACACGTGTCACCAGGTGGGCAGTGGGTCTATAATGGTTCAGCTGGGACAGCCATACCTGCTAGACTCGATGAGGTAAAAGCTATCACACATCGGACACTTTTAATGTTGCACAATTTTATGTTAACGAATGAGAGTTACCAATTGATAAACCGTCTTAATCTTATATCTTGAATCGTGGTAAATTAAACAGTTATTTTGTTAAACCTAAACCCACTAGTCGCAACCAATATCAGAAGAGTTACAGTCAACTCCCGATTATCCGGGGGCGGTTAACTGGGTTGCGGATTATCCGGGGTCACAAAAAGTCAATTTCAGTTTTATTTATTTTCTCAGTTTAGACATCAATACTATAATTTATCTATCTTATCATGTTAAAATTACATGAGAAGAAATCTCTTTACTAATTGTTATTTGATTTATCAATGGAAAAAAGCAATGAAAGACGGAAAATAATCCGTAACTTATTTGGTGGCGTAATTGTGATCGTAGTCAAAGTGGTCAGTGAAGAACGCGTCAGAGCGATGGCGTGGTGGGATGAGGACGGGGCACAATGGCGGAGTGACCTTGACTGCTAGAAACAACTGGTCGCCCGCCATATGCTAAAAATAGAAACCAAGAAAGGTCCTATTTAGTTTTCAGTTCAGTGCGTAATTATCGTTCTGATTCATGTGCTGTTCAGTGACCCTAGTAATTTTGGGTTATATTATGCTAATTAACACATTTCAAAATGCATTTATTTTGCACTTCAAGAAATATGATAAAGTGACATTAAAATTTTATTTGACAAAGTTATAAATTTATTAGCCTAATTTAGTAATTAGCATACATTTAAAACAATTTATTGTTCTTAAATTTTTACCAATTAGACAAAAAGATGAACCATCACTTGTTTTTGTACGCGTGCTCTTATCTTATCTTGAATTAAATTAATTGATGATCAGCTTAACAACATTAATTTACTTCTTAACACGTTCTGTGCGCGCGGCAACGATCGTTGCCGCGCCCGCCACTACCCGAGTGCGCGCGTACACGATCGTAGCCGCAATTTCATTGTTGCTTAGATACGTCAGTGTGCTGCCAGCACTTTCCCGATGTAAGTGGTTGCTATTGCGCTCGTGGGGAGGTACTTTTCTTTCATTTTTGGCGGTGTTAGTTTTTAATTTGCGCGTTTCTATGGAAACATATGTTCGTGTAAACATTGTATATTTGTAAATAGTAAATAGTGTTTTGTTAGGTTATAAAAATGGATCTACTTCCCAGTCCTAGTGGTTTAGTGCAAGAATATGATTCCGACGATTAAAATAACCCCCAATAACAAGATCTGGATGAGCTACCCTACGAGACCGACGGCGAGTCAGAGGACGAGGACCCCGATTTTGTGATTCTTGGCATACTGAACGAAAGACATCAGGGTGGGCTGGCGGGGCTGTAAATAGTATATTTTAATGTTATTGTAGTATTTTTAATATGTAAAATCATATAAATGTGTTTTTGATTTATATAAGTGAGTTTTTTTTACATATTTGAACAATAAAAGTGCGCCGGTCGGCAAAACGGCGTCGCCAGATGCGGGCGTACACGATCGTGTACGCGAAAATACAAGGCCGTAAATGCCATTTTTATTGCTCCAAATGGCGTTTCTGCACTGTTTTCTATCAAAAGACATCCAATGCTGAGTAAAAACATAAAAAAATAATTTTAGCATATGCTAATCACTATTGCAGGTATATTCAGCAGTGAACGTGTTAATAAAGATAAAACAACTGCTATTAACTTTGCATGTAAAAATATTTCAAATCCAAATCAGGCTGAGATTAACTTACCTTTTGAATTTTCAAATAGCACAGAATTTTTAGGTCTTCAAATAGATAACACACTTAATTGGTCAATTCACGTGGAAAAAGTGGGGTTAAAAATTAGTTCAGGTATTTTTGCACTAAAAAGATTAACACATTTTTGTGACATAACAACATTAAAATCATTCATATTGGAGAATTTGCCCCTGAACTGGTAAAACTTAAATTTGGTTTAGGTTACCTTCGTCTCCAGTTCAATCGTGGTCGCTGACTACGACCTAGGTTTCGACACCAATTGTGTCATGTTCACGTAGACGTCAGTTGAAGTTGAACATCAGGCTGATCCTAGCTTTAAGCCGTCAAGGTTGACGTTGTCGATGGTTAAAAGGCCAGCACAAAGGTCACCGAGACATCGCCTCCGCCAACGTCAGTGTCCTCCCCGCGCCGGTACCGGTTGATGCGCGCATCCGTCTCGGCCACCCGTTAGTTGTAAAAATTGTTTTATGTACTGTTCGTAAAATGTGCGTGTGTTTGTGTTGTGTATTTTTAACCATCGACAACGTCAACCTTGACGGCTTAAAGCTAGGACCAGCCTGATGTTCAACTTCAACTGACGTCTATGTGAACATGACACAATTGGTGTCGAAACCTAGGTTGTAGTCAGCGACCACGATTGAACTGGAGACGAAGGTAACCTAAACCAAACATTAAAATCAGTTTATTTTGCACTAATTAATTCACATATTGCTTATGGAATTGAACTTTATGGCGCTACATCAAAACTCAACTTGAACAGAATCTTGCATCTTCAAAAAGTATCAATAAGAATTATGCTTAAACTGCCCTTTGATGCTCATTGTAAAGACCATTTCAGAAAATTAAAGATAATGACTGTTTTTAGCCTATATATATTTAGAACAGTTTTGCACATTAAAAAAAATGAGAGGATCTTGCCAAGACATCTTAACAACCACACCCACAACACAAGAAACAAAAAAAACTTTCAAACTAACAAAATTAAAAAAGAAATAGCAAAGAAAAGGCCAACTTATGCTGGTGTAAGATATTACGATAACCTCCCAGATGAAATAAAGAGTGAGGCTAGCCTCAGAATTCCTCACACTAAAAGCGTTGTACAGTTTTGAAGAGTTTTTTACAAAATGAATTAAACTGAGTGTAAAATAAGTACGAAGAATAATATCTTACTTTTATTAATGTTTTATTGCTTTTATTTACTTTTATTAATTCATTTTATGTTTACATGTAAATATTAATACCAGTAATTGTACTGTAATGACTTCATTTGTAATGACTGTAAAACTGTTTTGTTTTGACGCCATTCATGTATATTGTAATATATATAATTGAATAAAGATTTATTGAATTGAATTGAATAAATTATCCCAAGCGACCCTCCCCCCCTCACCCAGCACCGGACCCTCTCCCCCTCGCCCTACCCACCCGTCCCGGCTGCCCAATGCCAAACAATAGAACACCTGCCCTTGGTTTTTTGTCCACGTTGGACCCTTTATTGTGTTCCTTTTTCACTCAATTAGAAGATCTGTTTATTTATTCCAAAAGGTTTGGTCAATAAAAAATAATAAATATCGGAAACCTGCTGACTCTTAGGCCTAATTAAAACTTGTTTATTATGTGTTTTACTCAATTTATCAAACTCTTTGTTTTAACCGTGGTTTTGGGTTATCCAGGATCCTTCAACCAGTCATTACCGATCCTTCAACCAGTCATTACCCCGGATAATCGGGAGTTGACTGTACTTTGATTTAAAATTTGTTACCTACATGAATATGGATAATCATATTAGGTAGTGGTACTGTTTTGTAAAACATGAGTCTTGGGCTGATCACTATTCATCTGGACAAACAGACAAATTACATGAAATCATATGAGATAACTTAAGGTACTGGACTGCAAGGAAACAAATACAGAAATTTAATTTTAATTTCTTGTCTTCACTGGTCATGGTTTTATTGTTTACTGTTGCTACTCGTCAACAATACCAAGTTGGGATACTGTAATAACAAGTTATGCATAATTTATAAAAGAAGCGCTCAAGAAAACAATTTATTAACAATTCATAAACTTAACCTTACGGATGCAGGTAAAATTAAAAAATGTAATCCAGTATGATCAATAATAATAGTAAACAATGTTTCACTTCTCTCTCACCTTGTGCTGACATGTCAGGTCTGTTGTGTTGTTACAGGATTCTGCTGTGGGACTGCGACGACCGCAGCTACAGCTACTACGTGGAGGTGTCTGTGAACCTGTGGGACTGGGAACTGGTGTGGGACAAGACGAGGGACAACTGTCAGTCATGGCAGTACATCAAGTTCCCCCGCCGGCCCGTCGTCTTCATTCGGATCATTGGGACACACAACACGGCCAATGAGGTAATGCAGGGTGTCCACGTAAAGCAGGAATTATATGAGCATTTTTATTGGTTTGGAAAAATGGGAGTTTCCAACAAAAGTTATGGAAATTTCAGAATATGTGCATGGTTTTTACAAGAGATATTGAATTAATATCGGGCTCTCTTGTCTGCCAACCAGAGGTGCTCTTATCTGTCAATTAGAGATGCCGTTAAGCCTATGAGCATAACAATTTCTTAACTTGATGATCATTTCTAGCAAACCAGAGACTGTTGTATCTGCTGACCAGATCTTGTGTTTGCTAATCACAACTGAGAACTCTTCAATAATGACGCCTCTCGGGCCTCAATTGATGAATAGTAATAGTTCATTTCAAGAATTATTCAATTTTATCAAGCATTATAATTTAAAGTAAATTAAGTGAAATTTGCAGAAAAAACTGGGGTAAACATGAATATAACTGGTTGGAAAATATGGGAATTTTATGGATTGCTTTTTATCGACTTCCTGTAATAATCCAAGGTCGACTTGAATACTGTGAAATGAATGAATCCCGATAATTTGAACTTCGGGAGTTAAAATTACGTTTAACCTAAATACCCCCGTCGCAGCAGACCTGCATACTCAGCGAATTTCCAATGGAATTTTAGATTATTTACTTTCTCCATAAAAACACCATAGGATCGAGTATGTAGGTTTGCTGCCATGGGGCGTTGTTAGAAAATCTAAGTTAATCAATAATTGGTGAATGTAAACAAAAAATTGTATCAAGCTCTGACAATTTTTATTTCCCCATAAACCCCATGGGGGTGAGTATGTAGGTTTGCCGCCATATGGGTTTTGTAAGCAAGTATAAATTAAACCCTATCTAGATAATGTACATACCAAATTTGACTAAGTTATGTCAACAAATAAGTAAGATATAGGGTTTTCTTGATTTCCCATAAGAATAACATGGAAAACACATTTTTGGATTTTCTCCGTAACCATTTAAGCTAAGTTAAAAATTCAAAATACTAAATTGTTTGTTTTTTTAAGCTCTTTCGAATGGTTTTAGTTAAAATTCATGAATTTTTAAAATTGAGGTCCAAAAATGCCAAAAACCCAATTTTGACCCCTTTGAAACCCCATAAAACCCCGTTCCCATAACCCGACAATGCTGGTTTGCGAACTCATGAACATAGACCTGGTCTTACACCTCCATACCAAATTTCATCAAAATCGGAGGTCTCCTTCAAAAGTTATCAGTACCACGGACACATAGATATATAGATAGATATATAGATAGATATATATATATATATATACATATATATGAAAAGGAACAAACGGTGTTTTTGGCTTCTGGGGATCTCAAAATGAAAAAGTAAATTGGTCCCGGGCTTAGGTCTTACCATGGCTACTACCGTAATAGCGTATTCCCTATAGGGAAATTCGCTAAAAAAATTAGGATAGTTATGAAAATACAAATTTACTCCTCAGGTAAGAGAACACCAGTACAATTTACATTAATCCAAACCAAATTTAATTATATCATCAACTAAAGTTGTATGACATTCCATTTAAAATTTATAAAAATGCTATGCGATTCCTAGGACAGCATGGATTTATACACTATAGAACATCTAGCTCGATGTCTCTACGGCATCATAAGGCATTATATGGCGTTATATAGGCCTTCGGATTTTTAAATGTCAGACTATCACTAGTCTCATATTTTTTATTAATTTTCATGTTCATTGTATTTCAGAGAATAGTGTTAATAAGTTTCTCATTAATTTGTGAATAATAGCAAACAAACATAATAACACAAACTGGAATAACTGGTTAAGGAGCTTTAAATTTGCATTAATGATGTTTTTATTCATCTGTTTGGTTGAATAATATTGTACTGTATTGAACGGTTATGTTTTTTACTATATTAGGATTCACAAAAATAGTCTGATGAGAGGCAATACATTATTGCCAAATTTATTCTGAAACATATTTCTACCGTATTACACATAGTAAATATAACAAAAAATGACAACATTGCAGGGCGAGAGGGGGTGAGGGGGGACACAGCTGTTAAAATTTCCAACGGATTATTTTCGTGCATCTTAATATATTAATTATTTTGCTTAATTCAAAATTTTCATTAATCCTTAATAGATCCAGTCCCTATCATTTTGGATTATTGAGACTCATTGTGAAACAGTTCCGTAAGGATTGAGCTAGGTTTACACGGGAGTGCTTATCATTCTCTGAAAAATGATTGAACTCTAATTTTAGAATTTTCAAGAGAGAGATGAATGCGACTGACAGCCGCAGAAACTGCTGGTCACGTTGTCTTTGGATGTTTTCAATGAATAAAATCTACATTCCGTGGCAAAATCCCCTCCCTCCTAACGATCTACCATGGTTCTCAGTCTTGGGTCTCACACGTGCTGCTGTAGTACAGCAGCGTTTCTTTGGCCACAGTGTTTTACACCGAATACTAGATTTTGTGTCTAGCCCTCCGAATGACTATGTATTATTACGAACTATATTCATGTAGTTGCCAGAACGCCCACTGCACAGGAAAATAACCGCTCTATCTCTTTGACATGTGTCTTTCAACATGACTTTAACCGATTACTCACTCGGTGACTGTGTTGGGCAGGTGTTCCACTGCGTGCACCTGGAGTGCCCCGCCCAGAGTGAGGAGGCGGGGTCCCCCCGCAGTAACGGCGGGGCCCTGGACCTCCGGCCGCTGCGGGCCCAGCTGCCCCTCTCCCCCCGCCACAACCCGGACATGGTTCCCACCGCGGCCGAGGCCACTGAGGAGGAGGCTAGCAAGGTGAGCATTCCAGACACCCAAATGCCTTCAGGAAAAGCCCTAATTCAAATTTTAAGATTTTAAACGTCAGGCTAAAGTGGAACAAACTAAAATTTACCTAAAATATTTAAAAATAACCCAAGGCGCACACATAGAGGTGTATTGAGTTTGTACATAGCTGAAAAAAAAACTTAAGAAGTCACTTGTTAAAATGTAAAATAAAATGTTGTCCTATCATAATTTGTTTTCATACTACAGTATACTCTCGTTCATCGGAACTAATGTGGCGGATGGCTGGTTCGGATGTCAAAAAATTCCGATGAAGCGGAGTCCGTTGTGAGTCTTCATTTCCGCCCGTACGGTGAACTATCGTGATTGTATTCACTCTTGTTTTTAAGATAACACAAGAGATTTTATGAAAATAAGGCACTAAAAATTTGAACATTGTAACGATGAACAGATAGAAATAAAAAAAACACAGGAAATAAAGATCCAAAATCTTTATTCTTATATTCCATATTCATAGTCCACTCATCAACTCAGCAGTCAACTGACTTCCATGTAACACAGGTGCAGTCGCGACGCGAGACAGACTGAATGACAGTTTGGGAAGCGGTCGACCGGATGTTCACTTCCTACCCCTTCCTCATTCTATTTTTGTGCGAATACTCCATGGCATCGTAAATCACATCGATGGGTACAGATTATGGAAAACGCCTGATGACGTTTGATGCAAAATGTGATACTTCACTGTTGTGCGGATAGAACGAATGGAAATTGAAGGCGCTAAAACGAAAAATTATTTATTTCGTAAGAAAAAAAATATTAATATCCAGATTTTCAGTTCCGATGAAGCGGAGTTCCGATGTCGCCGAGTCCGATGAACGAGAGTGTACTGTATTCTGTTTCTTTATCAGATCAAGACTTTGTGAACACCCAATATTACATGTAAAACAATATATTTAATATTACAACAAACCTTAGCAAAAGACGTATAAACCTTTGTTGTGTAGAATTTATTTTTCTTTTTTTACAATTACAGGAGGAAGAAGAATTGAAAGAAGAGGAGGAGGCAGTCGCGTCCGCGCCAACAGAAGAGCCGGAGCCCTGAACCAACTCTTTCCAGGACCATTTGTGATAACTTTTTATTGAAATTATTATTGAGGCAGACAATGTTGGTTATTTCAGTACTTAATCTTGCCTGTTTGTAAATATTGCCATGTATATGTTGTATCATCTTTGGTAAATTTAATATATTTTTCATGTTATTTTAGTGATATTTATTTTTTAGAGCAAAACATACTTCCTTCAATAGCCTATATATCTAGTGCCTCAGGAAGATTTTTTCATTTGGATCATTCTGGAATGTTGATATAAAAGTTGTAAGTAAATTTCTGTTAGCTGTTTTTGTTATTAAAATTGTTTTATTAGTATTATATTTTTTAATTAACCTGACGAGTGAAATATTTAAGTATGCAACTGTGGTCCGGATGTGAATATAAAGATCTCTGTAACAATTAAAGATATTTCTTACCTCTCTATAAGATTGGATGCAATTTCATTAATCGGTATTCCAATATTGAAAAATAATAAATCATTCCAAGCAGGTACCCTGACATTGACTGCAAATCACACAGTTGTCATTGTCTTGACAGATATTGGGATGTGATATGGTTATTGCGTCATCTTGCTGGAAAACATGGGACTATCTGTCAAGAGACGATTGTATAAAAAATTGTGGAAAGATATTGAGTGCTTTTTCCACTTTTCACTCATTATTTTAAATAGTCAATTGACATTCCACTTAACACAGGTGAACTCGCAACATAGGCAAACAGACGGTTAAAGAAATGGTTGTTTACTTCCTCCTTCTTCCTATTTCCGTGTGAACATGTCGTCGTAAATCACATTGAGAAATGTAGATTAAGAAAAGTGTCCGGTGACAAGTGATGCAAAATGTGATACATTACTGTCTTGGTGGTGTAACGAATTGGAGATTGAAGGCACTAAAACATAAAAGTTATTTTTTTCAAGAATAAATTTTCAATAATATCCTGATCATCAATTCCGATGAAGCGGAGCTCCGATGTCACCGAGTTGGATGAGCGAGAGTGTACTGTATTTCTACAATTTTCACTGTTTATTTTTATTAAAACATATGACTATAATAATTCAATAATACAAAACAATCGAATTTTTATCTTCTTAGTCAGAAATAAATTCTTTCAATAGTTATCTGTTTCTCTTACATTAATTCATACTCAATAATGTGGCAACAAGGAGTAAAATTACAGATTTACAAGACCTTGTTACTACTTTAAATCCAGGTTGAAATAATAAAACGTCTTCCAACACTACTCGATATATTTACACCTATACTGTAATTGTTTACACGACGGTAAATATATATAAAAGATCTTATAATGGCGATCGATTTCGACCAGTCACACCGGTCATCATCAGGCGCAATCCGAGACTGAGAGAATCAAGATGGCGTCCTTGCTTAAATACTTTAAATCAATTTATAACTAAAATGACACAACAAACAAGTACACAAAAAGGTCAAGAGAAGTCAAAACCAAATACCACAAGGAACTGCTACAGAGCAATGTGTTAAACTTGGATGGTTTTTATGAAAATCTGGAAACATTTTAAAACTACATTCAGCGCTTATAAATAGTTTTTGTTGAAGTGCTATTTATCTGTTGTAACGTTCAAATATGAATTTAGTATTATTTTTATGTAATAGCTGTTTTTTTTTTGTTTATTTATTTATTTATTTTTTTATTATTAGATGCAGTTTTGAGATGTTTTGTTACTTAACTTTTGTATTTGATTTTACAAATAAAATAATTTCTATTTATTGTGGTGTTTTCTGACACGGTATTAGATAGACGTGGTTAATTTGAGATGGGAAATTATTTATTTGTATAAAATGTCAGAGGAAAAAACAAATAGAAAAGTCAATACCCCCCGTCGCAGAAGAGCCTGCGTACTCAGCGAATTTCCAAATTAGTAATATTAATTTTGACCAGATAAACCTGTAAACCAAATATCATCACATATTCATAAATAGGGAACTAAATGTCTATCTTCCTTAAGATAAATGTAGGGAAAGAGTATGCAGGTATGCTGCCATGGGGAACACTAAAAGTAAGTTTTTAGCATAAAAAAATTTATTTGGACCATATGAAGCCATATACTAAGTTCCGTCTATATCTGTCCATTGCTAAAGGAGTTTGCCTATTCTCCATATGATTAACATGGGAAAAGAGTATGCAGGTTTGCTGCAATGATAAGCACAAAAAATAAGATTTTTTACCATAAATGGATGAATTTCAACCAAATGAAGCTGAATACCAAGTTTCATCCAAAAATATTGGTTAATAAGTGAAATATTAACACATCCTTATTCTCCTTAAGATTAACATTGGAGCCTCAAAATACAATGTACTGTCTTTAGACTTTTTAATATCTCGGTAACCAATGGAGATGGAGCAAAGCTACAAAATAATACTAAATTGTGTGTTTTTTTTTAGCTAAATCCAATGATCCAAATAAAAGTTTAAAACTTTTAAAAATGACATATGAAAAATGCAAAAAACCCATTTTTGGGGTACAAAACCCACCAAAACTGGTTGGTCGATATGTCTGGTTTACGAACTCATCCAAATAAACATAGGATTACACATCTGTACCAAATTGGGTGTCGATCAGACCGTTTTTACGAGAGTTATCGTGTCTAGGGACACATACATATATATTGCCAGCCCTGGGCCTTGGAGATCTCCGTGTACAAATAGCATTTGGGATCTCCATGAAAAGGCTTAATATTTCAAGAATTGGAAGGATTTTTTACGCAAGTACGACTTATATAGTTAATTGGTTGGTTGTCTAGCTTATATATACCATGATTCGGAATGTCATAACTCAGATAGAGAAAATTATATTTTTTATAGTTTTTTACACAGCTCATACTTTGAGAACTCCCAAAATGGCGGTCTTATATACATATTCCCAGCACTGGGCCTCTGGGATCTCCGTGTACAAATGGCATTTGGGATCTCCATACGTGTATATATTGCCTACAAACGCTCAATATTCCAGAAATGAGAAGGAGTTTCCACGGGAATATGACTTACATAGCTAATGGGTTGGCTGACTTGCCTATATACAGGGTGTCCAAAAAAAACCTTTACACACTTTTCCAGGTTATTGCGCACGTCAAAATAAGCAAAAAAGTTCCTATAAACATATGTCCTAAAATTCTTCGTTAACCCGCTAGCCGCCATTTTGTTTTTTACACTAGCCTAAATAATTTTTATTTCCGTAACGGATCATTGTATTAAGTTAATATTTGGCATGAACCTTCATTATAACAATACCCATTTTCAGTAAAAAAATAATTTTTTTCCAATGTGTATTTTCAAAATGGCGGCCATTTTAAAATTTTAAACTCATATATCTCAAAAACGGTCAGTTTTATAAAAATGTTTCAAGAGACAAAAAAGTTGACGAATTAAATTATCTAAATATTGATACCAAGTTTGTAAGGATCCGACAACAAATAACGGAGTAATTGAGATTTTTCTCTTAAAGTAACCTAAATTCGCATTAATCATAGAGCAAAATCAGTGTTTTTCTGCAGGAAAACCACAATAACTCCGTTATTTGTTGTTGGATCCTTACAAACTTGGTATCAATATTTAGATAATTTAATTCGTCAACTTTTTTGTCTCTTGTAACATTTTTATAAAATTTACCGTTTTTGAGATATTTGAGTTAAAAATTTTAAAATGGCCGCCATTTTGAAAATACACATTGGGAAAAAATAATTTTTTTACTGAAAATGGGTATTGTTATAGTGAAGGTTCATGCCAAATATTAACTTAATACAATGATCCGTTACGGAAATAAAAATTATTTAGTGTAAAAAACAAAATGGCGGCTAGCGGGTTAACGAAGCATTTTAGGACATATGTTTACAGGAACTTTTTTGCTTATTTTGACGTGCGCAATAACCTGGAAAAGTTTGTAAAGGTTTTTTCTGGACACCCTGTATACCACAAATTTGAATGTGATGACTCCAATAAGAAAATTTGTCCCTGCCCTGGGCCTTTTAAATTTAATTTGTGAATAGCTCCTTTATTTTAAGTCCGATTCTCATCAATTTTTGGCGGAAACAACTACAGCCCAAGCCCTATCCAACGAAACAAAAAACTTGAAAATCGGTTGAAAATTGTAGGAGGAGTTCTCAAGACAAAAAAAACCCTTAGCGTATTAAATAAGTATAGATAGATTACTGTAATTAAATTTAATTTTCATTTATTTATTAGATATTTTTATTTATAATTGTTTGTTAATGATAAAAAAATTAATTATTTTTTCATTTGTAATTAAATAGGGGGATATTATAAATCATATGGAAATATGCATAAAAAGATTTAATTACCACATATTAATTTATTACTCATTACTAAAAACTCAATATAGTTAAGCCTACACAAAATTTATTATTTATTGTATTACGGTACCTAACTATATGCGGGTCTTCAGTTATAACCAAACTTTAAAAGACCTTTTCCAAAATGAATTTCAAACGTAATGTCAAAGTCCTTTAATTTGTTTTTATACCAGGTGTCTCAAATCGATTATAGATCAACAGTTTGCCCTACAATCTTAAAATAAAATCATTTCCCACTAAATTGACACTAAGGAATAATAAAAAATTATTTTAAAATTGTATAAATACAGGGTGATTTAAAAATTGGGAGTAATACGTTCTAATCATGGAAATTTAAAATGCAGACATAAGTCATATTATACTCGTACGTCATTAGAAAAGACTATTTAACATTTACAACATTTTGGTAAAAAATAATTTTGTTATAATGGTGTCCATTTTTTTAGCCAAAATCAAAATTTACGGAATTCTTTAATTATGTGTAATAATTTACTTCTGATTCAAAATACTTATTTGACATAAGTTAATCTTTTCAATGGTATGTCACAAAACCACATTTATTAAAAAACTAAAATTTCCAAAATTTATAATTTTGAAAATTGTTTACATAAACAAAATTTTAAAAAAACTTAATACAAACACATGCCATGTGGTACAACATATTAAAGCTCTCGTTTAACTGACAATTTTTCTCGCCAACTTTGTAATTTACACAAATGCCGTGTCTTTTTTGGATTTGTAGTAATAACGTAAGAATAATATTTTCCCACCTAAATTGCATGTAAATTTAATGGTACAATGGAAGAATGTAGTGATGTGAGCTGGGTAAATACCCAGTGGGTAGGTAAATATAAAATGGGTATTTCCCTGGGTATTTATGCGAGGCCCAAATAAATACCCACAAACTGGATATTTATAGTTTTTTATTAAATATAGAGAAGATTAAGGTTGTCTTTTTGCAATTAATAATACCCACAAACTGGATATTTATAGTTTTTTATTAAATATAGAGAAGATTAAGGTTGTCTTTTTGCAATTAATATACCGTAAAGATGCTAAAATGATGATACAATGTTCGTTTTAAAAGTTTTCATATGGCCCCCCCCCCTAGCATTTATTTGGGGTGCTTAATTGCCATAAATACCCATTTTCCGGGTTTTTATAATTTTTGTTAAATTTAGAGAGGATTGAGTCGTCTTTTGGCAATTATTATACTGTGAAGATTCTAAATGATGATAAAATGTGGTAAAAAATGTTCATATGGTCCTAACTAGCTTGGTACTCAGGTACTTGGTACATAGAGCTAATTAACTAGGTCCTGGGTACCTATTAAAATTTTTTTATGGATTTAATCTTAATGAACTTAAAAAAGAGTTTAGGTAACAATTATTATTCAGAAAAAGGGAAGTTTGTCCTTGTATGTGATAACTACCCTAAGGAAATAAACACAAGTAAGTCTGATGGATGATGGTGGGATTCAATAATAATTTTAAATATTTCTATCCAATGTAATTTGTTTAGCATAAAAAACATACTTTGTTACTTTTATTAAGTGTATTTCAAACTCAAATTAAAACCAGACCAAAAAACAGAATGAATTTTACGAAATAGGTTTATCCAAAATCATTATTGTTTGGAGCTAAGAGGCAACAATGAATACTTGCATATTTGAGCTGGTATATTCTCTGCCCCTTGACGAGCTCTCATCCGAAAGCTTGTCTGAATATGATGAGGAAGTCTTAAATTTGGAAAATACCAGTACATCTGATCATGGATGAAAAGTTTCAATCTAAAACACGAACTAAGAGGAACTAGCAAAAACACTGAGAGGGAGCATTAGAAAATTTTATTTTTTGAGGAATATTTGTGACCATAAACTTTTAAGAACTCTCTATTATGCTCTAATTAACTCTAAATTGCAATATGGAATTCATTGTTGGGGAGGGACCTTCAAAAATTTGATCTCAAAATTAAGAACAGTACAAAATCATTTTATAAGAATTATATTATTTAAGAAAAAGAGAGAATCATCATTTAATCTATTTAAACACCTTAATGTTCTGCCATTACAGCATTTATACATCTTTAAGGTACTACAAATTTTCTTTATTCGGAGTGGTAATAATGAAACCGACTTGATAAGGCACAGCCATGACACACGAAGTAGAGCGGCAAATTTATTAAGAAAACCCAAAGTGTCAAAATCACTCATCTCAAGATCATTTATATTTTTAGGTGCAAAAATATTTAATGAAATGCCGGCAAACTTCAAGCAGTGTAAATCTCTAAATTTGTTTAAAAATAAAATAAAACAGTGGCTTTATAATTTTGAAGATGATACCCAGCTGACTAGTATTCTAAAATAAATTATTTCATTATAGATATGTTGCAGTATAGATAATTAATGCGTTGTTCTTTTTTCTTTTTTTTTACATTTCAGTAAAAAATCTTTTGTTTTAAAGACTAAGAAAAGGTGTGAATAATTTATCAATATTTTGTATCATGTCAGAATGTTGAAAAGTAGTTTTGATTAGTTGAATTGTTGATAGGTGTATATTATGTTGTTTATTTGTAAAAAACCTGATATAAATTTATTTATGTATGCATGTGCAAGTTTATGTTTGTGTGTATATATGTATGTAAGTTTATACGATGTATGTGTGTATGCATGTATTTGTTTGTAAAAGATGCTACACAGGCTCGTCACTTTATTTAATTTGTTACATGGTAGACTCTAAGATTTGTGTTTTTTAAGTATAGCTAAACCATCGCAACTGGTTAAAGATGGTTTTAGTATTTTCAAATAATAATATTGTAATTTATTTGTAATTATTTATTGAAAATAAATCATTATTTCATTATTTCTTTTCATCTAAAGAGTAAAGAACTAATTTGAGTCTTGTCAAGTTTGTGATGTACTTAGCTACTATAACTTTTCGCGTAACATGCAAGGCCTCGGCTCAACGGCCCTTCGGCCCCGCTATTTTAATAAAATCCTCCATTTGCTTTATTAAAATACACGGAGAAATAACCAATCATACTGAAGTAGGCGTTACTTAAACTACAATACATTTAAATACAGTTTTTATATTGTATGATTGGTCATAGCAACCTTCCGGCCCCAGCCCACTTCACAGCGGAGCGGAGCGGAGTGCCGGCCCGGGGGAGGTGGTGGGGGCCTGGTGGGGACACTGACCGTGACACTGACAGGGAGGGACGGAACGTCATTTGACTCTTGGTCCATCAGTCTTACCACTAAAATAAAATGAAATTCTCTCCCGCTCTCCTGGCCGAGCGTGCCAAGCGGTCTGCCGTAGAGCGTTTGCAGGATTACCTAATAAATCTGTTGTCTGTTACTAAGTTTTTAAAAATTCTGTTATTTTTATACTAAATTCATTGACAGTGTAACGATTATTTAGGAACACAGTTAGTTTTTGTAACATGTAAATGTTATTAATCTAAAAGTAAATTATAAAATTGGTTGCCTTGATGGAGTAATGTTTTTGTGACTATGATTTTAGTGTAGTTATTTGTGAATTAGTGTTATAGCACTACTTTACATTTGTTAAACCGTCATTATCTTTGTTACCCTCTGTAATTTTACCTTTGTTTCCCATAAAAGTTGCGAAATTGCATAAAATCTATACTTATTTAATACGCTAAGGCTGTTTTTGTTAAGAGAACTCCTCCTACAATTCTCAACCGATTTTCAAGTTTCTGGTGTCGTTGGATAGGGCTTGGTCTGTAGTTGTTTCCGCCAAAAATTACTTGGCGCTTAAGTAATCTTAAGGGCACTATCCACAAATTAAATTTGAAATTTACCCATTAGAATAACATTGGGATTGAGTTGAGCACAACGAGGTTAAATAGATATAGAGTGCTCACCAGATAGGGGAAAGTGTCCTTCTTTGACTAGCGCCATGTTACCCACGATTCCCGCCGTTTCCTTGGTAACCAGTCCTTTGTTTACACTTTTCCCAACAGTAATTTACCATTTTACCCACACCTACCCGACGTTTCCATGGTAACCAACTTCCATAGCCTGCTCACAGACCATCAAATCAAATTAATTTACAACAAACAACAAATAAACATATGTTTTAAAACTATCATCAGTAATTTGAAGCTTGTAGTGACCAACCAGAATAGCTACAACTAGTGTAACCAAGGAAACTAGAGTAAAGTGTGGGATGGTTGCCAAGGAAACGGCGGGAATTATGGGTACAATGGCACAAATCAAAAAGGGACACAAAATTAACATGTGATGAGCACTCTATATCTATTTAACCTCGTTGGTTGAGCATTTTAAACATCTGTTTATGTACAACTGTAAATACGTGTTTTTTTGTGATTACTGATTTTCACAATATTTGATTGGTCGTATATCTAATTGATTGTGAAGTAAATGCAACTTTTGTATTGTATCAAAATAAGTTGCTCAATTTTGAGCACCATTATTTAAACATAGTTTAGATTCATTGGACTTTTCAGGGGGGGGGGGGGGGAGGGGGGAAATAACTTCCGACTTTCGTTTAACAACCAAATAGAATCCCAAAAAAATCCTCTTTACAGAGTTTTTGCTCATACAGTAAATGAATACAGTAAACGCTAAACGTTATTTTACTAATGACGGATTTAGACATTTTTACTGCTTGAAGTTACAAAAGTTAATTTAAAAGTGATCAATGTTAAACATTAGACAACATTTATACAATTAAACTATCCTCGGTAACATAATATACGTAAATTTGCCATTTTAAAAATAGCGTTTAGCGTTTACCGTAACATTTACTGTATGTTGCAAAAATTCTCTTATGTTTCTTAGCGGGGTTAGGGTAAAACAATTTATAAATATTTTTGTTCCATCAAATCCAACCCTAAATATGTATGAGTTCTCTATGTTTATTATCTATCTTTATATTGATATGCAAGCATGTTTCTTTTCCTCCTTTTTTTCACCTTGTCTGTGCGTGCATTATAGGAGAAATTCGCCATATACCGTTCAAAATGTACATATCCTGTAGATGAGTATAACCCCATTATAATTCTCACCGGATGCTAGGGCTGCGCCCCACAGGCTTTTGAAGTGCCAATGTTAATCTTATCAAAGAAGGGTAATTGTTTGAATCATTAGATAGCTGTTGTAATAACAAATGCTAGCAAATCAGGATGAACAGCTGATTCAATGATAAAACATTTGCTAACTTCTTGGGTCCAGATAAACTGAATGTTTGGTCGAATTTCGATCAGGAGGCGATCTCTATAGTATATAAAAGCGAAATACTACTGACTGACTCATCACGAAATCTCAGGAACTACCAAACGGTTTTTTTACGAACGTCGGATTGTTTATATTTTTGTACAGGCCTAATTTTTTCGTATGTTTCGTTTGTGTCAAACATTTAGTGTTAAACCAGACAGAACGACAGATTTCCCTAGGATTGCAACTCCGTTGTAAAAGTTGATGTGCGTTTACCGCGATGAATTTGTAAGTAGACCTATGCCTTCAAAATCATGAAGTTTGTTTTGTACATGTCTGCTTTCGCTTTGCCTATATCCAATGGTTGGACACCCGACCAAACTTTTTAAATCGCATCCCTTTTCGAGATGCCTAGTAATATGCTATGTTTCAATTTGGTCTTGTTTTCTAAGGAGGAAAAAGTGTATAATCCATCAAACTGTTAATTATGATTTATATTTTGAAACTAAACCGTAGAACGTAGAAGGTTTACTATTTTTCAAGTTGTCAAATAATCGTGTACAGGTTCATAATAAGAATATAACTTTGTTGTATTACTTTATGTAAGTTGATTATATTAATGTAGACATATCTTTACTTCAATTTACAGTACCAGCACACGTCATTGGTCATTAGTCTAGTAAAAATGTTGACCAACCCGGAAGTAATTGCAAACTTAGTGATTTTGATCTATTCTTATGTAAAATTACCCGAGAAAAACGATGGTGAAAAGTCTACCACTCTCCGAGGCTGCATTCACCTGCTATGGCCGATTTTTCAAAATGGCGGCTATTCTTTTGTAAGTTTTTAGCGAATTTCCCTATAGGGAATACGCTATTACGGTAGTAGCCATGCTAACACCTAAGCCCGGGACCATGTTAGTTTTTTATTTTGAGGTCCCCAGAAGCCAAAAACACCATTCGTTCATTTTCATATATATGTATATATATATCTATATATCTATATCTCTATATATCTATATATCTATATATCTATGTGTCCGTGGTACTGATAACTTTTGACAGGGACCTCCGATTTTGATGAAATTTGGTATGAAGGTGTAAGGCTAGGTCTATTTTCATGAGTTCGCAAACCAGCATGATCGGTTTATGGGAACGGGGTTTTATGGGGTTTCAAAGGGGTCAAAAATGGGTTTTTTGCATTTTTGGAGCATAATTTTCAAAATTCAACAATTTTAACTAAAACCATTTAAAAGAGCTTAAAAAAACAAACAATTTAATATTTTGAATTTTTAACTTGGCTTAACAGGTCACAGAGAAAAGCCAAAAATAGGTTTTCCATGTTAATCTTATGGGAAATCAACAAACCCCTGTATATCGCTTATTTATTGGAATAACTTGATAAAATTTGGTATGTACATTCACTTGGTAAGGTTCAACTGATATTTGCTTACAACACCTACATCGTGGCAAACCTACGTACTCACCCCTATGGGGAAAATGAAAAGAACACCATAACTTGATAATATTTTTGGTATGTTCATTCACTAGGTAGGATTTAACTGATATTTGCTTACAACACCCATATGGCGGCAAACCTACTTACTCACCCCCATGGGGTTTATGGGGAAAATTAAAAAGTGCCGAAAATTGATACAGTTTGACATTTACCTCGTAACTATTACATTTCCTAACAAAACTAAAATTTTCCAACAACATCCCAAGGCAGCCAACCTACATACCCGCTATGGTGTTAATGGGGAAAATACAATATCTCAAGATCGTTTGGAAATTCGCTGAGTACGCAGGTCTGCTGCGACGGGGGTATTGTTAAATATCTCTCAAACCAATAAACACAGCTAAAACATGTAAATTAGTAAAGAGTAGAGGATAAAATTGTGCACATTTTGGTATATAATATGTATTGGTAATTGCATGCTACTCTCGTTAATTAGTTCTTTAAAGATATTTTTCATTTTTCAAATTGTAACAAATTTTTCCAATATAAAATGAGCTATTACGGTACTTGTAATGGTAAATCCAACCCCGACGGCATGATAACTTTTTACTTTAAGGTCCTTGGAACTTGAAAATATGGTTTTTAAAAATTTATATAAATGTATGTATGTACTTATATATGTATATATATTTATATACATAAAATCTTTTTAAATTTAAGAACTTTTCCCAAAATATCCGATTTTGATCAAATTTGGTAGAGAGGTGTAAATTAAGGTATATTTGTGGGATTTGGCAAACCAAGACAGTCGGACTGTGGGAACTGGGTTTTATGGGGTTTTTTATGGTTAAAAAAACAGTTTTTCATCTTTTTCACCTAAATTTTATTCAAAATTCACTATTTTGGTTGATACTATCCAAAAGAGCATAAAAAAACAAACAATTTAGTATTTTGAATCATTACCGTAGCTTTACCGGCTGCTGAGAAAATTAAAAATAAAGATTTTTATACATTCGCCCATGTTATTCTTATGGAACTAAAAATGAACTTTAATTACCTGTAGCTCAATAACCGTTAGGTTTAGAGAAAAATGTCAAGGAATAAAAATGTCTCAAAATTACATGTAAATTCCAAAAACACCATAAAGAACAGGGTGTTCCATAAGAAATTTTTAAGTTGGCCGCCATATTGGAAAAATGACGGGAAATTTTGAAAAGTGAAATACATGCCTGAAAGCAAAATAAAAAAGTAAAGGGGGTCCCCCCATAAGAAGTATACTGTCAGGAATAGAATAAAAAAGTATATACACCCAGAACATACACTGAATCAAGAGCATAGACTAAATACCAGCATCTCCGCACGGTGGTCGCGAGCATTTACTGTCTACAGTCGCAAGCGTTTTGATTGGGGATCATAAGCTTCTCCAGTTAGCAATCTTGATCGGCGATCACGAGAGTCTCCATAATTAAAATTGTTTATAAATTTCAAGACTAGAAGGCAAATTCAAGACTAATTCCAGACTTTTCAAGACCATTGTTAAATTCAATACTAATTCAAGACTTTCCAGATTTTCAAGACTACTAGACACCCTGATAAATAATTTTGTTTCGTCAAGAATTGTAACCATATTTCCAATGGGCAGTGCGTTTCTGTAAAAATATGGACTATAACTGTACCAGTACAAGGTTTGAAATGTCAAACCTAATTTGATGTATGATGATCATTTGCTACATATTGTGCTAGGCTAAGTGGAAAAGTGAAAAATGAAAAGAAGAAAGTCTCAAGTAGTCTTGGACCAGTACCTTATCTCATAAACGAATCTAAACTAACAACAAAAACTCAATTATGTATCTTTGAATATTACTTTGTTTTTTAATGTGATTCTAAAAAGTTCCAATCTTAGGAGTTAGTAGTACAGTATTCTGTTATGAACATTGACTTTTTACACTCATCATGGAAGTGAAGATAATCAATTATATTGTTGAAAATGTAACAGAATAACTTTAATTTGCACAAGGCATTATAGTTTGTTAAAAAAAAAAAAAAAAAAAAAAAAAAAAGTGATTCATCTGAAAGTATAAAAAGTTACCGGGATACATATTAAATGAATTCATAAAAGAAAATTAACCATCAACTGGTTATGGAGTTCAAATTGGGATGGTTGTTTTTAAAAAGAGTGGTTAGAGTCACAGGAGAATGTAAGACAATTGTTAGTGTTAAAAGGGAAAGATAAAATGGTTTTCCAAACATACGAAAATTGATAGTTTGGCCGCTATGAACCAAAACGCGGAAAATTTTAATTTAATTATTATTTAAGGAACCGCTCGCTCAAATCTTACATCTAATGAGTCTAATAGTATGTTTTCAGACCTGAGGAATTCAATGAAACCATTCCCAAACGAGCGAAAATTGATAGTTCAGCTGCTGTAAACGAAAACTCGGAAAAATTGAATTTAATTATTATCTAAGGAACCGCTCGCTCAAATCTCACATCTAATGAGTCTAATAGTATGTTTTCAGACCTGAGGAATTCAATAAAACCATTTCTAAACATACGAATATTGATAGTTCAGCCGCTATGAACAAAAACTCGGAAAAATTGAATTTAATTATTATCTAAGGAACCGTTCGCTCAAATCTTACATCTAATTAGTCTAATAGTATGTTCTCAGACCTGAGGAATTCAATGAAACCATTTCCAAACATACGAAAATTGATAGTTCAGCCGCTATGAACGAAAACTCGGAAAAATTGAATTTAATTATTATCTAAGGAACCGCTAGCTCAAATCTTACATCTAATGAGTCTAATAGTATGTTTCTGGACCAGAGGAATTAATTCCATAAAACCATTTCCAAACACACGAAAATTGATAGTTCAGCCGCTATGAACGAAAACTCGGAAAAATTGAATTTTATTATTATATCAGGAACCGCTAGCCCGAATCTTACAATTAATGAGTCTTTACTTTATGAGGCCGCGGTATCATGTGAATTATAATTTGACTATGCTCATATACAGAGCTTTATACGAGTACTTAATACTGGTGACAATGACTATTTATTAAATTAAAGCCAAGTAAAAGGATAAAAGCAACACAATTAAGCAGTTAGTAGAATAGCTATATTAAGTTTTAAAACAAAAGAATGAGTAACACTGATAAAATAAGCTGTTAATAGTAGGGGGAAATCCATGTGTTACATAGTTTCAAATAACTCAAACCAGAGTGCAGCACCCTTAGGCCTACATTAAAACATCCTGTGTGGTGAGTGAGTGAAGCGAACGAGAACGTCGTGGAGCCAAGTGAGCGGAGTGAATGAGCTCGTCTTATGGAAGAACAAAGCCTTTTGGGCTTGGTGTTTTAGCGTAGGCCTACAGTCAGTGACAAAGAATTGTTTAAGTTTACCGAGCAACACCAAAACACAAGTTTACCGAAAAACACAAAAAATTAAACATTAAATAATAGAATTTATTGAACATGTATTAATTCGAAATATAAATAGAATTCTATATTATTTGGCTTTTCATGTGTAAAGAAACTTACTTTACATTAAACTTCCTTTTTTCAAAGACTTTTAGTGCAGATATTGACCATAAAAAAACATTCTGCACCGATTCCTCAGAGTATTATTTGAGATATTAATTGACAGAGACGATATGCAGGGGCGATAATGGTTATCAGGTTGTAGAGAGGTATTTGCGCCTATGAATTACTATATGATTTATTAAGGACAAAAATAAGTTGTTTACTCAACGTATATCACAGAGCCTTATAGGATAATCTATTAATGTAAAAGTAAGAATAGTATTAAGTTATGTGTTTTCATTTATTATAGAATCTAATTGTAAAAAAAGCATTGACCACGTACAAGATTTAAAAAGGTGAAAAATGAAAATAATTTTTAAAAAAGTTTGTTTACCTATAATGGCACAATTTTTTTTGTGAAAAATTAATTGTGTAGATTTTAAAATGGGTGTACGGGTGGCCTGGGACACCCGGTATATATCCAATATAAATTTTATATTTATTTAAATTTTCATGTCCCCAGGATTGTTTTTCTTTTTTTGTACTGTGATATTGAGAATCATGTATTCATAATAAGATTAGTTGAACTTACTGTTGTATTACTATTATTGTGTACAATGTTTTGAAGTTTCAAAAGTTTTAAGCCAAGAGGTATGACCAATTTTTTGTCCCTCCAACACATTGTTATAACACTAGAAATATAAATGTAAGAACTGCTTTAATGCACACCTTAAAACTTTTTGAATCTAAACCAGGTAATGCCGGAACAACATTTTTCCATAAATTGCCAGTTGAACTCAAATCAGTTGAGAATAAAACCATATTAGGCGAAAGCTCAAATCTTTTCTCGATGAAAGATGTCTATATAAGATCGAGGACCTTTAATTTGGAGTTAATATAACAAATTTATAAATTTTTCCTTTAGTCACCCTTATTTTTTCCCCCTTAATTTCACCCTTAATTTTTTTTATTAATTTCTTTTTTCTCACCCTTGGAACCTGACTGGTCTCGATCCAGTTGGAACCTGACTACGTGGTCAATAGGGACTACTCTTCAGAAGTAAGAAGAACTAAGAAGCACCACTCTAAGACGTTATTTATGTTGTTATTAAATGCAAATAATTAATTATAGAAAGTTCATGATTACAAACTGTAATTAAGTATAAAATTTTTAAAAAATTACAAATAATTACAAGCCTTTTGTGGCACACATTCAGAGTGGAATGTAGGAACACATAGAGAATATCTCAAAAGTTTTATGTATAAATTGTACTAAATATTGAAACAAAAGACAAAGAAAATTAAAACAATTTGAAAACAATTTAAAACAAAAAAAATATATTTCTTGATCTATTAAAATGAGAGGCCTGTCGTATAAGAAAAGTTGGGACGATCGCCAGCGCACAGCCGAAGTAAGCCTAGGCCCGGTGGGAGGTGAAACGCGGCCCGAGGGGAGGGAGTGCATTCAGCTATCGCGACCAGTACTGTACCGTCAGGCGCCTCCTGGGGGGGGGGGGGGGGGAGAGAGTGTAGGGGTATGGCAAAAGTAACCGTGGGGAGAGAGGTAGAGTAGCGGTATTAATTACCATTAGGACGTAGATATTAACACTATAGGAAGTATTTGGCATGGTTTTTAACCATCCCACGACATGTTATTTTTAATTTAGCATCCGCTTGCTTTTAAATCATGTTCTGTTGGATGGTAATTTAGTAAGAATCTTTTCTTGTTCTAAGAAAGTGTAATTATGGATAGCAACAAGGGTGGACTGAGCCGCCGGGACACCGGGAAATTTCCCGGTGCGCCCTCCCCACCAAGGCGCCCCGGCGCCCCTCGAGGATTTGTTTTTTTCATCATAAGGAATTTTAAAATATTTTTTGAGAGCACAACATTTATGCGAATTTTAAAAATATTTTTTCTCAAACTATCAACATGTTTATACTTTATGACTTAAACATCCTTACTTTATCTTCATGTAAATTGAAAGTTTAAATTTGATAAGTTGCTCCAACTGGGAACTCTTAAATTGTAGTTATTTATGGGAACTCTTTCGTGGTAGCATTGACTCGACATAGTTGGCTAACCTGTGCGGCGAAAAAGCTCAACAGCTGTCACCCTGAGACGATTGCGACGTGGTACGAGTAGGTTATCGGCGGAAGGTGCTTGTGCCTGGGGGCTATAATTACTTTTATTTAATATACATATTCAATACGTGACATGGTTTTTGTACAAGGAACTCTTCCCATAGATTTCAACAGGTTTTATTCATTTTGGTATTATTGGAAAGATGTAGGCATAAAGTTGTTTCTTAAGTAGGCTAAATTGGTAAATGTTTATTTAAACGAAAAGGCGCTATGTGCCCTCAAAGTTCTCCGGCCATTTTCCCATTTGATTAACATGGGTAGTGAAATTGTTTTATTTTAAAGTTAACAGCTGTAAAGTGTAAACATTGGACATTAGCCAAACGTATATTCACCCAACGAGGGTTGATATTCACACAAAAGAGGTTATGTTGAACCAAAGAGTGTACCTGGTTAACGAACTGCATTACTGTTTACGTCTGCATGAGGAAAAAGTATTTTATAAGAAAGATATTTAGAGAAAAATTATAAACATTTTACAAATTGTATAATTATCTGAGTGGTCTTAAATTAAAGCATTTGACCAAAAAGGACTTGGTGTCACTACTGGCAATAAAACCTGCTTAGAAACACCACTGTTTGTTCTACGTATAATTGATTCATTATGTATGATTGGCCAAACAAGACAAATGAATAGTTTTTATAATCCGTAGTGTAAACGGTGAACTCTACTGAAAGAGGTGACATGGGTGCTTGTTGCAGATCACGTTACCTATCTTATTTCTATTATAATGGTTATTATAAATAAACTATTTTCACAAATATATTATGATGTCATGGTTTTTACTTTTTAATACTTATATTGTCACTTCGGGATTCGGAGCAAAGTGATTAAGGCCAACGAGTTCACAAAATGTTAAAATAGAAATTATTAGCTCATTTATCCTTATACATCTATACTTACTTCTACTTATACATCTTATATAAATAAATGGGCAAAGCATGGGAGCTCAGCCAGAGTTCAGTTCTTATTATTTGGATAATTTGTAAAGGCAGGTTGACTGCGGACTTTGGCCTGTTTAATCCATTATAATTATCAAGCACTTTAATACGCGATAGGCCAAGGCGATCTTGGTAAAGATGACAAAGTGTATGTAGTCCTGCCAAAAATGTTTTACCAAAAGTACTTATAAGGAATGAAAATTTCACTCTTATAATGAATGAAAGTTTTTGCTCGATTTTGAGCAACTAGTGCACTAGTTAGATTTAACGTAATCAAACCAATAACAACCCTATCATTGATAAGCAGTTTAAAGTATTTCAATGCAAAGGTTCGGAACGATGCTAATTGTAGCCTATTTTGCAAAAACTATGCATTTTCCAGACAATCCTCGTTGAAATGACTTTCCTGGTGATTTTTTTAGCACACCACTCCACTTCCAGATTAGCTGCAAACCAAGGATCTTGACTATTTCCAAGCATGGAGGCTAGTAAGCTGCTCTTTAGGCCAAGTTTACCGATGTCTTCAAAGCTGAATAAGTCTACGTCACTGAAATTACGTAGACTTAAATTGTAAGGTTACAATTTTAATTGCTAGAAAATGACATGATAGTCTAAACATGTACAGTATAAAAAATGTTCTTTGTTCTTTATTATATACATAATAATATGAACGCTATATATACATAGGGCGCCCCTATTGTACAAATTCCACCGCCCTTTTCATGGTGTCAGTCCACCCCTGGATAGCAATACTAAAGAAATAGCAACTCAAATAGCAACATATAGCAAATGGCTCAATAGCAACTTAAATAGAAAAGACCTTTTTAGTTGGGTTGTCGTCAATGGCAACAAAACTATACAGCCTAAAACTGTCATTACACCTGACATTTGTATTGAATCATTTAGGTCAGCTTACACTGAAGCTAATGAAATTTATGTTACTGATGATGATCTCTTATGCTTCAGGTGATCTCGTCTACTACCCTCACTCGCCGACAGGTACTATAATATGCTTTAGTTTGATATTACCAGTCTTCCCGCAATCATTTAGATGAGAACATTAAATTATAGAATTAATATTCTTAAATCTGATCATAAATTTCAATACATAAATTTTGCTTCCATAATATCAGTATTAGTATAACGTGGTAACTTTGGGGACGTATGGTGTGCTGGATTTCCACGGAGGTATGTGGATAAAAACTACTTTATTGGTTTTATATAAGTCTTACAGAATCGGTGTACCAAAACTTAGTCATCTACCTACTTGGAAAGTTGGAAATTAATTATGAGTGAGTCAGTGAGGGCTTTGTCTTTTATAGTTTCATATACAAATTTACGTTTTCTCATTTGAAATTATTGTTCGACTTTTGGCACCATTTAGGCTAGGTCACAGACATACTTCTGTATGAATAATACGAGAAGCTTTCGTTTATGTAACCCAACTCCCTTATTAATTTCTTGGCCATTTTTTAACGTTAAAGATGCAAAAAAAATTCTCCTCATTTCGTAATTTTCCAACATAGTTTTAGATTGGGGATCTATTCCGAAGGACCGGACAGTCCTTAAAGATAGGTCATTTATTAATGAGCGTGAATAAGCTATTTACATAATTTATTATCATACAATCTACTTACATAACAAACTATTTACATTCAGAAGTGAATCCTTATGCTTTGAAGGACCTCCTGTCGGCACAGGATGTAGCGGTTATTCTCTTGAAGCCACCGCCCGCTACACCCCTGGCACATCGCCACATGGCCACACGGTACAAAGACCGTCATATCGTCTCTGGAGTCGAAACATCCAAGGCAATTTGGACGGTCTTCAAACCCTGAAATTTTTTATTAATTGTTTTTAGTGTCCAGTTAAAGAGATTTTGTTTGAAAATAAATGAAATAAAAACCGATAGTCCAGCTTTGGTAACCCAAATTATATAGAAAGTGCTTGTGCTGGAAACATCGTTATATTTATGATATTATCTAACTTCGTTGAAGTTGAATGGCATGCACAAAAGGACTACAGAACACATTACTAAGTTTAAATTTGTTTGATTTACTCTATTCTGTAGAATTTTCAGTTAAAGATATCACAAGCTCATAAATAGGGAAATAAATGTCTATTCTCCTCATGATAGGCCTAAATATAGGGAAAGAGTATGCAGGTATGCTGTCATGGGGAACACTAAAAGTAGGTTTTTAGTAGGGGTGGGCGAGTAGTGGTTTTTTTATTCGAGTCGAGTCGAGTCGAGTATTGCATCAACTACTCGGGTATCGAGTCGAGTCGAGTAGTAGTGTGAAAAAGTTTAAAATGAGTTTTAAAAAATAATATTAAATAATAAAAGTAAAAGTATTATTAAATTCATCTTTATGCATGAGTACACTGAAAGATAACATCAATTTAGGATATGACAATAAGAACTACTTAGATAAAAGTTGATAAAAAAGTAAGTATATTTATTTACAGTTTTCCTCTGTTGGAAATGGTTGACGTTTTGTTTAATTTGTAAGAATTAGACGAATTAAACGAGCCATACCTTAGTTTTCTACGACAATTGGTTCAGAAAGTAGCATTTGGTACTAGGAGCCAAAAACACCCCTCTTGAATAAATTACTGCCGGGCGTCGAACAATAGATAAGCTGAACAATAGATCGTCTCGGCGGCCGGCCGTGTTTTTGGGTTCGGTAACATTCTGTCCCAGTAACATTTTGTCCTAACTCAAATTTCTTGGAAAACCAGTAACATTTTGTTCCAATCTTTTTTACAGTTGATTAGATCAGCTAACGAGGTAACATCTTGTCCCAACAAAAATTTGACAAGGGTTGAGGAACGCAGCTCAGGTAGTAAGAGCAGATCAAGTCCGAGCGGCATGCGGCCGCATAGAGCACCGGCCTGGGAGGGGCGCAGATTAAAAGTAGGCCTACAGTGTTATTTGATAGTTACAAAAATTAACGCCTTGACAACCGTGTATAGCCTATAATTCGGTAGTGTGTGTCAAAACAGCACTGAAGGTCGTGGACTCACGGGACGGCTAAACTCCCGGAAATCTGTTCCATTTCACAGCCGCCGGCTGTATTTTGAGAGTCCGAACACAAGACAACAGCGAAATAGCCGGGCTTGTGAGACTACCATGTTACTCATTATGAAACCCATGTTGAATCTTTAACACGTGGATTCTAATTATTAAGTTAACAGCCCTGATCATAATTCTTACTAAAGCTTTTGTTTTTAAATTTAAATGCAATTCTACAAATTGATTCGTTTTATACTTTTACATAACTGTTATTTATTTAAACATTAAGTACCTGGGGGAGCATTTTCTCGGTAAACACTTAAACAATTCTGTATTGTAATATCAGTTACAGACAGTGCGCTAAAGTAACAAGTAGCAAAAGATTTGTTCAAAACCAAAAGGAGCTCGTTTGCTTCACTCACTCGCCTTTCAGACTATTTCATTGTAGGCCTACGGGTTCTGCACTCCGGTGTATATTTGTTGAACCACATGATGAATTTGTAACACAGGGAATCTACCTATTTGACTAACAGCTAATTTGGAGCGAGATGGATTTTGGCATTTTTATGACCCCATCGCAGTTAGTGAAGACCTGTCAAATAATTTTTGGGACAGAATGTTACTAGGGAGCTGGTAGAGAGTTGGGCATCTGAGGAATTTAGGACAAGATGTTACTGGGACAAAATGTTACCTGGGACAAGATGTTACGACACGGTGTTTTTGTGCTCGTTAGCGAGATTGCCGGCCCGCCAGACGTAAACAACTATTGTCACGGCTGCGGGAGCGCGCCGTCAAGAGTGACGACGACTACTCGACTCGATTCTCGAGTATTTGCAACTACTCGACTCGAGTTCGAGTAGGACTAATTACCCGAGCCACTACTCGAAACTCGAGTACTCGCCCACCCCTAGTTTTTAGCATAAAAAAATCATATGAAGCCATATACTAAGTTTCATCAATATCTGACCATTGCTAAAGGAGTTTGCCGAATCTCCGTATGATTAACATGAGAAAAGAGTATGCAGGTTTGCTGCCATGATAAGCACAAAAACCAAGATTTTTTACCATGAATGGATGAATCTCAACCAAATGAAGGTGAATACCAATTTTCATTCAAAAATATTGGTTAAATTTTTATTTTAATTACATATGAAAAATGCAATGAAATAAATGAAATAAAATATGAAATAAATTTAATCACGTGCGAAGCCGTGACAGGAACCAGCTAGTATCTTCTCTAAATATATAAAAGGCAAAACCCTCACTCACTCACTGACTCACTCATCACTAATTCTCCAACTTCCCGACTAGCTAGAGTACTGAAATTTGGTATACTCATTCTTTAGGCTCAAAATAGGAAAGTCTGACTATTTTCATATTAATATTCACAAAGGGCTACGCCCTAGACGTCCTCAAAGTTACCATGTTATTCTTATGGAAGCAACCAAGGCAAATAGAATCCTACCAGGTAGCGGACATCTGCAGACGACATGTCCAAGCCACGCCAGTGTCATCATCTTTGTTTACATTTTTGCAATTTTGTTTACATTTCGTGCAGCACTTTAACCTCAACGAAACGAAGAGGCTTTGTTGAGAATATCAACGATATTAACTTAATGATTATTAACCAAACTAATATTTTCAACAGGATGTTTTTATGAAACTCTGTTTTAATAAATTAAACATACTGCATAGACTAATACCGAGTTTTCAATGTAGAAAATTCTATCATTCGGTACAGTTCAGTGCTTGGTGAAATTTAACATTCCTAGATGAATTTCACTGCAAATTTCCTCGAAAGTTATTTTTATCTAAGTCACAAATGGATAGCATAAAACTTAGGCATATATACCAATTTTTCGTTATGCCAAATCATCATTAGGCCTACTGAAAAATATCGCTAATCTTGTGTCTGGAAAATAGTGAGTCTACAGAAATAACCTCCAAGCTTTTCCAGAAAGGCAGAACTTACCTACGAGAAATTTCTTCCAATTGCAAAATATTTAAGTTGAAAAAAATACTTTCTCGTCCAAATGAATTGAATATTATTTTATGTGTGAGGAATGGCTATAGGGCCTAGGTCTACTTGGATCAATAGCCTATGATATTCTTTCGGATTAGGCTTAGGCTGTTTCATTTAGCAAGGCTCAAGATTTAGCATAGGACTTATGAAAATGTACTCAATCAAACATTAATTAAGTTGGATCATTAAACCTATTCAAACCACCCCAATGACTACCAATTCAATGATGTTTCAAGTAGGCCTAAGCCACATAATTTGCTTCATTAAATAGTGAAGCCGATTAAGGCTAGATCTAGGGCCTTCATACCTGATATATCAGTAAAAACAAATGGTAACTTATGGTATTAAGTCAGTAGAAAAAAACTTAAAAGTAAGGAAAATTGAGTTAGTTTGCGTTGTCACAGGGAGTAATATTTTCACATTTTCAATTTTCGATAAAGAAAATTGTTAAATAACGGCGTCCTAAACAGGAAAATAAAATGCCATGTTTTACCCAAAAGCTGTAGGAAAGTGGCTAACATAACCAACTGACGTTTAGGGTTTAGGCCACTTGAAATTTTAGTCATTCGGTAAACCTCGAAAACTGATTAATCGAATTTTTTGAAAGGAAACCCTCATCATTGTGTTAGACAGAAAAAAACTTTGCCTAATTTCCTTAAAAGTTTTGCTCAGGACAGGCTTGTATTAACTTAGTTTCAGTATGATATTTTGTTTCTGTAATTTATAACACAAAACTTAGTTTGGGGCGTAATTAATCATTAGGCATAAGGCCTAGAGCAACAATGCACATTATACTTGACAACTTGACTTGTACTATATTGATATGATGTCTCCAATAGTGGCCAATATTCGTTGGGACTTCACCAATTAGTCTAAGTTCACCTGTCCATAAATCTTTGTTAAAAATAAATTTTTAAGCCCTAGGTCTATTTATTATTTAAAATGCATAGTGATTATGTAGAAGAAAATCTATATTTGCAGTGATAGAAACCATTGTATTGGCATAGTTAGAGAGTTTTTGCACATTCAAAAATCAATACGGTAAACGCTATTTAATTATGTTGGATTTAGCTATTTTGACTGCTTGAAGTTACAAACACTGGTCGAGAAGTGATCAGTTTCAAGTACTTTATTACACATTATTTATTCAGTTTAACCATGCTTCTTAATGTATTATTCAAAAATTTACAAATTAAAATAATAGTAAGTATTTACTATAAGATTTATTGTAGGCCTATGTTGCAAAAACTCTCTATTAAGGTGCATTTACACCAGAGGTTGACAACCAAAAGTTGTCGACTTTAGCAGTATCAATGTAACAGTAGAAGTCGTCAAATTTTGGTTGTTAACCTCCGGTGTAAACGCACCTTTAGGGTATGTTTATTAAGGTTTTAGACTATTATAGTGGTTGTAATAGTTTACAAAATTTTCAAGGACTTCAGATGGCTCGGTGTATCTGTGCTCATGGCTTTCAAGAAAAGAGGATGGTCTAAGGATGGGGTGGGGTTACTTTTCTAAAAGCAACCTTCTGTTGTAACTAGGTCGACATAAAGATCCAAAAATTTTGCATTCGATCTGAGATAAAATGCGAATAAAATCAATTTTAGAATATACTCATCGAAAGCCATGAGCACAGATACACCGAGCCATCTATAGCTGATGGGTGGCAAACAAAAATGTATTAGTTCGGTTTTCAAAAGTAGGCATAGCCTACCAGCATCTGCATTTGAAATTGTATTTAAGTTAAATAAGTTAATGGCATTCTTTGAGGAGTAAAAAAAATTGATTCTAAAGTAAGGGATTGAGATGTGGGTATACAGTTTACTATCCTACATTTTAATCTTCTTGCCATTAAGATGAAATCAAATTAGCCAAAGAGTAACTCAATAAGCATGTATTGTTTACAATAGGCTAAGTTATCTATATGAAATTAGGTAAAGTCACAATTAAAAGGAGGTATTTATTTATTTTTAATTTATGTACAAATTAAAGTTGTTTTAGTTCTGTCAATTGTAGTTTGAAAATAACCACAAAACACAGTGTTCCTTCGTGAACAATCTTCCCTCTTCCAATCTTACTTTTTACACATGAAAAAACGTTGCAATTTTGAACTATTTAGAATAATGGACCTTTTGTTGCATTTCTCCAATTAAACTACACACACAACAAAACATTTTTCAAATTTGAAACAGCTAGCCTACTTTATTTGCCTGAATTGTAAAACTAACATCACGACGACACTAACAACAAAAATACTTTAACATAATTTAGTTAGTGTTTAGTTTGAGGTTTTGACAAATGAAGTAGTTTGTTGTGGTTGAAAACAGCTGGCCACGCCAGTGACGTCACTAGAGTTTGTTGGTGTCCGCTACCTTTTGGGGTTCTAATTGCCTTGGAAGCAACATTTTTGTATTCTAACATATGATTATGGAAATTGAATTAGGTTTGTTTACATCTGCCACATGATGATTCATTGATTCATTCAAGAAAATGCTTATAAGCATAGAAGTAACCAGGTGTGAGATATAATGTTTATTTATGTTTGACATTGTCAAGATTACAGTGATGTACTATTACTTTTAGTCTGGTGTACTTTGGTTTTATTAAGTGCAGTTCACTTTATTTCGTATTTTATTTTGTATACTTTTTTACTGTTCATAGGTACTAACAAACGGTTTTGCAAATATAGTTTTTGAAGCACTTAAGGCCTCCGCCACACTGGATTTCAAAATTACCTTAGGGCATTCGCGGGGTTGAAATTTTTGACATGGACGTTCCTCTTTGCTCATGGGTGCTCACTAAGAAGCTGTTTTACCATTATAGTTTTCAAAATTGTTTAGGGCTCTACCTCAAAGAGCTGACAATTACTTTATAGCCTACGTGTTGAAATTTGACAAGGACGATTCTCTTAGCTCATAGGTACTATCTATCTAATCTAAGAAACATTTTGCAAATATAGTTTTGAAGATCTTTAGGTCTGCACCCCACTGGACTTTCAAATTACTCTAGGGCCCACGGGGTTGAAATATGATGGAGTCCTTTGTCATGGGTACTCACTAAGAAAAGGGTCTGCAAATATAGTTTTTAAAGCACTTTAGGGCTCTACCCCATTGGATTTCAGAATTACATTAGGGCCTTCACGGGGTTGAAATTTGACATGGACATTCCTCTATGCTCACGGGTGCTTACTAAGAAACGGGTTTGCAAATACAGTTTTCGAAGTTCTTTAGGGCTCTGCCCAACAGGACTTCAAAAACATTTTAGGGCCTCCGGGGTTGAAATTTGACATGGACGTTCCCCTTAGCTCATAGTTGCTCACTAAGAAACAATTTAGCAAATTTACTTTAGGGCTCCACCCCACAGAACATCAAAATTACCATATATGCTAAGGGATTAAAATGTAATGTGGATGCTCCGCTTTGCAAATAGGTGCTCACTTAGAAACGGTTTTGCAAATATAGTTTTCGAAGTTCTTTAGGGCTCCGCCCCATAGGACTTCAAAATTATTCCAGGGGCTTCCCCCCACAAATCCTCAAAATTACCATAAATCCTACGGTGTTGAAATTTTATGTTTATGTTCCGTTTTGCTAATAGGTGTTTACTAAGAAACAGTTTTAGAAATATAGTTTTTTATGTGCTTTAGGGCTCCACCCTACATGATTTTAAAATGACTGTAGGGCCTACGGGGTTGAAATTTGACATGGTTGTTCTATTTTGCTCAATGGTTCTCATTAAGAAAATGTTTTGCAAAATTCCTTCAGAGCTCAACACACAGTAATTTGTTGTTTCAATGTCATTCTCAAGGAAGAAGATTTTGTTGCTCTTTTAAAGATTTTATTACCTAAAAAGTAAATTCAATCACGGGCGAAGCCGTGACGGGAAACAGCTAGTATATATATATTACAAGAAGGCGTTTTTTGTAAACACAACTCCTGCCTTAAATCTGTAAAAATCTTTACGTTTGAGGTGTCAAAAGATTTGACTCAGTTCCTAGTTTTGCAATAAGGTTTTAGATGTTTGATATTTTAATTCAGAAATTCAAATAACATCGGTGATAATGAATAAAATATGGGAATTCAGGAATGTATTGAATTCAGCGGTATTCAGGGAATTTTCCTTGTGGCGGTAAATAGAATTCTGTATTTTGACCGCACATTTATTTTGAAGGGGGTATAGTGCTGGTTTTCTAACCTAAACGAGACAACTACATAAAAACTCATTTATTCTAATTGTAAACCACTCATGCAAACGTGGCTTTGTTTCTTTTTTTATTAAGACAATGGACCTTTGTAGTAAATTTCACGTACCATGTGGTTCAGGAGCAGCAACCGGTGCCAAGGGGGCGAAGGGTGGCGCTTGAGGTGCGACGGGTGGTGCTTGAGGGGCGAAGGGAGGCGCGACGGGTGGCGCTTAAGGCACGACGGGCGGCAACTGGAGGGCGGCTGCGGGTACCTAGAGCGCGACGGATGTAGGAATTATTCAATGTATAAATAATAATACAGTCAACTCCCGATTATCCGGGGTAATGACTGGTTGAAGGGTCCCGGATAACCCAAAAGCACGGTTAAAACAAAGAGTTCAATAAATTAAGTAAAACACGAAATAAACAAACAAGTTTTAACTAGAGTCCACGGGTTTCCAATATTTATTATTATTTATTGACCCAACCTTATTGGAATGAATAAACTTAACTAGTTGAGTGAAAGAACAAGGAAAACAATAATAGGGACCAACGTGGACAAAAAACCAAAGACAGGTGTTTCTATTGTTTGGCATCGGCAGCCAGCCGGGTAGGGTGGGTGGGGTGAGGGGGGAGGGTCGCTTGGGATAATTTATTCAAGATAAGAGCGTACAAAAACAAGTGATGGTTCGACTTTTTTGTTTAATTGGTAAAAATGTTAGAACAACCAATTGTTCAAAATGTATGCTAATTATTGCATTAGGCTAATAAATTTATAACTTTGCCAATTAAAATTTTAATGTTACGGTACTTTAACAAAAATTTCTTGAAATGCAAAACAAATGCATTTTGAAATGTGTTGTTTAGTATGATATAACTTAAAATTAATAGGGGTCACTGAACAGCAGACGAATCAGAGCGATAATTAGACAGAACTGGAAACTAAATAGGACCTTTCTTGGTTTCTATTTTTAGCTCATTCCGGCGGGCGACCAGTTGTTTCTAGTAGTCAAGGTCATACCCGCCATTACGCTGACTCGGTCCTCCCTGGCGACATGACTACGATCACAATTACGCCACCAAATAATTTACAAATTATTTTCCGTCTTTTATTGCTTTTTCCATTGACAAATCAAATAATAATTAGTAAAGATACTTATTCTAAAGTAATTTCAACACAATAAGATTGATAAACGATGGCATTGTTGTCAAAACTGAGAAAATAAAACAAATTGAAATTGACGTTTTGTGACCCCGGTTAATCCGCAACCCGGTTTACCCGCCCCCGGATAATCGGGAGTTGACTGTAATATTTCATTGCAGTCGACAATTATTAACAAAGTGTATTGCACAAAGTCAAATTTCATATTGCACATTAGCAATATGGATATACATTTTCATTTTCAGGTACCCCATTAAAACATACAATCTTTCCAATTGTTTGGTGCCTCTCAAGTCCGACCTTATTGCCATTGGTGATTCAGAAACTCCATATGCCATAAAAAGGGTGTGTAATCAGGGGTTTTTCAGAATTTTTTTCATTTTATTTTGACTTTGAGCGTTTTTGATCGAGGGTGGCAGTTTATTTAAAAAACGGACGCCTGCTTGGGAAGGAAGGCGTTCGAAAGCATTTGTTCTGTGCTGACCAATCCTGAATCTGTTATTGCCTGTAGTGTCATGAACATGAATGTCACGGCCCCTAGTAAGGGCACACTTGGACAAACAATGCATTGGTGTCTGAAGTATGAAAAGGCATGGCAGTGTCAACAATTGAAGTTCTAAAAAAAATGGCTTGTACGACTTTTTTTGTAATCTGGCCATGATTCTGACTGCTTTTTTCTGCAGCCAATAAAATATATTCAGTACTATTACGTAGTAATGTTTCGTCATTTGATAAGAGGATTGTTCAATAAAGACTGAGGCTAAGCATGAATAGGACTGCATTTTAACTGCTCTGTTAAGATGAGTTCATTTTTCAGAACCTTAGAACCCCGTTCTTGAACATCAACCTCGTAAGACCCTCCTACACAGTTTTTATAATGCCAAGTTTGCGAATATTAATATTTGTCTTGGATTCTACAAAATACCCCCCGTCGCAGCAGACCTGCGTACTCAGCGAATTTCCAAATTAGTAATATTAATTTTGACCAGCTAAACTTGTAAACAAAATTTCATCACATGCTCATAAATAGGGAAATAAATGTCTATTCTCCTTAAGATAAATATAGGGAAAGAGTATGCAGGTTTGCTGCCATGGGGGACACTAAAAGTAGGTTTATAGCATAGAAAAAATTTATTTCGACCATATAAGGCCATATAGTAAATTTCATCAATATCTGTCCATAAATAAAAGAGTTTGTCTATTCTCCATTTGATTAACATGGGAAAAGAGTATGCAGGTTTGCTGCGATGATAAGTACAAAAACCAAGATTTTTTACCTTAAATGGATGAATCTCAACCAAATGAAGCTAAATACCAAGTTTTATCCAAAAATATTGGTTAATAAGTGAAATATTAACACATCCTTATTCTCCATAAGATTAACATTGGAGCCCCAAAAAACAATGTACTGTCTTTAGACTTTGTAATATCTCGGTAACCAATGGAGATAGAGCAAAGCTTCAAAATACTAAATTGTGTGTTTTTTTGAGCTAAATCCAATGGTCAAAATAAAAATTTAAAATTTTTCAAATTTACATATGAAAAATGCAAAAAACCCACTTTTGGGGTACAAAACCCCCCAAAACTACCCCTTCCGGTAGGTCGATATGTCTGGTTTACGAACTCATCCGAATAAACGTAGGATTACACATCTCTACCAAATTTGGTGCCGATCGGACCATTTTTACGAGAGTTATCGTGTCTAGGGACACACATATATATATATACATATATACATATATATATATAAAAATTTTAATGACTATTATTTTTGGTCTCTTGGCACCTCAAAACGAAAAAGTAACATGGTCCCGGGCTTAGGTCTTACCATGAGACCTACGGTAATAGCTTATTCCCTATGGGAAATTCGCTAAAAAGGCTTTGGAGACGATCCTGAAAAAAACATGTCTATGAACTGCTTCTCTCACTTTTCCCAAGTATGGCAAAGGGGCTAGGATAAGTGCATCTATATTTTTAATACACTAGGCTTATTTTTGTCATAACTGTTTTGGAGCGGTGGTGCTACCGATCACCATGTCCAAGGTGTCATTAGAAAGGTCTTAGCATGTAGTTTTGGCATCAATTAAAAAATTTAGAAAAGTCACCGTGGACATGGGAAAATATGTGGTTAAAGTCATGATTTTCCCCATAGACATACCGGTATATGCAATTACAAACCAACGATCGGGAAATCAGCTGTTTATTTAAGAAAGTGGTTAAACAAATAAAATCCGGACCCTGAAAAATAGTTATTAAACTTACAGCTGACAACAAAACACCAGTTTTTATTTACACAAAATGAAAACATAACCAAAAAAAACTCTCGACAAAATGGAGACGTCGACCAGGACGGCCAAGAGGAGGAGGAGGCCGACGAACTTTAACTGGTAGAAGCGAGCGAAATACAAATAATACCATTGTCGTGGGTGATAGCCAAATACAGCCAAGCACCCTTCTGTGTTGGGTTTAGGTGTGCTCTCCAACAGTCGCCTGAAGATTTCACATTCAATTTAGGACTGTTGGATAATCGCTGCATAAGCTGTTCCGCATAAAATTTAAAAGCCGAACAAACAAGTGGTGATCGCCGAACCTTCAGTCTTTGTTGTCATAAATGAAAAGTTATTCTACCACTGTTACAGGTTTCACCTATAATTCAAAGACTACTTGAAAATCATGCGTACACGGACCTCTCCCAAAAGCGTATATATGTTAATTATATTGAGAATTGTTAGCTCCGAGTATCATCTGGATTGTCATCAGATTGGCACCACGACAGTTTGGCACCGATCCTAGAGGTGACAATCAGTCGTGTGCGCTCCCCGACAGGTTGTCACCCCTAGAAGGGCTGGTGCCAATCTGTCGTGGGGATAACTAGACGCCTACCGCTAACGGTGACAATCTGACAGTGCGCTACCCGACAGGTTGGAACCTCGAGAAAGGCGTGGTGCCAATCTGTCATGGTGACAACCTGACGCCGGTTGCAATGGGTGACGATCTGTCGTGACAGTACCCGACAGAATGGCACCACTATGCTCAATAGGTCCTCCTCGTTTTACTTATAATATAATATTTATAATTTCCTAAGACCTAATCTGATGTAAAAAAATCAAAAGAAAAAAGGAAAAATTGTATAAAATAATACTAACTATTATGATTTGTAACTATAGCCTATACCTAATGACTGATAAAAACATTATAAAATAGTGTTAATATTTGCATAAAATCGAATTATAGCCTAAATTTGTTTTTAGAAAGGCAAAAACCAATAATTCATGTTCCGTTAAATCTAAATTGTTAAATTATTTTTTAGAACTGTTATGGAAATATTTGCCTCATAAAGAAAAATCAATATTTACTACTGATTAGAGTAAAATATTCCTAAGCAAAATCTAATTTTCGGCAAAACGTCATCGAGCGGGGCACACGAAACTTTAATCCTGACGGGCCTGCTTACAATTTTGGTCACGTGACCAGATGCGGTCAAATTTCCATTATTTGGAATCATTGCAATAGCCTAACTTAATATCAGTTTTACGTGTAGTTTTAAATACAAGTAAATGAAGTCATAAGCTTACTCTATATCATTCTAATCCTCATTAAATTACAAATTAAATAATACTAATGACCCTCTGATTGTAAATGGTAACATATAAGATTATTTTGGAAACAAGCAATAAAAATTAAGTAGGCAAATTTGAATATTATTGTCTTTATAAGAGTAGGCCTACAAATCAATTTAATTTAAATAATAGATTATAAAAAATTATGAATTTTGTACAATTTTTTTATAAATTTGTAATGCTGTCAACACCTGCATTACGAGGTTGTAACAGAATTGCAAGGAGTGCGAAGGAAGTATTTAACAGAGTGCATGTAAACAATATGTGTCGCACTCCATGCGATCATCATATACTACCAACCTAATACATACATCTACATTTTCTTCCTCTTCAAAATGACATTTCATTTGACTAGTAATAACGATGTACACTACACCAAATAACAATTTTAGCTAACGGTCGTCTGCCAGCCGTTCGCCATTTGTTATAGAGTTCGAAAATACGAATATTGTACATCCAAACCTATGAGACCTTACGATAAATTGGTACTAGTTAGGAACTCTTTTAACAAACCAGAGGTGCCAAATACAAATTTATACGATACAAATTACTACCTGAGCTAGGTAAGTTCAAAAAGTAATGTTTCGACCTCGACGTTTCAAACGTGTAAACAACCCCCTCAGCCACGGTTGAGGGTCAACAAGCGTATCGGGGCTTGGATTGACGTAGCAAAAAATCTACAAATATTCTATGAGTTATTAGTTGCTGTAACACAACTAATTATCGGTTATCTCTTATTATAATAAGAAGTTTCAGAATATTACCTTTCATATGATATAATAATGTAACCACTTTCAAGTTGTTTTTCACCGGTGTTTTACTAGAACAAAATGTTTAGACGTAGATGACCGTTTCGCGGCCGTGGCACTTTAAACGGCCGTCTCCCACTGCTCTAGTTAAATCTTGTCTATTTACTTTATTTTATTTTTTGCGCGGGGCCTTTGTAAGCACGGGCCCGGTGCGGTCGCACCACCCTAAGGCTGGCTCTGAGGATCGGTACCAATCTGACGTGGTGACAATTTGACGCCGGCCGCTTGGGGTGACAATCTGTCGTGACAGTTCCCGACAGGTTGGAATCTTGAGAAAGGATCGGTGCCAATCTGACGTGGTGAAAATTTGACGCCGGCCGCTTGGGGTGACAATCTGTCGTGACAGTACTCGACAGGTTGGAACCTCGAGAAAGAATCAGATCCGATCTGTCGTGGTGACAACCTGACGGGGAGTGTTATTTCAGGGGATCGGATCCAATCTGACGCCGTGTGCTAAAACACTGTGGTGCCAATCTGTCGTGGTCCCAACCTGACGGCGACCCATCTGGATGACAGTGTTGCCAATGGTGTTACAATTTCAACATTCACAAGATTGCATTGTAATTCAATTGACTTCTAATTGGCCGATGCGCTTCTAATTTGGTACTTGAGTGCTACCCACTATCCTAAACAATAATAAAAAATTACCAACCCCTAATTTTTACTCATAAGGGTACTTCAGTTAAAACCAACCCTGCTGACTGGGGAGAAAACTTGACTGACTGGGTACTTCCGGTCGGCCGATTCACTTCAAATTTGGTATTTGAGTGTTACCCACTATCCTAAACAATAATAAAAAATAACCAACCCCTAATTTTTACTCTAAGGGGTACTTCACTTCAAACAATCCTCCTGACTGGGGAGAAATCTTGACTGACTGGATACTTCTGGTTGGCCGATTCGCTTCACATAGGGGTTGGTTATTTTTTATTACTGTTTAGGATAGTTGGCAGCACTTAAGTACCAAATTTGAAGTGAATCGGATAACCGGAAGTACCCAGTCACTCAAGTTTTCTCCCCAGTCAGCAGGGTTGGTTTTAAGTGAAGTACCCTTTAAAGTAGAAATTAAGGGCTGGTTATTTTTAATATTGTTTAGGATAGTTGGTAGCACTCAAGTACCAATGGTCTGGTTCACGTTCATCCACCGCAACCGGGATTTAGATAATCATGTGACAAATCCCAATGGTCACGTGATAAATTCCGGTGGATCCTAGTGACGTAATTTCGCTGCCGTCTTATGAACCCACCGTGATTTTGATTGTTGACACTCACGTGCCTTTTTTGCTAACCGCAAAAAAAATCCACTGAATCCCAGTTGCGGTGGATTGCGGTGGATGAACGTGAACCCGTCCAATTTTGAAGCACATCGGCCTTCCAGTAGATTAGCACTTCTCGAGTACATATCGCATTGCCCGGAGCACTCTTGAGGAAATAAGTGGGGGAATGAGTCGACAGTGTTACCAACACAGAAAATGCTACGTGTTTGTTCGTATTCAAATTGTCTCTGTCGTCTGCTTGTTACCGGTGAGTGGTGTGAAACGCAGTGATACGGATTATATTGTCAACAAGTGTTTAGAAAATTGTCTACTTTTGCATTGCAGGCATTTTTTTCTTGCAACGTTAAAACAGTTCCACTCGGTAACACGGCATTTGATTTAAAATTTATTTTTAATAACTCGCTAATTTAAGAGTGTTAATTAACGCACAAAGAATGTTAATGTAGCAAGCTAGCCGTTCAAATTATGATATTTTTTATGTGTGGAATACATTCCCATTTTCTAAGGAAACTGAGGAAATTTAATACGTTTCAAATAAGTTTAAACCAGTGACCATTTTGTATACAATAATATGAAAATCTACCGACTATAATTGAAAATCTTACTAGACAGTTAAAAAAATAATAAGTTAGTTTACCTTATTAATTTATTTGTAACCACAGAAACAACTGTTTTGTAACCAATTACAAGTTTGAAGTATTTCTAGGCCTAAATGGTTAATATTAGTTTGTTAACTCTTAGAGATAGACAGTAAAAAGAGCATCAGAAGGTATGAATATCTATCTATTTATATTAATAAAATTCGACATTACACATCTTGCATTTTGCGTCTGTACATTGCTAAGAATCTTGAAATTTTTTGTTATTTTTACTTTTTATGTATCACAGAATCCAAAATCGGTGTCATCTAAATTTCTTTCCCTCTGTCTGTCTTTCAATGTGTCTGTAACGCTCATGGGCCCTACTTTGTCCTCTTTTCACAGGACAACGACTTTACTTGATGGTCTAAATTTTTTTCCTGCTATAGACAAGAGTGGTGTGAAGGTTCATTACTACCTAAATTGCCTCAGCGACCCAAGGGCTTTGCCTCATGGTAAGACAAAGTAGCCAAGTTGTGCTAAAATACCAATCTTTAACCTCTTTTCATACGACAAGGGCTTTAGTTAATGATATGAAAATTTTTATCACTGGTTAATGGTGCAATTAGGAAAATTTTAGCTGCTCTAAACCGACAAAAAGGCTCTGCCTCATAGTAAAAGAAATATTCAATGTTAATCTTATGGAGATATTTAATTCTATCATCTTATCTATGCTTTTTAATCAGCTGGATTAGACAGTTGTCATTTTCACTACAGATTGCAACACTTAAAATTTTAAATACAGACTCATTCATGTGTAACCCTTTTACCTTTCACTAGCCAAAATACAGAGAGTAAAATCAACTACGTTCTTTGTGCTTAATATGAATATTATACTAGGCGTCACGAAATTGCGAGCTTGGAAATTTAAACAGCTGGAAGCTGATTTACATTAGTCTTACCTAGAGATGTTGCCAATTTGTTTTTGTTTCCATGTTTTCCTACATTTTCAGTAATTAATAACATATGCCAACAGCTGGATTAGTCGGCACAAATCGGCAACACTGTTTTAAATTCAGGCTCGCATTTTCGTGACGCCTACTTTAAAATAATTTATACTTAGTATTAAAGAACAAGTTTTATTCCTTAAATCTTAAAAATATTTCTTATTATCATTGCAAACTAATTTTAGTTCCCAATTTATCTTTCATGGCACGTTCTGACTAAAAGAGGTGTATTTCATAAAACAAATTATATATAGTTAAAACCAACAAGGTTAATAAGTTGCTCGATCTTAGAAATACTGCGGGTATAGACGGGACAGTACTAATGTAAAAGAGCTGAATAAAGTAGGGTCCTTGTGAGGACGCTGCTCACGAAACACTGATAATTTTAATTCAAGGATCATGCTGATTGGTTAAATGGAATTAGATGGCTAGAACAATTTTGCAGATGTTTGTTATCGTTTTTATTTTTTGTAAACAAATATGCTCATTTAGAAGGTAGAAAGAGCGATTCCCTTGGCAATAAGAAGTAATCCTAGATCAGCGCTTTATTTCCCTATGTTTTTCGAGGCAAAATATTTTGACATGGGATGTCTCTATTTATTTGGTTCTGTATACATTGGCAATAAATGTAGATGTTTTTAGGTAAGAGGGTAAATTTAAAGTAAATAAATTAATTAAGTAGTCCTATTATCCACTTAAAATAAACATACCTACACTGGTGCAGTGCCTTCATCGCTGACAGGCTTTGCGATGTTTTACTTGGGTTGGGTGTTAAAATTTTAATTAATTTTTAATTTGGATTAAAAGTTGTAAATGTCTTTTAAGGGTAGAACAAGAAATACAGAGGTGGGGTACAGGGGTACATTGGATTTAGTACAGCTATTGTCACAAGGTTTTAATTTTCTTGACCAGTCTGAGTTTTCTATAATCGTCTATGAGTAATGGTAAGTTGTACTTACAGAACTATAAAGTTAATCACGAATATTAATGTTTAGTAAAACTGCAACAAAAACATTAAAGACAAAGACATAACTTCTAAGTTCTAACCCATATGGGAAATGAATATAACAAGATTTTGACAAATTTACCAGGAAGCTATTAAGCATAAAATACGTTATGTTTTTTAGATACGTTAAAATAAACCCAATGAAGGTGAAATATTGAATTTGTGAAAGGATTTTTATATTTCTGTTAATAAACTGCAAATACACCCCGTGCGAAGAACAGGTACACAGCTAGTAGAGGATGAAAGAAGAAAGTGACTCAAGAAGCAACAATACGCAAAGGAGTGGGAGATGGTTATTGGTTACAAACCTTCATGAAAAAAAAATGAACCTTCATGAATGAATTATGACTGCAAATAATTTTAATAGCGATTTTATTTACAATTAGTAGAGGAATGTAAAATATAGTCAGAATGATGTAAAAATTGTGTCCTTTTAGTAATTCAATGTTATTTATTTATTTCCATTACAAAGCCATTTCCTTAAATACAAATTATTTTAATAACGATTTATTTATTGTAACAAATTGAATGGGTAATTTAGCTATAAATAAATATGCTATCAATTATATATAAGTTACTTCGATTTAAATAATACAAATTATTAAAAATATTAATAAATACAATTTTCAAAACTGGAGTGTTAAGTGCTGATAATAATTAAGTAATACATTAATGATTTACAAGACAATTAATTAGTTTTTTATCAATAAACTTCCACGAAAAATAAACAAATTATTACACTGCCCTCGGTATCATTCGTTTATCACAGACTGTCCTCGAAAGCATGATAATCGGCATTTCTTGTAAGATTGGCATCTGCGTCACTACATGGTTGGCAACACTTTCCCACTCAGTTCCTCAAGAGTAAGCGCTAGTGAGGTTGGTGGTGCCAGTAACGTTTTATGATTTTCAATACAAAATCATAAACTGGGGTGAAATTATTCAAAACAAAAATTTGTCTCACATAAATTGTTACGTTAGCTTAGTGGAAGTACTGTACAGGGCAAAGTTTCACATTTTAATGGGACAAATAAAATGAAATTGAGTTTTAATTAGGTATCTATTACTTTCAAATCTAAATCCAAAACTTGATTTCTCAAAGTAGAAAAATTAAAATATTATAAAATTATATTTATATATTTTTTAAAAGCCACACATTTCACATCACATTTTAGCAACCCATTATGACCTAGCGTTACCATTTGGCAACACAAATATTGCACAATGTTTTAAACCAGTTTTGGCATGATATTCCATAGTTCTATTGGCATTTTAGTGTACAAATATGGTCATTTTCCATATTTCAAAGCCGTAGTGGCAGACACACAGTAAACACTAGTAAAAAATAGCAAAATCAGTGTTGACCGAGGTGCAACTCTCAAAGAATTAACCGATCCCGTCAACTTCCACGCAAGCCTGCCACCGTTTTATTTAACGTGGGCCCTCCCACCATCGTTACCACAGATCGGCTAACCCTTTTAAGAGTTGCACCACCAGGTCAGGTTTGGTCGTGAGCGGGTATCTAACCCGCGCTTGCGTAGACACCTGGCCAAGGTGCCTACGCGTTAGCCACATCAGCTATCACGACCGGCAGCCCAGGCACGAGGATTAGGGTTTTGAACAGTGCGCGCTCCTAGCGGCAAAAGTTGTAGGCCGTTAGTGAGTGAGTTTGCTACGAGAGCACAGCATGAGATCGCCGCATTATATTTAAAGGAAATAATTTGGGCTTATAAGGGTTAAAACAGAAAGCTTTTGCACAAACGGTTAATGATAACTCTAACTGCTTAACATTATATAAATAACAGCCGATTTAGCAACTTTAACGGCTTGAAGTTACAAACACTTGTTGAAAAGTAGGCATTGGAAATAATTTTATATTATTTATACAGATTAACCAAATTGCATAATGTATTAGGCCTACGCCTGTAGGTAATCTTGTTAATACTATAATAGTATTCAGAGTTTACAGTATGATTTACCGCATGTTGCTAAAACATTCTATATTAGTTTTTTGGTAAGGGCATTAAAACTCTTCATTGAGGCAATGAACTTCCCGTATTTATGCCCTACACATGCTATCCATCGGCCAGTATTCAAACCCCGCCCCACTGTTGTCGAGTGAAAATCCACTAAAATATGCTCTGGGTCGTTCCGCAGGACAAAATGTTTGCAATTCGCCAGAAAGATTTCCCGAGTTTATAGTAACCGAGCAAAAAATGTCGAGAAAATAAATGTCCATTCAGGAGTAGTCTTTGTATTCCAGGTCGATTCCGAAACATTTCTCTTTGCATGAGACGCACTTTAGCTCTGCCCATAGGTAGCATGACCAGTGGGGGGCACGCAAAACAGATCAGTACAATTAAAGTTTTAGACTAAAGGACACATTGTCCATACTCACTAGCTCAGTTTTTCAAGGCTGTAAGGGGGCTCCACAGTTATCCATATAATCGTTTTGTTAGGCACGGTGTCCCAGTTGTCATCAAATACTTCAACAGCAGCCAGTTCCTTGACGATTAAATCGCCTGCTTTGTCCTTGAAGCAAATGATGATAATACGCGACATTCCGGCTGTCGGTGATAATGTTTGATAGTGTTAACTGATAAATCGGGCTCGGCCTCCGGTGTTTTCACTGTAGTCTCCTGTTTTTCGATCTCGTATCACATTTCCTCCTTGACAGCGATGCACGATGTTTCGGCCATGGTTGATTTCTTGTACGAGGTGGCCAATGTACTAGGCCCCGCCTTCGCTGTATGCAATTCAATTTCCTGCGTGAGGTGCCTAGAGACCAAAAATAATAGTCATTAAAAGTTATACATATATGTATGTATGTGTCCCTAGACACAATAACTCTCGTAAAAATAGTCCAATCGAGACCAAATTTAGTAGAGATGTGTAATCCTACCTTTATTTGGATGAGTTTGAAAACCAGATATATCGATCAACCGGAAGGGGTAGTTTAAGGGGGATTTGTACCCCAAAAATGTTTGTTTTTTTTTCATAAATTACTTTCATAAATTATGTCATCGCTTGTACCCCAACTTTACTTTGAACAATTTGTTACGTTGCCACCAACATTATTAGTCTAGTACTACTGTACCTTGTATGGTTGATCAAGAGCCTTTTTCTTTCTTGGTGGGATATTTTTCTGATGTTCATTATATTTTTATATTTTATGAAGTTTTTTTAAAGAGTTTCAGGAATTATAAAGATTTTTTAAGTAGGTAATTCCAAATGATTTTTTTATAATTGGCATTTTGTGTATTACCTTGTGGATTTTTCAACAGACAAAGATCAAATTTAAAATTTTCAATCAAAATTGGGAAAATTATATAGACCTACTAATTTTTTCATTATACAAATTGTAATTATTACATTTGCATAAAATGTATACCTGTACAAAAATTAATATTTAATGATAAAATAGGGAACATCAATCTACAGTATAGCATTTTTCTTCTATTCTAATAATATAGAACCTTTTAGGGGTAGTTCACAACGTAAGTGCTAAGGTCCATTAATCAAAGTGCACGTACCTGGGACTCTGCCAAAACAGCTGTGGTTGGACATGTACAACCACTGTTGATGTGTCCACTGTGGTTCGGTCCTGCCTGGGCATGGCTAAACACAAAATTCAAACAATTTAATTATTTTTGTATTTTTATGTCAATTAAAGTATTATTATAAATCCAAACCTAACACAATATTTTTCACAGTGAGAGATGATTAATTAAAACATTTTGTTTTTCCCTCAGCTCCCCGCGGGAGTCACAGCAGATGGGACACAGCAGCCAAGGGGGCACCGCAGCCAAGGGGTCACCGCAGCCAAGGGGGCACAGCAGCCAAGGGGGCACCGCAGCCAAGGGGGCACCGCAGCCAAGGGGGCACCGCAGCCAAGGGGTCACAGCAGCCAAGGGGGCACAGCAGCCAAGGGGGCAACGCAGCCAAGGGGGCACCGCAGCCAAGGGGGCACCGCAGCCAAGGGGGCACCGCAGCCAAGGGGGCACCGCAGCCAAGGGGGCACCGCAGCCAAGGGGGCACCGCAGCCAAGGGGGCACCACAGCCAAGGGGGCACCGGAGCCAAGGGGGCACCGCAGCCAAGGGGGCACCGCAGCCAAGGGGGCACAGCAGCCAAGTAGCTGTCGCAGCCAAGAGAGGCCACAGCCAAGAGGCAGTGGCGGATCTAGGATGGGCGAAGGGGGTGATCACCCTTTCCTCAAGTCTAAAAGATAATTATTCCTACTTCGGAATTTTACTTACAGACTTAAATAACAAGGAAATTGTAATATATTTCACTATGTGGTTGTTAATTCTTTGAATTCCACCATTAAATGTTGTGTAACCAACAAATGAAAAAGTCAACAATAAAATAAAAAATATTATAAATGTGGTTTTTATTTTAGTTGTCTCTAGTTCAAACTGGAGTTTTTGTGCTAATGTCAGAGAACTGCACAATACCTCTCCATGTTCACGTAGGTGCTGCATAATTCAAAACATCTACCTATTACAAATTTACTCATCACCACATTATTATAAGTACAAAATAATAATATTTAAATTAATTAAAAATAATAATGAGAATGAATTTGTTAATAAGTGGTTTGGTGTTTTGTATTGTTTGCCTATGCGTGAAAAAGGCACAAAACGGCATTGAACCTGGTAGACCGACAACTCATTATACAGGTGGTAATAAAGTCCGAAGACAGTTAAATATTTTAAAAAATAATGTAGATAGAGCCACAATACTTGGAACAAAGTTACAGGGCATAAAACTCTATTTTAATACATATACAGTGATCCAATAACTCTTCAGGGGGACGGCCCCCACGGAGTCGGAAGAAAATCTTAAATGGAAGCATAGGTTGATATGCACATCAAATTAAAGGTCTTACTTGGCAGAGTACAATGCCGCAAACTGGACTTAAAATGGATAACCCAGACAGAAATGGTAGGCATTCAAAGTTACCATTAAAATCATACAAAAAAAGATTTATATATTTTAAATCGATACAAATACTAACTTTAGCATACTTATTTATTTACGAAATTATAATTTTTATAAATTTAAATATGGATTAATTCAAACTGGTGCTGATGTCCATTCGTGTAACACCAGACACCGGAACGAACATAGGCAAACAGATCATACATTAGCAATTTCAGCTACACTTCCTCAAACTCTTGGTCCTAAATTATATAATAAGCTGCCAGTGACAATAAAAGAACATCAGACTGATAAATCATTTAACCCATTGGCTAACAAGCCCGAGTATACTCGGGGCGGCCGTGAGTGGCCCGGACGTGCGAACCCGAGTATACTCGTGATTGCGTAATGATGTAAATAAAATATAGGTGCTCCATTATTATTGTGATTTGTTAAGACTAGAAGTGTTTATACACTTTATTAAACATAATATATAGTGTATCAACTATTAATCTTTTATTTACGTGTTGACATAATACAATACTGCATATCAAATCAGCTGATCAGCTGGCGATGTTTAACACAGCGCGCCATTACGTTGTTGTTTACATCAGTGTTTTGCCGTAACCTAAAACTTGTGATCGATGTATTTGTGTGTTGATATTTCGACTAAATGAGTAATTTTCAGGATCGTATCTCACTACTATTGTTTGAAAGTGATTCTGAGGTTGATTTAGATGATAATGAAAACTGCGACGACGCATTATGAATTATATAGTGGGAGTTTTCTTTTACTTTGGCGCAATTTTTCTTTGTACGCAAACTTGTTAAGTGAACCAAAAAAACATTCTTTACATATTTTTATTCCAATAAGAATTTAATTTGGAGGTATAATTGTTTTACTGTGTAATTTTGAGGAATTTTCTACCTAGGAATGCTCCGTCTACAAATATAGGTAAAACGCCAAAAAAGGATGATTTTGGAAAAAATTTTATATTTAAGTCAAATGTACATATATTGGAGTAATTTTTTATTTTCACGTAAAAAAATAAATAATCAACTAATATATAATCATTTTTGGGCTGAAATATTTTTTTTTAGTTCTCTACATGCAATACGCTTTCAAAAATTATCTTTTTTTATATAGAACTATGTGTACATAGTAATATATATAAAGTACTTACCATGTATATACTATGACAAAAGTAATATTTTCTTAAAGATTAATAATTTCTAAAAAAATTAGTGAAAAAATCATGAAAATTGAGCAACAATTGTTGCTACAGTGATAGTTTTAATAAAAGTATTTATTTTTGTCTTGTTTCTATGGAAATTAAGGGGCTTGTCAGGTGTCTAATGTCAAGGAAGCCAATGGGTTAAAAATAATCTTAAAAAATATCTCCTGGAGAAAGCTGTTTACTTTAGAAATATAAAAAAGGTTTTTTTATTGCTTATTTATTTTATTTTATTATTTTAAGGTTTCTTTTTCTTTTAAGGTATTGTGTATGGCAGAAAGTATTATTGTAAAAAATGACATTTGTAATACAATATTTTATTGACCACTACAATAAAGAATTTTGAATTTTGAATTTTTTAATTTATAAAAACTATATTCTTATAGAAAATTCCCCTCGCTAACCGTATCCTTCTTGATTAACGCTTTATTTACGGATCGGAATTTACTCCAACTAACATATTACTTAACTAACGTTCCAAAATGTGGTTGGGAATGTAACAAATCGTCAAACCTTGGCCCACTCAATGATGCACTTGTAGCAAAATTTGTGAAGGCAGCTTTTAATTCTAGCCATGTCCTGGTCCTGGCTCTCACCCATGCAGATGGCACTCATAAGACATGTCTGCAAAAAGGAGAAAATTACTGTTAGTGAACAGGCCCTACATGTTTGAATGCATGAGCCTATGGCCCAGATAAAATTTATTTTGGATTAAAAGCTAAAAATAATTGTTTTAATAGCAGAGAGATTGATACATCTTGACATAAAACATTAAAATTTTGAAATAACAAAATTATTCTGGTAAATCATTTTTATTCAGAGTTTGAAAACAGCTGGTTTTACTATTCAACCAAAACACAATTTTAAAATTCTGGAGTTAGCCTACACCTCCAGGCCAGGAGGAATACCAGTAGGGAAATTATCTTGAGCTTATTTTAAAATTAAGCCTACCTATATATAGGCCTACCTATACTTAAATACCTGTACAACTCAACTATCTATACCTAGGGCCTATTATGATAGTAACCAAACTAATGGTAATAGCCATACAATAGTAAGGTAATAATATTAAAATAATTGTGCTTTGCTTTGATAGATTTGTATTTAGACTTATTCATTGTGAGAAGTGTTCAGATCTAGATTATTTCCACTGATATGTCTATTGCCTTTTCAAGATAATAATATGCTTAGGTTAATGTTTAAAATTTTAGACAGCTAAAATTAAATACAAAATTATAATGATATTATATAACTACAATATATTATATATAACACAGAATTATATATCGAAATTTTATTCGATCAACCGGTTTTCAACTATATATATATTTGTGAGTGTGTGTAACAGTATTTTGTACAGTTTATTTGTTATTTTCTTACAGAAAGCCAAATAGGATTAATTGCTTTTTGATCAATATGTTAAATTCTACAGGATGTAGTATGTAGTTTTGCAGTACGCAGTGTCATTGGCGCCGACTCCATGGGGCCCGAGGGGCTCGAGCTCCCCCAACATTTCCCCTGGGGGGGCTCAGTCCCCCCAGACCAAATGGAATCATTTTAAAATTGGCATTCGCTGCATTTACGTTCACTCGCAATAATAGGTGGTAATCAGGATCTAAATTCGGTCCACTAGTTGAAGCATCTCAATCTGGACAGGTTAGCTAATCCCATAAGTGAAATGGTGGTAACTTGGCGTCTACCGTGGTAGTCAACAAGGAGTATATCTTGTGTAAAAGAGTGTCAATAATACTATTTGATAATTAAATACATTTAATTGTAAAAATGAAATAGTATAACCCATGTAATTTAAACCCGCTTTATGCTTTAAAATAGGCTATAGTCTTTGAATTACACATGGATGTACGGTATTTCCTTCATATCGTTTTAGAATGAGTAAGATGTTAAAGCATTTTATTTTTCATTATCTTGATTAGAAGTTTTGTTTCTGCGGAGTTCTCTACATCCAGATTGTCAATAATTGGACAGAAATTTAAAACTTATCTTGTTGTTTCGGCTCTTCACTTCGGGCTTGCTTATTAATGCCAGCAAATGACATATAAAATGCCGTAACGTAAAATTACTAATTTTAGGATTGTACCAATATTGCATAAAAATGAATCTTTAGTTCGATGTAGGAATCTAGAAGAATAATCCCACAGCCTAATATTTATTTTGATTCCACAATCGTAATCGGCCACCTGGATTTTGCGCTTGACGTGGAAAATATTGATCGCGTTCACGCACACTATTGTGTTCACATGTTCGGTGTGATCGGGGTTTACTCTTCGATAACCGATACATTTTTAAGGCTTTTTAAGCGATTAACTCCTTGTCGACTACCACGGTCAAATGCCATAATTTCTCTTATGGGATTTAGCTAACCTGTCCAGATTGAGATGTACCAACCAGTGGACCGAATTTAGATCCTGATTACTACCGTTTATTACAAATGAACGTGACCTTGAGTGAAGAAGGTTAAGAATGTCAAATTATTCCGGTAAATTGTTTTTAACTAAGTGTATTATATTAAATTTAGAGAGTGTGCAAAATGAAGACTGCAATATACAGGGTGTCCAGCTTCCACCTTTACAAACTTTTTCAGGTTATTAAGCATGCAAAAACAAACAGAAAAATCATATAATTATATGTCCGGAAATGCTTCGTTAAGCCGCTAGCCGCCATTTTGTTTTTTACACTTAAGAATTTTTATTTCCGTAACGGGTAGTTGTATGGAGTTCATATTTGGCACATACCTTAATCACACCAATGCTCATTTTTAGAAAAAAATATAATTTTTTCCGATCAATATTTTCAAAATGGCGGTCATTTTAAATTTTTAAACTCAAATATCTAAAAAACCGTAAATTATATAAAAATTTTACTAGACACAAAAAAGTTGACAAATTAAATTATCTAAACATTGATACCAAGTTTGTAAGGATCCGACAACAAATAACGGAGTTATTGAGATTTTTCTCTTAAAATAACCTAAATTGGCATTAATCATAGTGCAAAATCAGTGTTTTTCTACAAGAAAACCACCATGACATACCGTAATTGATTTCCGAAGGTGACTGTAACGTATTTATTACTTCTATTGTTTTTAATCTGGGTGCTTTTCTTTTTATCTATGATTCTATCAACTATTTTTGGGTTGTATCCATTGTCAGCTAGGCGATGACTTTGATTATTTTCAGTTTTTTCTGGTAATTATCGGTGTTCATTGGAATACTATTGAGTCGGTGAACAAATGAGTGGAAGGCTGCCATTTTTGTGTAAAACAGGATGGTGTGAAGTTGAATGTATTAACTTACTTGACTAGACTGAGTGGGTTTGTGGTAAATGCTGTAACTGATTTTTTTGTCATTTAGAGATAAAGTTAGATCTAGGTAATAAAATTTCATGTCCTTTTCTATTTCATTTTTTAAATAGATTTCTAAGAAATCATTCAACACGGATAAATTCAATTCACCTGGGGTTTAACAAATAACCCGTGGAGATTGTCCCAAATTTTACATTGGCCAAACCAGACGCTCTTTTAAAACGCGATTTAACGAACACATACCAGTACCAAAAAATACAGCCATTCAGAAATCCAATTATGCTGAACATTTGGTCAATAACAACAAATTATTCAAAAATAGATGTGTAATGAAACTAATTTACCTTCTCTGATTAAGGTTTTATTAAACATCAAAATTGTGCTACAACATTATGAATTGTGAACTGAAAGATATTGTTTACAAACAAAGTAATAAAGGAACATATGATATAACTATTTGACAAATTATTTTATCACACTCTCCCCTCCTTTTATTTTAAAACGTAGTCTTTTAAATATTCTGGGGGTCGAGTGACACGAGACGAGCTTCTAAAAATTGGATATTGTTTATGAGGCGTATTGCTTTGCTGTTGTACCTCTTCAGGTCTTTCATTGAGTTGGGCTGAGTTGTCTGCATGTTCTTGAGGTTGATCATTAAAGGGTGGTGCTGTGATGGCAGGCTCTGTTGAGGTGTTAGGTAATTGATCATCTACCTGTTGAAGATGGTCAACTTGATGAGATGTATCATTCTCTTGTTCATTGTAGGATTCAGGCTCTCCTCCCAGAGGTGCAAGGTGACGTAAATTTACAGTGGTCTCTTTCCCGTCAGGTAGTCTGACCAGTGCGTAGTATGGATTAGCTTCCAAGAGATCCACCTCCTGTACAAGAGGGTCGTACTTGCTTTGCCTTACGAAGTTGCGAAGTAAAACTCTTCCTGAGGTACTGAGCCACGAAGGTAAGGCTACTCCTGATGCACATTTTCTTTTGTGGAAGAACATTCTCTCGTGGGGAGTAGCGTTGGTCGCAGTGCAAAGCAATGATCTGATTGATTGTAATGCTTCTGGGAGTACTGTTTGCCATTGTGATATAGGCAGGCCTTTTGAGTGGAGTGAAAGATTGACTGTTTTCCATATGATTCCATTGTACCTTTCCACCTGTCCGTTTCCACAGGGATTGTAAGGTGTGGTTCGACTTGTTGCTATGCCTTTAGAATGTAAATATTGTTCGAGGTCTTTGGAGACAAATGAGGTACCCCGATCAGAATGAATGTAAGCAGGATATCCAAATATGGAGAATATCTGTCCCATTGCCCCAATCACTGTTTTAGCTGACAGGTCTGTGCAGGGTATGGCAAATGGGTATCTCGAATACTCATCAACGACTGTCAAAAGATATTTGAAGCGATTGTTAGATGGTAGGGGTCCTTTAAAATCGATGCTTAGTCTTTCGAATGGAGCCGTCGCCTTAATAAGAGAACTTTGTCTTCTGCAGAAGCGAGGTTTGATTGCTGCACATGTTTTACAGGATGAGGTCATCCTCCTTACCTCTTCAACGGTGTAAGGAAGATTTTGAATCTTCACATAGTGCTGCATGCGAGTCACACCGGGGTGACACAGAGATTCGTGGAGAGCTTGTAGTTGACTGATGGGATGTGAAGAACTGCTGAATCTTGATAGAGCATCTGCCACTACGTTTTCCTTTCCTGGGCGATAAATTATGTCGTAGTTATATGCAGCCAATTCAAGTCGCCATCGAGTAAATTTTTCATTCTTGATTTTCCCAGAGTGTTTTGCATCGAACATGTAGGAAACAGATTTCTGGTCAGTTATCAACTGGAATCTGCGACCAATTAAATAGAATCTCCACTTTCGAAGAGCTTCAATGATAGCATAGGCCTCCTTTTCGACAGCGGAATGATGACGTTCACTTTTAGATAAAGTTCTGGAGAAGAATGCAACTGGCCGCTTGTTCTGTGTGAGGGTTGCCGCAATGGCTACATCTGAAGCATCAGTCTCTACACAGAAAGGAACGTTTTCTTCTACGTTGTGAACAAAAGATTTGAGGATACACGATCGAATATCATCGAAATCCTTTACTTGAAGAGGGTCAAGTGGAAAGGTTTTACAGTTAACTAGTCTGTTAATTTTGTCAGAGAACTGTGGTACCCACTTAGAGTAATAGGAAAACATTCCCAGAGCTCGCTGTAATGAAGCTTTGTTTTTGGGAAGAGGAAAATCAAGCAGTGGTTTGAGTCGATCTGGATCTGGACGTAAAGTGTTATTTTCAATAAGATAACCAAGAATCTTGATTGATTTCAGATTGAACTGTGACTTTTCTTTGTTAATCGTTAGGTTATATTTCTTGCAAGCTTCCATAAATTTGTTCAAATTGTGATCGTGTTCGCTTTGATCCTTTCCACTCACTGTTATGTCATCCAAATATATATTGACTCCTTCAAGACCTTCTTTAGTTTTGATTTCATCCATCTTCCTTTGAAATGCTGCAACGCCGTTCGTTACTCCCATTGGTATCCGTTTGAACTGCCAGAGCTTCCCAGCAGCTTCAAAGGCGGTATAAGGTCTGTCTTCTTTTCGGATAGGGATTTGGTAATAAGCACTCTTTAAATCGATAGTGCTGTGAACGTTGTATTTAGCTATGTTGGAAGAAATTTTCTCTATTGACGGTACTGGGTATGCATCAAGCAATGTGTATTTATTGATTGTGAGAGAGTAGTCCACAACCATACGTTTCCTGTGAGTCCCATTCACAACTAGAACCTGGGCTCTCCATGGTGAGTTGCTTTCTTCAATGACATCATCTTTCAGTAATTCGTTGATATGAGATTGGATAAACCTTTCGTCTTCGTCTGAGTGTCTTCTAGATTTTATAGATATAGGCTTGCAATTGGGGGCTAAATGTTCAAAGAGAGCAGCTGGTTGGACTTTTGAACATGTGAGGCTACTGACACTAAGAGCTGGTCTATGGCCCCCGAAAGATACTGACAAGCTCGAATGTTGTTTGAGAATATCATGACCTAGTATGACGTCAGCACAGCAGCCCTTCAAGACGCTTAACTTTATATTTGAATAGGAGTTATTCAGTGCTTGTAAGTTAATGCAACAGTAGTGTTTAATGGGGATTGTTAAGGTGGAAGACGCCATCGAGACAGCAGATGTTGTAGGGTAGAGTTTGAGTCTATGTTTGGACACAAATGCATCACTAATATAGCTCTCCGTACTTCCAGTATCAATCAGGCCTTCCGCAGTAAACCCATTGATTTTTAAAGGTATTATAGATCTGGCAAGGCTAGGAGGTGAAGCAGCTGAAATTTTTGTTGGGCATATAGTAGCAGTCATTCCATAGTCGTCACCAATAGAACTTTCATCTTGATTATGAGTAGATGCTGACGCTTTAGATTTTGATTGACATACAGTTGCGAAATGACCCTTTTTGTTACATTGTTTGCAAATTGATTCACGGGCTGGGCAAGTTGATCGAGGATGTCGTAAACGGCCGCAGAAATAACATTTCTGTTTGTTGAAAGTCACATTAAATGTCTTGTTGGTAGGAGAATCTGGTTGGGATGTGGCACAATGGTCTGAAGTATTTTGAGAGGAAGTGGACGCGAGTTGAGGCGATGTGTAAGATTCTGAAAAGACTTGGGCAGATTCTAATGCTCGTGCCTTTGAAAAAGCTTCATCTAATGTTAGTTTGCAATTTTCTAATAATCTTTGCCTGATTATTTTAGAGGAAAGGCCATTAATGAAAGCATCACGAATGTACTCATCACGATAGGCATTGGCTTTCACGTCCTTAAATTCACAACTTGTGCTTAGTACACGTAATGACTGGAGGAATTGGTCTACAGTCTCATTAGGTTGTTGATGTCGAGTCATTAATTTGTGTCGTGCATAAACTTCATTCTTTGGTTTTATGTAAAGTGTGTCTAATAGCTTAATGGCCTCCTTGTATGATTGGCATTCACTAATTTGTTCAAAGATAGAATGTCCTATGTGATTGTATAGTAGATTCAACTTATCTTCTTCTTTAGCCTCAACTGACTTGATGAATATCTCAAATGTCTTCTTCCAGTGAATCCATTTTGAAGGACTTTGAATAGATGTATGATCTGTGTCAAATCTTTCTGGTTTTAAGAATTTGTTCATTTCTTAAGAGTATAATGATGTTTAATAAATTGTAATGAAACTAATTTACCTTCTCTGATTAAGGTTTTATTAAACATCAAAATTGTGCTACAACATTATGAATTGTGAACTGAAAGATATTGTTTACAAACAAAGTAATAAAGGAACATATGATATAACTATTTGACAAATTATTTTATCACAAGATGAAAATCTGGAAATAATTCACACATGCAAAAATAAAAGCAAAATAACAGCTCTGGAAAATTTTGAAATATACAAGGCCATAAAATCAGATGCAAGACATGTGTTAAATTACAAAATAAATTGTCAGGCAAACGGGCGAAACTTCGTTATCCGTCTCCACCGTTATTATCGATGTGGAAATTTCGATATTGCGATTGAAATTGAGCGATGGAAACAACTGAATCAACAACGATACTGAGAAAAGATATGTATCATAATAATGATCTAACCTAACAGTGTAACCGTAAACCTCCGTCACTTTAATTGACAGCGATGTTTATAACAACAAAATCAATGGTGTTTGGAAACATTAAAAATGCATATTCCCTTAATACAATAGCAAAAAAAAATACCTTTCTGATTTGTATTTGGCAGCATTTGTGTGACGCCATTTTAGTTTAGATCTAACGAAGTCTGCTTCTTCTCACAATTTGAATTTAGATACAGCTACACAACAAACTTACAAACTTGGTTAGTTTATTTTGTGTTGTTCTTTGTTACAGGTTACATTAGCTACAATTTTTACTTTTTCTGTTGTTGTTATTTTCAGTTACTTGTTTGAGTAGGGTTGACCGGGGTAATTGTGAACGGGTTTTCGCGTTTTGACAAAAAAAACCCTTTTTTAAGTACTTTTTATAACAAATATCACTTTATAGTATATATTTTTTTAATTCTACATTATTCAGGATACATTATAAAAATTTTCAGCAAATTCCTCTGACAGACAAAATTGTTACAAGCCATTCACAATTCCCCGGGACGGTATTGCAAATCTTATCAATTCTGGGGTAAATGTGAATGCCATCAGAAAAATTATTTAGAACACACCAAAAGCGAAATGGGGCAAATCAAAATAAAGCCCAACTAATTCTCTTCACATTTACCTTACCTTCAAAATTATAGTCCCACAAACGCATCCACAATTACCCCTAGTTCAATGCAGGTTTGAGATTTCTTAAAGTTGCGAAAAAATGCAAGGTAAAAAAACATTAACCAAAACTGTATTAATTAGTTTAATACAACATATACACGATATATTGCCATAACAACTTATGAAAAATATGAAAAGTGTCCAAATTTAGTTAATTTTCTTTAAAAAAATTTAAGAGATAACTTTGTAAATTAACGAAATGAAACCTAGCCTATGTGAAACAGTATTACTGCTCATTGACTCCCACAGATCCAATGAATACACAATTAATTTTGCGGTTTTTGTAAGTTGTTATGGATAGGGGAGTACAGCAACAATGTCAAAAATAGTAACAGTAAACAAATCGTTTTCCTTGCACACAAATTCAGTTTTTGCGTTATTGGCACAACGGAAACCTTGCACTGTTATGTCACCATCATCAGAGTCAGTTAACTCTTTACAATTAACCAAATTTAACTGAGTTCCTGCAACAAAAGTGCTCTGCTTATATTTTGTATTGAATAGGGGCAATTGTGAACAGCATTCACAATTACCCCTTTTTGTAATTCAATATATGGCTTCAATGTAATGCTATATACGGCATTTGTTTTATTGTCAAAAGGTTCATTTCATTATATTAGAACGAGAAACTAAATCAGGTGATAAAATCGTAATCGTATCGTGTAATGCATCATCGATATAATAGCAATATTATCGCAATATTATAGCACATCAATAATAACAGTGGAGACGGATAATGAAGTTTCGCCGGCAAACAAGCTATTTGATACAATCATCAAATTGGATAAAACTTGAGGGAAGGAAACAGCTGATCACGGGTGACGTCATCTCGACCTTTGATGGAACTCCAGTCGCTGCCGGCTCGTGGTAATGCGTGCACGCACCGCGATGAGTTCGATCTGGGGACCCGAATGTGTTGTGATTAAACGTACTGTACTGTTTTAAGTTAGTGTTTTGTGGATATTTTCAATGTGTTTGTGTCAATTTTAACTTAATCTGACGAATCGTTAAATCGAGGATTGACCTGATGATGTAACTGTCTAAGGATATTGTTATGGTGCTTTTTTAGACAGTTGATTTTTGTAACTTAGCCTAAGGTAAACTGCCTAAATGCCGTGAACATACCAAACGCGTGATTCCTCACTTTACGTGCGAATACTGACGAAATCGGCAAACCGACGGCGAAATAACGACGTCATTTTTACTCAAAAACTCTTTGTTTACTACTCTGTGTGTTTCTTGGCGGGACGCGGCGGCTAAATTTTCGTCAGTTGGCGGTCAAACGTTGCCCGGTGCAGAAGTGCTTACTTTCTTAGCTTCTTTACTAAGGATACGGGAGAGCCAAATAAGTTATTGACGCTTTATATTTCATATAAATGGGGGTTTTCATCGATTTAAACATTGTTTATAATCTTTTCTATCTTAAAACTGCTTCATTAAGACGATTTCATTTCTGAATGTCTTTAAAAAAACTGTCACGGGATTTAAACTGTAAATCATTCAGTTTTCAAAACCCGTGATAACGACCACGGAAATTGATTTTTATATGTGCCTGTTCAGTAATGCATTAAAATAGTTTTTTTTTACGTTTCAAACGAGTTATATTGTATGAAATTTGAGATAAAGAACTAATTTATATAAATACTAAACTCCGTGGTTGATATTTTAACTTTTATTCAAGTAAATAACTTGTTTCTTGTCAAAGAATCTACTAAGACATTTATTAAGCTTTGATTATTGAGGGTGTTATTTATTTGTCTTTTCACTTATTTTTAATTGTGTGAATATATTTTTACTCAGAGCATTTTGCAGATAAGGATTTTAATAAATAAATTGTTTAAAATGTGATCTAACCTTTTTATTTCCAATTATCAATGGTCATGGGATTTGAATGACAAATAATGCATTTTTCAAATTCCGTGCTTGGAGTCACAGATTAAAGCTTTTGAAGAGGTGGTCTTTAGTAACGAAATATCTAATTTTTTCCACATTTTGATCCAAGTTTAGTTGAAAAAGTGTTAATTATAACACTAAAATACACAAATCCCAAAATCCGTGGTCAACATTTTGGTGTTAACATTACTGAAAACACGTTTGTTGTACAAGGTTTTTAACAAGATGTTTAACACATTAAAGCAATGTAGGAGTAGAAATATTGTCTTAACATTTTAATGACCTTAAATATTTCGTATGTCAATGCTCTTTTAAAAGAATGTAGTTATTTCTTGACCAAAGATATAAGCATTGACTATGGATACTATAGAATCCATAGTCAATGATGTAAGTACTTAGCAAAAAAAGTTCTCTCCTTTTGCAATAAATGTTGATGTAACTTACTTTAACTGCCGTTCTAATCCATGTGTAATAAACTAGGATTTAATTTAAGAGGCTATCAATCTGGTAAAATGAAACGAATTTGATATAATATAACTTTTTTATTTGGGTTTCCTTTATTTTATTCCTCTATGAGAAGAAATTTTTTACTGTATGCAGTCTTGACATCATATATGCTCTAAACTGTCGTCAGCCTGTAAAAGACATTTCTTATATGGGTGTAAGTATTGATTTAGCAATAATAAGTAGGCCTAGTTATATTGCCAAAATAACATCTTAAAAAAAGTTTCTGACCATAATATGGGTACAACAGGATGGTCACGGAATTTGGCTGGCATATCACGGAGTTATGTTTCGTTCTCACGGAATTATGTAGGCCTAAATGGTGCAAAAATGACTTGCTCTCATAAATATTTTATAGTTAATCACATTTTGAAGCTACTTACCACCTGAAAACAGTATATTGAAGGGGAAATAATGAGGAGTAAAAAAATAGTACAACATGCAACCTTACTTGTGGAAAAAGGTGTTTAATGGTTGAAAAGAAACTTAACCAGGCTGATGGATGCTTAAGGTCACGGCATTTAGGCAGTTTACCTATAGGCTATCAATATTTTCACTGTCCTTCACAATACAACTAATCTTGGCGAAACTTCGTTATCCGTCTCCACCGTTATTATCGATGTGGAAATTTCGATATTGCGGTAATATTGCTATTATATCGATGATACAATTACACGATACGATTACGATTTTATCACCTGATTTAGTTTCTCGTTCTAATATACCGGTAATGAAATAGGCCTAAACCTTTTGACAATAAAACAAATAAAACTTACCATATACTTATATTCAAACAAGTAACTGAAAATAACAACAGAAAAAGTAAAAATTGTAGCTAATGTTACCTGTAACAAAGAACAACACAAAATAAACTAACCAATTTTATTGTGTAGCTGTATCTAAATACAAACTGTGAGAAGAAGCAGACTTCGTTATATCTAAAATGGCGTCACACAAATGCTGCCAAATACGAATTAATCAGAAAGGGTTTTTTTCCTATTGTATTGAAGGAATATGCATTTTAAATGTTTCCAAACACCATTGATTTTGTTGTTATAAACATCGCTGTCAATTGACGTGACGGAGGTTTACAGTTAAAGGATAGATTATTATAAAGATACATATCTTTTCTCAGTTTCGTTGTTGATTCGATTGTTTTCATCGATCAATTTCAATCGCAATCGCAATATCGAAATTTCCACTTCGATAATAACGGTGGAGACGGATAACGAAGTTTCGCCCTAATCTTAACAGTTATTTTATGTACAATAGGCTTATGTCCGTGTCCTAATACGAAGTAATGAAAATATGCAATTAAACCTAGTCAGTTATTCATTCAACATATAATATAGGCCTAGGCCTAGGCCTACTATAGGTTTTAAACTAGATACTCAAATCTTTGCTATGATGAATATGGGTACTCCCTTTTTTATGGACAAATCTCAGACAAAAAAGGCAAACCTAACTTTTCTCATATGTGTTCTCAGGTCTACCTTAGTTTGTCAATTCCCGATTTGATTTATGAGTGAAAAGTATCATGAAATAAATTTTATCAACAAGTATTTAACTAACTTATAGGCCTACATAATATTTCTAGTTGTTATAAGAATTATCAATAAGTCTTATTAATTATGAATAAGTTTTAAAACCTAAGTATACACCTCAAACCATGCTAAGTTTTGACATTCTTGGTTATGTTTCAATGTAGGCCTAGGCCCTTAATTCTTTTGATTTAAGAGAATAAAAAGTAACATACATGGTATTAATAATTAGGACTATTTTTAACAATCTAATATCTATCATATCTATCTCATTAAGTAGTTTTAATTATATGAGTTACAGTACCTCTAAAATCGAACAAAATCAGCTAACGAGCATGTGGGGCACATCGGCACATGAGAGAAGGAGTAGTGGCCTCTGGCTGGCCGGCCCACTGCCACTGGCCAGTGGGCCGAGAGGGGTCACAGTCTAATATATAATATAATATAATATAACACAATATATATGTTATTTTTTTCCGGCACATAGAAAAACGTACGGAAGCCCTGAAGGGCCAAAGAGTAAGCGGTCATTTTTTACACCGCCGTGTTTGAAACACGGCGAGCCGTCAGCCGTGTTTATAAGTCGGCGAGCCGTGTTTGAAAGGCGGCGAGCAGTGTTTGAAAGGCGGCGAGCAGTGTTAGAAAGTCGGCGAGCCGTGTTAGAAAGTCGGCGAGCCGTGTTTATAAGTCGGCGAGCCGTGTTTGAAAGGCGGCGAGCAGTGTTAGAATGTCGGCGAGCCGTGTTTGGAAGTCGGCGACGGCTCGCCGAATTTTAAACGCGGCTCGCCGACTTTCAAACACAGCTCGCCGACTTTTAAAGACGGCTCGCCGTCTCATAAACACGGCTCGCCGTCTTTTAAACACAGCTCGCCGTGTTTCAAACACGGCGGTGTAAAAAATGTATGCTTTAATTCTCTTTGGCCCTTCAGGGCTTCCGTAGTATCGCACATCACTCATAGGAGCCACAGCGGACACGGCACGAGGCGACCATCTCGCCGCAGGAATAAAGACTAAGCTAGAAATGAACGACTCTCGTTCCTTTGATTCGACTCTGTTCCATGACTGACTATGATTGAACTGATTCATGACTGACTTGATCTTATTAATTCAATACACTACTTAGAGGACCATCACCTCACCCTAGTACATAGGCTATACAAATTTGAGAAGCTGTTGAACTTAGAAAGTTTGATTATGCAAGACTCTGGCTACTCCCATAATTGTTTTGTTCACAGGTCTATTCCAATGGAGAACCCATTTTATTGAATTGGGAGGTAAATTCTATCTCCTAATCTTTTGTGACATTGTTCTTTATTTAATTCCTCCTCAAAACTGAAGAAATATTTAGTTAAATTTTTATGAAATAGCAGCATGTGCCATCACTATTTAAAATATCTTTGTTAAATTTACATCTCTGCTGGAGGGTATTGAAATACCAATATTGTAAACCATGATGAAAGAGTCCTTTACATCATGATTGTGAACAACTTTAGGGACAGCCTCCCAAAGTAAAGGTCCTCCTAAAGTAAAGTAAAGGTTTTATGCAATAATTATAAAATAAGTTCCTAGAACCCTTCTTGAAACTCCAGCCTGCATAATATACAGTATTTATTTTGTCCTTAACTATCCCCTTTATCCCCTAAACTATTAAATGACACGTACTAAGTGTACCACTAAGTTTAAATATGACATACGAGGTGGATCGTAGTCCTAAACAGAGCACCCATTTATTTGTAATTTATACTACGAAGCTAAATAGGCCTTAGCCTTGGGAAAAAAATTCATCTTTAAGACTGTAGGTATGCTCGTGTTTTGTTAATGGTATTTATTTTGATCATTTTAAATCTGTTGATATTACTCAATGATATGTTGAAAAATAACACAAACACCAGTAGTAATGCCGGGCGATCGAGGTCTAACATGGGCTCTTATGGGGAGTAGGGTTGGCGAGAAACGGGGACAAAAAACGGCGTGCGCATGCGCCAATTTTTTTCTGTGACGTCATGGCGCCTTTTTTTGTGACGTCACCAAGATGGCGGCGTTTTTTTTCTGTGACGTCAGCTGTGTTTTTTGTCACGTCATGGCGGCGCTCTTTTTTTGTGACGTCATCAAGATGGCGGCTCCCGCCAATTTGACGCCAGCTGTTTTTTTCTGTGACGCCATGGCGGCGTCTTTTTTGTGACATGATGGCGGCGTTTGCGCCAATTTTGCCTAATTTTCGCGCCAATCGTCAGCGGTTTTTTCTGTCATCATGGGGAACAAGACCATATGGATCGCTGGGGTTATACTATATAAAGTGTACACAATACTATATAAAGTTTAGAATATGTAAAAAGATGTACAACACCCAAATAAAGTGCATATTATACTATATAAAGTGAAAAACATGAAAATTTTTGCTTAAAAATCTAAAAAAACGCAAATATCTCGAAAATGGTGTGTCCTAGGGGTCTGGGGACCTCAAAAAACCACCTTCTACGAAGTAGAGGTGCCCCTGGAGGGTAGGTACCCTAAAATAACAAAATTAACCAAAATGTTGTGGGTTGCATCCAAAAAATGAAGGGGGCAATGAAGGGGCAAAACTTTGAAAAATCATATCTTAGGAATGGCTTCATGTATTAACTTCATACTTGGTATGTGTGTACACTTAGTTGGTATTTAAAAATGCATGGCACAAGGTATCCAAAAAATGAAGGCGCAAAAAAGTTTTATTTTTTATCTTGAGAATGGCACTATGGATTTTCTTTAAACTTGGTATGTGTATATGTGTAGTGTTAGTATGTAATAAAATGCTAAGCATCACTTCCCAGATTCAAGGTCACAACTGTGAAAAATAAAAAAAAACATACAACTATTAATTTTTATCCCCTGCTGGTGTATGACTGTTCCTTTGAGTCTCTAAGTATTTGTTAAGAAGAGTGTAGTGGTCAAGGTCAGACATATTAAAAAATAAAAAACATCTTAAAATAACAGATAGAGGCCTACAGGCCTGCTGGCGCAGGGCTCTACCTTCTCAATAGCAGATCAATACTTAGGAGGCAGTATAGTGTTATGGTATTATCTTAAAGAAAAATCCTTATACTTCTAAGACAGAGGGTGAGCAGTCTTTATAAGTTAGCAGATACTAGTACAATTTTATTGAAGGGAAATACATAGCAGTTTATAATGTAACTCAGCTGGTCCTGCGTAACATAACCTCACTTTTGATTGTACTTTTGCTGTATATATAATAATACCAGAGTGGTACTTTAGTGATTTTCTATAAAGTTATAGTTATCAGCTCTATTGGCTTAGTTTGTTTTCAGACGTGATACTGTACAGATGTGTTGGTCTCGTGTAACATAACCTTACACTGCACTTTAGTAATTTATTAGTAAAAATTACAGTATACAGTATACAGGGGGCCTGCTGAACCCCTATAAAACCAGAGCTATCATCTCTATTGTTTCAGTGTCTTTTCAGACGTGATACTATACAGACGTGCGTGTAACATAGCCTCACTTTTGATTGTACTTTTACTGTACATATAGTAATACCAGAGTGAGTCCATAGGGAGTCTCTATAATTACCAGCTTTATTGTTTTAGTCTCAGACGTGGTACTGTACAGACGTGCGTGTAACATAACCTCACTTTTTTATTGTACTTTTACTGTACATATAGTAATACCAGAGTGAGTCCATAGTGAGTCTCTATAAAACCAGAGCTATCAGTTCTATTGCTTCAGTATCTTTCCAGACGTGGTACTGTACAGACGTGTGTGTAACATAACCTCACTTTTTATTGTACTTTTACTGTACATATAGTAATACCAGAGTGAGTCCATAGTGAGTCTCTATAAAACCAGGGCTATCAGCTTTATTGTTTTAGTCTCAGACGTGGTACTGTACAGACGTGCGTGTAACATAACCTCACTTTTTTATTGTACTTTTACTGTACATATAGTAATACCAGAGTGAGTCCATAGTGAGTCTCTATAAAACCAGAGCTATCAGCTCTATTGCTTCAGTGTCTTTCCAGACGTGGTACTGTACAGACGTGCGTGTAACATAACCTCACTTTTGATTGTACTTTTGCTGTACATATAGTAATACCAGTCCATAGTGAGTCTCTATAAAACCAGAGCTATCAGCTCTGCTTCAGTGTCTTTCCAGACGTGGTACTGTACAGACGTGCGTGTAACATAACCTCACTTTTGATTGTACTTTTGCTGTACATATAGTAATACCAGTCCATAGTGAGTCTCTATAAAACCAGGGCTATCAGCTTTATTGTTTTAGTCTCAGACGTGGTACTGTACAGACGTGTGTGTAACATAACCTCACTTTTTATTGTACTTTTACTGTACATATAGTAATACCAGTCCATAGTGAGTCTCTATAAAACCAGAGCTATCAGTTCTATTGCTTCAGTGTCTTTCCAGACGTGGTACTGTACAGACGTGTGTGTAACATAACCTCACTTTTTATTGTACTTTTACTGTACATATAGTAATACCAGTCCATAGTGAGTCTCTATAAAACCAGAGCTATCAGTTCTATTGCTTCAGTGTCTTTCCAGACGTGGTACTGTACAGACGTGCGTGTAACATAACCTCACTTTTACTATAAAAATCCCATTTTCTCTTCGTAATAAGCTTAGTATTTTTATAAAAATGGAATCGTCTTCTAAAATGGGTTCTCAAAATATGGCTGAACCAATCCATTTTATTAGCGAAGACCAGTGGTACATAAAAAAATTCAGGCTGTATGGTCTTAAAACTATTTTTAAGTTTACAAACCCCCCAGCTGGAACGTCTGAATTTGAATGGCTTAGGCAGGGATTTGCTCAAATAGTCGAGAGAGCGAAATCCGAATGCCATCCTAATGATTACCTTGGCTTTACATTAGATAGCATTAATTTGAAAACAAAAGAGTCAGGGTATGTAGTTCCACGTCCAGCCTCTGAAGTTAACAGCGATGTACTCTGGAGTGTATTTGGAGGAATTGTCCAATCAAACTCTGAAAATATCAAATCAACTGATACATTTAGAGTTGATGTGGTAAGAGTTAACGTGCCTGTAGGTCGTGGTGCTAGAAAACGCCCTGGATTTTACAATACTTTTGAAGAAGAGTGTAAGTCGAGGCAGGGAATCGTTGTTATAAAAAACAAAGATAACTTGTGTCTTCCCAGGGCTTTGGTAGTGGCAAAAGCGTATGCGAAGAATGATCCCCAGACCTATGCTATTCGAAAGGATAAGGGGTTGAGACAAACAATTAGAGCTAAAAAATTAATTGCAAAGGCGAGAGTAGAGATCCCAGAGGAAGGTGCAGGCATTCCTGAGCTTGAGAAGCTTCAGGCTCATCTTAAAAAGTACAGAATAACTGTTTATAACTACAGCTCGAAAGGCCGTGATGTATACTTTTCTGGTGGCGGTGAAGATGCTAACCTTAAAATTAACTTGCTTTTCCATAATGGCCATTATAATGTAATCACTAGTCTCACCGCCGCTTTTGCTTGTAGCTACTACTGTGAGGCGTGCCATGTCCCTTCCAACAATAAGTTTGAACATCGCTGCTCTAATAAATGCACATCATGTCACTCTATATCTCCTCCATGTAAGCTTGAGCATGGAGGCCTTACTTGTCGATTTTGCCATCGCCACTTTAAAAATGAGCAGTGTTTGATAGCCCATCGTGGTCAAGTTTGTAAAATGATTAAATTTTGCCATTATTGCCAAAAACTGGTCTTTCCAACGAAACGCAAATCGGCTCATGTATGTGGAGAGGTGTTTTGTAATACTTGTAAAGACTATAAACCAGCTGACCACCAATGTTTCATGCGTGTAGACAAGCAAACCCCTAAAGACCGCGATTTCTTATTTATATTCTTTGATTTGGAGACCCGCCAAGACGAATCACTGGTTTCAGATAGTGAAACTAAAATCCATAAAGTAAACTTGTGCGTGTCCCAACAGTACTGCTTTAAATGTATTAACGGAAGTGAGTGTGAAACTTGTCTGGAACGGCAAAATATATTTAAAGAAGACCCCGTAAAACAATTTATGGACTATGTCATGCAGGTGAGGAAAACTTTTAAGACTGTATGTGTGATCGCCCATAATGGGCAGGGCTTTGACTTTCAATTTATCTTAAAGTATTTGATGGAAGAAACTAAATTTGTCCCAAACGTAACTTCTCGGGGGACTAAATCAATCTTAATTGAAGTAGATAATGTAAGGTTTATCGATTCACTTAGCTACTTCCCCATGTCCCTCTCTGCACTCCCTAAAGCGTTTGACCTGCCTCCAGAGAAGAAGAAAGGCTATTTCCCACATCTTTTCAACACATTGGCGAATCAAAATTATGTAGGCCCTATGCCAGCCAAGGAGTTTTACTGTCCAGACTCTATGTTTGAAGAGTCCCACTCAGCTTTTGAAAAGTGGTATGATGAGCGAGTAGCAGAAGATTACAAATTTGACTTTCAAAAGGAGATCTTAGAATATTGCATTTCAGATGTCGAGATTTTGGCCCAAGCCTGTATTAAATTTAGAGCCTTGCTTCTTGAGCAATGCAACGTAGACCCGTTCCTTGAAGCGATTACTATAGCTAGCGCGTGCAACTTAGCTTTCCGTCGTAATTTCCTAAAACCTGATACGATTGGCTTGATTCCAAAAGGTGGATATCGTTTTTCCGACACTCAATCAGCTGCTGCATTGCAGTGGTTGACGTGGGAAGAGGAGAAACGTGGAATTAAGATACAGCATGCAGGCCGGGGCAAAGAAGCCAAAATTAATGGGCTAAAAGTAGATGGGTTTGATGGAGAAAACATCTATGAATTTCATGGATGCTACTGGCATGGCTGTCCCAAATGCTACCCATACAGAAGGGAAGAACCATTGAAGGAGGATCCCTCTGACACTCTCCACATTAGATATGAGAGAACAAAATCCAAAATTGATAAACTTTCTGACTATAATGTCGTAGAAATGTGGGAATGTGAGTTTAGCAGGCTGAAGAAGGAAAATAAACTAGATCATCTTAATAAACTACCAATTTTGAACAATCTTCCCCTTAACCCAAGAGATTCGTTCTTTGGAGGCAGGACAGGCAATGCCAAAGCCTATCATAAATGCGAGGAGGGTGAAACGATTCAGTATGTAGACGTTTGCTCTTTGTACCCGTATGTAAATAAATATTGTAAGTACCCCATTGGCCATCCAAAAATCTATATAGGTAATGAGGAGTGCAGAGCACGTGGCCTTGATGTTGAAGGCCTGTTGAAATGTAAAATCCTGCCACCTTGGGATCTCTACCACCCCGTACTCCCCGCTAAAATGAACAATAAATTAATGTTTGTGTTATGTCGCACCTGTGGGGAAACCTTAAATCAGGGTGATTGCCTACATGAGAGCGAGGAAAGGGCCATAGTAGGAACATGGACAATGGATGAAATACGGAAGGCTGTAGAGAAAGGCTATACCATCCTAGACATGTATGAGCTATGGGAGTATCGAGTGGCGACCTATGAGAACGGGGGCTTATTCACCGACTTTATTAACAAATTTTTAAAAATGAAACAAGAGGCATCAGGATTCCCCTCTTGGTGTAAGACTGAACAAGACCAAGACCAGTATATCATGGAGTATTTTAAACATGAAGGAGTTCAACTTGAGAAAGTCAAAATTGCTAAGAATGCTGGCCTCCGATCAGTTGCTAAATTAATGTTGAACTCATTTTGGGGGAAATTTGGGCAAAGGGAAAATATGACTAAAACATCGATCGTGAAGGACTCTAAAGAGTTTTTCCGATTGCTAACCCAGCCTGGAGGAAGAATAAATTTAATCCAAATCATAAACGAAGAAGTACTCCTCGTGAATTGGCAAATTATTGACGAGGCTAGTGAACCCTTGAGGACCGTGAATGTTGTGATTGCAGCTTATACCACGGCCCACGCAAGACTTAAGTTATATGAACATTTGGAAGCCCTAGGAGGCCAGGTATTATACTACGACACGGACAGCTGTGTTTATTACTACCGGGACGGCCTGTATAGAGTTAACACTGGTGATTACCTTGGGGAAATGACAGACGAACTTGCCAAGGACTACGGTCCAGGTTCCTATATAGTCGAGTTTGTGTCTGGAGGCCCTAAAACCTATGCCTATCTTGTGTATTCCACAAACCAAAATAAATTAGCCTCTGTATGTAAGATCAAGGGGCTAACCTTGAATATTAAGACGTCAAAAGATGTGAATTTTGATACATTAAAAGAAATGGTCCTCAACGAAGCCACTCAAGTACTGGAAATCAAAGAGAGCCGAATCAGAAGGACAAAAACTCGAGACATTGTGACAGTAAATGAAGTCAAACAGTTTAAAATTACTGGAGCGAAGAGAAAATTGAACGATGATTATGATACTGTCCCATATGGTTACAAAATTCAGAGAACCATGTGAACTAGCAGACACCAGTGCTTCATGGATGTCTATGGTCCTCACTAGCTCGTTTGATCATTCTCCTTCCAACTCTTGTACGGGTCGGACGTGTTTCCTCTTATTAACAGACAAACATGGCGGTATTTCTGAAATTTTTGTCAAAGAGAAAGTTAAATGAAAATGCAAAATTTTGTATTACGTCTTTTGAGTATACGTTTTTTCTTACAGGATCGATAGAGACATGCGAATGGCCTCTAGTATTTTCAGAGCATATAGTTGATCAAATTACGGAAAATGCTCCTTCAAACGCTCATATAGGCATAACAATAAAACTAGGAAAAGATTCAGGTGATATACCATTCATGCCTCTGGTTAAATTGACTCCAACAGTTTTCGATGAATATTTAGAAAAAATATTTTGTGGAGTTGAAGAGCTATCGGGTACTTTAAATGTAGAAGTGTCACTTGTTGCAATTCCGAGTTGTTACATCAAATAGATGTATAAATAGCCTTTGTAGAGTAATTAGCCGGCAATGTTGTATATACTAGTGTTTTCTAATGTAGTAATTGACATGGAATACTGTAAATTCGCGTTAGCGCTTTATATTCAATATTGCGTTTATAAATAAAGCTTTTCCGAATGGTTTACACAATCTGGCCTACACATGGGTTACAACTCAAACACTCTCCTCACATATAGAATTATGTATGGACTAATGTGGCTTAGCGCTTCCTTGCCTGGCTTCTATATAAATTTATAACTTTAAACTAGGGCGTTGGATAGCGAGTACTGACCGTACATTTATGAATGAATGTGAGGGCTTAGTAAATTGAGGCGCCCCGACCCGAGGAGGGTTCGGGCTACTCCTTGGAATGGTCCTGAGGTCCCTGGCGCGGCTGACGAAAAGGCCCGTAAACCTCTGTATGAATGTGAGGGCCTAGTAAATTGAGGCGCCCCGACCCGAGGAGGGTTCGGGCAACTCCTTGGAACGGTCCTGAGGTCCCTGGCGCGGCTGACGAAAAGGCCCGTAAACCTCTGTATGAGTCAAAGTACTACGCTTCCTTCGACCACGTTAAAATTGAACCTCATGGAAGGCCATGTAGATTGAGGCGTTAGGGTCTGAGGAAGGCCCTGACTACTCCTTCGAACGGTCTGACGTGAATGGTTTGTAATATCTCACAGCATATAGTAATGTGAGGGGACCGTCTAGAGAAGGAAGCTCTATGCCACAATTTTTATCAAAGCATTTAACATGTTGTGGGGGTGTGATTGATGTACCACATGTACAGCTTGATTGTATCAATATATTTTATACATCATATTATAGACACTTTTGCAATCAAAACAGCTCTCAAAGTGGATTATTCTGCCCAAAAACCACTTTTAAATAAAAAAAGGTGTGGCTAGGCCCGTAGAGGAGAACCTAGACCCATAGAAGGGAACCTAGGCCCTCGTAGGGGAACCACGTCATGGTTAATGTTTTTTACATGAGCCATGATAAAAGTCAACGCCATGGAGCTGGGAAGTACCACCTCGAAAGAGCTCTGGTCCATGGGAGGAAATCTTCCTGAGCTGTTTTGATAGTTGAGTATCCTCCAAAATTAAAGACTAGTATACATCACGCGCGAGCTTGACACATGTGGTCAATTACATAATAAAAGTGAGAACACATGGTCAACAGTTTGGAAATTTCCCGTCAAAACAGTCGCCATCTTGATACACGTGGTCAAACACATGATAAAAGTGAGGTTAGAAAACGTGGGCAAAAGTTTGGAAATTTCCCGCCATCTTGACTCACGTGGTCAAACACATGGTAAAAGTGAGGTTAGAACACGTGATCAAAAATTTGGGAATTTCCCGCCAAAGCAGTTGTCATCTTGGAAAAAGGGACGTTCTTGACCTATATGGTCAAACACGTGGTAAAAGTGAGGTTAGAACACATGGTCAGCAGTTTAGAATTTCCCGCCAAAACAGCCACCATCTTGACTCACGTGGGCAAACACGCGGTAAAAGTGAGGCTAGAACACGTGATCAAAAGTTAGGTTAGGAAATTTCCCGCCAAAACTGCCGCCATCTTGGAAAAGGGGCGTGGCCTACACCACGTGACTGATGACGTCATCGGTCACAATTTGAAGAAACATTTAGGTGAAGTTAGGTTATAATTGGTTGGCTTAAGTTAGGTTTCACTCTCACTTACCCTTGCTTTTAGCCTTGTTTTATACTTATTAAAATACTTATTTCTAAAACTTTCTAAGTAGCCTAGTTAAGTGTTTTGCGAGAGTGAAACCTAACTTAAGCCAACCAATTATAACCTAACTTCACCTAAATGTTTCTTCAAATTGTGACCGATGACGTCATCAGTCACGTGGTGTAGGCCACGCCCCTTTTCCAAGATGGCGGCAGTTTTGGCGGGAAATTTCCTAACCTAACTTTTGATCACGTGTTCTAGCCTCACTTTTACCGCGTGTTTGCCCACGTGAGTCAAGATGGTGGCTGTTTTGGCGGGAAATTCTAAACTGCTGACCATGTGTTCTAACCTCACTTTTACCACGTGTTTGACCATATAGGTCAAGAACGTCCCTTTTTCCAAGATGACAACTGCTTTGGCGGGAAATTCCCAAATTTTTGATCACGTGTTCTAACCTCACTTTTACCATGTGTTTAACCACGTGAGTCAAGATGGCGGGAAATTTCCAAACTTTTGCCCACGTTTTCTAACCTCACTTTTATCATGTGTTTGACCACGTGTATCAAGATGGCGACTGTTTTGACGGGAAATTTCCAAACTGTTGACCATGTGTTCTCACTTTTATTATGTAATTGACCACATGTGTCAAGCTCGCGCGTGATGTATACTAGTCTTTAATTTTGGAGGATACTCAACTATCAAAACAGCTCAGGAAGATTTCCTCCCATGGACCAGAGCTCTTTCGAGGTGGTACTTCCCAGCTCCATGGCGTTGACTTTTATCATGGCTCATGTAAAAAACATTAACCATGACGTGGTTCCCCTACGAGGGCCTAGGTTCCCTTCTATGGGTCTAGGTTCTCCTCTACGGGCCTAGCCACACCTTTTTTTATTTAAAAGTGGTTTTTGGGCAGAATAATCCACTTTGAGAGCTGTTTTGATTGCAAAAGTGTCTTAATATGATGTATAAAATATATTGATACAATCAAGCTGTACATGTGGTACATCAATCACACCCCCACAACATGTTAAATGCTTTGATAAAAATTGTGGCGTAGAGCTTCCTTCTCTAGACGGTCCCCTCACATTACTATATGCTGTGAGATATTACAAACCATTCACGTCAGACCGTTCGAAGGAGTAGTCAGGGCCTTCCTCAGACCCTAACGCCTCAATCTACATGGCCTTCCATGAGGTTCAATTTTAACGTGGTCGAAGGAAGCGTAGTACTTTGACTCATACAGAGGTTTACGGGCCTTTTCGTCAGCCGCGCCAGGGACCTCAGGACCGTTCCAAGGAGTTGCCCGAACCCTCCTCGGGTCGGGGCGCCTCAATTTACTAGGCCCTCACATTCATACAGAGGTTTACGGGCCTTTTCGTCAGCCGCGCCAGGGACCTCAGGACCGTTCCAAGGAGTAGCCCGAACCCTCCTCGGATCGGGGCGCCTCAATTTACTAAGCCCTCACATTCATACATAAATGTACGGTCAGTACTCGCTATCCAACGCCCTAGTTTAAAGTTATAAATTTATATAGAAGCCAGGCAAGGAAGCGCTAAGCCACATTAGTCCATACATAATTCTATATGTGAGGAGAGTGTTTGAGTTGTAACCCATGTGTAGGCCAGATTGTGTAAACCATTCGGAAAAGCTTTATTTATAAACGCAATATTGAATATGAAGCGCTAACGCGAATTTACAGTATTCCATGTCAATTACTACATTAGAAAACACTAGTATATACAACATTGCCGGCTAATTACTCTACAAAGGCTATTTATACATCTATTTGATGTAACAACTCGGAATTGCAACAAGTGACACTTCTACATTTAAAGTACCCGATAGCTCTTCAACTCCACAAAATATTTTTTCTAAATATTCATCGAAAACTGTTGGAGTCAATTTAACCAGAGGCATGAATGGTATATCACCTGAATCTTTTCCTAGTTTTATTGTTATGCCTATATGAGCGTTTGAAGGAGCATTTTCCGTAATTTGATCAACTATATGCTCTGAAAATACTAGAGGCCATTCGCATGTCTCTATCGATCCTGTAAAAAAAAACGTATACTCAAAAGACGTAATACAAAATTTTGCATTTTCATTTAACTTTCTCTTTGACAAAAATTTCAGAAATACCGCCATGTTTGTTTAAGCAATAAGGGGAAACACGTCCGACCCGTACAAGAGTTGGAAGGAGAATGATCAAACGAGCTAGTGAGGACCATAGACATCCTTGAAGCACTGGTGTCTGCTAGTTCACATGGTTCTCTGAATTTTGTAACCATATGGGACAGTATCATAATCATCGTTCAATTTTCTCTTCGCTCCAGTAATTTTAAACTGTTTGACTTCATTTACTGTCACAATGTCTCGAGTTTTTGTCCTTCTGATTCGGCTCTCTTTGATTTCCAGTACTTGAGTGGCTTCGTTGAGGACCATTTCTTTTAATGTATCAAAATTCACATCTTTTGACGTCTTAATATTCAAGGTTAGCCCCTTGATCTTACATACAGAGGCTAATTTATTTTGGTTTGTGGAATACACAAGATAGGCATAGGTTTTAGGGCCTCCAGACACAAACTCGACTATATAGGAACCTGGACCGTAGTCCTTGGCAAGTTCGTCTGTCATTTCCCCAAGGTAATCACCAGTGTTAACTCTATACAGGCCGTCCCGGTAGTAATAAACACAGCTGTCCGTGTCGTAGTATAATACCTGGCCTCCTAGGGCTTCCAAATGTTCATATAACTTAAGTCTTGCGTGGGCCGTGGTATAAGCTGCAATCACAACATTCACGGTCCTCAAGGGTTCACTAGCCTCGTCAATAATTTGCCAATTCACGAGGAGTACTTCTTCGTTTATGATTTGGATTAAATTTATTCTTCCTCCAGGCTGGGTTAGCAATCGGAAAAACTCTTTAGAGTCCTTCACGATCGATGTTTTAGTCATATTTTCCCTTTGCCCAAATTTCCCCCAAAATGAGTTCAACATTAATTTAGCAACTGATCGGAGGCCAGCATTCTTAGCAATTTTGACTTTCTCAAGTTGAACTCCTTCATGTTTAAAATACTCCATGATATACTGGTCTTGGTCTTGTTCAGTCTTACACCAAGAGGGGAATCCTGATGCCTCTTGTTTCATTTTTAAAAATTTGTTAATAAAGTCGGTGAATAAGCCCCCGTTCTCATAGGTCGCCACTCGATACTCCCATAGCTCATACATGTCTAGGATGGTATAGCCTTTCTCTACAGCCTTCCGTATTTCATCCATTGTCCATGTTCCTACTATGGCCCTTTCCTCGCTCTCATGTAGGCAATCACCCTGATTTAAGGTTTCCCCACAGGTGCGACATAACACAAACATTAATTTATTGTTCATTTTAGCGGGGAGTACGGGGTGGTAGAGATCCCAAGGTGGCAGGATTTTACATTTCAACAGGCCTTCAACATCAAGGCCACGTGCTCTGCACTCCTCATTACCTATATAGATTTTTGGATGGCCAATGGGGTACTTACAATATTTATTTACATACGGGTACAAAGAGCAAACGTCTACATACTGAATCGTTTCACCCTCCTCGCATTTATGATAGGCTTTGGCATTGCCTGTCCTGCCTCCAAAGAACGAATCTCTTGGGTTAAGGGGAAGATTGTTCAAAATTGGTAGTTTATTAAGATGATCTAGTTTATTTTCCTTCTTCAGCCTGCTAAACTCACATTCCCACATTTCTACGACATTATAGTCAGAAAGTTTATCAATTTTAGATTTTGTTCTCTCATATCTAATGTGGAGAGTGTCAGACGGATCCTCCTTCAATGGTTCTTCCCTTCTGTAGGGGTAGCATTTGGGACAGCCATGCCAGTAGCATCCGTGGAATTCATAGATGTTTTCTCCATCAAACCCATCTACTTTTACCCCATTAATTTTGGCTTCTTTGCCCCGGCCTGCATGTTGTATCTTAATTCCACGTTTCTCTTCCTCCCACGTCAACCATTGCAATGCAGCAGCTGATTGAGTGTCGGAAAAACGATACCCACCTTTTGGAATCAAGCCAATCGTATCCGGTTTTAGGAAATTTCTACGGAAAGCTAAGTTGCACGCACTGGCTATAGTTATCGCTTCAAGGAACGGGTCCACGTTGCATTGCTCAAGGAGTAAGGCTCTAAATTTAATACAGGCTTGGGCCAAAATCTCGACATCTGAAATGCAATATTCTAAGATCTCCTTTTGAAAGTCAAATTTGTAATCTTCTGCTACTCGCTCATCATACCACTTTTCAAAAGCTGAGTGGGACTCTTCAAACATAGAGTCTGGACAGTAAAACTCCTTGGCTGGCATAGGGCCTACATAATTTTGATTGGCTAATGTGTTGAAAAGATGTGGGAAATAGCCTTTCTTCTTCTCTGGAAGCAGGTCAAACGCTTTAGGGAGTGCAGAGAGGGACATGGGGAAGTAGCTAAGTGAATCGATAAACCTTACATTATCTACTTCAATTAAGATTGCTTTAGTCCCCCGAGAAGTTACGTTTGGGACAAATTTAGTTTCCTCCATCAAATACTTTAAGATAAATTGAAAGTCAAAGCCCTGCCCATTATGGGCGATCACACATACAGTCTTAAAAGTTTTCCTCACCTGCATGACATAGTCCATAAATTGTTTTACGGGGTCTTCTTTAAATATATTTTGCCGTTCCAGACAAGTTTCACACTCACTTCCGTTAATACATTTAAAGCAGTACTGTTGGGACACGCACAAGTTTACTTTATGGATTTTAGTTTCACTATCTGAAACCAGTGATTCGTCTTGGCGGGTCTCCAAATCAAAGAATATAAATAAGAAATCGCGGTCTTTAGGGGTTTGCTTGTCTACACGCATGAAACATTGGTGGTCAGCTGGTTTATAGTCTTTACAAGTATTACAAAACACCTCTCCACATACATGAGCCGATTTGCGTTTCGTTGGAAAGACCAGTTTTTGGCAATAATGGCAAAATTTAATCATTTTACAAACTTGACCACGATGGGCTATCAAACACTGCTCATTTTTAAAGTGGCGATGGCAAAATCGACAAGTAAGGCCTCCATGCTCAAGCTTACATGGAGGAGATATAGAGTGACATGATGTGCATTTATTAGAGCAGCGATGTTCAAACTTATTGTTGGAAGGGACATGGCACGCCTCACAGTAGTAGCTACAAGCAAAAGCGGCGGTGAGACTAGTGATTACATTATAATGGCCATTATGGAAAAGCAAGTTAATTTTAAGGTTAGCATCTTCACCGCCACCAGAAAAGTATACATCACGGCCTTTCGAGCTGTAGTTATAAACAGTTATTCTATACTTTTTAAGATGAGCCTGAAGCTTCTCAAGCTCAGGAATGCCTGCACCTTCCTCTGGGATCTCTACTCTCGCCTTTGTAATTAATTTTTTAGCTCTAATTGTTTGTCTCAACCCCTTATCCTTTCGAATAGCATAGGTCTGGGGATCATTCTTCGCATACGCTTTTGCCACTACCAAAGCCCTGGGAAGACACAAGTTATCTTTGTTTTTTATAACAACGATTCCCTGCCTCGACTTACACTCTTCTTCAAAAGTATTGTAAAATCCAGGGCGTTTTCTAGCACCACGACCTACAGGCACGTTAACTCTTACCACATCAACTCTAAATGTATCAGTTGATTTGATATTTTCAGAGTTTGATTGGACAATTCCTCCAAATACACTCCAGAGTACATCGCTGTTAACTTCAGAGGCTGGACGTGGAACTACATACCCTGACTCTTTTGTTTTCAAATTAATGCTATCTAATGTAAAGCCAAGGTAATCATTAGGATGGCATTCGGATTTCGCTCTCTCGACTATTTGAGCAAATCCCTGCCTAAGCCATTCAAATTCAGACGTTCCAGCTGGGGGGTTTGTAAACTTAAAAATAGTTTTAAGACCATACAGCCTGAATTTTTTTATGTACCACTGGTCTTCGCTAATGAAATGGATTGGTTCAGCCATATTTTGAGAACCCATTTTAGAAGACGATTCCATTTTTATAAAAATACTAAGCCTATTATAAAGAGAAAATGGGATTTTTATAGTAAAATTGAGGTTATGTTACACGCACGTCTGTACAGTACCACGTCTGAAACTGAAGCAATAGAACTGATAGCTCTGGTTTTATAGAGACTCACTATGGACTGGTATTACTATATGTACAGTAAAAGTACAATAAAAAGTGAGGTTATGTTACACACACGTCTGTACAGTACCACGTCTGGAAAGACACTGAAGCAATAGAACTGATAGCTCTGGTTTTATAGAGACTCACTATGGACTGGTATTACTATATGTACAGTAAAAGTACAATGAAAAAGTGAGGTTATGTTACACACACGTCTGTACAGTACCACGTCTGGAAAGACACTGAAGCAATAGAACTGATAGCTCTGGTTTTATAGAGACTCACTATGGACTGGTATTACTATATGTACAGTAAAAGTACAATGAAAAAGTGAGGTTATGTTACACACACGTCTGTACAGTACCACGTCTGGAAAGACACTGAAGCAATAGAACTGATAGCTCTGGTTTTATAGAGACTCACTATGGACTGGTATTACTATATGTACAGTAAAAGTACAATGAAAAAGTGAGGTTATGTTACACACACGTCTGTACAGTACCACGTCTGGAAAGACACTGAAGCAATAGAACTGATAGCTCTGGTTTTATAGAGACTCACTATGGACTGGTATTACTATATGTACAGTAAAAGTACAATGAAAAAGTGAGGTTATGTTACACACACGTCTGTACAGTACCACGTCTGGAAAGACACTAAAACAATAGAGCTGATAGCTCTGGTTTTATAGAAAATTACTAAGGGACCGCTGTACGCTGGAATATGTACAGTAAAAGTACAATAAAAAAGTGAGGTTATGTTACACCCACGTCTGTACAGTACCACGTCTGAGACTAAAACAATAAAGCTGGTAATTATAGAGACTCACTAAGGGCTCACTCTGGTATTACTATATGTACAGTAAAAGCACAATAAAAAATGAGGTTATGTTACGCAAGACTAGCACGTCTGTACAGTACCATGTCTGAAACTAAAACAATAAAGCTGGTAATTATAGAGACTCACTAAGGGCTCACTCTGGTATTACTATATGTACAGTAAAAGTACAATAAAAAGTGAGGTTATGTTACACGCACGTCTGTACAGTACCACGTCTGAGACTAAAACAATAAAGCTGGTAATTATAGAGACTCACTAAAGGCTCACTCAAGTTTTACTAATATATTTGATACAGTAAAAGTGAGGTTATGTAACGTAAGACCTGCACATCTGAACAGTATCACGTCTAAACCCAAACTGAACCAATAAAGCTGGTTATTATGGTTTTATAGAGCCTCACTAAAGGTTCACTCAAGTTCTACTAATATATTTGATACAGTAAAAGTGAGGTTATGTTACGCGAGACCAGCTGAGTTACATTATAAACTGCTATGTATTTCCCTTCAATAAAATTGTACTAGTATCTGCTAACTTATAAAAACTGCTCACCCTCTGTCTTAGAAATATAAGGATTTTTCTTTAAGATAATACCATAACACTATACTGCCTCCTAAGTATTGATCTGCTATTGAGAAGGTAGAGCCCTGCGCCAGCAGGCCTGTAGGCCTCTATCTGTTATTTTAAGATGTTTTTTTATTTTTTAATATGTCTGACCTTGACCACTACACTCTTCTTAGTCTTAACAAATACTTAGAGACTCAAAGGAACAGTCATACACCAGCGGGGGATAGAAAATTAATAGTTGTATGTTTTTTTTATTTTTCACAGTTGTGACCTTGAATCTGGGAAGTGATGCTTAGCATTTTATTACATACTAACACTACCCATATACACATACCAAGTTTAAAGAAAATCCGTAGTGCCATTCTCAAGATAAAAAATAAAACTTTTTTGCGCCTTCATTTTTTGGATACCTTGTGCCATGCATTTTTAAATACCAACTAAGTGTACACACATACCAAGTATGAAGTTGATACATGAAGCCATTCCTAAGATATGATTTTTCAAAGTTTTGCCCCTTCATTGCCCCCTTCATTTTTTGAATGCAACCCGCAACATTTTGGTTAATTTTGTTATTCTAGGGTACCTACCCCCCAGGGGCACCTCTACTTCGTAGAAGGTGGTTTTTTGAGGTCCCCGGACCCCTAGGACACACCGTTTTCGAGATATTTGCGTTTTTTTAGATTTTTAAGCCAAAATTTTCATGTTTTTCACTTTATATAGTATAATATGCACTTTATTTGGGTGTTGTACATAATTTTACATATTCTAAACTTTATATAGTATTGTGTACACTTTATATAGTATGACCCCAGCGATCCATATGGTCTTGTTCCCCATGATGACAGAAAAACGGCTGACGATTGGCGCGAAAATTAGGCAAAATTGGCGCAAACGCCGCCATCATGTCACAAAAAAGAAGCCGCCATGACGTCACAGAAAAAAACAGCTGGCGTCAAATTGGCGGGAGCCGCCATCTTGATGACGTCACAAAAAAGGCGCCATGACGTGACAAAAAACAGCTGACGTCACAGAAAAAAGACGCCGCCATCTTGGTGACGTCACCATGACGTCACAGAAAAAAAATTGGCGCATGCGCAAACCGTTTTTTCTGCCCGATCCTCGGGAACCCTACTCCCCATAAGAGCCCATGTTAGAACTCAAGTGACCGGCATTACTACTCAACCCCTACAGGAATTCTAAAAGGGAAAAGGAGAAAAGAAAAGCAAAATATGATTTTCAACTGACCCAATTTTTATACTACAATCAACGCAAGAAGGCAGTAAAGAAAGTTTTAAATTCGAATAATAAAAAACAATGTAATATGAGTGTTGATCATATATATGATTATTTCAACAAACGATTTGGTGTTAAAAATGAATGTATTAGAACTCAATATCAAGATAAAATGAGTAGAGAAGACAGGATCAAAATGAATGAAGAATATGATTGCATTATAACCAAAGAAGATATTTTTGGGTCAATGAAAAAGATGAATATGGATACCGCCCCAGGACCAGACAGGATTTTAATGAGAACTGTAAAAAACATCACTGTGGCTGAAATATTAGCCCTGATAGCAAATAAAATGCTAAGTACAGGATGGATCCCAAAAAGCTTAAAATCAGCAAGAACAATATTAATTTACAAGAAAGGTCCAGAGAATAATCTTGATAACTGGAGACCTATTTCAATAACCTCAGTTATAAAACGAATTATTGAAAGAACCTTAGATAAAGAAGTAAGAAAATTTGTATGTCTAAATGAAAATCAAAGAGGATTTTCAAATTCACCAGGATGTCAAATTAACGTAAATATTTTAAACAGAATTCTAGAAAAATCCAAAAAAGAAAAGCTTGATGTGGTGATGGTCTTTCTAGATATAGAGAAAGCATTTGATAATATTGGACATGAACATTTGGTAAATACAATTCAAACATCGTGCCTACCGTCAAAATTACAAAAAATTGTGTGTAATTTATTAAAAGACAATAGTACTCAAATACAAATAGGATACAAACAAACCAAGTGCATTAAGATTCATAATGGAGTACTACAAGGTTCCCCTTTATCCCCCATTCTTTACAACATGAGCACAGATCATATTCTTGACGAATTATCCGAGCAGGACATAGCGAATGCTTATGGATTCAACCTAGAAGAAAATGTTAAACCAATATCAGTATTAGGATTCGCGGACGATACCGTCTTGATTGCTAACAGTGAAACATCCGCAGAATATTTACTCAAAACTGCAACACATAGATTTAATGAAATAGGTCTTAAAGTAAACTTTAAAAAATCGAGTGCAATAATAATTAAAAATGGAAAGTTAAAATCTAAAGAAATTAATATCGACACGGATAAAATTTTGTCAATAAATGAAGAGGAAAACATCAAATATCTAGGAGTTACTTTCACAGATACTATTTCATTCAATTCTAATGAACTTTTAGAAAAATTATTCATTAATTTAGAGATACTAACTAAAAGTATGTTGCTTAGCAGCAGTCAAAAATTAAACATCATCAATCAGTACATCTCTCCGACTCTAATATACCCTCTTCAAAACATGCGGATTCACAAAATACCGAAAATGTTTCTTCAAGATGGTGACAGACTATTAAGAAGTGCTGTGAAAGAAATAATTCAGATACCGAGTGATGTACCCAACAGTTTTTTATATTCGAGTAAAAATGTTAAAGGTTTAAACCTGATGAAACTTGATTGGGAGGCTTACATCCAAAAATTTAACTCATACATAACTCTTCAAAAAGCAAAATGTATTTATTTGCAAAATTCATTTGAAGAAGAAAAAGAATAATGTCTCAAAGCCCTTAACCTCTCTTATACAGATTTTCAGCTACCTTCAAGTAAAATAAATAGCAAATGCATAAGAAAAATATTACAAGAAAAGGAGTTTCTGAACTGGACAAAATACCCTCAAAAAGGCAAAGGAGTAATCATGTATAAAGAAGTGAAATCAGCCAACTTCTGGTTATATAAAAAAGAAGGCCTTACTCTGAATGGCGTGATGCCATTAAAATGACATGCAATGTTGCCTCTGTCAGGACAGTCCCCGGACGTGGACCCACCACAACCCGTTGCAGACACTGCAATGAGTATGAAACGCTTGCTCATGTGCTGGGTTCATGCCGACACGGGGACGTCCTGAGAAATAAAAGACACAACGAGGTAAGAACAATTATAGCCTCTGACCTAAGGAAAACTGGGTTAGATGTTTTCGAAGAAGTCCATTGCATCTCAAAAACCGGAAGTACAAGGCGAGTTGATATCCTTGCCATTGACAAGACAAATAAAATAGGGTGGATCATAGATCCTACCATTAGATTCGAAGAAACTATAAGTCAAGAACAAGAAGTTGATGAAGAGAAGAAATTAATATACGAGCCAACAATTCCATACTTTGAAGAAAAATATAACATCAAAATTTTAAGTGTCATTGGCCTTTTATTTGGAGCACGAGGGACGCTAACGCAAAATTATGTTAACTTTCGGAAGAAATTCAAAATCTCGAAATCAACAGACAAAGTTATAGTTTTGAACATTATCAAAAACTCAGTTTATATCTTGAGAAACCATCTGTATGGAAATAATTTTTGTAAAAATAAAAATTTGAAACAATGACCATGTATACATGGTTTGAGATGAACAAAATTTAAAAATAATAAATTAAAATTATATGTATTACACTGTGTCTACCAGGCAAACCATGTATGCATGGTCAGTAACAGTTTCTGTTTTCTCTCAAATACCTAATGGATTTTAGGCTTTTTTATATTTTAATCATATTAATAATGAAAGAAATTATCATAAATGTTTTAATTAATTTCAATCTAAAAAATATATTGATTAGGCAGCCCAATAGTTAAACTGTTGGGACTGACAATGATAAATCTGAATTAAATTTATTTATAAATTAAATTTGGCAAAAAAAATATTTATTTATCAAATACGTAAGAGGGAGGTTAAAATGAACGTGTTTAAATTTGTTACAAGTTTTGTAGACTTTCTAATTTAAATTTAGTTTTACAGTTCAATCAATTGGGACCTCAGGTTGGTTCTGAATATTTTTATTATGTAAAAAGAATTAAAAGTAGAAAATGTTAATAAATAATTAAACTTACGTAAGGAAAAATAACAAAGTTACCTATCAATGGTTTTTTTAATCTATTCTTTTATTAACCAGCACTATTAGATTTTTAACAGAAAACGGTAAATATTATAACTTATTGCACTAACTTATTTAAGTTCGAGTTTTTATTTATTTGAATATTATAAATTATTACGTGCGTAAATGTCACAATAAGTATGATAATTTAAAATTCCATATTTCTTGATGCTATTTTATTAGGTATAGTAACTGGGGCCGAGCATATGCTCGGTTAAGTTATACAATATTTCGTAGTATGATATCAGCCATAAATTGTGCACTGGGGTAAGTGCTAAAAAGCAGTTTTATTCTAGATGAGCTGTTTCGCTCCGCTCACTCGCCTTTCAGAATCTACAGGTCGCTCACTCGCCTTTTTACGTAGGCCTACAGGTGCTGCTTTCTGGTATTAATTTGTTGAACCACATGTTGAATTGGTAACACGAATATTCTACTCCTACGGTCAAAAGCTGCTTTCATCTTTGTTACTAATTCTTTTGTTTTAAAATTCAATTACAGTTCAACAAATTGCTAAGTTGTAGCATCCTTTTACTTTAATTTTATTTATCTAAAAATTAATAACCACCAATATAAAGTAGGATTTAAAAAATTGATACATGTTTTTATTACAGCGCGTAACATTATCGGTAACTAGCTACAATGAAAACCACATGTTTTGACACTTTGATAGTTAAGTCACCTATTAACATTATTTCTTTGTTTGGATTTTTAACTCTATGAGACTAATGCTATATTTACTTAGAATTTCAATAAAAGTTTTAGCGAAATAATTATTAAAAGAAATTTTTTTCTAGTGGGCATTTTCAAAATGGCGGCCATTTTAAATTTTCAAACTCAAATATCTCAAAAAAGTAAATTTTAGAACAATTTTACAAGAGACTAAAAAGTTGACAAAATAAAATATCTAAACAATGAGACCAGGATTGTAAAGATCTGAAAACAAACAGAGTTATTGCGATTTTTCTATTGAAATAGCCTAAATTTTCATTAACCATAATGCATAATCGGTGCAATAGCACAGTTATTTATTTTTAGATCTTTACAAACTTGGTACTATTGTTTAGATAATTTAATTTGTCAACTTTTTGTTTCTTGAAAAATTACTTTTCAATTTACCGTTTTTGTGATATTGGAGTTTGAACATTTAAAATGGCCGCCATTTTGAAAATACACACTGGAAAAAATCATTGTTTTCTTTTAATAAACACTGTTGTAGTTAAGGTCTATGCCAAATATGAACCCAATCCATCTATCCGTTATGGAAATAAAAATTATTAAGTGTAAAAACCAAAATGGCGGCTAGCGGGTTAACAAAGCATTTTAGGGCATATGTTTATATGAACTTTTTTATTTTTTTTACTTATGATGAACAACATGGAAAAGTTTCGGACAGTCGAAACTGGACACCCTGTATAAATTATTTTTACCCCATTAGTATTATATCCCATTAGTAACTTTGTTTTTTGCAAAGTTTAGAGAAAATCGTTAGGACCGTTTTAGAAATCTAGGTGCAAACATACATACATACAAATATACCTTACTCGTATTAGAGTAGAGGATTTTTACTTATTTAAAGGTAAAAGTCTTACTAGGAAATTATATGACCTTTTTAAATGTGTATGTTACGTTACATAAGAATCTGCCATGCTACGAGGCAATATGAAAGCAAACTTATGAAACTGGCTAAATCTTTGTTAGTTGGAATGAAATTCCTTTTGAAAAAAAAAAACTTCCGATTAAGAAGATTAGAGAAGTCCGCTTTTCTGTAGTAGTGTACCATAAGTTAGTTACAGATTATAGAGAAAAAACTTTAATCAGAATCTTTCACAATCTACCTTCATACACTGTATGTAAAGAAACCTTCTGTCTCTGCCAACAAAGGAATAAATTATTGTCATAACAAATTTAAAATTATAATTACTACTGGAAGATTTTGTAAAACCTGATATAAAATGTGGATTCTGTAAGCATTTTGTTTGTAACAGTGTTTACAAACAAAATGACATTGGTTTTAGCTTATGTGTGTGAACATTCTTGGAATTGATATTTTTCAAAGGGATGAATTTTAACCTTAAAACTGGGAATTGATCTTTTTAAGCTGTTTTAAAAAACTCTCAATTAATTATTATCTTTTAATTTTTATTTTATTTTACAAAATATATATTTAATTGCACATTTTTTTACAATCCTGAATTGTTAGGTTGTACCTCGTAACATAAGAATAAAATATGTTTAATTTAAGCTTTTTACACAATTAGGTTCTAAGCTAGCGGAAAGTTAAAAATCCAATAAAATTGGATGAAAACTGTATTTAAATCTCTTATAAATTAAATGACAGAATTTTATTACAAGATATTTAATCATTTACCTTAAAAGGTAATATTTATAACCTTTGATTTATTAATTTGCCATTTGAGGTGCTGAAACCGATCGACACAAACATATTTTTGACCAACAAACGAAGGTACTTAGAATAAATTTAGGTTTTAAAAAGTAAATCATGTAGGGCATTTTTTTCTAAATAATCTCTTAACTTTTCTTCTTTGTATAGTTAAACTGTCTACTTTTTGGCAAACAACAAAGACAAAGATCACATAAAACAATCCATTTGTCATATTTCGCAATAAAACAATTACCTACAAACCTAAAACATGTTTAAGAACAAGTATAATTTATAATCAACCTGAATATGTTCCTTGAAGAAAAAGTACTATAGAGTGCGAGACCTCGTAAATGGTTTTTCTTTTAAGTTTTTAAATAGTTAAGTTATCTATATTGATCTTGGTAATTCTTGCGTAAAAATTTAAGTAAAATTTTTTATTTGTTTTTGTGACTTGTTGTCAGTGCTATTTATAGTCTCATGAACATGAAGATATTTTATTTGAAATTTGATATTCACAAAAACAAAAAAACTCTATTAATAATTACCTCGTTGATCGCAGCTGCGAGAGACTTGGTGCACGCCGAGGGTGTGTGGTTCAGGGGGCCCACGCCTCGCCACCATCGCTGTTTGCCTCTCTTTTTCTTAGAACACTCGTTCTGAAAAGAATTGGTAGAATGATGTTTTTTTAAAAAAACGTTGTTTAAGACTTACCTTTAAGAGAGTAGAACCTAACGTGACTCCGATTTAATTAGACAACTTCGACATTCTTCCATATTTTCTCTAGCGGACTCTAGCCTTTATTTTTCATATCTGTTCCCTATTTCGATCCAAGTTTCCAATTAATTTTATTTGGAAATAGCAACATGTTTTATTTATTATTTTTCCAGTTTTTAATTCTTTGTTCCTCAATCCACCAAACACAAAACACATGCAACTAAAAATATTTCCAAACTCATAGATTAATTTCACTTTTCCCTTTATCCCCACAAACAAAGTAAAATGAAAAGCATTGCGAACCCATACCAAGTGGATGAACGACCCCTACTCCTTCCGAACACGTTTGTATAACTTTGAAAAATTAAGTCAATTATCCATATTAAATTTGGCTCATCCTTCTACTTATTTTTAAAAATTTTCTTTTTTTAGTTAAAACATTTCTTTATAATTATTATTGACAAAGTAATTATTATTATTATTATTATTATTATTATTATTATTATTATTATTATTATTATTGATAAATTCATGATAAATAAGCACTGCTGTGTAAAACAAATGCGCATGCGAGAAAATAAAGAATTTTAATTTTAATTTGAATTTGAATTATTATTATTATTATTATTATTATTATTAATTATTATTATTATAAACAAAGTACCACAATTATAATGATCATCATTTTCTGGGCTTTATTTAATGAAGTACTACAAAGTTCATCTTTATATCACATTTTAACATAACTGATGTAACAACTAAACGTGATTGCAAATTTTGCATTTAAAAACTTGGGTAAGGAAGGAAAGTTCAAATCACTCACACTTGAAATGTAACCCATGAAAGTACAGAGGGATTAAACGTTAGTGATTTGTAAGAGGTCTGAAATTAAAACGAAAGTTCAACGAATGCTTCTCACTTATTTAGTTTGCTATATTTTGATCAATTCAATCTCTTTCTGGATATTTTATAGATAAAATTTTGTTTTAAGGCATACAATTCTTAAACATTTCATCTATGTTCAATTATAAAAATTATATTAAGTTTAGTATATGATTTTCTCTCCCGAACAATATATTTTGTTACTTATAAACTACTAGCATTACTAATATTGAAGTTTCTAAACTAAGTAAAAATTTAGTAAAACAACAAAGTTAATTTCTTTGTTTATTTTTGTATCCAAACAAATTACACACCAAAATAATCCACTTAGATAACATCAAACCTCTGTAACAAAAAACACCGTAAAAACCTTAAAACTAAACATTTTAATGTATGGGCCTACCCAATAATTTTAGGGTTCATAACCATTATGAACTGGCCTATAATATTTCCATAAAAACTTGAGAAATATATCAATTATTTCTATGGTTTAAATATTTGCTAATTAAATATTTACAATAGAATTCTGCATTTCAACGCTAAATGTTATCACTAAGAAAATATCCTATTCGAGTAACAAGAAGACAGAAGTAAAACAGAGTAGAAAGGAAGAAGGTAAATAACAAAACTGCTCCTTGTTCAATTAGTAAATTACCTCGGCGGCTCGACAAACATTACCCAAATTGGCTACGGTCTGACCCGGACTGGAGTTCATCTCTCATCCGGGTCTTGTTTTTTTTAAGGGAAAATATTTTGTAAATCACCCTACTTTCGTATTTTTATTTTAGTAAGAAAAGCTTGTTTTAAATTATATTGAAAATTTAAAGTAATATAGTACTTGTTTTAAAGCTAAGGTGGGGTCCTTCTTTACTGTCACATTTATTGAAACAGAACACCTAGTATTAAATTTAAACTCATCAATATTGAGGAAAGCCTGTAAATTTCAAAAATGTTCTCCCTATTATTTAAAGATTGGCTTCTGATCAATCGCGATCCATCATCAGTTCATTATTTTATGAGACCAATTTTGACTCATCAAAGCAAACAAGTAAAGATAAGTTAATGATTAAAAAAAAAATTGTATGTTTGTTAATGTTCTTTTATGTGGTATTAGAAAAAATTATAAAATTAAAAACATTACAGGTTAAAAATGTCAAAACACATTTTTGACCCTTTTGGAACCCCATTAATCCCCGTTCCCATGGTCCGATCATGCTGGTTTTCGAACTTAACCTGAAAAGGCTGCCTAACACCTCTATACCAAATTTCATCTAAATCGGAGGTTCCGTTCGAGAGTTATCGTGTAAACAGGATTGGGCTTCTTAGTTCTTACCGTGACTACTACCGTAATAGCTTATTTCCTATAGGGAAATTCGCTAAAATGGCACCATCCACAAGACCAAGATAATTCATGTTCGTAGAAACTGTCAAATTGAAACAATTTTTACTTGCCACTATAAAAACGAGCTAAAAATAAAACTAACGATCTAAGATTTTAAATTATTGCTCTTTGTCAAGTGGTTGCAGATAAAATTCAATTTTTACGTTTAGCGGTAAGCGCAGTCCGTTGCATAAAAGTGAATAAAGCGTGTAGGCTCGAATCATGCGGCTCAGCTTTTAGCCTTGCAATACTACGGACTGAACCATCATTGACGAGTCGTTCTTCCTTGCGGGCTTTTAACACTTAAAAAAAGTATGACCTGATAACCGTTTATTTTAACTGTGCTGTGCTAATGTGCGCTTTGATGAGCGAAAATTTGTCTTAGAAAATAATAGAATAATGGTGATTGATTTGAAGCCGGTCTTCAAAAACGGAGAAACCTTTTTTACATCTACAGGTACTATTGGTGAGTTTAATTTAATTCATATAGATATCAAGGGTCAGCAAAACTGTTGAAGAGCATCTAGATTTCACTAATCCATACAAATACTGTATTAAAGGCTTTACCTTATTTATTTATAAGTGAGAAATTGAAAAAAAGTAATGAGTACGAAATTGCTTGTTTCTCAATACAATACAATTCAATTAAATGAGTACATATTAACAGTATTTGATACTGTATTTATGGCAAAACTAAGAAACGTGTTGTAAAAGTATGAAAAACTCAACGTAGTTTACGTTTTAAGTGTTAACATAAAACATAGAAATTACGTCATAAAAATAATAGATGTTAAACGCCTCACCTTATTACCCTTGGTAATAAATGTTAACACCTCACTGTATGTTTATACAAAGTGGTTTTTGTTTAGCAAGAAACTATGATGAATCATTAAAATAATGTGTGCCAAGCCTTTTTAGGAACTACTAAGTTTTCCCAATGCAAATTTAATGCATTGCAACAATCTACCTTTAAAGTTTATATATTTTTCAATGCATAGTATATAAGAATAAACCCACCTGGGGGACTAGAGGTCGGGCGGAGTTGGTAGTGGTGGAGGTGGACTGTCCAGGCCTGTACATGTCCGCAGCGTAGACGAGTCGACCCAACCCTTCGCGGCGTCGCTGCATCAGATACCACCTGGGACACGACAACGGAGTGACTACTAAGGTTTGGGGGCCACTGTTGAGTGAAGAGGAAACGAGATGTACGGGGCATGACAAGTTGGACAAGGTAGTCATGCCCTCAGTAGCGTATCGTGATTTTAAACGTTATTAATTACTTTGAGGTTGTACTATTTGTTGTTATTACTAAATTACTTTTACAGTTACAAAAAAGAGACTTTATATTTATCCATTAAAACACAGACAGACAGACAGACGGAAAACCAAGGAAAATAAAATTATAAATTACATAATAATTTGGTTTGTTTCATAAAAAATAAAATAAAAATAAAAACCTGGCAAAGGTCTGGTCGTTAATGTTGGGACACCCTATACACTAATTGTGTATCCAACCATAGCCAATAAAATGTTTTTATCATTCTGCACGAAATGAAAATTTTTTTGTTCTCTCAAGAGCATAAAAAACCTTTTCCTCCACCTACTATCTAAAGCAGTATTTTAATCCTTGGAATAGAGTACTAAATTACTAATTTTTATCCAATGTGACTTGAATACAAACTTTTTTACCTAGATTTTTTTTGCACCATGGGGTTAAAGTTAGTTACATAAGAATAACATTAACAGTGAGATTAAGAAGAACATGGGTGACAGTCAAATGTCAATTATTGTATTCGTTTGGTTATTTTTTTTTACTAATAGAGTCTGTAGCGTCAGCTGTTTTGTAAGCAGTTTATTTGTTTACATCGCTTCAATCTTCACTAAAGACTGTTGTAAAATGGATTCTGGTGTGGACAGCTAATGATTTATGGAGGTATAGTAAGGAATTATTAGTTTTTACTCCGCCAAATATTAAATAAGAGACAGAGAATGTGACATCAAATTTCCCGAACACAGTTTTTCCCGAACACTGTGATGGTTTAACTGTCAAGGACTATTATCAGAAGTGAGACTAGGTTAAAATGGGTTTTGTGTCGTGTGTTTCTTTTTCTTTTTATTTAGTGAGAATTTTGACTAGGCCTTTATTGTGTTTTGTTCTATGAAATTTATATATCCTACCTTGTGAGTGTGTGTGTGTGTGAACGTAAAAGTGTTATTGTTCTAGGCCTAGTTATTTGTTATTCACGTAGGTGGAGGAAAAATGTTGTGCATCTAGGGACAAAGTACGTTTTCTCCCTCAGGGGAATTGTCGCCCTCGGCTTCTCCTTCGGGCGACAACAGTTTCCCTTCAATGAGAAAATATGTCATTTAGTCTAGAAGCACAAATAACTATTCTTTTTTTCCTAGCACTGAAAAATCAGCTGGAGTATTTTTTAGGCCTTAGGTCTGAAAAGTCAGTTGTTTCCTCAGTATATTATTATTCATTTATTTATCTTGAGATGCAACATTTTGAAATTCAAACGTTATAAAGAGCGTTGTTTGCAAATAACAAAAATGTCAAAACTGCATATTACTTACTTTGATTTAAATCATTAGCTAAATATAACATCGAAAATACAACTTTATTGTTAATATTTTTAACGATTAAAAGTCTAATTCCGCATTATAGCAAAAAATCCTTTGTTCATCACTCAGACCAAAAGTGTATCGTTGATGCTTAATCATTTTTTAAAACTTGACTGCGTCTCGTTTTTAAAACACGATTGCGCACCAAAAACAGCCACTTTTGCTCCTAGTGATGAAAACTACTATTATTTTTGTCTGGTTTATATCGTGGGTCATTTCCGCAGTCATATCAAATTCATGGTTAAAATAATCTGTTAATAACGTAAAGGATCACAATACGAGCGAAATCGATGCAAGAGCCAAAGGGTTATTCACAGTAGCTACTTTATAAAAAAGTAATGTGTTTAAAAAACAAATAATAACAAATATTTCTTAAAATTCTATTTAAGCTAGAGTTTTACGTTTAAAAAGAAATATTTTACCTCTTCACTTATGCCCTTGTGAAATAATTCAGCTATTCCTATCACCAGGTCTGTTCAAACTATAATTTTACGATTTTCTGTACAAATGCTCATTATACACAATAAAAATATGCTTTTTCTAATTATAGAAATTAGTACATATTACGCAATTCAGCTGACCGCTCCATTTCAATTCATTTCCTCTTTTGTGTGCCTAGCCTCAAAAGTGTGTGATGTAATGTGGGGGAGAACAAGGATTAGGTCAAGCAGGGTAGGGTGTGATCGCCTAATATATAATTGGTAGACATCTTTATTTATTTATCTTAAAAACTTCAAGTTAATTGTGCATATTTGAACATTCGTTTCGCTCGTGTTCTAACTTGCGATCTTATAAGTGGATTATAGGTGTTTATAATACAATCGTTGCTTAGGCCTACACAGGGTGTTTCCGAACCACCTGGAAATATTTTGTGTATTTCGTCCTTAGGTCAAGACAAAAAAACATCCTATAAAAAACGCCCTAAATGCTTTGTTAAGCCGCTAGCCGCCATTTTGTTTTTTACACATAATAAATTTTATTTCCGTGACATATGGTTGTATATTAAGTTCATAATTGGTATGAACCTTTATGACATCATTATTCATTTTCAGGAAAAAAATTGTTTTGTTTAATGGGTATTTTAAAAATGACGGGACGGCCATTTAAACCCAAATATCTCAAAACCAGTAAATTGTATCAAAATGTTACAAGAGACAAAAAAGTTGACAAATTAAATTATCCAACTCATAAAACCACGATTGCCAGGATCGAACAACAAGTAACGGAGTTACTGAGATTTACCTGCAGAAAAACATTGATATACCTTTATAAATCATGCAAATTTTGGTTATTTTAGTAGAAAAATCACAGCAAGTCAATTGTTGTTTGTCCGAGCCTTACAAACCTGGTATCGTTAGTTAGATAATTTTATTTGTCAACTTTTTTGTACTGTGTAAAATTTTGATAAAGTTTACCGTGTTTGGAGTTGTTTGAGTTTAAACATTTTAAATATCCGCCATTTTGAAAAGACACATTGAACAAAATAATTTTTTTCTGAAAATAGATATCGATGCCATAAAGGTTCATACCAAATATGAGCTTAATACAACCATCCGTCACGGAAATAAAAATTGTTATGTGTAAAAATAATCGGCTAGCGGCCTAACGAAGCATTTTAGGACATGTGTTTATACGATGTTTTGTATTGTCCCAACCTAGAAACAAAATACACTAAATATTTCCATGTTTTTCTATAGCATACATTCACAGTTTCATCAAGTATCCGCATCTCTCTAGCCACTCACCTTATCAGTAGCTGGTGCAGCCTGGATATCTGGCCCCTGGCTCGCAGACACCGGGCGGCGCCCAGGAACGACCCGAGGTGGTCGTGCTGCAGCCTCAGGGCCCGCAGGTAGAACGCCTCTGCCACCATCACCACGCCTGGGTTTCCATGGATAAATATTTTTACTATTTAAAATAGCTTTCGACGTATTTTAATCAATCATTTATCTAATTTGTGTTTTTCACACGATGGTTTTTTCTTTGTTCTTATTCATGTGAACCTCATTTTTAACAGGTTTGCTGTATGACACGATATAGAACAGGAAGATGGGTTTGCTTTGTCAAAATTTAGGTGCTTAGAAAGGTGTTTTAGTCACGACACTATAATCATATATTATTTTCCTTAGCGTTACAATTTCCTGTTACTCTAGAAGAACAGCATCCCCTACATTTATAAACCAATTGTTACTTTGAGAAAAATGCAAACCAAGATAATGATTAACCAAGTACCTTCAATAATGGCCGCTGGAGGCAAATTATCAATAACATCAAATACGTCGTTAAGTAAAGGTAAAATATATGGAATTTCAAAGATAAATGAACATATTCCAAATTCGTCATAGTTAAACCGTTTTATTTATTGATTTTTTTCCTTATTGAGTAGCATTTATTTCGGCTCTAAGTCAAGTTTTGTAATGTTACTGTATGTTTTACATTCAGCGCTATGGTTGACACTGACCGCGGTGGTAGAGCCAGTCACCGTAGTAGGCCTGGTAGTCGGGCGAGCCGGGCAGCAGCTGGGTCACGTGGTACAGCAGCCGCGCCGCGATCGGTGGAGGGTGCAGCTTGGCCAGCACCAGGTACGCGGGACTGTAGGAGATGTCCAGCCGCAGACAAGCCTCCAGCATCTTGACCGCCTCCACCGTGCGGTTCATCTTCCTGCGGGGAACACCGACCAGCAGATCAGTCAATGCAACTTGTTAAACATGTGTTTTAATCAACGTCGTTTTAGTTTTTATAAATTGACATGACGTCATATCTGTAATGATTGTTACTCTTTTCAAAATTCAAAATTAAAAAAAATATGGGCGAATAAAGATATAAAACCTGACTCAGGGATTTCACAGTTCACATACCAGTGTTGCAAAAATAATTAGAACAAGCTTCAAAGAACTGGCAATTCCTCAATATTTTAACAGTCATATTGCTGAATCTTGAGGAATCAGCATGTTTCTACCAGGCGACCATGTTTCCGCACATTGGTGGTAAAATCTGCAATAAAATATCCATGATATTCTATAACAAATATGTATTAAAGTTCAATCACTTTTAATTTTTTCATGCCAAAAAGATTATTCACTTCAAATAATAAAACAAATTTTTTTTACAATTTAAAAAACATAGCGCAAACAATATCAAGTATATTAAAAAACACATTTTTTATAATAAAAGCAAACCTCGAAATTTATTTCTCCGAAGACAAGAATGACTATGTGAACGATATTACAGTATTACTATCAGGTTCCAACTTTTTCCTTCCCTGAGTTCTGGATCTACATTTGAATTATTTATGAGATATACGTGAACATATTGAGATTTGTTTTAGGTAATATTTTAACAGTAAAAATAAGCAAGTGGGTTGAAAATTAAGACGTTCGAAGGCAACTGTAACGTAGAGCAATCAAGTGGAATAATAATGTGTCAAAATCTGATGGAGTAATTTCACAACGTTAGAGATCATGCGTCTGCCTTGAATACCAAAGCAGTTCATTACGGAGTCTCATGCTCAGCTCGCTACCTGATTCTTACTCGCTGTGTTTCTTGTCAACTAGTATGTGAGTTACATCTCGATGTGGAACTGAATTACTACCACTCTTGCACCGCCGGTTCGACACTACACGACTACTCGTTCCAATTAAACAGCGCCATGTAGTTTGTACACTGCACGTACTTGACTGGCATTAATATTCTTACTCAACTGAATTGTTTATTAGTGTGCAATGTGCATGTGAGTCGAAATGAGCTGTCATTTGCGTTTCCTATAGTAATTAGTGTGTTGCTTATAAACTAGTATGACTTGACTTAGAAATAGTATGAATAGATTTTAAATTCACCTAAAACTTATGTATAAAAGTGGAAATATTTTGTTTATCACAAATCAAATATTTGGAAAATATGATCAGTTTTAACAAGTAATTGTGTTAAAAACAATATTTTACCGACAACTTTATGAGTAAAATATTCCACATCATGTTTAAGTCTTACTCAGAATGAAGAAAAATCATACTGCATTAAAATCTATAAAAGCCTACAAAACTTTAAAAACGGAAAAAATAAAAAAAGGCAAAAGAATAATTTTTATCAACCTCAACTTCCCGTTTCTTGAACAATATACTGTGTATCGTAGGGGGGGGGGGGGGGTTCAGCGACACTCTAGCACTACATCCACTGCCCTACTTGGTTGCATATGTACTGACCTATAGACTTGGCCCAGGTTAAAGTGTTAATAACCTGTATACCTGATCCGATTTTAGTGTTTAGCTTTATCGACCTGTAGACCTGGACCAGGTTGTAGTGTTAATCATTAATAACCGGAAGCCCTGGCCCAGATTGTAGTGTTAAGCATTACCGACCTGTAGGCCTGGAGCAAGTTATAGTGTTTAGCATCACCGACCTATGGACCTCGTTCAGGTTGAATTGTTAAGCATTAATAACCTGTATATCTGGTCCAGATTTTAGTGTTTAGTTTTATTGACCTGGAGATCTGGACTAGGTTGTAGAGATAATCATTAATAACCGTAAGCCCTGGCCCAGATTGTAGTGTGAAGCATTACCGGCCAGTAGACCCGGTACAGGTTGTAGTGTTGAGCAATACTGACCTGTACACCTGACCCAGGTTATAGTGCGCGTTGACATGGGAAGGAGAGATGGTGATGGCAGACCGGAAGTGAGTCTCTGCCTCGTCCGGCGAACTCATCAATGTGCCTAGGTTGTTGTGGGCGCTCGCGTATCCGGGCCATAACCTACCACATATAACTCATTTAAAATTAAAATTCAGGTATGCCTAAAAATTTTTACATTGTATCCATGTGTGTAACGTAGTGGTAATCTTGTTGAAACTTCCTTATCGTCATTAGTATGTGTTGCCATCTTCTGCCTAGAGCTAAAAATATAAAAATTTGGTGTATTTTTGAACTTTATTAATTATTATTATGTAGAAATCCTCACGATAATCTTCAGTTAACCACTTTAAAGCGAAAATAATTTATAATAAATTTTAGTGAGTTGTTCAGTTAAAATCCAGGAATACACCCTTACTGTTGTTCAAGGGGCAAATAAGGAGAGCTCGCCCTTCATTGCCTGTATACGTTCATCCAATGTATATTTTTATTGATTTATTTTGGGTTATATGTCTGTCATAAAAAAGATTTACCATAAATACTGTAAACAGTGTAGCAGCTTCATAAAAAAATATGCCCAAACATAGTAATCAAGTTTGTAGCTCACCTTTAACAACAATAGGAGAATTACCCAGTTGAGATACCTTACAATTTCATATAATAATCATATCAGTGCGTGCAGATGAGAGTATGCACTATGTAACTGGAGAGTGTGGAGATATATGCACTATGTAACTGGAGAGTGTGGAGATGTATTCACCATGGTAACTGGAGAGTGGGTAGATGTATGCACCATGTAACTGGAGAATGTGGAGATGTATGCACTATGTAACTATGTATGTAGTGGAGAGTCAGTCACCTGATGGCCTCCCGGTAGTGCGAGATGGCCCGGCCGATGTCGTTGGTATCCCTCAGATAGTTGGCCAGGTTGTAATGCATCTTGGCGTTCTGCGGCACCGCCTTGATGCCTGACCTGTACACGTCAATGAACATTTCACATACAAGAACATTTAACAGCTATTTTTGTCTTCATTGCATGAAAACTCATATCGCAAAACATGACAACATCAGTTAGTTATTATGACTGGTAGAGTACAATTTTAGCTCTATTATTTCATTGGTTTTAATTTTAGTTCATTAGAAGACTTTAAGTACACCAATAGTGACTGGCATTTTTTAGAGAAATTCAAACACATTATAAATGTTGGCGAGTTTGTGCCATGTATAGTAATGTTCTATTTAAATTAATTAACATTTTATTTCAATTCTCAGAGAAACTAGTTCGTTGGTCGAGATTACACATAAGAATTGAATGTTATCACTTTAATAAACCACTTCGCCTCAGATAGTACAATTCCTAGCATTTGTTGGTTTATATAAAATTTTTAGTAGAGTGTAAGTAGAAATTCCTATTCTGGATTAATTAATTTCGGACTCGATTTAATAATAGCTTACTAAATGTAATTGGTTGGATATTATACTATCCAAACAACAACATATTTGTATTACTTAATTTTTAAACATGACCGAAAGGTAATTTAATATACCAAATAAACGAGTAAAGTGCTAAGGGAGTTCAAATGTAATATTAAACTTGTATTATTTTAATAACTTACGTCTAGATTTTTAAAATTATAAAATAACTATCAATTAATGCGTATTTAATGTGTAATGTTATTTAATGTGTATTTGGTAATTGAAATTGAAGTTACTATCAAAGAGAACTGTATATACTAACATTTATATCTTTCAATTGTTCCCAAAGTAACGGAATATGTATGAAAAAATGTAATGACAAAATAGAGGCGGGAATTGGATTGTGAAAAGATCAGGGGTCAGGATAAGGTCACTAAAATGTAAAAGTTGTTCCACTCGCCGCTAACAACGTACGGCTTTATTGAAGCAATATTGGCTGACCTAAATGATTTATTTGAAAGAATAACAGCGATTTAAGTCCTTATGGATTTATTCCAAATTTCAGTTTTCATTGTGAATAAATCTATAAATCCCTCAATCATGTGCTTTGATTTTTCTGTTGAAAAAACTAACAACCATCAAACATAACCTCAAACTAAAAACAACAGCAATTAATTAACACAAATAAAACTATAAACGACAACAATGACCAACAGCTGTTTTATGAATTGTAACAACAACTGACTTGAAAATAGATATTTGATTTAGCGTGCGTGAAGGAAAGTGAAAGCGAAAATGAACTTTTTGCGTACTGTTTACATGTGTGGCAATGTTTAGTTTGTCGCTAGAGTATGATCACCTGATGAGCGCCTCCCTGGAGGACCAGTCGGTGTTCCTGTCGACGGTTCTGTAGGTGTAGGAGGCGCCGAGCAGCAGCAGCGCGATGGCCAGCGCGGTTCTGCCCCGGGGGGACGACGCCTGGTGCAGCTTCTGGGCGCCGTGGGCCACGAGCAGCGCTGCTCCCAGGCTGGGGAGTTGCACCAGTCGACGGTTAAATATGCAACTGTACTATACTGTACAACTAAGGCCACTTATCAACTGAAGCGAAACGTTCATTCAAATGTTGATAGAGAGATAATGATCAAAGCAGTATTACATTTATTGCACTTCATTGTCTAAAAGATATTAAATCATTAGGCATTAATTGTAAATACGTTCCGTTTTTTATGTAAATTGTATCGTCTTCTACGACATTTCAAACCACAGCCCCTTAAGATACACTAGTAAAAAGTAATGGAAAAATCAACATAGATTACGTTTCTCCTCTTTGAAAAATAAAAAACGATTGATTTATATTGCAGACACTTATAAAGATAAAATTTCAAATAAACGTATTCGTAAATAATTCTTTAAAAATTGCATAAGTACAAAGCTATGTAAATGACATGTTTCAATTTGGCTCAAGTTCAAGATTTTTAATAAATATTTATTGAAGGTAAAATAATACACAACTCTAAAGACAAAACAAAAAAAACCTTTGTAGTAGGGTTTAGTATAAATTTCATAAATAAATATTAAAGAACCATCAATTTAAACTTCGTTCTTTTGTAAACAAGTGTATTGTTAAAACTCATGTTATTCATTTAAAAATAACATTGATATAGACATTATGGCTCGTTTGACAATAAAGCCTTAAAACCAATTTGTTTTAATCTATACCGATATTTGCTGGAAACATTGATGTACACCATAAATGGATCATTGTGACATTGTGATCATTTTGTCAAACAGCTATTGTAATATAACGTAAACGGTTGATTTGAAGCTAGAACCTTTGTGTTCAATCAATTCACAAAGCACTTAAAATTAAAAGCATTTATTAAAGAGATGCAAATACGCTGGAAAATAGCTACTAGTTTTTTAACCTACAGTAGATTATAGGCAATGAAATAAAATGTAATTACAGCAAGGCCTATATTATACAAGGCCTCTTTGTCAATAGAGTGCAATAACAGTCAAAACTGCCAATGGTTCCAGCAGGGACAGGGTTATTGGATCAATGAACTTCCACTATGACCTACAGGTTGGTATTTGCAGAACTGTTTGTTTACGAATGCAACTGTGCAGATCCCTTTGATATGGAATTACCAAAGTTCCAAGTTCAAAGTGTTAGCAAATTATCAACAAGGGAGGCGCCGGCGCTCTGTTTGATTAGGCAACGTTTGCCTGCTATACGCCTCAAATCATCCCTCCCAATTGTTGTCGATGAGTATTCGATAATTTGGCGCGAAATTCAACAACATTGAATAAGCGTTTCTAATGTTTTATTAGCATTAATTTTACTATTGATTTACCTTTATTAAATGATAACTGAAACGATCAAATATCGTTATGACTGAAATTAGTTCACGGTACGATATATCTATAATTTTATCTCGCTATTTATTAGGATTATAAATTTCCATCGTTTTTTATGACAAATTAGTTAAGATATTTAAAGTCTCAAGTCAGATTTATGGTTTCGATACTAATTAGTTCAGAAAGAGAATGTTTTAATATTTAAATTTTTGTTTAATTGTATTCATATGTGAAAATGTGCCAATAAAAAAATAGAAAGTTCAAATTATTTCAAATCGTTTCAAAGAATTTACTTGTCCAACGTCATAAATGGTTATTAAAAAACAATTGTGTAAAATGATGGTTGATTCATTTGTAAATTAGAGTAATAAAATCATGAAAACTATGTAAAATATATGTTGCGTTGACAAGTTATAGTTACATAAAAAAATTCCGAATATGGTCTACTAGTGCTCGACAAGAGCGCCTTACCGAACAATTATCCTGGAAAAATTCTTACACAGAATCCTTACTCTGCAACATTTTTATGTAAAAAAAAAATAAAATGTATCCTTGAGTTAAAATGTTACGTATTCAACAAACTTAATGGTTTAGGTGTTAAAGTGAAAACTGCATCTTCACAAATTTCTTGAATAAAAACAATGTCCATAAACTCAAATACCGCTTAAGTAAAGATCTGAACTTATCATTTGGCACACCCTATGCCAATACAAACGTACCTGGGGATGTAAAGGACTCTCTCCGCGACGACGAACCCGACGGTGAAGAAGATGTTGGCGGCGGGCAAAAATGGGACCACCAGCAGCAGCACGGCCAGCACCAGGGGGGCGGCGCGGGGGCTCTGTAGGCAACAAGGGGGCGAGATTAGATATAGGCTCAGCTGTATACATAAGGAATATTAGAACAACACTAGGGGGCGGCGTGGGGGCTTTAAGGGCAGACAAGTAAGGGAGATAATAGGGGTAACAGCTGTGTGAAATGTGGTGCGCAAAGTCTACATGGGAATGCTTAGATGGCATTTCATTAAGGAAAAGAATCCTTAGTAGAATACATGATGTAAAAAATATTCAAGGGTTTAGCTAAGAAAAGTTCAGAAAGAGTCGAAAATTAGTCACAGAGTTCCAAATTTTCGTCTTTTAGTATTTATATTGTTAAATATTTCACGCTCTTACGCTAAATTAATTGAGGGATAAAACACTCATCGGAATAAAAGATTTTTAAGAGGTATCTCTTTTTAAGAGCAGACCTCTTTTTTCTTTACTTTGCCCCGTCCTCATAGACTATTGATCTGTACGTGTATCGTATTAGACAAAGTAAGGGTATGTGCCGCTACAGTACAAGGTGAAAGGTACTGATAAAAGTCACTGGCAGAACGCGATTCGAACCCACAACGCCGCTACCATGGTCCCGAACTACGGCGTGCTAACCACTATGCCACCGACTCACAATGTAAATACTTGTACTGTAAAAATAAAACGGACCGATGAGCCACATTTTTGAAAATAATAGTTTAAACCAAGAAACCCTTTAAAAAGGTAAAAGCGTGGATGATTGTGGAATAAAACAAATTTTAAACTTGCTTATTACATTATTATGTTGTATTTTCTGTAATAATTAATGAACCGATAAAAAAGGCGCATTTAATTTTAACTCCCTTTCAAATCAGCGAATCAAACTAACAACAAGATATTTTATCTTTGATACGAAACACTATAAGTGCGCCTCACAGCAGCTGACAATAGAGATGATGTTGAAACTACATGAGCGAGTAATTATACTTGTTATCTAAGACAAACTGTAACAAGCCCTTTGTGGATTGGCTGATAAAGGTTAGGTGTCAAACGGCGGCAGACAGGTTAAGTAATACTAATGAAGCCCTCGGGAACTTGATTACGCGATCAAACACGTCTCCGACTGTCACCCCCCCCCCCCAACTCGCTCTGCACCACTACCCTCTCAGAACCCCTCCCCCGTCAAGACTCGGCGTCGCCTTGTCACTACGGTGTGCCGCCCGAGGCCGAGGGTCGGGACGTCGGGAGTCGCCTAATGACGCCTTCAGGTGGCGTGCGTGACTGCCTCCTTGTTCGCGACTACTTCTTTTGACAATGGAATTCAAGTTTTATTCAAGCCTGAACCAATTTGTGCAATCGTTGAACAGTGCACACGAGTGGGCATTCATCCACTTTGAAAAATGTTATAGTGTTGTTTTTCTTATAATTTTTAAAAGTAACCTTTGTGTGTTTTCTTTTCATTTTGTAAAACACCAATTACAATAATAATCTTTAATATAAGACAGTAAATTCTCATCTCTAATTAAAAAGTCTAATTAAAAAGTAATTAAAGTGTTTCTATCATCAGAATGTCAAATTTATAAACAATATATTATTTCTTCGTAAAAATAGTTGAGAGATACCATACCCATGTTCACAACAACACTGAACCCAAAAACATTGATAAAAATTAAAGTTTATCATTAAACATGGTATTATGTGAAGTATTATGTGAATTGGAATCATAAAGTAGTAACTTGCAGCCCCACTACCCACATAGCAACGGCCTTGCAGAGAGAGCCGTTGGAATAGCAAATACAATGCTATTTAAGTCAAGCTATTAGCAACGGCCTTGCAGAGAAAGCCGTTGCTAATAGGAAAGACAATGCTATCAAAGTCAAGCTATTAGCAACGGCCTTGCAGAGAAAGCCGTTGCTAATAGCAAAGACAATGCTATTAAAGTCAAGCTATTAGCAACTACCTTGCAGAGAAAGCCGTTGCTAATAGCAAAGACAATGCTATCAAAGTCAAGCTATTAGCAACGGCCTTGCAGAGAAAGCCGTTGCTAATAGCAAAGACAATGCTATCAAAGTCAAGCTATTAGCAACTACCTTGCAGAGAAAGCCGTTACTAATAGCAAAGACAATGCTATTAAAGCCAAGCTATTAGCAACGGCCTTGCAGAGAAAGCCGTTGCTAATAGCAGAGACAATGCTATCAAAGTCAAGCTATTAGCAACGGCCTTGCAGAGAAAGCCGTTGCTAATAGCAAAGACAATGCTATCAAAGTCAAGCTATTAGCAACGGCCTTGCAGAGAAAGCCGTTGCTAATAGCAAAGACAATGCTATCAAAGTCAAGCTATTAGCAACTACCTTGCAGAGAAAGCCGTTACTAATAGCAAAGACAATGCTATCAAAGTCAAGCTATTAGCAACGGCCTTGCAGAGAAAGCCGTTGCTAATAGCAAAGACAATGCTATCAAAGTCAAGCTATTAGCAACGGCCTTGCAGAGAAAGCCGTTGCTAATAGCAAAGACAATGCTATCAAAGTCAAGCTATTAGCAACGGCCTTGCAGAGAAAGCCGCTGCTAATAGCAAAGACAATGCTATCAAAGTCAAGCTATTAGCAAAGGCCTTGCAAAGAAAACCGTCGGCAAAGCAAAGACAATGCTATCAAAGTCAAGCTATTAGAATGACTTGAGCCTGTATCTCCTAAACTAAAAGTAAAGTCCTGTTTCTGGCACAGTTACTATAAAGTAGAAAATAAAAAGTAGGAAATACAAAGTACAAAATGTCCACCATTCCCACAACAATTAAGGCAAACGTAGTAAACAACAATACAGTTACAATCAAACCAAGAACACCAATACAACAAAACACCTTAAAATGAGAAAAGGACATTTTTTAAAGCCAACGAGTTCTTGTCAGGAATATTATCACAAAACAAAGGGACAGAGAGACGTTATTGAGCGTGTTCTAGGATATACATCTTATCTAGTTGAGTTACAAGACTCAAACCAATTATTGAGGAAAAATTCAGTTTATTTAAAACCTAACATGTGTGGACGTGAGCAAGTTATACGTGGAAGAAGTGAAGATAGTAGATATATAGAGAAGGTATGAGACAAGACGATAGAGACCCAGAAGTGGCATCAATGTTTCTTCGAATTTAATGTATAATTAAGCCAAAAAGGTTAAACCTTGAGAGGGCAAAACAAGGGAGATCTTTGATATTTAATATAATTAACTTTTACTGTTCTTAAAGCTACGTTTTTGTTTTCTATCTATTAGTTTTTTATTTTTTATTTGATTTTTTTTTGTTCCTTTAAATAGAGTTTAATAAAATGTTGAAAATAAGGTTATTTCTTCTAATTGTCTTATTAAACATTATACCTTTTTAGTGAAATAAAAATATTGTACTTAGACATATTGTACTCTCAGATTTAAGTATATGTCAGCCGAATTTGATAAAAGTTAATATAGCTAAGGCTGGTATACGCTTATATGGTAGTTGGCTAATGAATGGTATGATTATTATAAGGGGCATGCTGTCAGTGACAAATCATTCAACAACAAACTATGAGAAGGGGCCCTATTATACATGTCTAAAAATTTATAATGAATTACCCCTTCAAATAAGAGAACTAAACAATATTAATACATTTAAAAGAAAATTAAAAGAACATTTCCTATAATTGTGTCCCTATTTGATAAGCGATGTCGGGTGACCTAAGCTGTTCTCCCTCCATATCTTTTGTTCTTATTATTTTATAAAAATTTTATCTGATGATTATTGTACTTTTTTCTTAGTTTATAGATATTATTTGTTTTGCTTTTTATGTAGTGTTCAAATATGTATCTTTAACGAATAAAGATGACTAATGACTAATAACTTTGTATTAGTACTTATTGTACACCTTCGTTTATAAATGATACAAATATATAATATTAATTAACACATTTAGTTTCAAGTTTGACTGGACAAACCTCAAACTCGACGAGGAGCCGATACGCCAGGAGGAGGCAGCATGTGAGCAGCAGCCCGGTGGTGAGGTTGCGACAGTCGGCCAGTGACGTCACCAACGGGACGGAGCCCATCTGCCAGTCGTGGCTGAGGGTGGAGGGGCACAGCAGCAGCCACCAGTTGAACGCGGCCAGGTACCAGAACGTCAGCAGCCTGGGACAAACATTGGCACAAACATAAATTGTTATAGCTTGTGGTAGTACTCATAAGCTGAGTGTTACCATAAGCCATTTTCCTTTAAGGCATTACACTGTGGTTAGTTATAGAATGTCAACACTCGTTCGCTGAAGTACTTCGAATGACTATACGAGTTTTATAAATGACAGGATCACTAATCGAAATTTTATTATATAAAGCATGTCTAGGTTAAACCTTTACAAATTTTACCTGGTAATTCAGGTGTGTCATATTACACTTAATAGTTGTGCCAAGTATGAATATTCCGTACTTGAATTCTGTACCCAAAGTAATTTCAAAGATATAATCAATGAATAAAAAATTACGCTCATACAGACGGACGGAAAACGGCAAGAGGTGGGGCACTTGTTATATTGGATTGCTGTTTTGACCCCCTAAATATCCTTGTAAAGTTTGTAAAGGTTTCACAAAAGAAGAGGTTGTACAAATTGCTAGACACCCTGTTTTTTAAGACGATTCCATTGGTTTTTACTTATCAATCAAAAATAAGTTAAGGTATCGTCTTGAGTCAAATTGCTAATAAAAACTATAGACTATACAAGCGTTCAAAATTCAATCTGGCAATGCAGAACCCACTCATAAACCGAAATACGTTAATCACCCAAAAATTTTCGCCTAGACATTTTGTAGGATTTGTTATCTGTAGTTGATCTCTGAGACTAACACAATGGTGTATAAAAGTTTTTTTCCAAAACATTACTCACCGGACATGCAGTGAGGGGTGGAAGGCCGCGGGGTTGTCTTGGTTGGAGAACTTTGGAAGCGACCCCTGCAGCATGGCGACTCGGAACGCCAGCAACACGCTCGTCTGCAACACGGTCGACCATTATTGGAGGATCTCGTGTTATTGTCTATTGTTATTATAACTTTGGAAGCGACCCCTGCAGCATGGCGACTCGGAACGCCAGCAACACGGTCGACCATTATTGGAGGATCTCGTGTTATTGTCTACTGTTATTGTAACTTTGGAAGCGACCCCTGCAGCATGGCGACTCGGAACGCCAGCAACACGCTCGTCTGCAACACGGTCGACCATTATTGGAGGATCTCGTGTTATTGTCTATTGTTATTATAACTTTGGAAGCGACCCCTGCAGCATGGCGACTCGGAACGCCAGCAACACGGTCGTCTGCAACACGGTCGACCATTATTGGAGGATCTCGTGTTATTGTCTATTGTTATTATAACTTTGGAAGCGACCCCTGCAGCATGGCGACTCGGAACGCCAGCAACACGGTCGTCTGCAACACGGTCGACCATTATTGGAGGATCTCGTGTTATTGTCTATTGTTATTATAACTTTGGAAGCGACCCCTGCAGCATGGCGACTCGGAACGCCAGCAACACGGTCGTCTGCAACACGGTCGACCATTATTGGAGGATCTCGTGTTATTGTCTATTGTTATTATAACTTTGGAAGCGACCCCTGCAGCATGGCGACTCGGAACGCCAGCAACACGCTCGTCTGCAACACGGTCGACCATTATTGGAGGATCTCGTGTTATTGTCTACTGTTATTGTAACTTTGGAAGCGACCCCTGCAGCATGGCGAGTCGGAACGCCAGCAACACGGTCGTCTGCAACTCGTTTGACATTTCTTCTTCCTTTTTATACTCATTTTCAAAAAGGTTGTACGTTGATAACCGAAAAACCATGGACCAAAATGGTGGTGTTTTATAGTAATAGGGATGATTTGAGTTCTTGGTATGACAAAGGGTTTTTAAATTCAATGTAACGGAGGTGAAAAATGCAAAAAATATGGGGGTATACTAATAGATCATTTTATCATAGTTTTACAGAGCACAACGCTACAAATAAAAAATCTCTCCTCTAACGTAGCGCAGCACTTAAAAGAAAACGTTAATCATAAAATACAAGTCACTAAGTGTATTAAAGTGTATCGAGCAAAAAAGCTCGATATGGGAGAAACTGTTTATTTGCAAAAACACGTATTTTTAGCGAATTTCTCATAGGGAATAAGCTATTACCGTAGGTCTCATGGTAAGACTTAAGCCCGGGACCATGTTACATTTTAGTTTTGAGGTGCCCAGAGACCAAAAATAATAGTGATTAAAATTTATATATATATATATATATATGTATATATATATATATATATATATATATATATATATATATATATATATGTGTGTGTGTGTGTGTGTGTGTGTGTGTGTGTGCATATATGCATATATGCATATATGTGTCCCTAGACACGATAACTCTCGTAAAAATGGTCCGATCGACAACAAATTTGGTAGAGATGTGTAATCCTACGTTTATTCGGCAGAGTTCGAAAACCAGACATATCGACCTACCGGAAGGGGTAGTTTTGGGGGGTTTTGTACCCCAAAAATGGGTTTTTTGCATTTTTCATACGTAAATTTAAAAAATTTTAAATTTTTATTTTGACCATTGGATTTAGCTAAAACACACAATTTAGTATTTTGAAGCTTTGCTCTATCTCCATTGGTTATCGAGATATTACAAAGTCTAAAGACAGTACATTGTCTTTTGGGGGTCCAATGTTAATCTTATGGAGAATAAGGATGTGTTAATATTTCACTTATTAACCAATATTTTTGGATGAAACTTGGTATTTAGCTTCATTTGGTTGAGATTCATCCATTTAAGGTAAAAAATCTTGGTTTTTGTACTTATCATGGCAGCAAACCTGCATACTCTTTTCCCATGTTAATCATATGGAGAATGGGCAAATTCTTTTATTTATGGACAGATATTGATGAAACTTACTATTTGGCTTTATATGGTCGAAATAAATTTTTTCTATGCTAAAAAAATACTTTTAGTGTCCCCCATGGCAGCATACCTGCATACTCTTTCCCTATATTTATCTTAAGGAGAATGGACATTTATTTCCCTATTTATGAGCACGTGATGAAATTTTGTTTACAAGTTTAGCTGGTCAAAATTAATATTAAAAATTTGGAAATACGCAGGTCTGCTGCGACGGGGGGTATTTATATTTCTTACAGTAAGGGAAAGATATAGGTTTCAAGGCTGATTAGAGATTGTCTTCTGTTATTGTAACTTTTAAACGTTGTATTAATTTAAGTGAATTACATTTGTCTTTAGAAAAAAAATATGTTTTTTGTACAAATAATTATAGTATAAATCTTTTTTTACAACTCGGAGTATTATAACAAATCTGCACCTTTTAATTTTTATTATCTTTTGCATCTTTTGAAAATTATAAATATTTTTTTAATAACTACAGTAAAATGTAGTTGTAAAAATAAATTTATTATACAATAACGTATAATATAAGTTATTCATGCTTCAAATTGTTCAGAAACTAAAACTGGATAGTCTAAAAATTGACTTAAAAAATAAAAGCATCATTCATACGAATCATCTGTTTACATATTTACATCTGATAACTGACGCGATAAAATTTCTTTGAAATCAACATTTGCACTTTACGTTAAATAAACAGATTATGATAGTCCAAACACATCTAAAAGTTTGTTTAAAACCAACATTTTTCCGGGAACGAAGGTAACAACATTTTATTTTTCAGGAAAGTATATAAAGGAAGCCAGCAAAGTAGAACATGTTGGCTTCACTCGCGGCACGGTTACCCTTGACACGCCGCCAACCCAACTTTATCTCAAAAGCAATGACGTATAAAATGCAACGTTAAGGTTTCTTGATGTTCACAAGCCACAACGTGTTTAAGTCACAAAAGTGTTAAAGTAAAAAAATTCTTAGTTGAAATATAATTCAAATAATGCATTTACATCTAATGTTTAATTTAAATTCTAAGATTCTTAAGTAGCATAAATAAAATATATATAACGGAAATATTTTCCGTGAAAATTTTCTTACCGTTAGTAATATTTTTACTGATCTTCTAGCGAATGCCACACTTTCTTTGTTCCAATGTGCTTCTGAAAGTGCCCTGAAAATGGAAATAATGATGTAAACTGTGATAATAACAACATTCTATAAATAAACAAACTAGTTATTGTTTTTTTTTCTTATTGCTTAGCGTAATATATTCACACATTTAACAGATTTTAGTTCACTCTTTAGGGCTACTATAAATAAATTATACCAAATAAGTAAATACCAGAGTACCCTTTTTGTCATTTTTTATTTATACTAATACGTATTTCGGCTCTTAGGCCATGATCACAGTATTAAGTAAACATTTTGTATGTAAACAAATTGAATAAAATTGACTATTGATAACATCTGACAATTTTGAAATTATTTTGACCAAATTTGGAACAGTTGGTTTTTTATATTTAACTATATTTCTTTCTTAAACTTTCAATTTTCTGATATATTGGATTTACTTTCTGCATTTGCATTATACTTAATATATTTGCATGGTTTTCTTGGCTATTTAAATAAATATGTAGATCTTCTTTTATATTCATTTATATATATATATATATATATATATATATATATATATATATATATATATATATATATATATATATAGTATACTGGCACAGATATTTAGACGATGTGTTGTGCCTAATCAGTGGAAATGAAAACGATTGCAACAATCTTTTGATTTATTTAAATTCAATTTCTAACAGTTTAAAATTCACTATGGAAATCCAAAACGAGGGAATAAATTTTCTTGATTTAACAATAAACAAAGAAAATAATAAACACATATTCAAAATCTATAGAAAAGAAACGCAAACAGATCTAATTATACCTAGCAACTCAAATAACCCATGGCAACACAAAATGGCGAGTTTTCATTTTATGGTGAATAGGTTGTTAAAGATACCAATGAATAAAAATGACTATGAAAATGAAAAAAAGATTATAAAGCAGATAGCAATAAGAAATGGATACAAACCCAACTTAATCGACAAACTTATCAAGACAAAAAATAAAAGCAAGAAAGAAGATGAAAAAGACCAAAAGAATGAATATCTATGTGTTCCCTATAGTTCTATTTTAAACAAACCTCTAAGAAAAACTTTTCAAAACACAAACTCAAACTAAGCTATAGAACTAGGAATAACTCATTTGAAATGATTCGGAACATGTCAAGTGGTTATCAAAACAAGAAAAGGACAAATTTGAAAAATCAGGCATATACAAGATCACATGTAAAGAATGTCCCAAATACTATATAGGCCAGACGGGAAGAAATTTCAAATGCCGGTATAAAGAGCATATTCAGGCCATTAAGTCCAATAATTTAACAACTCAGAGATCGATGTTCGCTGAACATGTACTGGAATCAGACCATGAATATGGAAAAATAAGTGAAAGTCTAGAAATTTTAGATTTCGAAAAGAAAGGTGAAAAAATAAATATAAAAGAAGATCTACATATTTATTTAAATAGCCAAAAGAACAATGCAAATATATTAAATATAATGCAAATGCAGAAAGTAAATCCAATATATCAGAAAATTGAAAGTTTAAAAAAAACATAGTTAAATATAAAAAAACCAACTGTTCTAAATTTGGCCAAAATAATTTCAAAATTATCAGATGTTATCAATAGTCAATTTATTCAATTTGTTTACATACAAAATGTTTACTTAATACTGTGATCATGGCCTAAGAGCCGAAATACGTATTAGTATAAATAAAAAATAACAAAAAGGGTACTCTGGTATTTACTTATTTGGTATAATATTCACACATATATGACGTAACTTGGATATGACTATTTTAGATATTGTCATGATCACAAATCACCATTTACAAGGAGGAAATAAAAAAAAATATCAAAATATACCATATTATTAATTGCATTTAATAATATAGTGGAAGTAATCATTTACGTTAGAATCAATAGGAATGTTGAATTAACATTAATAGGTCCATACAAAATGTTTATTGTCTGAAAATATACAAATTTTCCATCCATTATAGAACTGTTTATAACAGTTTTTTCCCCTCAAATTTCCTGATATAGTTTTCCTTGTATCAATTTAATCTCGTTTCTATTTATTATCTAATATGTCCCTTTGTGAAATAAACTTGCCATTGCCAACGAAAAATTCAAATAGAGTTATATTTACATATTGATATTAGGTCTAAAACAGTTAAAGTTCGGGGAACATGCCCACGGTTTGTACATATTATTTATTAGGAGTCTAAAATGACGGGTTTTATTTGGACAAACAAGTTTTATTATTGCCAAATTCAGCACATATTGATAATAAAATGTCAAACTCATTTACTTTAATTAGTTATGCTAATTGTTTAACTATGCTAATATTTACTTGTAATATTGGTTACAATTAAGTGTAAATCGAATATCAATGACGCGTTTACCGTTAATTTCTTAATCCGACGATTTTGAAGTGTACAAATCATTTCATTATTAAAAATTTGCAAATACTTTTTGAATCGGAAGGTTCTCGGTTGAAATTAAGGAAATATTTTTACAAAATTTGATAAATCAAATCATTCAAAATTCTTACACTAGGCTTTTATCTAAATTATTTGGCAGGGAAATCGACTGTTAAAAATTGAATGTGTTTGAAGTTAATCAATCCATAAAGTTTTATTTGTAAGATTTTAACGCTGAGTATAATTTTTATGACTGTCATTTCGATCCGGTTAGCCATTAAAGGTTGTTTTTCGGCATTACTTTCAATTACTTGATGGATCCCATTTGATATAAATAAATCCGTGTGTGCATTTAATGTTTTCAATGCTTTCTAGGCATCTATGTTTCAATAGTATATGGACGCCCTTGGATGTGCTATAAATAATCTATTTTTAAAATAGCTATCTCTTTTTAAGTTTGCAAAATTTACTTCATAAAATAAATATGAAGCCGTTGTGGCCGCAGTACTGCCTACCGTCGGAGGTGCGGCAAGGAGCGGTGCAGGTCGTAGCCCAGGTTGACCAGGAGCACCGTGACCCCCGTCTCCTTGGCCAGCATGGAGAGACCCGCCAGCAGGCAGCTCCACGCCGCGCCGCCGCCGCGCCACCGCCACCCCTCGCTAGGGACAACGGCAACAGTGCACCACAGTGGCAACAACCACGAAAACCGACAACCGACAATACACAGAACATTTCCATAAAAACACAAACTTTCAGAAACCATTTGGGGAAGAGGAAATGCTAGTTGTAAACATTTAAGAAAGTCTGTAAAATAACATGAAAGGAGTACTTTGCTTCCCTACAGATAAAAAGTAAACCCATAATAATAATATTGAAAATCTGGCATTCTTCGGGTTTTTGTGAGTATTTTGGGAAAACTGAGGGAAAATTTTTCCCTCAATGAGACAAATTTGCGCTTTACTTCCTTAATACACATAAACTATCGTACAATGTGTTAAATTTCATGGTACATTGATAAAAACTATCAACAAAGGAAGAATTCGAACGCAAAAAATCGCTAATACAAGTATATGGTTCGGTAGTGCGTAGCCACCCCTTTGCTAAGGACTCGCACATTACAAGTTAATCAGCAAAAAACCCACAAATAATATTGTAAGTATTATATGGTGGTCATATAATAGAAAATAAATAACAATTACTTATAAAACGTTGTATTATAAAACTATGTGCCTATATATAAGCAACAAATGTCTTTGAAAATCTGTTTCACCAGTGTGAAATCTTTTGGTGTTAATTGCAATAACTATCAATTAAACAGCTATCGTTAAAAATCGTTAGCAACAATCAGAGTAATTTGTGAATAGATGGCAATAAATTAACAAAAACCAGACAGTTTTTACTTGTGGTTCATTTAAATTGCAGCAATTTACCAATTTTAAATATACTTAATAATATCAGTAAAATACCCGAATGTTGGGTTTGTGTTGATCAATACTTACTCGTGATATATGAGGAAGGAGAGGAGGAACAGGAGGCAGGCCAGGACGTCGGCCCGGCCCACGATGCCCGCCACCTGCAACACAGAGCGTCCAGTGATATATGAGGAAGGAGAGGAGGAACAGGAGGCAGGCCAGGACGTCGGCCCGGCCCACGATGCCCGCCACCTGCAACACAGAGCGTCCAGTGATATATGAGGAAGGAGAGGAGGAACAGGAGGCAGGCCAGGACGTCGGCCCGGCCCACGATGCCCGCCACCTGCAACACAGAGCGTCCAGTGATATATGAGGAAGGAGAGGAGGAACAGGAGGCAGGCCAGGACGTCGGCCCGGCCCACGATGCCCGCCACCTGCAACACAGAGCGTCCAGTGATATATGAGGAAGGAGAGGAGGAACAGGAGGCAGGCCAGGACGTCGGCCCGGTTCACGATGCCCACCACCTGCAACACACAGTCTCCATATGGTCGGGCTACGTATTTTGTAACTTTAATAAATTTTTTTACACATCTTTTAGTTTGTTTATTACACACATTCAGGCCAATAAAACATTTCGCTACTAAATAATAAGAAAACCGATTATAATGCATATTGATTTAAAAAACGAATAGAGCCTTAAACTTTGCAAATCCGTCAAACCCTTGTGGAACAAACAGGAAAACAGATTGCTAAGTAGCAACTAAGGTGGATGCAATGAACCCGGAGACATTAGCGGTGGTTGTAGACAACATTCACAATCGCGAACTGCTGACAACGATGAAGAGCCGATAGATCCCATGTAAATCGCCCAGTACAAGTCTCAGACAAACTGTCCAAAAGGTATTTACCTTACTGTCTTAAATATATAGATTTATTTATTTATCTAATGTGTAAAGTGTGTGTAAAGATGGATGGGCTACTGAAAATTAATATATGAATTAAAATGATAAATAAATAAAGGGTAAACTAATCTTGACTCGCTTGGCTTAATGCAAGAGGTTAAGGATCGGGATTGAACAAACACAAATGTAAGTAAAACATATGTTTAATAAACACCATAAACTTAACCTAATAAATGAGATTGCCCTTCAATGATTCAATACAGTATGATCCAAATCTCACAGAAGCGCTGGAGTCCTTTGTTATAGTTCAAATCACAAATCGTAGTTTCACTGGATCCGGATTACCGAAAGTCTTTACACCTTTTGTCTCTCAATGAGCTCTTTGGTCGAAATATTCGTCACCAGAAATTCAAAAGGACAATATTTATAATTATATTTACATTTACAAGTGATCTATGGAGTTCAGAGTCCTATGCTTTAGATCAGTTTTATTACTTAGATTATATTTACAACCGTTCGTAAAAAATCAGTAATTAACTATAACCATCGAATAAATTGATTTAATTATACTGATTAGGTTCCCAATAAACATAATGTTCATTAAAATATTTAGGACCTCTAACCCAGTATGAGACACATTTACTTCAGTTAGATAATAACGGAAACAAAGACCTAATGTCAATAATAAAATGATCTGTATAAGAATTAATATAAGCTATCTATTTAAAAGTAATATTTACAAATGAATATCCCACGTGCTGTTTCCCCCTGTGTTCTAGTCCCTACAATCGTTTTATTTAATTAGTTTATTTAAACTGTGATTTTTTGTATCCTCTCTTTCGCTTTAATATTAGCAACGATTAAATATTGAATTTGAGTTCTGTTTTTACCGTTGACTTTGCTTAAATTAGTTTTGGGCCTTTTCTCACAATTTGGAGGGCACATACCCTAATCATCCGGCGGGTGTTTTCCTGGGCGCGGCGACGTTGTCCACCAAGGGATGATCCTCCGGGACGGTGGTCTCGAAGATGGAGCCCCCTGGTGTGGTCGTATGGCTGCAACCCTTGTCCGTGGATGCGGTGTTGGTAGGCCGCCTCCGCTCCTGGGTGGTCCTCCGGGCCGTCTGGTGATGTCCTCTTTGGTTTCCGAAGTCCGTGTTGTGCAGTGGGACGCCGTCGAATTTTGGGAGGGAGTAGGAAGATTTGTCTCCAAAGATACGATGAGAGTTGATCTCCGTGTTTGAGTTTCTTCGTTGAAGTACTTGATGTTTGCAGTAAGTGAAGTCTTCGTTGTTCGGGGTGATGGATGTTGGAGTCTTGGAGATAGGCGGTTCGGACGCTGGGGGTGGCTTACTACCTTGTCCCGCAGGTTGATCCTCTCCAAATCCTAACTTCTTCCAGACTAAAATCTCTTCTCTTCCTTTTCGGTCGCTCGGCACTCGCTTCCCCTTCCCTAAAATTTTGTCATCCCCCACGAGACATCACATTAGCCAATCAGTGGATTTTCTGACCACGCACCTTATTTTGATTTGCCGATGATGTCGTCACCGTTAGTTGTCCCCACGGGTGACCATCATGGCGGCGTGATGCAACGTTGACAAGTTTCTAATTTCGTTCTCGTGGGAATGAAGGTATTGAACTTATATCGTGGCGCATTTTATCACGTGCCACTACTGTTACAGTTCGCGGTAATCCGCCATTTTGGTTCCCAGCAACAGTATACCTAATTTTTATGAAATGTGATTTGCTGTGTCGTTGTCTGGGTCTCTGTAGGCCTACTGACTAACTAGAATTATAATTTACATTTGAACAAATACTTTACAAATGAATAACAAGAATTATCTTAAATCCTCTTAAAGTCCTTTCTTACATTTATGGTGGGATATTAATTTACTACCCGATTGTTCTTTAAAGTGATATTTTCGATATAGGAGCGAGGAGAGATTCTAATGTAAAAGATCAGAATATTTTAAAAGATGATTTGAAGTCAATGGCCTCTACGTGTAGAATAAAAACCAGCCCACAGGAGTCTAAATAAAAACGGACCTTTTTTCGTAGTAACCGGAATCCTATTTTAATATTGTCCATAAATAACTTATTTCCAACAAAATACTCTGTAAAGAAAGAGGTCAGAATTGTGTATCGAATGAGTTATATCTGTTATGCCTTCCCAATTAAATGCAAAGTGGAAGTATTATGAGCAATACAGTCATTAAAGATTCTGTTGCCCATCCAGTAACCACCTGTTTTATAATAATAGTAAAAATGAAATGAAAATGTTAGATAATATCTTTGTATATAATATTTAGCGGAAAACTATCTTTTTTGTTGGGAAATATATTACTAAAGCCTTTAATAAGCGAAATTAAATGCTTTAAATATACATTACAGAGAGGGAATGTTGTAAAAATAGTATACCGATTTAAATGTCGAGATTTTGGATCTGAAACGTATTCAGTGAAATATTCTAGTTGTATCGGAAGGGTTGTTGTCCATTCTATTTGCACCAGGCAATATATAAAAGTTCAATAACAGGAAAATAGACTGATTACATTTTAACATAAAATATTTATCCTACGTATTGGATGATAAATCAGTCAGATAATACATAACGTAGGTCGTTTCTAAATTAATAATCAATAACACATTTAATATTTGATGTACATTTTTATTAATTACATTTTAAATAATTTTTATTTCCGTCTCTGACTAGTCGACCTATTAAAACTTTAATTTGCATAAATTAATGCAAAAGCAATGTTTGTCTGCAACAAATTAAATTTCTACTAACTTAGTATAATTGTTTAGATATTGGTATTCGTCATAGCTTGCTGTCTCTAATAAAAGTTCGATAAAAAGTTGCCGATTGTGAGATATTTGAATTATAAATTTAAAATACCCACCATTTTGTGAATACACAAAGGTAATAAATAACTTTACTTCTGAAAATGAATATTGGTGTGATGAAGGTTCATGCCAAAAATATTAACCTAAGAGTCATCTTCACCCTTGTAAAAACACTGAAAACATGCACCCGTATTCCCGTTTTTCAGGCGGTGTTTTTGCATATTTATTGGTAAAATGTATGTTTCATTGTAGATTAAGGTTAGGTCCCTCTTATCTGGTATATGAGTAAAAATTAATGGTATAAGTAAAAAAATCTTAAAAGTAAGGAAAATCAAGTTATTTTGCGACTTCACAGAAAGTAATTTTTTAAGTTTTCAAAATTTTTAGGTATGAGGGACAAAGAAAACTAACAGGTCTCGTACCAAGAGGTGGTCAATCGAGACGACGAGATATGTATGTATGATGTATGTATGTAAAAACTTGAATTATTAAAAGATTTTTTTCAACAGCCTGTATATCTATCTCATGAATTTTTATTTGATATTATTGATATTATATTGAGGACAGTTGAGAAGTCACAATTTAGTACGATTATTATGTTTAGTTGTCAATTAGAACCCTCAAATTTTTTCACTAAAATTACTTAAAGTAAAACGAATACAATCAGGATTTTTATTTGAGATGCCGATGAATAGGCCGATGAATAGTATATCAAAGCTTGAATGGGTATCAAAGTGTCTTAATAATAATAATAATAATAATAATAATAATAATAATCTTTATTCCTCTCAAAAACATATTTACAATAAACAAGAAAACAGCTTGGAATTTCTAGCCATCTTACAAAGTTACGATGGCTAGCACAACAGAAAAAATAATCAAATGTTTTATTTATTAATAAATAATAAATCTTGGATTCCCTCTGTGATACCATCTAAAATGGAAATAATCTTGGTTTCAAAGGGACCTTAATTAGTTTCAATTTAATATTTTCGAAATGCGTGTAAACATTTCTTATTGAATAATTATTGTTGGAACCTTTGTGAGGGAAATCACTTAGTAGATGTCTCTATTATTTGCTATGTTCATTATTATAATACAATTACTGACAGAAATGATTAAATCTTTGTTTTATAGCACGATAGTAAACATTGGTCAAGGTATATACTAATTGTGAAATCAAGATTATATCATTTAATTAAATTTTATATTACAGTATAGATAATATAAAATAGCTTAGAATGTACGAAGATATTTTCACTCTACATATTATGAAAAGTTTTAATAAGACTAGTTGAACATTTATATTTAACAAGTGATTTAAAATTATATTTAAGGCTCTGAAGGTGCACTAAACGTTAGTTTCAACTTCAAGTTTTGGAGAACTTTTATTTGCTTACTTTGTGATTCCGAGGGGTAGTAAAAGAAAAACTTGTTCTGTTTGTTTTGCTTTTCACTTTAGGGCGAGGAAGAAAGTTTGTACCAGAAACTCGGTGGCAAAGAGGAGAACTACAATAATACTGTAGCTAGTTTCTCATATTTTTTATTTTTTTATTTAGAAGATGTTATTATTCATTTAGGTTGCAGAAGAATGTTTTGTAAACGTTTATACAAATAACGTTGACTTAAAACTGATAAAACACCAACTAATTTTTACAAGTAGAATCATATTGTTGTGTAAATCAACGTTATACATCAGTGATGTCATCTAGCTTGATTATTTGTGCAGTGTGCTCTCAACCATTAGATCAAAATTAGTCAGGTTTCTTAAGAAAGTAAAAACAAGTACAAATTACAATACAACATGTTTCCAATTTTGATTAGCAGTTTGTCTGTATGTAACGTTGAATTACATAGTAATTTTTAATAATTTGAGTTGCAGGGTTTAATTATTTTGTATGTTTGTACGCCAGTGGTTTATGTATTATTATTTTTTACGTTTTTACGGAGACCAGTTCAAACCCTGATCTTGATACAATCTAACTTCGATCAGTTGTTTGATAGCATCATTAATTAATGACATAAGGAATCTGGATCCAAAATCGAACCTTTAAAAAGTTATTAACTTTTCTCACGACAGAACCGGCAACCTTTGAATTCAAAGTCAATCACTATAACCAATCATATACACAGCCTGTTAATAAATAGAAACTAAAATTTTACACAACTGTTCGTACTACTAATATACCATGTGGTTTCAATTAAGTTCAATACCTGCTCTATAACCATTAAGAATATTATATTTTTAAAAGAAATGCAAAAGGAATTTTTAAGAAGATGTATTTTTAAAACAGTCAATTGATTCTTTACATTTTTAAATTAAACAATTATTTCTATCATTTTTGAGGTGGCTATCATGTTGTTTTAACATTAATAGATACTAAAGGGGGTTTTTGATAGATGATTTTAATTTGCTAGCACTTGAAATTTATAAATTGGGCGTAGTATTTTGGACCAGTTTCAAATCTGATTTACTGACAATGAAATACATCGATTAAATACTTTTTCCTTGAATTCTACTGAATCAAATCTGGCTTCGCAAATAAAATATTTACCAAGCGCTACAAATCCTGGATTTCAAAACTGTTGAGTAATATCGGTCAAGATTGTATCGTTAATATTCGTTCAGCCATCCATACGGTTCTATTCTTTCGAAATGAAACTAAATTTATATGTAGGATGAATTAAGAACTATGAAGATTTGATTAAATTTCTATTTATTTAGTAAACAGACTCTAGGTATTTCCATTGTTATTATAATCTATAATATGTACTTTATGATCCATCCATAAAATATAGGGTGTCCAGCACCCTTTACAAACTTTACCAGATGATTCAGCAAGTCAAAATAAAGAAAAAAGTTAATTTCATAAACATATATCCTAAATTGCTTCGTAAAGCCGCTAGCCCCATTTTTATTTTTTACACTTAATAATTTTTATTTTTATAAAGTGAAGTTGTAATGAATTCATATTTGGCATGTACCTTTATCACACAAATGGTCGTTTTCAGGAAAAATAATAATTTTTCCCTGATGTGTATTATTGAAATGGCGGTCATTAAAAATTTGTTGTAACTATGCAGTTTAGGTGCCACCTCTTAAAAATCTAAATTTTTTTTCAAACTGCCCGAAATAACTCCCTGATTTTGAAAATGATTGTTTTTTCGTGGAAAAAGTCGGAAAATGCCGGAAATCGGAAAAAACGGAAAAACATTTTTCCCTCCAAAATTGGTCGAGTGTGTATTCAAAATGACGGTGAAATAGAGCTGAACACAAATATGCAAGAATTATCAAGATCCACAATTAACCAAGTTATCGCCGGAAAAGCGGCATGGTAATAAAACACCTGTTGTAGGGGCCTACCTTGCTATCACGTGTTTCTTCGGATCACATGTTTTGGCGGCGAAAGTGGCGCGCGAACTGTCAGTTACTCAGTTGATCGTTAGTAGCCAACTGATATACACGTGCAATTGACGAACGTGCAATGTGCGACGAAAGTTGTAAATTGTTATTTATGAAAGCGTGTGCAATGGACGTCAGTGATGTGATTCAGTTTCTATGTAATCACGGCATCCTCAAGACATCAATAAAGTGTTATCGATGTGGTAGTGAAGTAAAAATCTGCACTAGTGACTTATCATATCTATTCCTTAATCAAGTATCGAAAAGAAAGCAGAAGAAGGAGAGGTGTGACACCAGAGTGTCTGCAAGGCCTGGGTCACTTTTTTAGAGGAGTCACCTTGATGTTGACAAGGTGTGGCGTATGTGCGCAGTCCTGCTGCATTTGAAGCCGCCACGCCAACAGTTCATCAAGGAGGAGCTCGGAGTCGCCAGCCATACCATTTTGGATTGGTACTCCTTCTGCCGCGAGGTAATTATACTTCATAAAGTTATAGGCTAATTTTTTTTTACAGGGTCTATTTGGATTATTTATAACCATATCAAATGGTGATCTCCAGGACACGATTGAAGAGTGCGACCAACGGTAGCCATCTTTCTTCGTTGCCATGGTAACGATTGTCGTTGTTGCTATGTCGTTGGTGATATGTATTGCCATGACAACCGTTTGAAATAGAGCCATCCTATTGGCTAGTAAATCCTGCATTATCAACGACAGTTGGCCATATTTACTATGATTACTACCTTTACCTTTGATAGGGCATATACAACTTGGCTTTCATTGTTTTAGGTGTTTGTCGATGATGCCTTCAAATGCAGCAGGAAGTTGGGCGGTCATGGGAAGGTGGTGGAAATTGACGAGGCCAAATTTGGCAAATCCAAATACCATCGTGGCCGTTACCTGAAAGGACAGTGGGTCTTCGGGGGGATTGAACGGGGAACGAATAATACATTCCTCGTCCCCGTGGAGAAGAGAGATGCCAAGACACTGATTGGCATCCTGGAGGAGTGAGTCCTTCCCAACACACAGATAATGTCAGATTGTTGGAAGGCATATGACAATATTCCGGACAAAACACTCTTCTACCACTTCACAGTTAACCACAGATGTAACTTTATTGACCCCGACACCGAGTATCATTGAGTGTCATTGAGTATCAAACTTTGTGGACCCCGACACCGGCGCCCATACGAACACCATCGAGCGCACATGGAGGGACGTCCGATCTACCATCCCTCGCTACGGTGTTCGCAAGGAGCACTTGGTCGGCTACTTGGCCGAGTACCAGTTAAAGCAGAGGTACGAACGAAATGAGCGACTGCACTACTTCTTCAAGGCAGTCGCTTCTTTGTACGTACTGAAGCCACTAACTGGGGAACAGCAATAAACAAAGTTACCTATTTCTAACCCCATTTTCTTTTTGTTGTTCATCTTTGTTACCTTTTTTATATTTATTTTGTACACTATATATATTTTGTTAGGTAGTGAAAGTTACCTATTTAAAACCCCATTTTCTTTATGTTGTTCATGTTTGTTCCTTTTTTTATTTATTTTGTACAATATATATGGTTTGTTAGTTAGTGAAAGTTACCTATTTCAAACCCCATGTTCTGTATGTTGTTAATGTTTGTTACTTTTTTATATTTATATAGTACAATAAATATTTATAATATATTGTACTACTATATTGTCTATATTATATTATGGTAACTGTTCAAACTTTTATAATGAAAATTCACATTTTTATTCATTAACATGCGTTTATAGTTTTGTCTAATTACCCTATGATAGCATACATTCCCACGTCATTTATAGTACCCGCTCAAACCATTTGAAAAAAAACCTTTTCCGGCGATAGCTTCGTTATTTGTGGGCATTATTTGTAAACAATTTCGAAAGTCACCATGGCCTTTTTAAGGTTCGAATAGCTGCATCCACATTTTTAGTAACTTTTCTAAAAGACGACTATTCCTATTTCTTACACGCTGTCAATGAAGGTTATAATCGAAAAAAAATAAATAAATCTAGAATGCTATTTTGTTAGTGAAAAGTACTTTTATTTGGATTGATGGTTACTGTTTGATTTTGCTGTTGATAGTAAGGTCAGGGAGAACAGCATCCACCAGCAAAGAGATTCGTTTGTCTGGCAGGCCGTCCTCAATTAATTTCGATTGTCATCCGGCCATCTTATGTTCCTAACACCAAAGTTCTAAATCTTACTATGAAATTCCCAGACTCCGTCTCTTTAGAGTTCCAAGGAATGTGTTAAACATAAGCAGCTGAAGGTGGCCGTTCGAGATCTCACCCAACAAAACAGGAACAAATAAAACTACACATACGTTTAGCAGGAGAAAATTGTTGTTTTAGAATTGGTTGTTGTTTATTTATTTATTTATTTATTTATTCCAACGGATTACACCAATAGTACAATTTAAATGGCAAGGTAACAGTGGACAGCCTCAAGATGGACATAACAAAGACATGACTACTCCTAAAAATAATAACAGTGCCTTAAAGCGACAAGACTAGTAATATATAACATTAAGTACCGTAACAACAACAAGTTAACAATAACAGATAACAATAAATAAGTGAGTGATAAATTTGAATAACAAGGTAATAAATGGACAGCCTCAAGATGGTCATAACAAAGACATTACAACTCCTAAAAATAATTATAATAATGACTTAAAGTACAAGACTAGTAATTATAACATTAAAGTATCGTAGAAACAACAACAAATACAGTAACAGATAACAATAAATAAGTGAGAGAAAACAAACGACAATAATTAAGTGGACAATAACAACCGACAATAAATAGTAATTATAATAACAATAAGCAAGACTATAAGCTAGATCAGTTTTTTCACTTTGTTTTTAAAGGACTGCTCAGACTCAAAGAAGAAGTCCAAATGGGTGGCTGCTTCACTTCCAGTTCTAATAAGCCGGGAGAGACTACTGTGGTAGGAATAGCTGGTTGGAAGATAGCGCCTTCTGAAGATGGTCCTAGATCTGGTCCCTTTCGATGAGATGAAGTCGATATTGCTCAGTAGTCCTGGGCAGTCCAGGAGGCCATTGACCAGCTTGTAGAGGGTTACAAGATCTACATGTCGACGTCTCAGCTGCAATGGTGAAAGATCGAACACAGCCTCAATCTCTTCCACAGGAGCAGTCCTATAGGCATATCCCAACTTGATACCCAGCCTCCTGATGAATCTCAGTTGAGCTCCTTCGAGTAGTTCTATGTGATTCATTTGGTAGGGCGCCCAAATAACGGATCCATATTCCAAAATAGGACGCACAAGCATCTTAAACAGGACTACAATTGAGGAGATGTGAAGTCTCTTGTGGACCGAAAGATGAAGCCAAGAAGAGGCTCGAGCAGTGACCTGATGAATATGCTCAGCCGGAGACAGTGAAGGTGTCATTATCACACCAAGATCTCTAACACTATCAACTCTTCTCAGGATGTTGTTTTTTAGCATATAATCATAGAATGTTATAGTAGTGCCACGCTTGAAGGAGATAACAACACATTTTGAACCGTTAAGATCCATAGCATTTTCGCTGCACCAAATGTCAATACTGTTTAGGGAGTTTTGAAGGTCCAATGCACCAATATCAGAATTTACCCTTTCAAAAATCTTCATGTCATCAGCAAACATGAGAAAGTTAGATGAAATGACTCCGCCAATGTCATTCATGTAAAGATTGAATAGCAAGGGGCCCAGGTGTGACCCTTGAGGGACACCAGACAGAACAGAGAAAGGTTGAGATGTCGATCCATCACATTTGACAATGAGTTCTCTGTCCCTCAGATAACTAGCGAGCCACGTCAGCAATGAGCCAGTCACACCATAACCCTCCAGCTTGGCTATTAGGAGAGCGTGATTAACCTTGTTGTTGCTCTAGCCACCAGCGTAATGCTTCTCTTCAGAGGGTGCGGAGTATGTAAAAAAAAATCACCGTTACATAATTCTTTTTCGAAGTAAATTAAACCATTTCCACGTGCTCTTAATTATTTGCACGCAATGTTTTAGTCTCAAATCAACCTCAGACCATGTTTTCCTGAGCAATGTTGGAGATGCCTCCGATATTCTCTATAACTCCTTCCTAAATGTACTGATTTTTCCTCGTGATCATTCTGTCTTTGTCTTAGCATAAAAAACTAACGTAATGTCTGGTCAACGCGATGGCCAAAAAATTTATCCGTCTTAATTTTTTTTATAACCACTTTTAAAAATTAATTGTTTATTAATTATTGAATTTTAAAATGTGTCCAATAATTTATAACCACCCTGTAAGTTAATCCATTTAGCTTAATCCAAAACATTAATGTTATATTTTATTCATATAAAATGTTCTAAATGGTAAATGTTGGTTAAACTAAAAAATTAGGAAAAATATCTTGTTGATGCTAATACACTATTTTATGTTTTATTATTAGGAAAGATAACTTTTTCATTTATTTACCTACTAAATTGTTATTGTTTAACAGTTATTAAAGTCACTGCTTACCATAAAATCTCTTATAAAATCTGATCCTAATAAAAATTAAAACCTTAAAATAATTTTTAAGCATGATGAAATGAATTATTATTTAATTCACTTTTTTTAACTAGATTAAACCACATTTATACTAAAATAACAACAACATGTACATGTAAATGTTAAATATAATTAATTTATAGGTGAGAATTTAACATTTTAACAAAATAGGAGAAACCAACCAAGAGACGTTAGGGCAAAGCTCCCAGCAAACCGTAGGCGATCAAGATACTGTTCAACACATCTTTACAATAATCTTTTCAATATACAATATACCAGTTAAGCAAGATTTAAAGTTGAAAGTATTTTTCATAAAAGTTAAAAAATCAATTTTACAAAAGTATTAAGCTTTTCACAATAATATTTTTTACGGCTTCTTGTACTTAACAAATTTTATTACCGCTTCCGTATGCACAGGATGAACGGCGAAGAGTAGCCCGGCGACGGTGGCGAACCTGGTGTCGAGCCCTCCAACTACCAGCGCCACCCTGGTGAGTAGTACACAGGAGACCGCGTGGAGCGCCACGTTGACGGCGTGGTACCAGACGGGCTGCAAACCTCCCATCCAGTGGTTCAACCTGCAACATCGACACGAGGCTTATAGACTCCAGGGAATGAGCCAATCACCCTGCAACTACCAGCGCCACCCTGGTGAGTAGTACACAGGAGACCGCATGGAGCGCCACGTTGACGGCGTGGTACCAGACGGGCTGCAAACCTCCCATCCAGTGGTTCAACCTGCAACATCGACACGAGGCTTATAGACTCCAGGGAATGAGCCAATCACCCTCCAACTACCAACGCCACCCTGGTGAGTAGTACACAGGAGACCGCGTGGAGCGCCACGTTGACGGCGTGGTACCAGACGGGCTGCAAACCTCCCATCCAGTGGTTCAACCTGCAACATCGACACGAGGCTTATAGACTCCAGGGAATGAGCCAATCACCCTGCAACTACCAACGCCACCCTGGTGAGTAGTACACAGGAGACCGCGTGGAGCGCCACGTTGACGGCGTGGTACCAGACGGGCTGCAAACCTCCCATCCAGTGGTTCAACCTGCAACATCGACACGAGGCTTATAGACTCCAGGGAATGAGCCAATCACATTTTAGCGTCATGGACGCAAACACACTTGTAACAATGTACTTTCTAAATATCACCCTCAAGTTGGAGGAGACTGTGTCGCAAGCTAGGCTATCCCTTCCCGAGTTGGTCCGCTGCCAAGTAACCTTTTAGTACAAGTCCCAAAAGAGAGACGTAGGTTGTCTTCTTTATTTGTATGTGCTTTGCTATTTTACCTCAAGAAAAATAAGTACCTTAATTAACTTTGTAATCGGATCGGCTATTTTGTTACTTTGTTTAAGGAAAAATAATTATAATTATAATAAAATAAATAAATAATTTATAAAATAATTAAGTAAAAAATTAACATAAAATTGCGGGTTAATTTATTTAATTCGGTATTGTTAACATGACTTTTGGTTTTGTAAATTGTTTCATATTAAAGAAGAAACAAATTTTGATTAGGGAAAATGAATGATGAAATCTGTAAAGTATTATTCAATTTAGAGGAGAAGGTGTAAATTAATTTTACGCTCATTATATCACGCGCTTGCATTGCTCGCTATTTCATCTAACGAACAAATTACTTGTCACAAAACAACGTTCGATACAACAAATACTCACATTTAATTCAATTAGGGGAAATCTGCCGAGGTTTTCCCAAGTAAATATTGCTTTCGGCGAGTTTACTTTGCTGCTGTGATATGTATGGAGCGCTAAAAATACAATGGAAATAAATTCCAAAATTGTTTATTTGCTTACTTTCGGTGACGAATTTGTCAATTAATTAAAGAAAAATCCTTTATAATATACAAAAATATGGTATGGACTATGTTTGTGGCGTTACTATTCAAAATGTTACTATCGACTCTTATAATTCAATTTTTGAAATATTTAGACAGAAAAATCCAACAGTTCTACCGGACCGGTTTTATTAATTAATGGGTCATTGCAAAACTCTTTTCCTGTAGATTTGCACATAATTATGAAAGTTGGTTTTCGGTAGGATTTAAGTTAAAAAGCAACAAAAAAATATTTTCCATGAGCAATACATGGAGTATTCACGTATTTTTCTTGGAGACAACTACTGAATAATTGAGTATTTTAAAGAAATTCACTCTAGTAGTTTGTAGGAATTTCATTCTCTTTCAGAATACCACCTTCCATTAGTTTGGTTCATTAATTTGCCAATTAAAAGTTACATTTACAAAAAATTAAGCAACCTACGAATACAAATTTACAGAGTGAGAAAATAAGGAGTTAGAGAAATGTTTGTTACACTAAATCTACAGGACCGACTTTATTAATACTGAGTTAATGATATGACGATCGTTAATTGATACTGACGGTATGACGGTCGTTGGAAAGCTTTATTTGTGAAGAATTGCAAATAATTATGAAAAATTGCTTTCTCAATCGAACGAAAAACTATATTTTTATATTAGAAATACATATAAAACGGCTTTTGAAAGTGTCTATTTGTAGACAAGTTTTGCCCTTTACCAGTATTTCATGGACATGCATAATAGTGGCTTATAGGAAATTTTATGTTCTTTTAGAATATCACCTTCCACTTTAGTTCATTTCCGTATTATTTAAAAATCATTTGTATAAAAGCGAAGCAACCTCCAACTTTATAATTGTAAAAAAAAAAAATAATAATAATAATGATAAAACTGAGCAAGTGGTATTTGGTAAAACTTTGTACAACTAACTCTTAGTACAATGAATTAACAAATTACTACAAGACAGATTATAATAATTAACCGGTCGGTTAAAAACTTTCTCTCTGTAGATAAGCAAATAATTATAAAAACTTGATTTATTTCCTGATTTATTGTGAAACAACATTTTACAATGAGAAATACATTGAAAACGTCTCTTTCGATGATATATTTGCAGCAAAGTTTGGCTCCCGTTGATCAGTATTATCCCAAAATACATATCGGAGTATCACTTTCGACTTGCTTGATTTCCTCACTATTTAGAAGTTATTTGGAAAAAAGCTAAGTAATCTAAAAAAAATCTTTAATTTCACACAATTATTTTTGCAATGAAAGATTTTTATTTTATGTTGTATATTATCATTTGATAGGACATTATTAAAATCTTTCAGAATATTACCTTGTACTACCATTTAACTACCAATTTAACTACCATTTAAAAAGCAGAACAACCAATACATTTTTATCTTCAAAATAGAAGTGTAATCGGATTCCTGGTATGCATCATCACAATTTTTTATTGCCTTAGTCCGTTACAAAATTAGTTTTTATAATGTATATTTTAAACAATTTTGTTCTTGAGAATAAAATAAATTACTTTTCATATATTCACAGAAAATAAAGCATACATTTACTATTTTACTAGAGACCGTTGTATTTACCAACGCAGTCTGTTGATATATATTTAATAGATGGAAATAGTTAGTTAATTTAAGGTATTATGTCCCTTAAGACGGATTGGTAATTAGTAATTAAAACCATTCCGGTTTTAAATAGTTTTAAATTTTAACCAGAAATGCAACATCGCTGCGGTCAATAACTGTATATGTCTTTTGTAAAGTGTTTTTTTTTTTTTTTTTTTTTTTTTTTTTGTAAATTGTAAAAAAAGAAACGAAATAAAATATTAAAGAAGTAAACTAGTTTCAAAATAAAAGAATATTATGACAAATTCTTTGTAAAAAGAAATAATCTAGCATCTGATTCAATTTACTACAGTGTATAAACAATTTATACACTTGGCTTTAAACCCGTCTTTAATAGCGACAATCTTTAAAATTGTTATATTAATTTACAAGAGAAAAGTTCTCAAGAGTTTTCATAACACAATACACTAAACCCTTAATAACCACCATTGAGGAAGAAAATAAAAAACATTTCAGACAACCACAAAGACAACGAAAAATTTACTTTGTTACCCCTCAAAGGAACTTTGTCATTCAAAGTGGTTTGGTTATTAACAATGACAACCGTAACAATGACGGTTTTATAAAGATAAAAGCTCAACAAAGAAAAAATTACGGGCTCTTAAAACATTTCTCATTTATTGGCATGTGAATCGGCCCTAAGTACTTTAAAATAACTCAACATAACGACAAAGAGTGGACAGTTATGTGGCGGAGCACAATGAGGGGACATTATCAGTAAACGATAACCGATTACAAGGGATAAACGGGCAGGCATAACTCATGTATAACAGTCTCTGTACTGAGGATAAGGGCTGCACAACGATGGCCGATTACGTGTTAATACAATACACAAAACAAGTTTATCTGAAATTTCGTCACAATTCCAGCTGACCCTGTCTACATAGGCATTATGGGAATGAGACAACCTCTTCTGTTTCTTATTTAATAGCCTTGGGTATGTCGTACAAAATGATTACAACTCTTAGGAACAACAATAATAACTAAACGTAAAGGAAAACTTTTCATTGAAATAATGATTGCGAACAACAAAGGCAATTTCGAGTAAAATATATTTTGCCTCAAAGCTATTTAACACTACTCGTACTTGGGGATCAGATGATATTATATCTGTTTATCAAAGATACTGATTTACTGTTAAAAAAAACTAGTCAGGCAACAAAACTTAAAACTAAAACTAAAAATTTTACATACCACACTTAGTTATTATCTGAGTGTTGTATTAGGGCAAAAATTACTTTATTGTCTTTATGACGGAAAAGAAATTTTCAAACTATATAAAACCGATTGATAATTTCTGATTGATTAAAGGTTTAAGAATTCCGTTACCTCATAACCAATTGAATTCATTGCCAATTAAATCAGCAAGTTGTTTATAATCCGTTTAATTATACACATTCGATATGTCTAAGAAAATATTCGCGACACGCTAATTGGACCTATTGAAAAGAAATTGTTATCTGTTAGGAGTAACGACAAATGCGGTAAAAGAGTAGGGAGGGTGGCGATATAACTCAATTTTTTAATGAGAGTCTTAAGAAATCACAGCTGCTCTTGTTTCACTTGCCGCCTCCGCTGGGGCGGATAATGGAGCGGGTGTCGCGATTGTGGGACGTCTCTTGTGCGCTCACCCCCCCCCCCCAACAACCCCTCCCCCCCAACAACCCCACCGCACCCACACAACATAACCACCACATGCACCACGAGTCGCTCACAAACACGGGCGTGCAGAGACAATCTTGCAACGACACTGAGCTACATAGCGTGAATTACAACTGTTTTAAAGATGACAATAAAATAAAAATTGTTAAAAATTAACTAAACTAATATTATATTTATTAAAATTTTATGAACTTTTATTAGTTCATGTCATTATTAATATTATGATTTGAAGAGGTTAAGTGTTTTTGGCTATTTGATACCCGATATATATATATATATATATGTATATACGAGGGCCGGTTTTTTCAACCTCACATAGGCTATGAATAAAAGAAATGTTCACGTAAAACAATAATTTTACTATCAAAAGATTGGTACACTTATAGTCACTTTTCGACATAATCAGATAGAAACATTTTTCATATCGGTGGGCAAGCTTTTCAATACCCTCTTCAAAGAAAGTTGCCGCCGGCCGGGAATTTCGTATTTAGAGACAAAATTAAAAAAAGCTCAAATTTTTTTAGGAAAAAACAAAAAAATTTTTAAAAGTTCGTAGAAAAAGCAGTTATGGTAAATCTGTGGTTTTCTTTAACAAGTCTGCCAACTCGTTGAACCACGTCATTTAAAACGATCATTTGAAACGACCTGGTTCAAAGTGGTGACAGAATTGTTAAAGAAAACCACACATACAGCATTACTGTTTTTTCTCCCAAACTTTTTCTTTATTTTTTTATTTTTTTTTTTTTTCTTTGAATACGGGATTCCCGGCTGGCGGCAACTTTCTTTGAAGAGGTTATTGTAAAGCTTGTCCAAAGATATGACAAATTTCTTTATCTCTTCGGTGATTATGTCGAAAAGTAACCTTAGGTGTACAAATTATTGTTTTACATGAACATGTCTTTTATTTTTAGTCTATCGGAGGTTAAAAACGGCCCCGTATTATCTAAAATGCGATAGTTTGCAAACTATCACCATAAAGAATACACTCAGTATCTCATAGATATTTGGATATAAAACCTCGAAAACACATTAACTGTTCTAGACATGATAAGACCCCAACGACACAAGACATTTCTCAGGCAGTCCCCGTAGGTCCATTGGAATGAGCTACGTATAGAAATCGCCTTGCTACCTTTAACTATTAACCTTTAACTACCATAAGGCTATTAACATTTTCTTGCCCAAAGCACCTCACAGATGGACAATGATAATCTGCTACCTCCCACTAAGACGCACTTATATTTCAATTTGGGATCAGAAAAGATTAAAGCAAACCCTGGTCACAGATTTTATGAAGATTGCGCTTGACCACGTAAAGGTAAGCAAATGTAGCTCTATAATCCTGATGTTAATATTTTACAAGCTAATAGTAAAATTTATATATTTCAATAAAAACAATCACTTAATTGGATACCGCAGCATTTTATTAAGAAATATGTTAAAAAACATAGCCTTGTTTAAAAAATAAGACTGCTTTGTTGAAAAAAGTCCGACTTGTTGATTAAATGACTCAGGGAATAAAACGAGTAAATATTTTTCAAATGTTGAAAATTAAGTGCATTTCCATCGTCAAACCACGTTACATGTAGCAAATACTCACATATAATTCAATTTGGCCAAATCCACCGAGATTTGCCTCCACAGTAAATATTCCGAGCGGCTGAGTACTGTTTGCTCCACTGGCCTCATATTTATGGAGCGCTAAAAATACAGAGGAAGGGGATTTCAGACAGGGTGTATAGAAAAGGGCGCGTTTAACTTTCCGGTTATTTAGTGTTTAAAATTTTACAACACTCAGTACTGCGTACTCAGCGAATTTCCAAATTAGTAATATTAATTTTGACCAGCTAAACTTGTAAACAAAATTTCATCACGGGCTCATTAAATAGGGAAATAAATGTCTATTCTCCTTAAGATAAATATAGGGAAAGAGTATGCAGGTATGCTGCCATGGGGGACACTAAAAGTAGGTTTTTAGCATAGAAAAAAATTATTTCGACCATATAAAGACATATAGTAAGTTTCATCAATATCTGTCCATAAATAAAAGAGTTTGCCTATTCTCCATATGATTAACATGGGAAAAGATTATGCAGGTTTGCTGCCATGATAAGTACAAAAACCAAGATTTTTTACCTTAAATGGATGAATCTCAACCAAATGAAGCTAAATACCAAGTTTCATCCAAAAATATTGGTTAATAAGTGAAATATTAACACATCCTTACTCTCCATAAGATTAACATTGGAGCCCTAAAAGACAATGTACTGTCTTTAGACTTTGTAATATCTCGGTAACCAATGGAGATAAAGCATAGCTTCAAAATACTAAATTGTGTGTTTTTTTTGAGCTAAATCCAATGGTCAAAATAAAATTTTAAAATATTTAAAATTTACATATGAAAAATGCAAAAACCCCATTTTTGGGGTACAAAACCCCTCAAAACTACCCCTTCCGGTAGGTCGATATGTCTGGTTTTCGAACTCATCCGAATAAACGTAGGATTACACATCTCTACCAAATTTGGTGTCGATTGGACCATTTTTACGAGAGTTATCGTGTCTAGGGACACATACATATATATATACATATATATATATATATATAAAATTTTTAATGACTATTATTTTTGGTCTCTGGGCACCTAAAAACGATAAAGTAACATGGTCCCGGGCTTAGGTCTTACCATGAGACCTACGGTAATAGCTTATTCCCTATGGGAAATTCGCTAAAATGTAATTTTTGCCTGAATATAAGTCAAATGTAGTTTATACTGTGACTATCTTACAAACTAACATACGTAATGCTGTCTGTATGTAAGTTTGTATGCCTAATGATCTCGCAAACAATCGATCTTACTAATTCCGCAAGGAATTTCTTGTGAGCAGCATAACTCTTTTATTTATGAACAGATTTTGATTATTGAGGTATCAAATTAAAGGAAATTCTCTGTAGACGCCATAGAATAATTTGTGTCACCCTCAATTCAATGTTCTTTGACCCATCGGACTTTAAAGTTTCCATGTATTTTAAATATAAGATACAATTTTGTAAGTTAACCTAACATATGATTCATTCCCTGTTTTTATAAAAAAACCTGCCTCACTTTTGTAATTTTAATTTATTAAGTTTTTCTGTTTACTTATCAGTTTACTTACAAATTTGAATACAACGATGACTGACGAAATGGGATAGTGTTTATTAACATGCAGTTTTCATTCATAGTATTAGGGAGTGACAATTAGTTTATTTAATTATGTGATTGTATTTTATTTTCAGATATAGTATGTTTTAAATATTCGTATATATTTTGATGTGTCGTGTATTTAATTTTTAAAATTTATTACCAAAAAAAAGCCACCCAGAAGATGTAATCCATTGTTTGCGAATCGGGACGTCGTATTAACATCCGAGATCATATGAGAAGAAATCGTGAAAATGTACATATTCCGGTTTTTGTCATCCACATGAAATTTTATGCGACCGCGTGACTGTTTTAGTACTGCACGGACAGATGATGCCACAACATTGATATAGGAAATCTTACTGAGGATGGTGCTCACTGTAATGCCAAATTGTGTTTCTTTGTGAAAAGAATAAAACTTCCCTGTGTTGCCATAATGGAAGTCAAAAGCCATAATAAAAGTCAATAGTAACGAAGCTAAACACATCAATAATTGTAAGGTAATATTATGGGATGGAACTCCTATGTCTAATAAGTATGCTTTATCGCCTGTAGCAAGATTACTGCGAGATATTGCCAGAAGAGAGGACCAAGAAAAGCTCTTTGGTTGAAAAGTGATTGTTTTGGAAGGTGATTTCCGGCAATGTGTACCCATTGTCCCTTGTGCAAGTCTGTAGACTTGCACATACTACTTGCACAGCTACTATACGCTGTGCATAGTAGAAAATTCAATAATTAGATCACCTTTATGACCAATGTTTAAAAAGATTTTTACAAATTGGGAATGGTCAAGAGAGCTACCATAATGATCTTGGAGAGTCATTGATCAGTCTTCCACCAAAATGTATTGTGAATGAAAATATCATTGACGAAATTTTCCGTAAAGGCTTCTCTGCAGATGCTTTAAAAAAGACAAAAAATCATGCGGTACTTTCGCCAAAGAATGAACATTGGGACGAAATAAACAATAAAATAATAGAGCAACTAAACAATGACAGTAGAGATTACTACTGAGTGAATACTTTGATTCAAGAAGAGGGGAAACATTTACATGTCTCTGATGAATTTCTTCACACTTTAGCACCAAGTGGTTTACCTCCTCACAAGTTATGCCTTAAAAAAGTGTAAGTTAGGCTAATTGTAATTTTATTTTGAAATTTAAAATCCACAAAAAGGGACTGGGTAATGAAACCAGACTAATGGTGAAAAAAATTAATGACACAGTGTTAAATCTAGAAATTATTACTGGAAGTTCGGCTGGAAAACAGGTATTACTACCTTAATTAAGTTTAGAACCACCAGAAGGAAATTCTTCCCTGAAATTCAACCGTCGACAGACCCTGTCAGAGCCCTGCTTTCAGCATGGGACATTGTACGTAGGAATGTCAAGATGCCGCGCTTATGACTAACTAAAAATAATGGTTAAACATCAACGAAACCAAGGGCATCTGACTAATGACGATAGAGTGTTTACAAAAAACATAGTATGGGAGGAGTTTCTACCTCAACATCAGAATTAAGACGAAATGTTCTGTCCATTCACTATTCTATATTCTGTTAAAATGTTTATTCAAACAGTATTGAGCTAAACATTTTTATTTTGGATTTGTGTTTAATTAAGTTTACTGTTACAAATTCCTTTTTTTGGGAAAGACGAAAGTTAAAGTTAATTTTAATGATTTAATGATATTAAAATTTAGTTAATATTATTAACTGGAAACGACTAGTTCTAACAATTTTTTTTTTTCAAACTTTGGAAATAACTTAATTTTGTGTAAAAAAATAATACAGATGAAATACCTAAAATGTGTTTCCTTATGGTGGTCAGCAATAATATAAGCCTCCAAACTTAGCAAGGATGCATATAATCTCGTTAAATCCTAAATTTCTATTCTAAACTTGTAATTGTTCTTATGGAGTTAAACATCCACAACGAAAGAATTGCTGAAAACAGCTGACATCTTTCAAAGTATCAACCACGTGCTCAAGTTTTCTCAAGTTAACACGCGTTTTGCGATGTATAGCTAATTTTATTGCTAAATATAACTAAATCATATTATATAAAAAAAGTTTCAGTTTTTAATCATACATTATATTGCTTATTATAATTGTTTAATAATATTAAAGTAAAGGGACAAAACATGTAAGTCGTTTATATCAAATTGTATAATTGTAAAATCCAAAGAATTACAAACAATAATAAATTAGCTGATAACTTAAGAACTTCGTATAAACTACGTGTTACGGTTTCAACAAATTTTAGAAAGACATAAGATGTTTGCATATGCCATAATATCGGATTGTGGCCATCAAAGAAAATACACTTCGATGATTGTGAAAAAATTCAGTATTTTTTCATAGGCAAGGTTAAAAGGTGTTTAATTAATAAAACATTGTAGAGACAAGTGCACTGTAGAGAATTTTCTAGAGTATCTCACGAGCAAGCACAAACTGTAAGCAGCTCTTTTCTTAATGCATGTCTTAGGGAAATGTATTAGTTTACATGAAGCGCGATATGTCAGATTTACAAGAATGCCACAGAAGACCTCGATAAATTCTGATTTCAATTTATCATAATTACAACCCACGTCCAAAACTTTATTTACTAGAACAATATTTTGCAGGTTACGAAATAAAGTGCCTAGAACTGAGAGGGAAAGAGAAACATGAGCACGAGCACCTTGAAGGTATTGAGGCTAACGAAATATCTTGAGATCTGTGACAACACTAAACCCCTTTGCACAAGACAAACTTCTATCCATAGTGCCATGTTCTTAGTTAACAATCGTGTGTGGGGACTATTGTGGCTGCAGGAAGTCAGGCTTCTGTTTGGCATCATGTGATAATTACAATGGTTTATCTTGCAACAACACCATGTTTTTTATTAGGAATAGAAGAGGAAAATGTGCCTAAAGATTGCTTAATATTTAATAGTAATTTATATATGCTTTAAATTATACTAGGAATCGTAAGATATATACTGTACACACAAAGTTTCGTTTCTTTGGTATATATTTTTTTTATAACATAACACGTGATAAAGTTATCACAATGTGGATTACATTACCATTAATCCTTGTAACGCCTTAAACAAATATCAGATTTGATGAATATCCAACTCTTATATGAAACTGTTCCTGTTTAAAAAGATTGCAAATCTTATATCAATTGACGAAAAGTTATAGTTTAACCGTAACTGAGTTAAATATATCAAATGATGTCGCCTCGCTTATTATTATGCTTATTATTATTATGTCGCCAAACAATTATGCTTTCAGCATAAGGTTGGCATTCTAATCCCAAAAACTCAATTTTTTATTCCTTTACTTTAAATAAATTGATGGTTAATGATTCCTATAAATAAGTGTTATTTTAACGTAAATTCAAATTTTGTTTAGTTTTTTCTTCATTGAAACTGCGTGTGTTGACATGATACTTACAGGAAAATAATGCATTCCTTATTTTGGAAGAAAGGACACGATCTTAATGTATTAAAATCCTTTTCCAAGTTCAAATATTAAAATAATATCTAAAAGGATGGGAATGAAGAGCAAAAGGTTCAGTTCATTATCTGAAAGCATATAAGAGGAGCAGTTCCTTTATAAGGATTAAAAGTCACACTGGGTTCTTCAGTATTCAAAACAGACGCCTTTTAAAACCTTGATGTTTCCTTTTAATAAAATCACCGTATTTTAATTACTTCCTCAATCCCATCTCTTAAGGGGTACTACTTGATTTCTCATTTTTAACATTTAAACTTGGTAACAATAATTTTACATAATTATGAATACTTATAATTTAAAAAATCCCACATTGAATACTTATAATTAAAAGTAACAATCGCAATCTCTAAAGCTTTTACCTAAACTTTTCCAACCAACCTAACAAACATATTCGGATGCTGTCCAGTTTCGAAAGAAATGAAAATATTTCTTCAAGAAGGTTTGACTACATCAAAAACCATTTCCCACATAAGGCTTTATTTTATTTTATTTAAACTTGTAAATATTGTTATTAAGTAATAGTGTACAACAACACTAAGAATCCACCCACTGGTCGAATTTCGACCAAACTACAACTGATTCATGAGCCAATAGTTTTAAAATATTAATAACTGAAACATCTGTTCTTCCTGATTTGGTAGCATTTGTTATTACAACCGCTGTTACTAATCTATTGATTATCCTTATCCCATAAGATTACCTGAGTACCTATTCTTCATCGTTGCCTGGATTAAACCAGAT